>CM057458.1:1015025000-1016225000 GCA_016271365.2 Neoceratodus forsteri | reverse complement strand
AAGTGGTGGCACTATTTGTTCTGGTACCTATTTGATGTATGTGTGGCAAATGCATTCATTCTCTTCCGTGAATCTGTTAATCACCAGATGAAGACTAAGACCGGAACACTGAAACCAGTCACTCAACTCGAATTCAGAAAACAACTGACTAAACATCTGATTGGAGGATACAGCTGCATAGAAAGCGCTTCTCTGCTCCATCTGCTGAACTATCTGCAGTAAACCAAGGACTGCACTTTCCAGTGAAGGCCCCAAAGCAGCATGCAAAAACTGCAGCAGGAAGAAGAAAAGGTCCGAATCCATCCATATGTGCCTGGCATGTGAAGTTACCCTTTGTGTGGAATGCTTTCTAGAGTACCATACCTCAGCAGCTTTCAGAGAAGCATGACAGCAAAGTGTGTAATAGCAAGGGAGTAGGGAGTGGGCTGAGTCATAGCATAACCAGAAAAATCTGAAAAGTGGAATCATTACTGTATATTGCAATTTTTTTTGGGGGGGGGCTAGACATAAGGGTTTGTTTAATTTTTTTTTTATTTGCAATTTATACCTTTTCCCCCAATTTTTCTTCCTTTCCCTCATGCATCGGGGGCGCTTGACATACGTGTGTGGAGGCACACACACACCAGCCACTGCAGAGCACCCAACCGTACTGGCTGCCCCTCTATGCCTCCGCCACCACTGCACCTCCACCCGATGGTGGCAGGACTATGGAAGGGACCACATCCACCCAAGGAGAGGTCAATCCTGCTCTTACCCTCCCCCACGGTGAGATCCCCAGTCACCCAAGGTCGTTCCCAAACCCAGTTTGCCGTCATGATGCGAGGTAAGGCTAGATGCTGCAACCCTCAGCTCCACCGGGATGGCATATTCTTTTTATGTACCTTTTCTTTGCCCCATTGTTATCCCTTTACCATGGACACTGGCAACAACAGTGATGCCTGCGCTTGGAGGCCTGCACGCATTCCGGGTACTGGTGCATTCACTTCAACTGCACCACTGGTTATCACTGGGCTCCCCTTTAGCCTGAAGTACCATCTGTCCTCCACCGGATTGTATGCAAGTGTCGAGGGAACCCCATATCCCTCCCTGGGAGACAAGAACCACCTCACAGTGGCTCAATCCTGCTCCTGCTCCCCCGCTGACCACGACAGCCAGGGCTCATTCAGAACCGAGTTGCCAACTTGGTGTGAGGTGTGGATTGTAGCACCTCAACCCTCCGTGCTCCATGGTTGTCAGAACTGTACATTGTACAGCCAACTGGCCCACCCAAATCCACATAAACTTTCTGTAAATACTTGTAAATAGTTAATTCCCTGCCTTGCCCTTCCAATTCCAAAGTGTTCATTTTCCTGCATCTCCCCTGACAGTTTGTATGTTTTAGATGTTATTAACGTTTCTAAAAGTTTTTAATTAACTGCTAGTGTGATTATAAATAAAGTACCTTTTATTTGAAAAAAAATTACGTTTTCATAACTGAACCCCCCCCCAAAAAACACACACACACACACACACATAGCATCATAGGTTGAAATATATATTTTATTAATGCTAATCAAAACATTCATTTTAGGAACTTTTTAGCTTTATTACTGTTATAATATCAACACACTTTGAAACTTGCTTTATATTGAATGATGTTGATGAGGTATACTTCAGTGGTGCTCAAAATCTGCACCCCTCAACGTACTATCTTCAGAGGCACAATGCATTCTTCAGCATGATTTGCATCGCTTCTTCGCACAGCATCATCTGGAAAGGTAAGATATTTATTGTTCCCCTCTTCCAGACTTGTGCTGGGGGGCTTTGCTGTTTCCACTAATGAGATGTACCTGGTTTTCAAGGTAAAAATACATATTTTGTATTTACTGTATATGAAGATTAACAACCCTGATAACTGAGGAGTCTATATACATGTTTACTTTTGCTGCTGGTTCAGTGTGTGTAGTATTTGTAGTTTTCCAGATATTCATACTTGTTTGACATCTGTGTTACTGAGTGCACTCAGGAGGAAAAAAATATCCGACAACAGAAGTGCTTCTTCCCCCACATACCAAACAAATGTAGATATCTTGAAAACGAAGAATGCTACACCCACAGAACCAACAGCAATATTGTTCAGGAGAATAAGACCTTTACAGTGAGGGTAATCACTAAGCTGAAATCATAATATTTTTTAAATTATGGCATTTGAAGTGTTCGAGTTATCACAAAAACACTGAAATTTTGATACTCAAATGGCCATAATTTAAAAAGTATAATGATTTCAGCTTAGTGATTATCCTCATTGTAAAGGTATTCTTCTCCTGAACAATATTGCTGCTGGTTCTGTGGATGTAGCATTCTTAGTTTTCAAGATATTTACATTTGTTTGGCATGTGGGGAAAAAGCACTTCCAATTGTCGGATTTTTTTTCCATCCCGAGTGCACACCGTAGCACACATGTCAAACAAATGTAAATATCTTGAAATTCAAAATGCTACACTCCACACAACCAGTAGCAATATTGTTCAGAGAAGAAGATCTTTACAATGAGGGTAATCACTAAGCTGAAATCATAATACTTTTTAAATTATGGTATTTGAAGTGTTCGATTTGTCACAAAACACTGAAATTCGGATACTCAAATGGCCATAATTTAAAAGTATAATGATTTCAGCTTAGTGATTACCTCATCGTAAAGTCTTCTCTGAAAAATATTGCTGCTGGTTCTGTGGGTGTAGCTGTCTTACTTTTCAAGATATTTACATTTGTTTGGCATGTGGGGAAAAAAGACTTCCAATTGTCAGATTTTTTCCTCCCGAGTGCACACAGTAGCACACGTCAAACAAATGCAAATATCTTGAAAACTAAAAATGCTACACCCACACAACCAGCAGCAAAGTTATTCAGGAGAAGAAGACCTTTACAATGAGGGTAATCACTAAGCTGAAATCATTATACTTTTTAAATTATGGTCATTTGAGTACTGAATTTCAGAGTTTTTGTGACAAATCTAATACTTCAAATGGCCATAATTTAAAAAGTGTAATGATTTCAGCTTAGTGGTTACCCTCATTGTAAAGGTCTTGTTCTGCTGAACAACTTTGCCACTGTATGTTTTCCAGTAGCTCATGTAGTTTTCCAGATATTCACACTTGTTTGACATGTGTGCAAATATGCTTAGAATTCTGTGCAGTGCATTAGGAATGTCACAACAAAACAGCCTGGAGTTCCATCACCAACATTCTAAAGTCAGAATAGAGTAGAATGAGTTAACCTATCAAAGTCTTCCCTTCTAAAGTCAAGGACTTTGGTTCTTGATTTTGGGTTGCCAACCCTGAGGGCCAATTCAAACCACACAGAGTTGTGCTCACTGTTCCCTAGCAGTTCTCCAACTCCCACAGCACCCACCATCTCTGAGTTGGTGAGCACCACATCAAGAACTTCATTCTGCCTGGTAGGTTCCTTAAGAAACTCCACCAGTATGCAGTCTTAGAAGGCATCCAGTAATGTCTGACTCCTGTCTCTCTTGGTCACTGGGACCTCCCAGTCGACTTCAGGCAGGTTCAGGTCACCCACCACCACTACTTCCCCCTTTGCTGCCCCTCTTTTAAGTTCCTTCTCAAGTTCTCTGTTACTTCCCTTCCGCTGGAGGCCTACAGATGACCCCTAAGTGCACTTTCCTGCCTAAGGCTGCCATGAGTTGCAACCATAGTGGCTCAGCCTCCCCACTACTACCCATTATACTTCCATCTTCTGTCACTTCTGTGCCCTCCTTGACACAAAGCACAACTCCTCCCCCTACCAATTCTTTTATTCCTCCTGAACAGTGAATACCCAGTGACTGACGTCTTCCAGTCATTTTTATCTGTGGCCCACATTTCTGTGATGGCCACCAGGTCTACTTCAGTGTCTGCCATCAGCATCTGAAGCTCATTGAGTTTGCTGCTTAGGCTCCTGACATTAAGGCATACTCCCTTCCATTTCACCCCTGCTCTAACTCAGCTACTGTCCTTTTGTTTTTTGTGTTTTCTTCCCTCCTTGTTTGTGCTTATATCGTTTACTTTCCTTCTCACTGGCACTCCTCCCCTTGGTCCTGTAAACCCTATTGCATTCCCTGTACCCTCTTTGCAGATACTGTCCCCTGGATGATGGAGAGTTCTATGAGACTATGTCAAGAATTTGGGGTCAAAAATCTTAAAAAATACCAAAGTTATGGTGGTACATTGACATTTTTCAACATTCACTCATAACTTTAGTTTATTTTCCACAGTTGGGCCCCAAATGTTCAACATAGCCATTTTTTTCACACCACCTCATGAATGGGACAGGTGTCCTTTTTTAAAACCCTGGCTGAACCATGTTTAACACTTGTGGTGCAAAATGACATTTCACGCAGTATTTTATATATGACACTTGTCATGTTGTGAAGCGGAGGTCATAAAAACACTTTATTGAATATCTGGAGTCAAAATGTCAAACAAAGTTATGAGGAAATGTTTGCAGGGCTGGCCATTGGCCCAGTGGGCAGCAGTTTGTGATCCAGTGCAGGCAACTCAAGTTTGGGAATGAGCTTGTGGAGCCATCTGGGCAGCATAATGATGGGGTCCGGCACTGCCATATGCCTCTGCTCTGAGCCTGGTAAGGTACTGCACAGTGTTGCATTATACAGACACCTTCTGACAGGCTGGGAAGCCTTCTCTCACAAGGGGCTGATGTGTGTCAAGGCCTGATAGGGTCACATTCTGTGTCAGAGGTGGGCTGGCATGAAAACAGGAATTAATTTTAAAACCTACAGTGGTGAAGACAATGTATTATTATAACTCTTCTTTACAGGCAGTCCCTGCAGTTCAGTAGATAGCAGCAACTGGCCGCACCCCCTGCCTGAGCTATTTAAATCAGTTCCCTCCAGCCTTACTCAGAAGCATTGTTTTTTGTCCCACCATCCTCCCCTCCTCCTCCTCCAGTGACACACCTCTCTCTCCTCAGGGCTCCTTCCTAAGGTACCTTTAGTCTAAAGGAATTATGTTCCTGCAGCACCTCTAGGGGTGAAACCCTCCTTAAGACGTTCCCTTTGCCTTCATGGTACTCTGACAGGGTGGTAGTTCCCCATGGGACAGAGACTGCGAACGGCCAAAGTGTTCATCTATGACACAGTCAACAACACATTCATTCAGATACCTTCAGACTAGCAACAAAGTTGCCCAAGCATGACTCCTCACTAAGCTGTGTAAGCCCATTGAATTATTAATTTATTTTTTGCCTCTGTGCTGTCTATACTCAGCAACTACACAGCAAATACAAGCAAGCAAACATTCAACATTGACAAATGCTTGTCCACTTTGATCTTATCTGTGTCAGTCTTCACCATTCATCACTGGCCCCCTCTGACCAGAGGAGCAGGATTCTGCAGGAGCATTAACATTTTTTTTTGTAAAGGGGGGGAGTCGGTGACAAGGGTGGCACCTCCCTCGAGGCCCATGCACTGAATGGCGCCCATGGGTTGGCCAATAATCAATGCCAACTTCTCCTCCATCCCAGTTCTGCTTCTCCCGCATCAAGTGAGCATGACCTTGTGAAGACAACTTTTTTTGGTGCTGCACCATCAGGCTTAGTCCATTGAACCATCTCCACCATCCTAGTTCTGCAGGAGCCATTGCATTCTCAGCGCCTTTGACTCCGGTAAGACCTTTTTCTTATTTTTCTTCGGTGCCGAGACCCTTTTGCTGTTTTATTATTGTTTTTTTCATCCGATCATGTCTCACCCTGGGGACAAGAAAAATAAATCTTCGAAGGCAGGCCATCCCCTGATGTGGCAGTGTCCTTGTGGCCAGCTTTATTCTGTCTTGGACCAGTATGATTGTTGCCTGACCTGTCTGAGCCCTAACCATGATGTGGACCATTGCAATACCTGGTTTTCCATGGTCTGCAGAGTACTGGAACACTACGTGTTTAAAGTCGTCCATACGCCGCTGACTTTCAGAGGGCAAGCATGCACTAGGGACACCAGACGTAGGTCTTTTGACCCCTTCCTCTGGGTCCCCTCCCGGTTCTATATGGGCCACAGAGGAGGAGGAGGAGGGCATCCACCCCTTCTAGTCTCGCCATGGCAGAGGCCCCTCTCATGGTGCCAGAGGCCCGGTCCAGTTACTCAAGGGGTCGGGCTGGAGGCACTGTTTCGGCAATCACCTCCTCAGAGGTGAAGGCTCCCCCAGCATCATAGCCTGTGTCTTCCAGGCCTGGCCTGGTGGTTTCTTTGGTGCCACCTCTCAGCGCCATGCACAGTGTTGGTGATTGGGGCAGTGCTGTGGATAGTGCGGGGCCAGCTCATGGTACAGCTTGCGGTGCCAGAATCAGGGGAGTTCAGGAGGTCCTCTGAATCCATTCCTCTTTGGGAGACGATGACGATTCAGAGGTGGATCCAGACTGGCTTCTGGATTTTTTCAGAGTCCTTGGACTCTCCCCTGTCCAGCACTTCGGCATCTGTCCAACCCCCTCCTTCTGAACCGACGGTTTCTACCAGCAACGGGGTCACAGTCGCTTGCAGTGCTGACAGATCTTCTGATGCTGGGGGTGGCACCAGAGGGTCCATTGGAGCTGGTAGGACCTCTGTACTCAGAGGAGGTGAACCTTCCCCTGGTTTAGATGTCCAGGCCAGGTCCACTTCTGTATCTGCTAGGACGTCTGAAATAGGAGTGAAAATTCCCTCATCTGCTGCCCCTCAGTAAATGGGTGAGATTGAGCTTCCTTGGTTGGCCCTAAAGAAGAGATCCCCCTCTGAATCTGAGGGGTTAAGGGGACAGCATCAGGAGCAGCATCTTTCCCTGGTAGCCCACAGGGGGCTCAGGTAGGAGCAGCAGTGCTGGCCCTGTCTTCTCCCCTTAAGTCTCCCCAGGGTGAGTTTCGTCTCTTGAGGCTAGGGGCTGCTGTTCTGGACCCACATGACCCCAGTCACCATATGGGGGGAATCCCCTTCAAGACTCAGTCCTGACCATTTCAGAATGGTTGAACGGCCGGTGACTGCCTCGACTGATGGATCCTTCTTGGGTGTTGGTTCGCCAGTTTGGTCCCCAAGCCCTAGCAGAGACCGTTCTCTTCTGCAGAGTTGTTTGGCCAGTTTACTTCTGCCTTCCCCTCTCCTTCTCCCAGGCCACTCGGGTCCTACAGGGCCTCTTACCTGGGAGCAGTTTAGAGTCACAGATGCCCACTTCCCTGCCTATGTTAGATCCATGGATGAAGGTGGACCACCACTCACCCCTGGGGCAGCCGGACTCTGACTCCCCAGACTCGTCAGCCTCCTCATCTTCCTTACATGAGGAAGAGGATCTTTCTGTCCACCTATCCTTGGACACTGATCAGACCTCCTATCAGCATTTCCTTTCAAGGTTGGTCGATGAGCTCCACATATCAAGATTAGCAAGACACAATCCTGAGCGGGAGATGTACGTTTTTTTAAGTGAGTACAGTGCAGGCAACCTGGTGGTACCCGCCTGGCCCTCCCCCTTTTGGAAGGCATCGTACTGCACTTAACAGCATCCATCAGTCCCCTCCCCAGACCCAATGGACTGCTAACACAAGTACTGTGTACCCCAGGGATCTCCGGGAGACCAATCTCACCCTTCTTCAGGTGTGACGCTCTTGGGCACTCCCTCTGGGCATAGAAGCCCAAGATGCAACAGGCCCCCCGATACAGACTCCAGAGTTTGACTCCTGGGGGAAGACATTTTTTTCCAATGGCACGTCTCTCTTTCTCTCTCCATGTGCCCGACAACCTCGAAGGGCGATGTTGTGGGATCATGCGAGAACACAGTGCCTCAGTTCTCTTGGAGTTCCTTTTGTCAACCTGAGTTTGTGGATATTATATGAGGATCATCCATAGTGTGCACCCCACAAGCTGTGGTTTGGATCCTGGTGCGACTACCCTAATTTTGGGTTGTTCTGATATCATTGATCCAGTCTTGGTGCAAATAGTCTGGTGCTCCTTGGAGTCAGGTGAGTTTCCCAGCTCCCTGAAAGAGGCGGTGGTGACACCTCTCTTGAAGAAAGCTTCCTTAGACCCAGACTGTTTTTCAAACTACAGACCTATCTCTAACCTTCCCTTTATTGGGAAGGTTATTGAGAAGGTCATGGCTGCCCAATTGGATGACCATTTAACCATCCATAGTATTTATAAATCCTTCCAGTCTGGTTTCTGTAAAAGACATAGCACCGAGACTGTGCTGGTTCAGGTGCTTAATGATCTTCTGAGGGCGAGAGATCAGAAGAGATGTTCCATCTTGGTTCTCCTTGATCTCTCATCAGCTTTTGACACTGTGGATCACATGGTATAGTTAGCATGCCTGAGGCAAATCTGTGGAATGTCAGGAACCGTTCTTCAATGGTTCACTTCATTCCTTACTGGGAGCTCACAAAGAGTTGTGTCGGGGATTTTTTCCTCTGGTACAATCTCTTTGTTGTGTGAAGTGCCTCAGGGTTCTGTGCTGTCTACCATGTTATTTGCACTATATATGCTGCCCCTCGGAAACATTACAAGATGGTATCGGCTGAGGTTTCACTGCTATGCAGATGATACCCAGCTATACCTGTCTTTCGCACCTGACCAGGATGGAGCTCTCTCAGTGTTTAACAACTATCTGGGGGAAATCTAAGACTGGATGGATTCTAGTTGGCTAAAGTTAAACTCAGAGAAGACTGAGGTTTTGGTGGTGGACCTGGGTGGTCAGATTGAGAGGTCGCATATTGGCGCGCCTTCTGGAATTTTTCTTGGTGATGTATCACTACCGACCTCTGAATGGGTGCGTAGCCTTGGGGTGATCCTAGACGATAGGCTGACTCTTCAATCCCAGGTGTCAGCCGCCATCAGGATTTCCTTTTACCATCTTAGGAATATTGCCAGGGTTAAGCACCTTGATCCGTCTGACTCTTTGCCAACGTTGGTCCACGCCTTTGTGTCCTCGCGCCTAGACTATTGCAACACCCTTTACTTTGGGCTTTCTGGGGTTGAAATCCATCACCTACAGCTGGTGCAGAACGCTGCAGCCCAGGTGCTGACTGGGACAAGTAGGTCCTGTCATATTACCTTGGTGCTGCGCGAACTACACTGGCTTCCTATACGGTGGTGGATCACCTTTAAAGTCATTTTATTGACTTTCAAAGCCTTTAGCGATCAGGGTCCATCCTATCTGAAAGACCTTCTGGTACCTTACTGCCCTGGACGATCGCTCCTCTCGGCCAACATGGGGTTGTTGGAGATTCCAAGAGTGAGTTTAAAATCCTCAGGCAACAGAGCATTTTTTCATGCTGCACCCACTCTTTGGAATTCTCTACCATGCCGGTTATGGAAGTGCACCTCCATGGAGATATTTAAGAAAGACTTGAAATCATATTTATGGAAAATGGCCTTCTTGGATAGCTAAGTTAATTTTAATATGATTGGAATGTTATCATAATTTATTATGCTATTGTGATATATTTTTATATGTTCTGAAGTTTTGTATTGGAATTTGAATCGATGATTTTAATTTTTTCAGCGCCTTGATACATTGAAAGGCTCTATATAAATAAAAATTATTATTATTATTTTACACTCCCACGGGGTCCTGCTCCTCCGGTCAGAACCCACTAGTGATGAATGATGAAGATACACAGAAAGATTAAGAATTACGGTAGGTATGTAACTTTAATTTATAGTCCATACAATCCTCATTGTCCATCCTGACAAAGGCTGCTAATGCACTGCCCATAAGGAGTGGCAAAAGGTGAGTTGCTGAAGGAGCTTTGTCCAATTCAAATTACCCATAAATTATCTAAAAAGATTTTAAAAACAAATCAAAATCATCCCCCTCCTGATACATGGGAAACATTTTGGAATTAATGTTCGCTTCTTAGGTCAAACCACTGATGCCATTACTTATGGTTCATGGTGTTGTCCTCTGGTGCAGAATTTCCATCTCCCCCTCATACTCATACTCACACTCACACTCCTTTATTAGCTGGATCTTGTGCTGATGTTGTCTTTCTCCCTCCCTTCACTCTTAATCTCGCTTGTGATTTCCCAGATGGATCTCATGCTGGCACTGCCCTTCTTGCTTCTCTCTTTTGCTCCTCAGTTCCAGCTTTGCCCTCTACAGCCCCATATCTGCCTTCTCCTTAACCAGAGTGGACTCCAGTTGTCATCTCTATCTGCACAGTTGTCCCAGTTCTAGGCTCTAGCTCACTTACATTCTTCCTAGCTTCTGTCTCACAATTTTGGCTAGCAGTGACCACTTTTACACTGCTTCTCAGATCACTTTTCTGAAGGATATCTACGAGTGTTGCCTGTGGCTGGCCTTCCTCAAAGCGAAGCCCTCTTTGCACAGCTCCTCAAGGTTTGCCACTGTGCATCTTCCATATGGTCAAGACACCGTGTCTTCTAGCTATCTATTCTTACTTATAACAGAATAAAACTGGTAGTGTACACAGTGTCCCTTTTGTATATCCTGTTCTATGACTGAACAGATAACCTTGTTACTGACAGTCTTGTTTCAGATCTCAGCCACTGCCAACCAATTTTTCACAGACTGCTTCTGTCCTAGAACTTGGTCTGCACTACTAATACCAGTTTCACAACCCTTCAAATGCCTGAAAGGGTTACCTTGGTACACCACCACCACCACTCAGTATGACTTCTCTCGCTAGGGGTATCTCTAAGTCCAAATCCCACTAGCGCTAATTCTCACACAGTACAGTGCAGTGCTTTCCCAAAGGGCAAAATGACTCACCCCTTTTCTCACAGCTGAGAACACTTTTGCTTTAGATATGGTAACTTTGTAGTCTGCCTCTATGGAAACAGATCACAGACTAGCCAGTGTACCCCTGGTTGTCTATACCTGAAATGACTCTGTCACAGAAAGCATGAAGTATACAAAAATAAAATGTAATACTCCACAATATTTACATGTCTTACAGGATAATACACACTGAAAACTATGGGGAATATAGTATTTCTACAGAGATAAAAACAAACACATTTGAAAGATAGAGGTCACACAGAAAAAAACTTAACTCATTGCTATCTATATTCTAAGTAGAGTAGAATAAGCTTTCCCTCAACTGTTGAATTATCTCAAACTCAAATCCATGATTTTACTAGCTCAAAATCCCGAACACAACTAACTCTCATTGTAAACATATGACAGAAATTGCTTTAGTTGGCCAGTCTACTACACCTGCATCATCGTCCATGCCTCTCTGACAACACATCCTGGACCTGCCTTTAGATCTCTGGTGGCCACCTTTTTCTCAGATTGGTCCAACTGGATTTTATTATAGCTTGGTACTTTTGTTATCCTGGCTGGTTACCCAGCAGGAAACCATTTCACTCTGCCTTGGCCCCGTTTACATTCAAAACATATCCTTTTTATGGAAGGTAGCCAGGTTACTCAACTCTTTAAAGTTTAAAAATAAATAATGTTTGTATTTCTGGTTGCTGACCCTCCTTTGGTGGTGTAACTCCCAAACCTTTTTTCATATCCTCCAGAAATGGTTAGTCCCAGTGCTTACTGGCTAGGTCATGGCTGCCATTTTCTTTTTCAGACAGCATGAGAGGTGGAGAAGAAAATGTACAGAGGTGCAGCAGGTTGGTCAATATATTTATTCAACATTCTTTACAGGATATGTTCATTGGGATGGGTAGCCTCATCTACAGGAATGTCCGGATGACAAGTAAAACATAAAACACGTAAGTAAAAATAAAACTATCTGTCCATTACAGTTGCATGTATTTCAAAATGTTCATGCCTGGAAGTGTACGAAAGGAACTAAATGTATTAATTTATTTCAAAAGATTTACCAGGAAAGACATACTGAGCTGGTAACTGGTTGTTTCCAGATGCATTGGGGGGGGGCATGGTGAGGTGGTCAGAACTATAAGCTAGACTCCAAAGCATTTCAAGAAGCAGGTGCTGCAAAGGAACAATATTTGCACTGTCTGACACAACATGATAAACAATAAGCATGGTTTGGAACATCATGTAAAACATCATTACATGACTTAACCTGGAACTTAAGGGTGAGCTATGGAATTTTTTATTTAGCATTTTGCAAGAAAAACTTACAAGTAAAAGTAACTAGCCACAGAAGGATCCCATATAAAGTTACATAACATTTTCTTAATTAGTAGGATAAAGACACCTTCCCATTAGGTATGACATAAATGGAATTGCAAATAAAAATGAATACATTTGTAATGAATAAGCACAAAAAACATGCAAATCGGAGCTTTGCAAGCATGAATAATTCTTTCATACCAAATGCATCCAGAGGCTTCCCATATCCCTTATAGGTAGATGTTTTAATACATTCCATAATTAATTCCCAAAAGAAATCATTCAGTAAGGGTTATGTGTTAGAACTATTACATAAGTAAACATCATGAAATTAACAGCAGTGAATAGGTTTTAATTGAGACTATACCCAGCAATACACAGTCTGATTACAGTATGTAATTTGGATAAACAGATGCACCTCTGAAGCCCGGCTTTATAACAAACTAACAGAACACAGAATGGTATGTACCCAATCTACCGATATATTAGAAATGTAGAAATATAGACAATGATGGCAGAAAAAGTTCAAAGGTCCATCCAGTCTTCCCAAGTTTCCTATTTAGCCCTAGGACCTACTGTTCCTCCAGGGTCCTAGCCCTCCCTATCCTTCCTCCTTCCCCCTTTTCTAATGCCCCAAGCAACCACCCTATCCTTCATTCTGTCCCAGCCGTGCTTACAACCGCTAACAGTTTTTATACCCACCATCTCAGCCAACAGCTTGTTTCATGGCTCTACCACCCTATCTGTAAAAAAGCACTTTTTCGTATCCCTGCTGAACCTTTCTCCTATTAGTTTCCACTCATGATCATGTGAGTGGACTGAATACCTTACATAAAAGTCACAGTGAGTGTAATAGAAGATGTGCCACTATAAAGACCTTGCACAGCCCATGGTGGGAACCGACATATCAGATAGCTGTGTTGTATTCAGATCTCAAGTAAGAAAGATTTATTTTTTCCAATTCTGTTTGTTCTTCTGCCTCTCCAGGGCATCTCTCAGGCATCCATACTCAGCTGAGGCACTGTACCACCCGCCTGAACCACCAATCCCTGACCACTACATCGGTATCAGGATTCTGGGCTCTTCTGCCTCCTCGGAGAGGCTCCAGAATCACAAGGGGGAGTGTCGGGATGTGGCTGACATTGGGTGTGTGGGCCTAAGCTCCTGGTGGTGCCATCGTCTCACCTGGAAGATAGGGCCTTTTTTTTTTGTAGTAGTAGTTACGCCCTTTCCCCTCCCTCCCTGCCTGCAGAGCCCAAGCCTGCAATGATGCCCGGGATGTCTGTCGTGGCTCTGCATCCCCACTACTTTGCCCTGTGCATTGCAGTGGCTCCGGTTTCCACCAGGGGCCACTGCGGTGCCAGGTTGTCCCTGGATCTCTCCCCAGGAGAGGAGAGCAGTCCTCCAGACACTCAATCCTCTCTCTCCCCCTGCCGACCCCGGCAGCCCAGACTACCCAGGTCACTGGCGTGGCTCGAGGTGTGGCGTCCAGTGCCTCAACCCTCAGTGGCATTGGGCCAGCCTACAAGTAAGAAAGATTTACATTTGACTTCTGGATAGCTGACAGGTTAAAGTCTCATAAAGAACCTAGGAATAAAATTAACCCATTGCAAGAACAGAAGGAATCTCAATTATACTGCCGGGTACGCACGACCATTCCTGGGAGTCAACTATACTGTTGTTCATTCAGCCTTCTTCGGAGGCTTCAGAAACTGCCCCATCATTGCTAGCCATCTCCTGTTGAATTAACTGCACCAGCTTTGCTGTATCTTATAGTAATAATTGTATCCATTCCACGGAATCTTCAGCTTAGCCAGTACTAAAAGTTGATGGAGGATTTCCCAAGTTCAGAGAGTATCCAAATGTGGTCAAAGGCCTTGAGGCACAGCTGCATGTTGGAGGAAAGGTCCGGAAGCAAAGAATTGACAGAAAACCAAAACAAAGTAGCACCGGTCTTCACACTTTAACAAAAGTATCAAAATGTACTGGAACATTCAATAAACTGACATACCAGCAGGTAGGCCTGACCTTTGGCTCGAGGCAGAAACTCTCCAGGCTTGCTGCCCTCCCACCCTTCCACACCCTTGATGGGACAACAATTGACAAAGTTCCCTCCTTTAAGTACCTCAGTGTCTGGCTCAACTGACACCTCGACTTTTCTGGGCATGTGGATGTCATCCACAAAAAAAAAAAAAATGCACCCTAAACAGGAACCGTGGTTGTGTCCCCCTGCAGGCTCACAGAGGCATTACCCAGAAAATGATTCTCTCTATTTTTGACTGTGGAGACATTGTTTACAGTGCTGCTCCTAAGTCCACCCTGACCAGACTGAATTTCCTCTTTCAATCCTTCTGTTGCTTTGCACTGGACTGCTCATGCGCCAGACACCACTGCTCCCTTCTTTATACCTTCCTCTCCCTTTCCTCCCCTCCCTTGAAGGCAGGTGCCTCGTCCATTGTTCCTCTTTTGTAGCTAAATACTGGCTAGGCATAACTGTGGCTTTCATTCCCTGGCACTCCCTTCTACGACATCCTCAGCTGGCCAGGCTGCCTTCTCCTTCCACTTCCCCAAACTTTGGAATTCTCTTCCCCTTTTTATACACTGCACTGCTTTCCTACACTATCTCTCTTTGCTTCTCCTCAAATTCACTTCTCAGTCCTGCAACTACACCTGATCCCTGCCTCTGTGCCACTCTCCCCATCCTTTCACTCCCTCCCTTCTCCCTCTCATCTCCCCAACAACTCCCTTCCCTTACCCCGCTGCAATCCCCCATTTCCCCCCTCTACCATTGCACTCTTCCTTGATTACCTGCTGGATAGCTTTGCTACCACTTGCCTACATTTATAGCACTCTGCACTTTAATTGCACCCTATTGCTACCCTCCTGGATATACAGTACTTCTGCAATATCACATGCCATTGTACATATTTGCTTAATTAGCCTATCAAACGTAGCTTGTTTGTGATGCTTCACTGTTGTTGTTTCTTTGTGGCAATTGTACATATTTGTCTAAATTGTAGCTTGTTTTTGATGCCTAGTTCTGTTCTTCCTGCAATGTAAATTTGTTTTCTATTGTTGCTCGTGGACCCTCCTCAACGCTCGATGCATCTGGAAATGAGCTATCAGCTCAGTAGGTCTTTCCTGGTGACATTTTGAAATAAACTAATAAGCAGGTTAGACTTCTCAACCAGTTTCACATGCTGTATGTCCTAAGGGGGAGGAGAAATGCACTCAGTGAATCCCATTTAAGAAAGAGATTTAAAGGCACACACACACCAATTTCATAAAAGTGCTTGTAACATAGCAATAAACATATGCTGTAAGAAAATATGTGCATACAGATGAACCCAGTTGCAAAGGAAATAATTTAAAACTGGCACCATTTTGATACAGTCATTTTGGGTTAGTAGCCAAAACAGGCATGTACTAGCCCAACTGTGCAAAACTAGACATTGCATTAATTATAACATTAAATATGGCTGCAAAATGTCCCAGTGCCATGGAAGATGATGTACTGCTTGTAATTCATGGAGAAAAAAGGCTCAAGGCATCAACAAAACAGATCTGTTTAAAGCCAATAGTTTAAAGCATCACTTTTATGTGTAAAGTGCAAAGCTTCCAGCATCAGTTTTAGGTTATGTGAGGAAACAATCAGTGGCGCTTCCAAGTGGCTGCTCTGTGACTGAAAGAAGCACCTCAAAACACAAGACAGCTCTTGTTTCCTACAATTTTTTAGCATCTTTCAGAAAAAGAGACTTGCAAGAACAAGGGGACACAATTTAAAGATAGAAGGAGGGCGGTTCAGGGGCAATGTGAGGAAGTATTATTTCACAGAGAGGGTAGTGGGTGCATGGAACAGCCTTCCTGAGGAGGTTGTGGGGTCTAAAACTGTGGGAGAATTCAAGAATGCATGGGACAGACATAAGGCAATTCTTGTGGGGGGGGTAGGAAGAAATAGGCTGTTGGTTAACTACAATCTGAGACCTATCCTATAGGTAGGGAAATGGGCAGACTAGATGGGCCTAGCGGTCCTTATCTGCAGTCAAAGTCTATGTTTCTATGTTTCTTGTTTTTTATAATAAGCCCTACAGTAAGGCAAACAGGATGCTGGGGGGGGGGGGCATAGAAAGGGGTATTGATAACAGAAACAAGGAGGTATTACTACCTCTCTGTACATCACTGGTGAGGCCCCACCTGCAATACTGTGCCCAGTTCTGGAGTTCTCACTCAAGGAAAGATAAGGACCAGCTGGAGACAGTGCAACATAGAGTGACCAAAATGATTCAGGGCCAGCAGGGCAGATCTTACGAGGATCGGCTCAAGGCACTGAACAGGTACTCACCGGAGGCCAGATGAGAGAGGGGAGCTATGATAGAGACCTTCACATTCCTGAAAGAAATGAACAAGGTAAACTGCAAGGACCTATTTAGCATAAATAGCAGATCAATAATATGGGGACACAAGTGGAAACTGATGGGGGGATATTCAAGAGGGAAGTCAGAAAGTTTTTTTTTTTTTTTTTTACAGAAAGAGTGGAGGTTCCATGGAACAATCTGCCAGCTGGTATGGTGGGTGGTTCCAAAAATGGTGTCTTACGACACAACTCAGGTTATTTTACTTTTCAATTCATATCAAGCAAGAGCAAATGCTAGTGCAGATAAAAAAATACACAGCAGGGGATGTTAGTTGGGCTGGCAGGTTGCTGCTGTGTATTTTTTATTTGCACTGGCATTTGTTCTTTCTTGATATGAATTGAAAAGTAAAACAACATTTGCAGAAAAGACACCGCATGCTGCTCATTCTTTGATCATTTCAAGGTATGGTGGGTGCCAAACTATCAATGGTTTCAAACACAGCTGGGATAGAGAGAAGGGCTTAGTGGTTCCTCAGGGTGATAGCAGTAGGGTGAGTAGCGTAAGGGTACATAGTGTGGATTAGAACCCTGTATGGAGAATAGGTCCTGGGTTTGTTAGGGGTTATGGGCAGATGGTACCGGGTCATAATTGTGTACACTAACCCATGCATAACAGGAGCATGTTGTGGGTAGCGCGTATGGAATTAGAGTGACAAGGGAATATCAGCAACGTGATATTATCGCTACCCCCTGTCTCTCACCAGGAAGGAGGAAGTGGATGTAGCCACTGCCAGTCGGGTGCTCGTTTGAGCTGCTCCCATGGTGGAGTGGCTAGGGCACCTGACCCTGCAGTGTGTAGGTTGGGGGGGTCGTGGTTTGATTTCCTGCTAGGGAATTTCTTACTTTTATTTATTTTTTCTTGCTCCAGTGTCCACAACCCCTCGGAGTTGATTATAATAGTTCCAGGGGGTGTGGGGGTGAAACAAAAGAACAGGTTTCAGGTGTTGCCGCATGCTGTTTCCTGCTGCGTGTCATAATATGCACAGTGTCATCTGCGACATTGTGACCCCATGCCTGAGCAGACTGGATGGACTAGTGGTCTTTTTCTGCTGTCATTGTCTATGTTTCCAGAAAAGAATGCAAGGACAGTAGTGTTAAAAATAGTCAGATAGAAATTACTTCTTAAGGAATTGTATGATATCAAATCAAACAGTCAGAGATAGAAATTACTTCTTAAGGAATTGTATGATATCAGATCTTCTCACTGAGTCCTGAGCTAGTTAAGGCACCTAGGGTATATATCCAATAGGGCTCTCACCTTAGAAGGGTAAGGTCCAAATTCCCACCCCTGTCAACCTACATGACGTTATGGCACAGAATTTAAAGTGTACCTGAATGTGGTCAAAGGCCTAGTGGCAGAGCTGTGTGTTGGAGGAAAGGTCTGGAAACCAAGAATTAACCCTGTCTCCATACTGCTTATGCTGCAGGTGTCTTGAGATGTCCAGCACTTTGTCCTGGTCTTCAACTGCAATGCAGACAATTAAGAAAGTCCATAGGGCCATAACATCTGCCACACTCCACCTTGGAGTGATCCTGTATGGTTTTTCTATTGAGAAGGCAGGATCTGAGTCCATCAGGCCCAGCAGTTGCAGCAATAACTCCAATGCATTCTCCTCTCAGCTGCTTTGGGGAGTCTGACACCTTCATGTTGCACTCTGCCCTGGCTCTCTAAGGTTTCCAATCATTGCCATAAGACATTATTTTTTTAAAAGCTTACTAGAGGAATCTATAGCCTTCAAATAAGGGCCCTCCACCCTTTGCATACTTTGTTTGAACCTATCCACTCCTGTATTTAAAGTGAGGACCCGAGGAGTTAAATTGTCCAAATGTTGTCCATGTCTTGGATGATCTGAACAAGCTGGTTAAGAGTAATATTGAGGGTGAGCAACATTATCTCACCGGACATTTCTTCATTCGAGCTGGAGGTATCAGTTGTTTGTTGTGGCCCAGACCCCTTGTCTTGTGGAGTCTTTGCTTTAAAAAAGTCAGCCAATGGTACTGCTGAGTTTCTTGGTTTCCCCATTCTTACAACCAGGATGGTTAGAGAAGTTTGATCTTTCAATTTCCACTGCAGTTATTAAAAATAACATTTTCACTAAATTGAGCAAAAGCTTTCAGGAGCTTGAATAAGGAATGTCTGCTCCAATCAGTGGCTTAGCCATGCCACCTGAGATGGCAAGTAAATTTAGAGATGAGCTTGAACAAGTCAATCACCTTCCGTGCCTCCAGTGAAAGCTAGCCAAGATCATTAAGCATAACACAGTGGTGGGTATCAAAATCACAATTCAACACAAAGCACAGTCCTCTGTTAGAAACTTTAGTTAATCAGCCGAGTGTAGAAGTAGACTTGTGTTGATAAACCCTATCTCTGTAATCATTAATAAGCAGCAGATCTTGTTCATTCTCTCTGTTGACTTGGACAAAGCAGATCTTCCAGGAATCAGTTTTCTCCACAGAGCCCCACTTGGTCTTAGGGAGGGGGTGCTAGGACCAAGAGGAACAAACCTTTTACCAGGATATTTATTTTATTTATTAATTTATTTTATTTATTGGGGAGGGATAGTGAGACTGAAGGGGGAGGATGGGGGCCGCGTGGAGGATGACTACAGTAAAGCTGACATATTGAACAGGTATTTCTGCTCAGTCTTTACTGAGGAAGAGGAAGGTAATGGGTCTGAAGGGAGTACAAGGGGTGAGAATGGTGCAGAAATGGACACAAGTCCCTTTACACGAGAAAGGGTCCTGAAGGAACTGGAAGTAATAAGAGTTGATAAAGCAATGGGGTCAGATGGGGTGCACCCCAGGGTCCTTAAAGAACTAAGACAGGTGGTGGCTGAACCTCTGGCTATCCTGTTTAGCCGATCACTGGAAACAGGGGAGGTACCCAAAGACTGGAAGACAGCAGATGTAGTCCCCTTATACAAAAGTGGGAACAAAGAGGAAGTAGGGAACTACAGACCAGTCAGCCTCATCTCGGTAGTAGGGAAGATCATGGAAGCGCTACTGAAGGAGAGATTGGTGGAACATCTGGTTGTCAATGGACTACAGGACCCAAGGCAGCATGGTTTCACCAGGGGGAGGTGATGTCAGACCAACCTCGTTGAATTTTTTGACTGGGTGACTAAGGAGGTGGATCAGGGGAGGGCAGTGGACATGGCCTATCTGGACTTCAGCAAGGCCTTTGACATCTGCCACATAGAAGACTATTACACAAACTGGGGAATATGGGTGTGGGCAAGACAGCAGTGTGGTGGGTAGGTAACTGGCTGGGTAGCAGGACACAGAGGGTGGTGATAAATGGCTGTCACTCCACAGAGGGAAGAGTGACCAGTGGGGTACCACAGGGATCAGTGCTCGGACCGGTCCTATTCAACATCTTCATCAGTGACATTGTGCAGGACCTAGAAGGCAGAATTTCACTGTTCGCTGATGACACAAAGCTCTGCAACAGAGTGGACACACCAGAGGGTGTAGACAGAATGAGAAGGGACCTGCAGAAACTTGAGGAATGGTCAGGGGTTTGGCAGTTGAAATTCAATGCAAAGAAGTGCAAGATAATGCATATGGGGCACAAAAACCCTAGCACAATATATCAGTTGGGGGTGAGGATATAGCATGCACCAAGCAGGAAAGGGATCTTGGGGTTATCATCTCTAATGACCTCAGGGTAGGGAAACAGTGTGACAAGGCAGCAGGTAAAGCAAATAAGATGCTGGGATGTATAGGCAGGGGCATCACCAGCAGGAAAAGGGAGGTCATAATTCCACTATACAAGACACTAGTGAGGCCCCACCTGGAGTACAGTGTATAGTTCTGGAGACCATATCTACGTAAGGACATAGACAGGGTAGAGAAGGTTCAGAGGAGGGCAACAAAGATGGTGCATGGATTGCATCACAAGTCCTATGAAGACAGGTTGAAGGAACTGAACATGTACTCCCTGGAGGAGAGGAGGGAGAGAGGGGATATGATAGAGACATACAAGTATCTTACAGGGAGGAACAGGGTGCAGGAATACACTATTTTTAAGCAACAAAGATGTTCCAGGACTTGAGGGCATGGGATGAAGTTGGAGGGAGGACGATTCAGAGGAAATATGAGGAAGAATTTCTTCACAGAACAGGTGGTGGACAAGTGGAACACCCTGCCAGAGGAAGTGGTGGGGGCTGAAACAATCACGGGATTTAAGAATGCATGGGATAGACATAAAGGAATTCTAGAGGTCAGGGGTAAGGGGCAACAGACTTCTAGGAAAACATAAACTGAACTTACAAGCTCAAATGGGCAGACTGGGTGGGCCATAGGCCCTTATCTGCCAACACTGTCTATGTATCTATGTATTGATACTAGGATTTAAATACCTATGAGCTAGAAGCTCATTTACATAGGTTCCGTGTCAAAGACAGCAATAGACAAGGTACAGTTACAGTGAACAGACAACAATTAGCATCTTATTACATGGAGTACATAAGGGTATACATAACCAGGAAAAGTGAACTAAAAAAAATTAGAAGTAGGTAAACATTGGAACTACAAAAGAACCCCAGAGCAAATGCACTGGGGTATGGGTTATCCCAGAGGATACTGGCCATACAGCCAAATTTTAAAGAAAACACAAATTGCACATACCCCAACAATGCAAAGCATCATGGTAAACATTGGACACTGGTAACATTTCAAAGTACTTGGGTATGGAGTAAAAGAAGAGGTGCTACATAGAAGAGGAAGTCAGAGGCTAGATGGAAGGGAGGGTGCGAGTGAGATGCGCATAACAAGCCTCGTCAGCGGTGAAGTTAGGACAGGTGGGTGGGAAACAGATTTTGGAGAGGGGGCTTAAGTACTAGTTGTTAGGATGAGGGTACAGCAAGTGTTTCAGAGGTAGGTCCACATATACCATGGGATGGGGGAGATGGTTAGAGCCTACAGTTGCACTAAGAGTTGTTAGCTGCTTGGTAAGCTCTCATACTAGCAACAGTGTTAGCAATGACACGTGCATGACACCACATGCCAGAGTCAGCAACTGACATCAATGCCCTAACTGCCTCAGTTTTGTTTTCCGCCAGTGGGTGAGCACCATGCAAGTGAACACTGACTGTCTCTGTTCTTTCTTCTTTGCTAATTTATTTCCAAATGTTTTGCCAAGTTCAGGAAAGCAAAGACAATCAAAACTTTATGGCCCCTGTTCTGGCATTGTCTGTGTGGGAAACATATTGCCTGCACAGACTGACATACACTTTGTTTCTCCTGCCTTGTACACAACTATAATATGAAGGCCTGCAATGACGGTGCCACCTTTGTTGTCAGGATGTTGAATCTTCAAGCTGTGAAGATGGGACAACCCATCCCAAGTTTCAAGGACAAGCCTCTACACAGCAGTGGCAGCTCCAAGAATTAAGGTTAACCAGGGCACAGGCAGAGTACAGAGGGCCTGGGTCTGAGCATGCAGGGTCATTTAAATCCAAACTATATTATGAGCTGTGTATCACTACTGGGATACAGCAGATTTTTACCAGGGCAAGGTACTCTGTCTGACTCTGTCCTGGAGCCATCCATGTGACACAGATGGTCTCAGGGTAACTCTCTGGATCATTTCCCTCAGTCTCCTCACCTTTTTTGGAGTTGGTTGAGGTACTGAGCTTCCCCCCTCACAAAGATGGGGTCATGATGAAGACTCAAGTGCTGGTGTTGAATGAACTGTCATCCTCTCCTGGGCAGTTGCAGAAACACCCACCACAGGTCAGCCTGTCACCTGGGTTAACACCATCCTAGGTGTCAACCACTGTGCCGATGACATCAACACCAAATGTTGGCACCGGGTCTGGTGGTGTATATACAGTGCTGGTAGCAGGGCCACTGTAGTCACTGGCACCAGTGTTGGCATGGACCTTGGCACTGGTCTGTTGTCCCATTGATGCCAGTGGGGCAGTCAGTGACAGTCTTGATGCAGGCCTCAATGTTGACACCACTCAGTGTCCCACGGCTGGTACCATTGTCTGAGTCTTCACTGGTGTCCACATCCATTCTGAATCTGTAATGTTTCCTGCAGTAGGGTCTCTGGGGACTATCAAGTTGTAATCTGTCCAAGGGCTCCCCTCTCTCCTATGGACACCAATCCACTAGACACTACTAGCTTTGGTGCTCCTGGAGTGGGAGGCTTCACTTGTTCCTCCTTTCAGGGCAGGAATGCAAGTGGGCCCTGGGGTTCCAGAACAGAGCACGGGAACAGTAGACAAACAGGCCACCAACATCCCTTTCCAACTGCCATCTATAGTGCCTCATTCCCTTTTTGATACAGTGTCTCAGACCCTCAGACCTCCAAACCAATTGTCTCAGTAGTAGTTCATCAGTGCATGAAGAATGTACAAGGCCTGTTCAGGGAGAAGAACCTGGTGCTGTTTTTAGTACTACCCCTAGTTCTATCCTCTAGTGGTTTCTGGCCTTCTCTTCTTGGCCTGCTTCTCAGAGAATAATGACTTGTTGATCCACGTCTCCTCTGTCACTGAAGATGTATTCCAGTGATTTGTGAGGAAGATGCAGGAGGCACTGGGTAGAAACCCTAATGCCAAGCCACTGGGTATCTTGGCATTGCCTAGTAAGGACACAGTGATCAGTGATCAGACCACCATGGTAGCCTCTCCCAGTGTAGTATGCCAGGGATGGGAGGCATCCTCTAACCACATTTTCACCTCCAAGTGGTCTACTGACTAGATATTTTGTTCCAGTTGAGTCTGGTGAGATCAGTCACCCCATACTGGGGTAAACCTCCCTCCTGAAGCCAATGGAAAGCAGACCCATATCTGTGACTATGCTGAACACTCCCCTCCCTGTGACTGGAATTTAGGCAGATGCATGCTTTAGGGAGGAAATTGTTTACTAGGCTCAGCATCCCTGACCATAACATCTCACCAGGTACACATGGCAGCTTGCCAGTGATGTCTGCATCCACTGATCTATGCCTTGCTCTCTGAAATGCTTGCAAGTAACAAAAATCAGGGCCAGCCTTGGCATAATTGTTACGGGTGTAGAGGTCTCAGCACCAAACAAGAGCACCTGATGCCTCCGATGTGGCTTCTTGCACAGCAGCATCCGCCGTCCACCTCAGGCTGATGTCATGGCTATGTGTATCACAGTGGGGTACATCCCCATTTTTTCCTTAACAGCTCCTCTTTTTCTCTCTCCAATCCAGATGGGTCTCTCAGTGTGGCAGATGGTCCTAATGCATTGCTGTACCCTTATGATGGAAATATCAATGTAGCTGCTTAGCACTATGTCCTCAATGGTTTTTCCCTTGCCAACACCATCTGGGACCCTATTTCATAAGGAGGCTGTATTTTAGTATTTTCTTCCACAAGGATTTTACCAATAAGGGGTCACTACCCAAGAGATCTGATTTAATTAATAAATGGTTACATCCCTTTCTGGCCAATTGGCAAAATCAGAAATTAAGGGTGAGGAAATATAACATGTATCAAGAATGTGAAAAAATAGTTTTCCAGAAAATAAAATGCTGGAAAGTTACTTGTAACAAATTTTGGCAGGAACTAGGTGAAAGATTTATCGATGTATAATGTCCTGTTTTATAGAAGAAGAAAAATTTCCCAGACTGCCCAGTAAATAACTTTAAAATTGCAGTATTGAAACTTCAGGATACTCAGACACTTAAACAGGTATGGGATGCTACCTGGTTAAGTTGCCATGATAGATTGGGAGTCAAAGACAACCAAAACATTAAAAGTCTAAGTGAGAAATTCTGACCAAGGCTGGAAAGTCTTGCAGAATTTCAGACACAGCATGGAACATCTGTTTCTGTCAAAATTTTAAGGAAGGGGTTGGGTAAATGGCCGGAGATCAAGTAGGATCTGCAGTGATACTATTGTCAGGGGAAAATTGGCAGACTAGGTGGGCTAAGCAGTCTTTATCTACCAGTAAATTCTGTTTCTCTTCATACAATGCACCTCTATCCATCAATTTGGAACGTTTTTAGCAACAAAATGGAAAGTGTCCCAGTTAAAGAACCTATTGTACTCCATGTTTCGAGGGGCTTTGCCCCTCCACACTCTCCTTAAAAATTATTATAAACTCGGGGGGGGGGGGGTTAAAATCCCACTGTCGGGATTTTGTGTTTTGGGAATGTGGCATCAGGCTGAAGTTTGCTTGGCGAATGTATTTGAGATCGTGTAGTGATGCCTGAACGTCTGGTGCATTTTAGTACATACCATGAGAGTACACCAAGCATAATCTTTGCGGGGATTAGATTTTTCACATGGCAGGTTAGGTGTCAGTTGGTATTCCAGTAATCAGTGGCATCGCTACAAGTATTAATTGAACTGGTAGACCATTTTCTGTTTGACAAATAGAATAGTGAAAAAATCTTTCACCTGAACAGTTTAATAAGTTATGGAAACACATACATTGGTTATAGAAAGGGGGATTCATTTGTATATTGATTTAATGTTTTTGAGATGGTTATTGTTTAATTTTGCCCTTTGTTTAATTTTCTTGTCCACTTAGTCACGCTTTCGACATTGTATTCCATCACATTCTTCTGGACAAGCTTAAGGTAGCTGGACTCTCAGTTTCCTCAGTCGAATGGTTCTATTCCCACCTTGAGCACAGGTCACAAGCTGTCCGTGATAGGAAACTCCCCCATTTGCTCAGGCCCCCAAAGAGTCTGTTCTGGCCCAATTCTTTTTCCTTTTTCTAAATGACCTCCCCAACCTCTACTCCTCATGTGTATGCAGATGATACGGTACTCCTTTCCTCTGTCTCATTTGCCCTTGATCTCATGAACCAGCTCCAAATGAATTTTAACAACATCCAGCTCTGGTTCTGAGAAAATCAGTTATCCCTGAATGCTAAGAAAACAGTGTCTACATTTGGCACCAGGTAGAGGCTTACAAGAGTTGCACCCGCTCCCACCTTTCATATCCTTGATGGTGTAACTATTGAAGATGTCTCATCCTTCAAATACCTCAGGATCTGGCTAGATCACCACCTTGATTTTTGTGTTCATGTGGATGCTATCCACAAGAAGTTCCACCCCAAGCTTGGAGTACTATACAGAAACAAGAAAAGCATTCTGCTTCCTGCAAGCAGAGAAATAATCACTAAGCTGGTTCTCCCCATTTTCAACTATGTATACATTGTTTGTAGTGCTGCTCCAAAGTTCACTTTAGCTAGATTGGACCCTCTTTTTCACTCCTTCTGTCACTTGGCCTTTGATAGACCCTTGTGTACAACATCATTGTACCCTGTATTCTTCCCTCTTCCTCCCTTCTCTTGATACCAGGTACCGTTCTCACTGTGTTTCCTTTATTTCCAAATACTGGTTTGGCTCTAACTCCTCTTATATTGCTTCTGTCCTCTCTCTCCCCCTTCTTTCTTCTACTTCCTTTGCAATGCTTGGCCTCACTCCCTTGCTCTCCCTTAAGTGAAATCTACTACTGGCCATGCTGCCTTCTTATTCTTTTCCCCTAAACTATGAAATTCTCTTCCCTCTTCCATTCACTCTGCTCCTTTCTTTCCTGCTATGAAATCTCTACTCCAGGGGCAGATTCTAAAAGGGGTTAGCAGGACACAAGGGACTTGTATCATAAAAGTATGACACAAGTGGTGACTTGCGTCACACCTTGCATCACCCTGAGATTCTGGAAGTCAGCCTGCAACTGCCACAAACATACTGCACCAAAGCCCTCATGCACCAGGGTTGTGTCCAGTAACCCAGTGCACCCGGTCACAAGGGGGCTTGCACCATTGCAGGGCTGCCACATCCCTTTTTTTGGGAGTTTGGAAGCCCCACCATGGACGCAGAATGGCTTGCCATTTAGACCAGCCTGGAGGTAGACTAAGTGGCTTGTGACTGGCAAAGCCAAAGAGCAGTGGTTCTGTGTTGGAACAGAAGGGCCATAGGGACCAGTAGTATGGGAAGGGAAACAAATGTCGTGGCCTCATTAGCTATGGGGAGGGAAACAGGTGTGGTGGCCACATAAGCTGTGGCAGATGGTGTATTTCCCTGTACTGCGCTGTGCCACAACTCATTTTTGTAAGGAGACATTTTTGTTTACTGGGATCAGGACGCACTAAGCCAAGTAGGAGTATGTTTAATGTGTTTTGTAATATTAATAATTTGTTTCTATAAGAATAAGAGATTCTAGCCATATTGGTCCTTGGAAAACAGGACATGATGGAAGGTTTGATACCTTTATTAGACCAACAAGTGTCTTGTACAAAGATGGAATTATACTCAAGCTTTCGGGGCCACACAGGTCCCTTCTTCAGGTGAATAGCAAACCTGAGCAACATAAGCAGTATTTATATCCACTGTGGAGCAATTAAAAAAATCAGGAAGTGAAGTAGGAAGGTGATAAAAGGGGAATAGAGGTGAAAGTATAAGATGCAAAGTAAAAAAAATGATGTGTGAGAAAAAATGGGAAGGGGGCTAAGTAGGGAAAGCTCAGTAGGAGATGAAAGGAAGCTAAAGGGAAAACAAAGGCACACAGATAAGAAAGATCTGAGATCAGAGGCTGGCTATCTTGATAGAATAGAAAGAAGATGCCTAAGAAATGCATGGAAGTCAAGAAATTAGAAGACATAAAAGAACAAAGGCCTAGATAAGCAGAGTGTGAGGTAATATAAACGGTAGGTGTGAAAACAATCAGGGAGTGGGCAAGACTGAGCTGAGGAGTTAGTAGGAGAGGTAGGGAGGATGTAAGGTACAGGTAAAAAAGCAGAGTAGGCAAGCACTCAGAAAAAAAAACAATAATAAGAGAAGTACAGAACCAAAATGTGATAAATAATGACATAATTTAGTTCACAATAAAAAAGAATTACAATTTGCCATAGTGTGTCATGAATACAATGTCCCGACTCAGTCCAGAAATGTTAGATCTAAATTGTTTACTATATTTCAGTTCCCATGTACTTCTGTCCTGTGTGTTTTTGAAGTTGCCTCTTAGTATCAAGACAGATAAATCCAAGAGAGAGTGATCTGTTTGTGAAAAATGGTTTCCTACTGGTGTGCTCTTAATCTGGTTTACTGTTGTGCAGGCCCAGATTAATGGATGTGAGAGCTCTACTCCAAGTCATATTTTGTGGCCCGGAGGCCCCTAAATGTCAACATCCCACTGTTCTGAGATGCCAGGCTGGCAAGACGGCAATGACCATGGTACTCAATAACTCACTGCAAGTTTTCTGTTAGATTTTCAGAGTCATTAAGTATAAAAGAAGAGGCTAAAATGAAACTAGCAGAGAACATTATAAGCTTTAACTCATGCCAAGACCAAGAGCCTGCTAACCTTGTCCTTGCTTGTATTTAATTTTGTACCCTTCAAAAAGACTAATCAGAGAGCTCCCTAATTAATTAGCCATCTGCCCTAGTCCAGATCTTAATTTAATCTTGGTGGACTGGTCTGTTCATGCAGGAAACCTTGTAAACTCCAGCAATTCATTAATTTAACAATTAACCTCTAAGTAAGTCAAGTCAAGTAGTGACGCCAAGCAGAATCCTATCAGAGCAATCTGGTTTGGTTTACTCCCAGATTTCTGATATAAATGATGTATCAAATTCAAGCAGCAGTGAAGATAGTAGGTTACCCCAGCCATGATGACTATAGAAATAATCTTATCTTGCAAGTTGCAGCCCTGAGCCCTGGCAGATTTCTGATATAAATGATGCATGAAATTCAAGCAAGCAGCAGTGAATAGGTAGCCCCATGATGGTTAGAACTATAGAAATAATCTTGTCTTGCAGGCTAGCCCTGAGCCCTGGCTGGCTAGTAGCAGCCCAGTCAGTCACCTCCATGTAAATGCCAATATCGCAATTAGTTATTTTCTCTGACACTCTCTCTCTGTCGCTGTTTTTTTTAGTCATTTTTTTCACTTCAGTAAGCAACAATCAATTGCTGTGCAGGATGCTCAGTGTGCACTGCCCACTGTTCTCCCGCCATTTCCAACTAAATCCACCGATCATCCGACCACCAAATCCAGACCAAAAAAGAAAGAAAGAAAGCAAAATAGCAAAAATAAGTCAAACAGTGTACTGTTAGCAGCATGGTTGCAGTAATAGCATACCTGTTACCTACTTGTGTCGTATTCTTTTTGGCCTGACCTGGACTGATGTGATCAATCAGGAGCTGGAGGAGGATAAATCAAATGCCTAGATTGGAGGATCAGGATGGACAGATCTTCATGCCGACAGGTGCAGCTAGCCAGCTCAGTTATACAGGCCCAGAAGAACTCCTCCTCACAGGACCAGAGGCCCAGGCACCCAGCAGTACTGTCTGACTGACTACACCAGCAGCAGCGCGCGACACTGCACCACAGCATCCCTCATTCAGTTGACAAAAAGATTAAGAAACGGAAGCGCTGGCTGGATGGTGGTGAGTCCGACTCTCGGTGAAAGTCTGTCTTCTCTTTGAATCGATCGAGATGATCCCTCCGACCATGACCGACTGACTGTTGCTGTCCCCCACTGCTCATCCTCCTCCTTGATTCTTAGTACCTGGCCAACACACTCTGACACCACGCACACATGCGCAGATTCCCACTCTCCAGTAGCCACACCTCTGGAGGACCTGTGATGAGACGTGGTTGGTTGGTTTTGTGCCATGGTGGAGTCAGGGTGGATGAGAGGCGGAGATGGAGTCACCCAGACAGACTGAAAGGTGGCAGCGGTGGCGGGGGGAGGGTAGAAGGCTTCTTTATTTTGGCAATTGGTGGCATGATGTGAAATAATGACAATGACCCTGTGTGTGGCCCGGCCGATGGCCGCCACACGATAGTATGGCAAGTTGTACAGCCGTTTGGTGCCCAGAGATGGCTGGTGGGGAAAAAGAGGAAAGTAAATATCTGTAATTTAAATTAGTTCAGTTAGAGTGTTGTGGGGGCCCTCCTGAACCACAGGGCCCTACGTCATGGCATAATTTTCGTAAAGGTAAATCCAGCCATGCTGTTGTGTGCTGTTGTGTGTCAGTGGTGATTCATCCTGGTTTTAGTGGTTTACTAGTTTCCCCAATATAACATCCATTTGCACACTTCTTGCACTGAGTTAGGTAAACAACATTGCTGGACTGACATGTGTAAGATCCATTAATTAGTATTATGTTGTTCTGGCTTGTCTTGATGGTGGCCTGTGTGCATATGTGGGTGCAGGTCTTACATCTTGCCATGTTGCATGGTGTTGTCACTCTTGTTTCTCAGTTATTATGGTCTGCTGGGAGTTTGTTATGAATTATTAACAACTTCACCTTTAATAGCAAGCACTTTTTACAGATCATGGGGATGGCCATGGGCACTAAAATGGCACCACAATGTGTCAGTCTTTTCAAGGCCTGTTTAGAGGATGATTTTTTTAAACACCACCACTACAAACCATCTGTCTGCCTCCAAAATATTGATGACATATTCTTTATTTGGACAGAAGGTCAAGACTCTCAAAAAATTCCATCATGATTTTAACAACTTTCATCATTGTATAAATCTCACTATTGAATACTCCACCACCAGCATACATTTTCATGACACCACAGTCAGTATCACTAAAAATGGACATATACAAACTGCTCTTTACAGAAAACCCACTGACAGACACCGCTACCTGCATAATTCCAGCTCCCATCCAAATCATACACAAAAAAATTCTGTAATCTACAGTCAGGCAATTAGATAGCTCTCCACACTTCAGAATTCCCTAATTCAGCAGGGCCACTCTCCAAGACAAATTGACAGAGAATTTGAACAGGCCATACAAGTACCACGAGACAATCTGCTGGGATATAAGCAAAGATATCAAACTGACCACACACCACTAGTGGTCACTTACTGCCCCATGCAAAAAAAACCTTCAACAAATTTATCAAAGAACTATAACCTATGCTGAGAGAAGATGAAACACTGAAGGACATCTTCCCTGAACCACCTCTCATTGCCTATAAGCAGCCCCCCAGCCTCTTGAACATAATAATTCATAACAAACTCCCAGCAGACTATAATAACTGAGAAATAAGAGGGACAACACCATGCAACATGGCAAGATGCAAGCCCTGCACCCACATATGCACACAGGCCACCATCAAGACAAGCCAGAACAACATAATACAAATTAATGGATCCTACACATGTCAATCCAGCAATGTTCTTTACCTAATTCAGTGCAAGAAGTGCATAAATGCATGCTGTATTGGGGAAATTAGTAAACCACTGAAAACCTGGATGAATCACCACCATCACACAACAGTAAACCAGATTAGCAGCACACCAGTAGGAAACCATTTTTCACAAACAGATCACTCTCTCTTGGATTTATCTGTCTTGATACTAAGAGGCAACTTCAAAAACACATAGGACAGAAGATCATGGGAATTGAAATATATTAAACAATTTAAATCTAACATTTCTTGACAGAATTGGGACATTGGATTCATGACACACTATGGTAAAGTTTAATTCTTTTTTATTGTGAACTAAATCATGTCATTATTTATCACATTTTGGTTCTGTATTTCTCTCATTATTGTTTTTTTCTGAGTTTCTGCCTAATCTGCTTTTCTTACCTGTACCTTACATCCTCGCTCCCTCTCCTACAAACTCTTCAGCTCAGTCCTGTCCACACCCTGATTGTTTTCATACCTACTGTTTATATTACCTCACACTCTGTTTATCTAGGCCTTTGTTCTTCTGTTTCTTCTAATGTCTTGACTTCTATGCATTTCTTAGGCATCTTCTGTCTATTCTACTGTTACAGCCAGCCTCTGATCTCAGATCTTTCTTATCTGTGTACCTTTGTTTTTTCGTTTAGCTTCCTTTCATCTCCTACTGACCTGTTCCTACTTAGCCCCTTCCCCATTTCTTCTCACACATAATTTTTTCACTTTGCATCTTAGACTTTCACCTCCAGTCCCCTTTAATCACCTTCCTACTTCACTTCCTGATTTTTTTAATTGCTCCACAGTGGATATAAATACTGCTTATGTTGCTCAGTTTTGCTATTCACCTGAAGAAGGGACATGTGAGGCCCCGAAAGCTTGTGTATAATTCCATTTTTGTACAAGACACTTGTTGGTCCAATAAAAGGTATCAAACCTTCCATCATCTCCTATTTTCTATAAGAATAAAAATGTTGTGTAGTTTTTTAGATAATGGGGCATTAATAAGGGAATGTATTGTCCCTGCTGTCTATGTTGTATTGTTTCACTGATCCCTGCAGTGAGGTAGGTCGTTGAGGTAATTTACCCTTAAATTAAACCAGTGTATTGATTCACTGATTGAGTACCTGCTTCACTAAGGAGAGCAGGGAGCAATGAAATGTCACACAGAAAACAGGGTTTACTCTGATAAGGTTATAAATAGTGTGATTCTATGCACCTGGCTAAAAGAATAATATAGAAACACAAGAGGATAATAGGTAACAGGCCTCCTAAGGAAGGGATTTCAAGCCCCAAAGCGCAGAAGTTTTGTCACAGTGTGGTAACCTGAATTTGTTTGCCTGCATTCTGCTTGTGATTTATAACGCTGTATGGTTACGGATATGATTGTACTTTGCAAGTACTATCCTGACACAGTAAAGAAAATCTTTTCATCTGAATTTTAAGTCTGGAGTGCAATTTTTCCTATATGACTGTCTATTTTTTTGCACCTTCTCTAGTTCTGAGCGCTGCTTTCCATTTGTTGAAACACTGTACAACAACTGCCTGGGCACCCGTGTGCCAATCTGATGGAATGCCTGCTATGGCAGGCTATTGCCAACCCCTGGCATTCCACACAGTAGACACAAGGTAAGGTAAGGTAAAATTTATTTATATAAGGTGCCCTTCCTGAGCTCAGGGCGCCCTTACAATAGTCCATACAAAAATAATAAATTTAAATTCATAATATTAAAAACAAGACATACATGGCATACATTAAGTTTCTAAGAATGCTTGATTAAACAGAAAGGTTTTCAGGGATTTTTTAAATCCTTCTATAGTCAGGCTATGTTGTATTTGGCGAGGTAGAGAATTCCGCGGGATAGGTTCCATAAAGGCAAAAGATCTTTCTCCAGATGCTTTCAAGATTACCTGGGAATCTCTAGCAATCCCTCGTCAGAGGATCGGAGTGAACAGGAAGGACAGTAAGGAGACAGGAGTTCTTTCAGGTAGTGAGGTCCCAACTCGTGTAGGGCCTTATAGGTCAGCAATGCGACCCTGAAAGTGATCCACCACTGTATAGGCAGCCAGTGCAGTTCACGCAGCACAGGTGTTATATGACTGGACCTCGGGACTTCAGTCAACAGCCTGGCCACCACATTCTGCACTAGCTGCAAGCGACTGATATCCACCCCTGGTAGCCCTAGATAGAGGGTATTGCAGTAATCAAAACAACTGGTGACTAAGGTGTGGACCAAGGTGGGAAGATCCTCAGGTGGAACCAGGTGCTTCACTTGGGCTATATTCCTTAGGCAGAAAAAGGAAGACTTGACTATGGCCGACATCTGTGCCCTCAGAGTCAGGCCCTCATCAGATATCACGCCTAGGTTAAGCATCTGGCCAGAGTCCATAAGCGGGGTCCCCCCACATATAAACCTGAGGGCTGCCCTGTCCATACCCCTAACATCCTCACCCCAGGGTCCACCACCAATATCTCTGTTTTTTTTTTTAAATTACTATTTATTCGCCTTCCTGCCTGCCATCCCCGACCCTTCAGGAACCTCAAGGTAGACATCCCTCTGCCTTCCACCCTGCCCGGATGACCCCCCCTTGAACCCCATGGAGCTTCGGTTTACCTCCCCCAAAGGGATGGGGCAGAGCCTCCTACCCCAACAATCAACTGTCGTCCAGGGCCATTACAAGGAAGCACATCGGAGGGCACGTCTCCGGAGGCTCCATCTTCCCGGCGATGGCAGGCATGCTCTTCTGCTTTTTCTCCCACCCCCTACAGCGAGGGACCCTGACGCCAAGGTACACAGCGCTGACGCCACGCTGTATGTTGGCAGCCCTTCCCTTAACATTGGGGCTTGCAGTACTCCGTGCCTCCGCTGAGTCAGACAAAAGTGTTCAGGCTATAGCCTTAACCCTCCCGGAGTAGGTGAGCTGTCGGGGATGCTGAAGCATCTCCTCTACTGCCCACCAGCGGTAATTCCGAGTCCGCCTCCCGAACCTGGGTCCGGGCGTGGAGCGAGGTGTGGCGCCCAGCGCCCAACCCTCAGTGCCACTGGGCCAGGCCAATACCTCTGTTTTACTTGAGTTCAACCTAAGCCAACTAGTACTCATCCAGTTCTGTATCTCCAGCAGACAGTTGTTAAACACTGTGATTGAATCAGACTCCTGTTCAGTCACAAAAGACATGTAGAGCTGAGAATCATCAGCATAGCAATGAAAACTCAGCCCATACCATCCTATAATGTCCCCCAATGGAAGCATATACACCGTGAATAACATGGGGAACAACACCGAACCCTGTGGAACCCCACAGGGTAGGCAGTGAGGGGCCGAGGAATAAATCCCCGACACCACTCTCTGAGACCTGCCCTCAAGGAAAGATTGAAACCAGCTGTGGACTGCCCCCCTCAGTCCACAGAAAAAACACAGGCATTCGAGCATCACCCCATGATCCATGGTGTCAAATGCCGCTGAGAGATCAAGGCGAACCAAGATGGACTGCATTCTCTGATCTCTCGCTGTCAGGAGATCATTTAGTACCTGCACCAGGGCTGTCTCAGTGCTATGCCATTTCCTGAAGCCAGACTGGAAAGGGTCATAGATACTGTGACTGGTTAAAGGATCCTCCAGCTGCAAAGCGACCACCTTCTCTATAACGTTCTCTAAAAAGGGTAAGTTTGAGACCAGCCTGTAGTTTGCTGGGCAGTTGGGATCAAGGAAGGGCTTTTTCAAAAGGGGACGAACTACTGCCTCCTTTAAGGGATCTGGAAAGATTCCTCTCTCCAATAAAACCTCCACTATCCCAGTAAGGATCGTGCCAATGATCTCTACACACCCCACTAGTAGGCGAGTAGGGCCCGGAGCCAAACTACAGTACGTAGGTTGCAGAGTCTGGACAATCCTCACTATATCCATGACTGCCAGTTGGCTAAAGGTGAACCAAGTCAACTAGGCATTAGTACCACCCAATTGATCCATGCAAGACCCAATCGGAAGGCATTGGCTGATCTCATCCCTGATGGTGGACACCTTATCAGCAAAAAATAGCACAAATTCCTCACACTGTACCTGTGACAAGGCTCGACTGGCATGAAGACACTCTGGATTGCACAGTCTGTCCACAGTCCGGAAGAACTGGGCTGATCTATTCTTCACTGAAGAAATTTCCCCTGGACAGGAACTCTGCCTTCTTATGCGAAATTGCTGATTGGTAGATCTTATAGTGATCCAACAATCTAAGTCTATCCACCTCCAGGTGAGTTTTCTGCCAGTGTCTTTCCAATCTTTGTCCCTGTCTCTTCAGCTCATGGATCTCACCGGTAAACCAGGAAGCCCCCAGGTGAAGAGTAAGGGGGCAAACTCAAGTTGGAGCAATGACATTCAAGGCCCCCACAACAATCCTATTATAGGCCAGCACCAGGGGCCCTGGGTCAGTACTATCCATTGGCAATCCCGACAAGTCAAGTTCCGTCATTAGACCTTCTGAGGTAACTCCTTTCAAAGGACAGAACTGTACTAACTCCTTAGGGGCAGGCCTCTTTCAGGGGGGGCTATGAAACTGAATCTCAGAGTGTGATGGTCCGACCAGCCGATTGGCTCTACCTCCACATCAGACAGTTCCATCCCCAGATGTAATACCAAGTCTAATGAGTGCCTCCCCTTGTGAGTTGTTGAGGTAATAACCCGTGTAAGGCCCGATGAATCCATCAGTTGGAGGAGGTTTTGTCCAAAAGGTGAGAATTCATTGTCGATCCAGGCATTGAAGTCCCCCAGAATTAACCATCTGGGGGACTCCAATACCATCTCGGCGATGAAGTCTGTAACCTCCCTCAGGAATTCCCTCCCATCTTCTGGTGGATGGCAAGTGAGAAGGATCCTGTAGCCTGCACTTGCATCCACTATACACTCAAAGGAGTTGGTACATCCAGCTGGCACCTCTCTGAGATCCAGTTCCAGTCTAAAACAGACTGCGACTCCCCGCCCCTACAGTCCACTCTCGGGCAGTGAATCACCAAGAACCCGGACGGAACCATGGACTTCAAAATAGGGCCCACATTCTCATCCAGCCAGGTCTTGGTGATGCAAGCCAGGTCAACAGAAGCAGTAAGATCCACAACTACTGCGGTCTTATTCCTAATAGACCTGGCATTGCTTAACATCGGGACGAGAGTCCAGTTATGACTCCACTTCCTGCCTGACAAAGTTGGAGCCCTTGGGTATAGGCACAAGGCAAAGAAAACCTAATTCCTGCACCCATTTCGCCCCAGGGCATCTCCTGGTTCTCGCTGTCCCTATCCACCCACTTCTTTCCCATCTCCTCCAAGAGTTCTAGGATCCCCAACTCCTTTCACTCCTCCGTCTCAAAATGCCGAAAACTCGACATTTATTATAAACTTCAGGAGGAAGTGAAGGATATTCAAAAGGGCGGAGATCCTTTAGTCATGAGGGAGAGTACTGCCTGACTGTATCACTGATACCCAAACACATATTTCAAACACTCTTAACAGCCCAATGTCTAATTCACAACCCCACACAACCAACACTTCCTCCCCCTTATTTAAAAATATATAATAATTAAACCCTTATCAATCTAACACTCAAATATTGAAACCCACCCCTTCTCAAAATCTTTAGTAATAGCCCCTTCCCGCTCTCTCTCTCTCTCACAGAGAGGACAGGGTTTAAAACAAAAGACAAATAAATTAAATAACAATAAACAAAAATACTAATAATAAAATAACACAACCCTTTAACTCCCCCAACCAAATCCTACAATACCCTTTGTGTACAGATAACAATAGTACAACTGCAGATAATAATTTAAACTAACAAGCTTAGGGACCAGTTCTCCAAGGTCTTTTACAGTATATGTCCCAGTTCAGTTCAGGAAGTTTGCAACTCCACTAAAAGAAAAATAAACCATATAAAGTTCGAAAACACCACCTCACACATGAAGGAAATGAAAATCCATATAAAATACAAATGCACCACCACTCAACGTATATGCATTAGATTCAGCCAAGTTATTGAGTGAAATGTTAGCCAGGCACTCTCACTGACTGAAATTTACAAAAATTCACCAGGCACTCTCACTGCCTGATAAATTCACAAGAAAATCAAATGATAAAATGAAGGAAAAAAGGGATCGGACCGTATCTGGAGATTAAAATCCTAGGATGAGTTTTCATTTATTTGCTCATTTGAAAATCCATGGACTGGTCTGTTGAGACAGTTAGCAGAGGGCCCCAAAACTCCGTTAACGGAGACCACCGCCAGAAATACTCCATCGCTGTAACTTCGGCCTACCGATGGTCCGCCCACCGGCCGACTCCCTTGGGGGCCTAGGGGAACCGGGAACCTGCCAGTTGGTTCTCTGGCTACCTCGGAATCTGGACTCCCATACAGTGACAGATCCAGCAGCCAGCCACCGGTCGAAATTAGGTACTCTCACCACATCAGCCACAGATCCCACAGGCACTCAGTCACAATGACGACAGCTCCTAGGTCCACACAGAAAAATAGGCCAGATTCCCCCAATACTCTCAGCAAACATCCACCTAATCCCTCGAGCATCTGCTCAGACATCATCATGGCAAGGTAGATTTCCTCCCACAAGCACCACTCCAGCTCCACGACAGAGCCTCCACAACAGTGCCTCTTCCAAGTTAATTTCACTGCTATTCTCGGACCATTCACAGATCGGCCAACAAAACGGCAGGTCCGCTCGTAAATTATGGCACTGGGAATATTACAAGAGAAAGCCCAATTACAGAGGCTTTTCTCGTGGGCAGTAACGGGACTATAAAGTGTCCCCAGTACACACTACAGGGTATTGCAGATCCCAGTGACGCCCAATCAACTCACTACCTCACTTAAATATTCCCTAACTATTACTAACTAAACTAAAAACAAAAGTCACGATAAACAAAATAAACCTATAAAACCTATAAATGGGCCGGAACAAAATGCTTTGTTGTGCAAAGAAAAGTGAACTGCTCAGGTACAGCTTACAGCACACCCAGCTTGGAGGCCATCATAAGTGCCAGGTACAAGGGTATAGTATCCTCACCTACCCAACACACACACAATCAGCCCCAATCCTTAATCTACAGCCAAAGGATCCCAGGTCCCAGTCCATTCCCCCCAACCGCTCATTCTGTCTCCTCATGTTAGTTCTTGGTGGTCTAGAAGCCCCCCACCCTCCCAATCTGACAGATGGTGGTGCAGCTCCCCGCTCCGCCACCACTGCTGACCCGCATCTGTGAGTGGAACTTCCCTTCTCACACCATCACAGACAGCTGCAGAATCTGACTGTACGGCCTGTGTAAGTGAACATTCCACTTACATGGTCTTTGCGATGGCATTCTGCAGCTGGCCATGGTGGTGTGAGGAGGGAAGTACCAGTTGCTGATGCAGGTCAGCGACAGCAGGTGGAGTGGGGGCTGCACAACTGCCTATTGAGGTGGGGAGGGTGGGAGGGTTACTAGACCACTGGAGGGTGTGAACAGGGTTTGTCTTGTTGGGAGTTGGGGAATCAAAAGGGGGGGCACTATGCCACCATTTGTCAACCGCCATATGGGGGATTGGCAGGGCTGTCAGTAGCTCAGCAGGCAGGTGGAACACAGTGTGGCACAGGTGCGCCTGGCATGTACAGAGGCTCTGCTCTTGGGCGGCAACACACCCTGTGCCATGGTTTGCAGGGGCTTACCCTTTTGTGCCCGGGTTCTGGGTTGCTTGTCCTTGGGGCACCTCAGCTGCCTCCTGCTACCGTCTCCAGGGCTGTGTCCCTACCCTGCGCCACAGCCTCCCACTGCGCCCTCTTCCTGGCACAGGGCCAGATATTGTGGTTATTCCAGACAGTCCACTGCAAGTGGCAAACCTTCTGGAATAGCACCTTTTGTGTTTGCCGCACCTGCATCAGGTGCATACCCCTTTTCTGTCACAAGTTGCGTCCAACACAGGAGGCTTCCAGATTCAGCTCACGAGTTCTCTATTCACTCCTGCAGTTGTTTCTGATATGGAGTGGATTCCTTTTCACCTGCCTTCCACCAACACTATCATTAGCATTGTCCCCCTAATTTCAGTCATTTCCCTCAGTTTCTTCTTTTGCCCATTTCACAGTTTACTTTATGGTAATTTACTGTTTGGTTATTCATACTTTAAGTGTTCTTAAATTGTATCTATATTTTTTTTAATTTCAATTTTTTTGTATTTTATACATTGCCCTTTGTATATGTTCTCTTTTCCTCTCTTCCTCCTTCCCCAGAATGCATCTGGAAATGGGCCATTACAAGCTCAGTATGACTTTCCTGGTGAAACTTTTGAAATATATAAATAAATCATTTTTGTCTCTGCTTTTGTAAATTCTGTATGGTTTTTACATTTTAAATTAAAAATTCCCCCCCTCCTCTTCATTTATAAATGCTGTGGGATCTTTAATTTCCACCTGGACAGTGACCAGAGATGAGTAGAAGGACCTTGATTTAAAATCTCATCTGAAGTACAGCACCCCGACAGTGCAGCACCCCCTCATACCACACTACAGTGTCAGTTATCGGTAAGAACCTGGTGTGGGGATAGGCACCATGACCTGGATCTTCTGACCTTAGCGGTGACTATGCAGCTTATTGAGCCATTGCCACTGACATTAAAACAATGGAGAATTTAGCCGCTGGAACCAGATTTCTTACATTAAAATCACTTTTCTGTAGGTCTTAGACTTCAAAAAATGGAAGAAAGCAGTAAAACTTTTCTCTGCCTACATATGGCAATGTCCCAAAAGCGAGGATGCAGCAAATGTATTTTGTTGTTTTCCTGTCTCTGGCATAAAAAATTGGCATGGAGGTTTTGGACACATCCAGCTTACTTTATATTGATAATAATGTCACTACTTGTTCATCAAGATTAATAAATTCACTGACACTGATTGGACATTCTGAATCAGAGGGGGTGGCAACTCCCCCTTTAGCTCACACTCCAGAAAGATGAGTCCTTTTTTAAGACATGCATCTCAAGTTTTTATTTTATTCAAAATGCTATATGAAGTGTTTCCACAAAAGATAGGAGACAACAGAATAATCTTTTGTACACAGTAGTCGGACAAAAATAAACAGATAAATACTGTATAGACACAGGCACATGCTCCTGGTTGGTATCACCTGATTTAACCAGCCCACTATTATAGCCTCAAAAAGAAACTTTGACATCACGAACAAACTGGTGCACAGAGTGTGCAAAATGCCAAGCCAAGACAAACAGTATCTGTTAGGACCTTTGAGACTTGGGAATTATTCACGCAGGAGATGCGCACAATGTTTCTACATGTCCAGGAAGGAACAGTTAAACATCCCGTACAATGCTGAATGCTGTACCACACCATGAAAGGCAGAACTATGGCCCAGCTCACTGCTTTCCATAGTAGTGGGGAAAGCCGGTGAAATCTTCTGCTCAGCCTTGGTGTCAGTGCTGGGTAAGACTTTTATTTATTTCAGGTTGGGATTAATATCTTTGAGTCATGGACTCATTTACAAATGTTCCACGTCGAATACAGAAGCAACAGGACAAACAACTACACATAGTTACATGGATTTACATAGGGTTCCAGAGAAGTAAACGTAGCAGGTTACAGAGAGTACAAGATACATAGGTTGGGGAGTGGAGTACCCTGAGGACACAGGACATGACAGTTAGACACAATACAATGTGAAAAGGTTTATATATAAAAACCAAAAAAACAATTCTTGTGCAATAGTTCACATGAAGTGCGTGACACAGCACGGGACTAAAGAATTCATTCATCACTTTTAATTAGATGCAGCTGAAAGGGCTTGTCGGCGTATTGACAGGTAGTTGTGGAGAGGAGGATACAGCAGGAAGGGTGAGCGGAGGGGAGGGGGAATAGGTGTGTGCTGAGGAAGGGAGAGTAGTGAGGGTGTGGACAGAAGGGGGAGGGAGATGTGTTAGGGGTGGTCAGGAAGGAACAGGAAGGGGGTGGCGGGGGAAGGCAAGGAAAGGGGGTGGTGCAGAGAAAGAGAACAGTGGAAAAGAGCTTGAAAGGAAGCGGCTCTTTGTAGGGGCTGGTTGGGCATATTAACAAGACAGACTAGTGACCGAGGACTTAAAGACGGGGAGACCAGGTCACTATGTAAAGTGTAGCTAGGTAACTTTAGGGGCTGTGGAAACAGTTGCAGACACTTTCCATGGTTAAATGGGCTTGAAGGTCCGATTTGAATTGGCTAACCTTACTGCACTCGATCAAGTCCTTGGGAAGGTCATTGAATCACTTTGAACCGTGGAAGAAGAGGGATCTCTGGGCTTGAGTTGTTCGCTTAAATGGCACCACCAGTCCTCCTTTGACCGCGTTGCAAGTCATTATTGTAGGCTCAATGGTTTTGATTAGGCAGGTGGTTGTGCTAGGGGTTAGTCCTAGCAAGGACTTCATGGTGAGTAGGCATGTTTGGTACCTGACCCTAAGGTGAAGTGGTAGTCATCCGGTCTCTTGATATAGGGTGCAGGTATGTGTCCAGTGGTCGGTCCCCAGTACCAGGCAACAGACCTTGTTGAGCAGGGTTTGTACCCTCTTGAGGGCAGTATCAGTGCTGGACCCATACATGGCGAGGTCATAGTCTATGGTGGATAGGACTGAACAACCAGTGACCAGCTTCAAGGCTTCAGGGGTCATGGAAAGCCGGTGTCGATAGAGCACTCCCAGTTTGGCATTAACGGTCTTAACAACACGGTCCACATGAGTTCCGAAAGACAGTGATTCATCTAGATAGACCCCAAGATATTTAAAAGTGCAAACGTGCTCCAGAATGTCACCTATGAGGCTTTGAATCTGGAGGGGTCCAAACTTCTTCCTGTTCTGTGAAGTGAAGAAGAGCATGCTCTTTGTTTTTTTATAGTTGAGTAATAGTTTGTTGCTAGTGAATCATTTTTCTAATCTGTGGAGATTATCCTGCAGTGCTGCAGTGATCAAGGTCTGAGTTTTCCCTTTGACAGAGATCACCGCATCATCGGCAAAGAGCATGATGTGGACTGAGCTTTCAGCAGGTAGGTGGTTACAAAACAGAAATCAAGCAACTAGGTCTGACAAACTCCAGTGACTCTGGGTCCTGCTCGAATCCACATTTTCATCTGGCTTGCTCCCAAGGGATCTATTTGTGGGCTTTTAAACAACCTCTTTAAATAACAAAGGAAGCACAAGGACAGAAGGATTTCACATCCTGCACTTGTACTTGAGTAGGTGTGCCCCAGGCTATCAATGTAATGGGGCTGGAGAGTGCATGACTGCAAGGTCTTGCATAGCTAAAGCCTCTTGTCAATCCCTGCCTAGCTGTGACCCTGGATGACCTCTGTCATGAGTTGAACCAATGTTGTACCAACAGTCACACCATGTTCAACAGCTGTCTGGGGGTTGCCCTCATAACTTTTCTTGTCACACTTTGCCTTGACAAAATTACGCTATCCTTATGGAATGAGGATGGCTCAAATAAATCTAGGACTGAGCACTATGATTTTACTTTCTCCATCCTTATTGTTTATAATACAAGGATACGACAAACTAATCTTCTCTACCAAAAGGGCTGTCCCTACCATTCTCTCTATATGTTTAGGATACTACCGAACAAGTTTGCATTATCCCATCCTTTTCTAAACATGGGACTGTGGTTCCTTGTCATCATTGCCATTCTGCTATCTGGGGATATAGAGACAAATCCTGGGCCACTAGATGCTTACTTCTCAGCAGATGACATACGTAGTATGTGCAAACACGGGCTGTTAATTGCACACTTGAATATAAGAAGTTTGATGTGTTACTTCGTGGAACTGGAGTCATGGGTCAAACTGTATAATCCTGATATCCTCTGTCTCACTGAGACCTGACTAAAATCATCGGTTACTGACTCCTTCTGCTCTCTGCCAAATTACTCTATTATTCAAAGGGATAGGATATCGAACAAACGTGGTGGTGGAGTTGCTCTGTACTACAAAAATAATCTGACTGCCTCTCTTCTCACTATCCCCGATGCTCAATCGGTATGTGAATACTTGCATGCTACCCTTGCGTTGGGAGCCAAGAAACTGCATGTTATCTATGCGCATAACCCCCCAGTGGGAGGGATTGCAGGTCTAGAGTACCTGTTGGAAAATACCTCTCAGAATTTTAATCATAATGAGGTTGTCATCTTAGGGGACCTAAACTTAAACTGGCTTGGGACAGCTCTCAGTTCACTTCAATCTCTGACTCATAGCTACAACCTGCATCAGATGGAGACAGCGCAGACTAGAAGCCTGTCTTCATCACCACTAGGCACCCTATTGGATTGGGTGCTGGTAAACTGGATCAAACACATCTCAGCCACTGGTATTCTTGCTGATGCCTTAACTGACCACTCTCCTACCTTCTGCATCCTGTCCTTGGGGGCACCTCCATCTCCTCCACCATGTCTCATGACTCTCACAAACTTTGCTCACCTGGACCAAGAGGTGCTTCTGTATGATGTCTCCAGAATTGATTGGTCGGAGATATATCTATCACACTATTCTCAGGATGCTCTTAACCTCTTCATCACTAAATTCCTTACGGTTCAATGTAAACATGCCCCAAAAATCACCCGGAGAGTGAGGGGTAAACAAACAAAATGGCTAAACAAAGACTTATTCCAAAGTTTGCACCTTAGAGATAAACTCTGGAAGTGCTACAAAACATCAGGCCAGCAAACAGATTTCAACGCTTACTGTACGCTACGGAATTCATGTAAAAGACAAATCAGAGCTGCTAAGAGCAAGTACTGTGAAGACCTACTGATTAACTCAGCCAATGATCCCAGAAAATTCTGGTCACACATCAAATCCTTCCTAGGATCCTCACAGTCAACTACCCCTGGTGACATGCTGATAAATGATGTGCATTGCAATGTTTCGCAAACCATAGCTAATTCTTTCAACCTGCATTTCTCTGATCTCACCCAATATACCTCTTCCTTCAATCCCATTGCAGTATCCTCCCACTCTTCATCAGGAACCTGTCTGAATAAGTTGGAAGTGTTGTCCCCTGTGCCTCCTTATACTCCTCCATTCTATTTTAAGGCTGTGTCTAGAAAGGAAGTCCTGAAGCTTCTGAGGTTCATCTCTGATCATACCAGCTCTGGCTCAGACTCCCTTGAACCCTGCTACTTGAAACTTGCAGCTCCCCTTACTGCATTACTGCTGGCCAAAATTTATACATTATCACTTTCAGGTGGAGTGGTCTCTGACCTCTGGAAAGCAGCTCGGATCACACCTGTACTTAAAAGAGAGGATTCTAAGGTTGTCATGAACTACAGACCAATTGCCATACTCTCGGTACTGAGCAAAATCCTGGAGAAAATTGTCGCAACTCAGACAACTATCTAGTTAAACACAGCCTGCTCTCGGATACCCAACATGGCTTCAGGAAAGGACATAGCACAATGACTGAACTTAAATTCACCACAGACACTCTTTCAAAAATGGATACTGGCAGTCTGACTGGGGCTGTCTTTATTGACCTCACAAAGGCTTTTGAACTTGTTGATCACACTTTGCTTCTCTCCTCGCTTTGACACCTGCATTTCTCCTCCTCTGTTGTTGACTGGTATGAAAGCTACCTGACAAACAGAACTCAAGTGGTGAAATTTAATTCCTCTCTATTGAACAGCACCACCATTAACATTGGTGTACCTCAGGGCTCCATCCTAGGGCCCCTCCTATTCTCTCTTTATGTAAATAACATTAGAGCTGCTCTAAAATCCTGCTCTGCTATTCTATATGTCGATGATCTTGTCATCTATACAAGTTTTACTAATACAGACACTATCAACACAACCCTTTCCTCTGACTTTAACAATATCCAAAACTGGCTATACGACCACAAACTGGCTGTCAACACTAGAAAATCTAAAGCCATGCTGCTTGGATCGGCCCCAAAGCTCCAGGCTTGCACAACAGCACTGACGGTGCAGGACTTAGAAGATCAATTACTGGAATGTGTGACCTCTTTCAAGTACCTGGGCATCCTGCTAGATCAATCTCTTGATCTTAATCTTCATGTATAGTCTGTTTGCAGAGCTGTCAACTCCAAACTGGGTGTTGCATATAAGACTACTTATATGCTCATGCCATCGGCTAAAATGGCCATTGTGAGGTGGATTCTGCTCCCCACCCTAACCTATGGGGCTCCCTTATTTGGGGCTGCTCATAAAACTAACCTACTCAGATGGGATATTACGTATAACAACATATGTCGCTATGCCTCTTCTGCTCCTCAGCTTAAACACCACTGTCAGCTTTATAATGATCTTGGTTGGCTCTCTCTGTTAGCTAGTAGGAAATACTACCTTGGCTCTCTTATTGATTCAATAATTCAAAATCAAACCCCTAGGTGTCTTGAAGCTATGCTTATTCCTCAGGACACATTCCATGGTCTACGATCAGCTGATAAATCCTTTCTGAATTCGCTGAGGTGCCACACTAGGAAAGGAACTGTTGCATTTGAGCATGTGGCTCCACAGCTGTGGCATTCCCTTCTCATTGACATTAGACTTTCTAGCTCCCACACATGCTTTAATAGAAAACTGTGCTCAAATCTGCTGATTGCTGATACCTGTTCCTGCTTTCACCCTACCTAATGACTGATGCCTCTGGCCATGCAATAGTATTTCCTCACCTCTACAGAACCCTCTTACTGCCTCAGCCTGTCCCGGCTCCCTTTCCCTGCCCATATACAATCTTGCACTGCAGGCATCTCCCTTACACTTACATACACTCATATAATCTAATTTCATGGCTTGCTCCCCTCTTCCTCACTTACCACCTTTTCCTTAATGACACCCCCTGCTCTCGATGGTTATTTCTTCCTTTTGTATTACCTGTTTTTGTTTTTGTGTACTTGTTCTGTTCATATGATATGTCACCTGGTAATTTATTGTCCTCTCTATTTATTGCATAGGTAGGCACCTATGAACTTATGAATAGTCCACTCTGTATGTCTCTGATATATTGCATCCACTTTAACTCATTGTATGTAAAGTGCTTTACTTTGTATGTTCTGATATATTGTATCTTTAACTCACTGTATGTAAAGCACTTATAATTTGTTATCCTATTAAGTTTCTGCATGTCTGTACTCTCCTGGGTTGTGTTTGAAAATAGTCATTTTATGGCTAGTGCACTTACCTGGTTAACAAAAGCTAAATAAATAATAAAGAGACTGAAGAGGAGTGGCCCAAGAATAGACCCTTGAGGGATGCCCAGGCTCACTACTCTTGGCTCCAAGAGGCTGCCTTTGATCTTGACACGTTGAGACTTGCATGAGAGGTAGCTGTCAAACCACTAGATACGCCTATATCGAGGAGGTTTTCTAGCAGAAGTTGATGGCTGACAGTATTGAATGCCTTCATGAGGTCTATAAAGATAAACCCCACAGCCAGACCATCATCTATGGCATCATAAGATCCTCCTGTCCATGTTCGCCCTCTCTCTCTTCGCCCTCGAATTGAATGAAGGTTAGAGCGATGCTGGTGGAAATCAGCCCTGGATGCTGACCACCTTAGATTGATAGAACATTATCAAGTCTATCAATCAGCTATAACTCATAAGAAGGCAGAGTTCCTGTCCGGGGAGATTGCTGCAGCTCAGAATCAACCAACTCAGCCCTTTCCAACCATGGACAGGTTGTGCAAACTAACCTGTCTGCAGACTCGAAGTGCATTTTCACAAGTTAAGTGTGATGAGTTTGCTCAATTCTTTGCTGATAAGGTGGCCAACATTAGGGCTGAGATCCAACCAGCTCACTCTGTGGGCGTTGGTGGTGGTTGGTACTTGGTCGCCTCTCCTCGGTCTTCTTGGATATCCTTCGACCAGCTGGAGATCACAGATATCATGTGGATTGCCCAGAGTATGCGGCCGACATGCTGTATTTCCAACCTGGGCACAACGCACTTTATAATGAGGTGTATTGATTCCATCAGCCCTGTCCTTACTAAGATTGTTTGGTGCTCCTTAGAGACAGGTGAGTTCCCTAGCTCCCGGAAGGAACTGGTGGTGACACCGCTCCTTAAGAAAGCTTCTCTGGACCCAAACTGCTTTGCTAACTACAGACCTATCTCTAACCTTCCCTGTGTAGGGAAGGTGATTGAGAAAGTAGTTGCGCTGCAGCTGGAGAACCATTTTACCATCCATGATATCTGTGATCCTCTCCAGTCCGGTGTCCGGAAGAGGCATAGTACTGAGACTGCTCTGGTTCGGGTGCTCAATAATCTTTTTATGGCAAGAGATCAGAAGCACTGTTCCATCTTGGTACTTCTTGATCTCTCTTCAGCTTCTGACACCATGGACCATCGGGTGCTGCTCGAGCATCTGAGGGTCATCTGTGGCTTGGCTGGTTTGGTCCTCAGATGGTTTCAATCATTCCTCACTGGCAGATTCCAGAGGGTGGTATCAGGGATGTTTTCCTCCGACTCATTCTCTCTCTGCCATGTTGGGTCCCTCAGGGCTCGGTGATGTCCCCAATGTTGTTTGCAGTGTATATGCTGTCTTTGGGAGACATTGTAAGATGGTATGGGCTGAGGTTTCACTGTTCCACAGATGATACCCAGCTCTACCTGTCTTTAGTACCTAACCAGGATAGTGTGGTCTCAGATTTTAATAGCTGCCTCATGGAAATCCAGGACTGGATGAAATCCAGCTGGTTGAAGTTTAATTCCAATAAGACTGAGGTGTTGGTGGTAGATCCAGGTCACCAGATAGAGGGATCAGTGGCAGGGCCCTCCTCTGGGCTTTGGCTTGAGGGTTACCAGCAGCCTTCTGCAGTACTGGAGGCCACACCTTCACAAGGACATTAACCAAACTGAGGCAGTTCAGAGAAGGGCAACCAAAATGGTTCAGGGACTGGCGGATATGAGGACAGATTAACGAAGCTCAATACGTATACCCTAGAGCAAAGGAGGGAGAGTGGTGATATGATCGAAACATTCAAACACCTTAAAGGCATTAACAAGGTGAAAGAGTCTAACATGTTTCAATATAAGAAAAACAGGACAAGAGGACACAGCATGAGATTAGAGGGAGGCCGATTAAGGGGAAATGTGAGGAAGTTATTTTTCACAGAAAGGGTGATGGATGCATGGAACGGCCTACGTCGGAAAGTGGTGAATATGTATACAGTGTAGGGCTTCAAACAGGCATGGGATAGGCATAAGGGAGCAATACAGATGAGTATGAATAGATAGGCAAATGACAGAGCAAAGGCTGATGGCACATTTATAAGGTAGAAAAAGAAATGGGCAGATGGGATGGGCCTTGCGGTCCTTATCTGCCATCAACTTCTATGTTTCTATGTTTCTTCTGAACAGGTGCGAAACCTGGGGTTGATTCTTGATGGGCTGACACTACGTTTGTAGGTGTTTGCAGTAGTCAAGTCCTCGTTTTATCATCTGAGGAACATCACCCAGGTCAAGCTCCTTGTTCTGTCCAGTGACCTTCCTATGCTGATCCATGCCTTTGTGACCTTGTGCCTGGGACTACTGCAACTCCCTTTACCTAGGGCTTCTGGGGGTTGATATCCGCCACCTGCAGCTGGTGCAGAATGCTGTGGCGTGGTTGGTGATGGGGACTCCTCATTCGAGCCACATCACTCCTGTGCTGTGCAAACTGCACTGGCTGCCTGTACAGTGGCGGATCACCTTCAGTGTCAGTCTTCTGACCTATAAGGCCCTGCACAGACAGGGTCCGGGCTACCTACAAGAGCTCCTGAACCCTTACTGTCCCAGCTGACCACTCTGCTCAGCTGACAAGGAGTTGTTAGAGATTCCCAGGCTACGGATGAAAACCTCTGGGTCCTGAGCTTTTATGTATGCAGCCCCTACCCTGTGGAATTCTCTATCTCATCAGATTCAAGAGTGCTGGGCCATGGAGAGCTTCAAGATGACCTTAAAGACCCATCTGTTTTGCCTAGCCTATGAGGATTTTACTTATTAAATCTGTTTTTATTTGTATGTAATCTGAAATTGGATTGTTTTACTATCTTATTTGCTTTAATGTGTTTTTATTTATTTATTTTTCACACTCATTTTTTGCCTCCTTGGCCACCTTCTGCTCCCCTTGTCCGTCGCATCCTACTGGGGCTCCGGCCACTGTCTGTCTTTACCGCAGCCTCGCACTGGCACCCACTAACCCCTGTGGCTTACCCCCACAGCAGGGCAACAGGGAGCCCCCCAACTCCCCACCCTTCATGGATCCAATTTTGGGTGCCCACGTAGCCCAGCGAACACTCGCAGACTGCCATTAAGCCACGCGAAGGTGCCATGTTTTTTCCCTGGTTTTCTGCCTCAGAGGCAGGGCATGCAATGCTGGCAGGAGGCATACTGTGCACACATCTGCACGCAGCATGCCCACCGGCTACCCCACCTACCGCCTCTTTCTATCAGGCTGGACATGTCTACACCCAGCCTCCACTAGGTATCAGGCTAAGCCGGATTCTGTGCCCCAACCCACCCCGGGAGAGGAGAGCTGTCCATTGGATGCTCCATCCTCTCCTTCCCCTGCTAACCCCCAGCAACCTGAGCTCACTCCTGAACCTGGGTCACTGGCGTGGTGCGACAACCAGCGCCTCAGCCTTCAGCGCCACCAGGCCAGCTTAATGTGTTTTCATTTATAATTCTGTACAGCACTTTGGTTTTGGAATTGTGCTCTAGAAATGAAGTTGTTTATTATTATTATTATAAATTTGAGAGGTGAAATCCACCAGGGCGGAGACAGTGGAGTGATTTTTCCTGAACCCATGTTGCTGGGCACAGAGTAGGTTGTGCTTTGAGAGATACTCTGTGATCTGGTCCGAGACCGCATGTTTGAGGGCTTTTGAAAGTGGAGTTAGAATAGATATGGGCCTGTAATTAGCCAAGTTGGTAGCATCCCCAGATCTGAAAACTGGGGTGACCAGCACTTCCTTCCATTTGTCCAGGAAGACACCTGACCTTAGGGAGGTGTTGAATACTCTAGTGAGGGGATCAATAACCTCATTCAGTACGAGGGCAATCAGCCTCGTGTCAACGAGGTCACCACCCATTCGTGTCTTCACTAATGTCCGCTTAACATATTTTAAGGTTTCATGTCCTTGGAGCAACATAAAGTAGAATGGGGGTGCTTCTTGTTGCTGAGGAGTGAGATGATATGGTAGAGTGTAGATTTTGTGTAGAAGGGGATACATAATTTCTGGTCAGCATCGTACTTAGGTCGGTGAAAGCTTGGTTAAAAGCATGGGCTAACTCAACAGGCTCCTGAAGAGTCTTGGTTGAGGTGGTAATTAACTCTGGAGGGGCTCTGGGAGTTTTCCCTAACAGTAATTTTACTGAGTCCCAAAACTCTCTTCCACAGCCCCAGCACCTCTTCAAGAGTTCTTTGTAGTAGGAGGCCTTAGCAAGATGGATAAACTTGGTGTATTTGTTCCTGGCGGTTTTGTAGGCAGTGAAGTCAAGCATCATGCCCATAGCTCTGGCCTTATGCCACAAGTTATCCCTATGGTGCATGAGCTCAATGAGAGGGCCAGTGAGCCATGGGTTGGTCATCCCTCTTACTTTTTTGGTTTTGTAGGGGCAAATATGTCACATTGTTAAATACTGAGACAAAATAGTTTAGGGCTTGACTGCCATCCTGTGCCCTGTCCAGAGGTGTCCAGTCCACTAGTTAACAATACTGTCTAAAGGTACTGAGCTGGCCAGATCTCAGTGCCCTATTCCTGATGAGCCAGGGAGTGCATATAGAGAACTTATTTGACCAGGTGCACATAACTGGGGAGTGGTCACTAGGGATGTCAGGTAGGACTGTAACTTTGGAAATGTGTTCTGGGCAAGTACTAAGGAGCCAGTCTAGTAGGGTACTAGTACTCATTTTGTAGTTAAATGTGGTCGGTTGTGTTACCAGCTGTGATAGGTAGAGGCCTGAGAACTGATCATGGACTGCGGATGCTTCAATAAACTGCCAATTGACATTAAAGCCCCTGACAATGATATGCTCCCAGTTTTGTTTATACTGCTCAAGTTTGCCGATTGCTTGTTGGATGCCCAATGTGTGAATCCCTGGAGGTACGTAGACTGTGGAGAGTAGCAGGGCTTTGTTCTGCTGGCCAAGGGTAAGCTTGAGGCTTAGGATTTGTGCTTCTGTGGTGTGAAGGCTGGTAGATAGAAGCTGGCCTCTTATCTTGCAGTTGAGGTGGTCCAGACAGCCACCTCCGCGTTTAGATAGTCTGCCCTGGCAGAACATCTTATAGCCCTCTAGCGCTATGACAACTGGTTTGAGCAGTTCAACCCAAGCATGAAATTGAGGTAACTTGGGTAGGATACTGAGTATGTTTAAGGATACTAATTTCAGGTGCCCCAGGCTCACTGAGGCCTTAGTCTTGAGAGAGTCCAGGATTGGGGTGCATGTTACCTGAAATTAATAGCAATAGTAGTAGTAGCAGGATCAGTTTCTTCGTGATATTAGCCCAGAAAATCCCATTTTTTCCAATGTATTTAGTTCGGCAGCTCTTGTAGCCACTGGTAGTTGCTGCTATGGTGTTGCCTAGTATTAGTGCAGCCACTGGTATTTTGGATGTAGAAGGGGGTAAAAACGCTTGTGGTGCTTGTGAAAAAAGGTTAAAGTTTACTTCATAAATCTCTATGGGAGAACATTTTTTTTTATTCCTCAATAAGACATTTGTTTCAGAGGGAGTGTAAACCAGAAAACAGGCACACCAGGATAAGGTTGCAAAATAAAAAGGTACAAAAACAGTATTTATTTCTATTGATAAAAAGCTTTATTTATAGTTTATTACACGTTTTTAAGAATCTGTTTGGGCAGAGCAGTTTATATCAGACCATTTGCTGTAGAAACTCATAGAAAGCATTATATCATAGCTGGCTTGATATGTGTTCTGCTGTGTTTGAGCTAATAATTTTTATATTTAATATTTAGAATGTGACTCTCAGTCCTACAGTTTAACTACAAATAGGACAGCGAAGAGGTAAAGATTCAACAAATGTATTTTTCATTTATTGTGTTTAATGCATTTTATATCATTTATTTTACTTCTTATTGACCAGGAAAGGAGAGCTGGACAATACGCCTATTTTCAGCCTCATCCTGGAGGTGGAGGTTAGTGGCTACAGAAGCAAACCAACAACTGAGCCAGATTCAGCTGTTTGTGGTATTTTAGTGACAGGACCTTGGTTTAACAACTCATCTGAAGGACAGCACAACCCAACAGTACAGCATCCCCCTAGTACTGCACTGGGGTGACAGCATTTATGGCATGAACCCAAACTCGGTGGGGATTAGAACCTATAACCTTCTGGCCAAGAGGGGGATATTGCTACCAGTTGAACCCCGCTGAGACATAATTAATGCTAAACATGATGTAAAGTGTTCTGCATGCTAGAATATATTTGCATGTTAGTGCTAATAATGTATGCGGAGCCAGCTATAGTTTTTTTACAACTGCTGAAAGGAACTACATTTCTCTATTTTATTTTCTTAATTGTTAATTACAAAGTTAAGCTTTTAAGCATGAAAGAACTGAATTACCTATTACAGGATGCACTGGGTGAATATGAATGTAAGCTAAGAGAGTCTGTCTCTGTTTTAGTAAAAATGTTGCAGTAATATACCTACAGCAGACAGAACCTCTTCCTGAAAAAAATGAAAGAAGCTGGCCTGGTGGTGCTGGAGGTTGAGGAGCGGGATGCCACATCTTGCGCCACGCCGGTGACCCAGGTTTGGGAATGAGCCAGGGCCACCGGGGGTCAGCAGGGGTGATAGAGGACCGAGAGTCCCCCTAACTGCTCTCCTCTCTCGAGGAGGGAAGGTTTCTTATCCCACCTGCTGATCGCCCTCTGGTGGGGGATGGTGGGTGATGCAGGCAGGGATTGGCAAGTAGCTGGCAGGTGTGGCATGTGGGTGCCCCTGCACACACATGCCCATGCCAATGCTGGAGGGTTCACAGGGAGCAAAATGAAAAATGGTGGCCAGGGGCTCTATGATGCCTGTTTCCTTGCCACCAGTCTTCTGCACCACACGTCCTGGATGTGGATCGTGCTATGGGAGGGGGGTGCTCCTTTTTTGGCCCCACCACGGGGGGTAATCCACAAGGGGTTTTGGGGGGTGGTGGCAGTTGGGCTGGGGTCGGAGTTACCGGGGCTGAGGTACTGCCCCTGGTTGCCGGTAAAAGTATGTATGGAAAACAAAAAATGAGAGAGATTATAATGGCTTGATTAGGTCAGAATAGAGCACTATAAACTTTATAATACTACACAGAATTGGAATGTATAAATATATATACAGTATACATTTATTTTTGATTTCTGTAAATATTTGGCTTTTTTTTTACAGATTTAATAATCCACACCATTGTATCTTGAAAAAGTGGTGTATACCCACAGCCACTAAACTTTTTTTGTATTAGATGATTTGGTGGCATTCTATCTGAATACATATTTACAGTACAAAAACCTTAAGACTTGGAAAACAGCTTTAAATACCTTCCTTGCTTCCAGCTAAGCATGTCTCTCAGACCCCACGCTCCATTAGATCAAAATAAGTACCCTCCCCGCTCCCAGCTGAACATGTTGGTGTCAAGATGTTGAATCTTCAAGCTGTGAAGATGGGACAACCCATCCCCAGTTTCAAGGACAAGCCTCTACACAGCAGTGGCAGCTCCAAGAATTAAGGTTAACCAGGGCACAGGCAGAGTACAGAGGGCCTGGGTCTGGGCATGCAGAGCTATTTAAATCCAAACTATATTATGAGCTGTGTATCACTACTGGGATACAGTAGATTTTTACCAGGGCAAGGTACTCTGTCTGACTCTGTCCTGGAGCCATCCATGTGACACAGATGGTCTCAGGGTAACTCTCTGGATCATTTCCCTCAGTCTCTTCACCTTTTTTTGGAGTTGGTTGAGGTACTGAGCTTCCCCCCCTCACAAAGATGGGGTCATGATGGAGACTCAAGTGCTGGTATTGAATGGACTTTCATCCTTTCCTGGGCAGTTGCAGAAACATCTATCATAGGTCAGCCTGTCACCTGGGTTAACACCATCCTAGGTTTCAACCACTGTGCCGATGACATCAACACCAAATGCTTGCACCAGACCTGGTGTTGGTGTGTATACGGTGCTGGTAGCAGGGCCAATGTAGTCACTGGCACCAATGTTGGCATGGACCTTGGCACCAGTCTGGTGCCCCATTGGTGCCAGTGGGGCAGTCAGTGACAGTCTTGATGCAGGCCTCAATGCTGACACTGCTCACAGTGTCCCAGGACTGGTACCATTGTCTGGGTCTTCATTGGTGCCCACATCCATTCTGAATCTGGAATGGTTCCTACAGCAGGGTCCCTAGGAACCATCAAGTTGTAATCTGGCCAAGGGCTCCCCCCTCTCCTATGGACACCCATCTGCTAGACACCACTAGCTTTGGTGCTCCTGGTGTGGGAGGCTTCACTTGTTTCTCCTTTCAGGCCAGGAATGCAAGTGGGCCCTGGGGTTCCAGAACAGAGTACGGGAACAGTAGACAAACAGGCCACCAACATCCCTTTTCAACTGCCATCTATAGTGCCTCTTTCCCATTTTGATAGGGTGTCTCAGACCCTCAGGCCTCCGAACCAATTGCCCTGGTAGCAGTTCATCAGTGCATGCAGAATGTACAAGGCCTGTTCAGGGAGAAGAACCTGGTGCTGTTTTTACCACTACCCATAGTTCTATCTTCTAGTGGTTTCAGGCCTTCTCTTCTTGGCCTCCTTCTCAGAGGATAATGACTTGTTGATCCACGTCTCCTCTGTCACTGAAGATGTAGTCCAGTGATTTGTGAGGAAGATGCAGGAGGCACTGGACTGTCCCTATGCAGTGGGTAGAAAGCCTAATGCCAAGCCACTGCGCTTCTTGGCATTGCCCAGTAAGGACACAGTAGTGATCAGACCACCATGGTAGCCACTCCCAGTGTAGTATACTAGGGACGGGAGTCATCCTTTAACCGCATTTTCTGCTCCAAAGTGCCTACTGACTAGATATTTGGCTCCAATTGAGTCTGGTGAGTTCAGTCGCCCCATACTGGGGTAAACTTCCCTTCTGAAGCCAATGGAAAGCAGACCCATATCTATGACTATGCTGAGCACCCCCTCACCCCACACCAATGATCAGAATCTAGGCAGATGCATGCTTTAGGGAGGAAACTGTTTACTAGGCTCAGCATCCCTAACCATAACATCTCCCCAGGTACACATGGCAGCTTGCCAGTGATGTCTGCATTCACTAATCCATGCCTTGCTCTCTGAAATGCTTGCAAGTGACAAAACGAGGGCAAGCCTTGGCATAATTATTACAGGTGCAGAGACAGCTCAGCACCAAAAAAGAGCACTTGACACCTCCAACGTGGCTTCTTGTTAAGCAGCATCTGCCGTCCACCTCAGGCTGATGTCATGGCTATGCGTATCACAGTGGGGTACATCTCTATTTTTCCTTCACAGCTTTCCTCTTTTTCTGTATCAATCTCCAGTCCAGATGGGTCTCTCAGTGTGGCAGATGGTCCTAATGCATTGCTGTGCCCTTATGATGTAAATGTCAGTGTAGCTGCTTAGCACTATGCCCCGCAATGGTTTTTCCTTTGCCAATGCCCTCTGGGACCCTATTTTATAAGGAGGCTATTTTTTTAGCATTTTCTTCTACAAGGATTTTACCAATAAGGGATCCCTGCCCAAGAGATCTGATTTAATTATTAAATGGTTACATCCTTTCCTGGCCAATTGGCAACATCAAAAATTAAGGGCGAGGAAATATGCTGGAAAGTTAATTGTAAACAAATTTTGGCAGGAACCAGGTGAAAGATTTATAAATGTTTAATGTCCTGTTTTGCAGCAGAAGAAAAATTTCCCAGACTGCTCAGTAAATAACTTTACAACTGCAGTATTGAAGCTTCAGGATACTCAGACACCGAAACAAGTATGGGATGCTACCTGGTTAAGTTGCCATGATAGACTGGGAGTCAAAGACAACCAAAACCTTCAAAGTCTAAGTCAGAGATTCTGACCAAGGCAGGAAAGCCTTGCAGAATTTCAGACGCGAGGGAGGCACTGTGGAGCCCAAGCAGAATGGCAGCAAAATCTAACAGCTCTTTATTACAGCTCTAAAAACAGCTATTTTCAACCTGTTGAACTGGCAATATTGTAGAAATTTCAATAAATCTTTGAAGAGCACCCTTGAAAATATACCATGGGCAACCCTCATAAAGAGAAAGGTGGTGGTTCGAGAGGAAAAGCTTCTGGATCCTCTCAATCTGGTAAGACTGATCTGACTGCACAAGCCTCACCTGCCACGGAGTCGGAGGAGACTCTCTTGCCAACTGGGTCGAAGTTACAGAGACTGATTTCTGTGGTCTCAGATTTGAACTCAAAAATAGACTTATTTGGTTCCCATTTGAATGTGTTGAAACCATGGTGGATCAACTAAAGATTGAAGTGGGTGACACCAAAAAGCAATTGGAGACAACTTCGGCAGTTACAGTAAATCTTATTAAAGAAAACACGCATTTTCAGGCTAGGTTGGAGACATTAGAGAACCAGACTCGATCAGCCCACATACGGATATTAGGTCTCCCTGAAGGAATCGAAGGGGACCATCCACTAATGTCTGTGCAAGATTGGCTACAAGAAATGTTATCCCCAGAAGAATCCTTGATCCCCTTTACCCTGCAAAAAGTTTATCGGATTACCCCTCGGGGACTTAGGCCGGTCTCTGATACTCCACGGACTTTGCTCGTGGTGACAGACGGAGTAGGGACCAGAGATCACATTTTGAGATTGGCTCGATGAGTGGGTTCACTAATGCAGGATGACCGGGCTATTTATTTGTTTCCAGACCTAAGTTATGCTACCCGCATGTGATGGAAAAAGTTTGACGGCATCAAGCAGAAGTTCAGGGTGATTTCTGTCCCTCACGCAGTGATCTACACAGCCAGACTTCGCATTGTTTATAAAGGGAAGGTCTGGATCTTCTCGGATCCCATGGAGGCCGGAAAATGGACTGCTCATATCCAGGCTCAACATTGAGACCAGAAACAAACAGAGGAATCTGAGAGTCGTATATTGGACGAAGACGAGGGGGATTGAAAGACTGAGTGAGCCCCTTTGGTTTTTCTCTGCCATCCTTATTGAACTTCAAACTCTAGACTTTAAAATTTAACCGGAGCACAGGAATAGTTATTTTTAGTGCTTCTCACGATATAATATGTCCTAGTTTACTAACATGTCACAAGTTATTAGAAGAGGTTTTTAAACCTCTGTGTTTAAATTATAAGAGCTAGTAAATACCGATAGAGTAACACTCGTTGATGCTGCTGCCTTATTAAACTAATTTTTGAATACTTTTCTTCAGGTTTAAGTATGATGCCATTAGCCTGATTGAAGGCATGCAAAAGCTGGACTTTTATTTAGTGGACTTTAGTTAATAGGATTATGTCTTACTGCTCATGGGCTTGTAGAGTGCAGCATATGCTTTAGTTCTAGACTTGTAATTGTTATTTAGCTCTTCTACCTCATATGTGGTATCAATATATCTTTGATGCACCATTCCTATGATTAAAGGGGCTGTGACCCCTATCAGTTTTCTATTTTCTTGTATGGATTGTCATGGATACGGATTTGTGCTGACTTTGTTATAAAGCACTGAAAACTATAAAAATAAAGTACAAAAAAAAAAAGAATTTCAGACGCAGCATGGAACAGCTGTTTCTGTCACAATTTTAAGGAAGGGGGTGGGTGAATAGGCTGGAGATCAAGTAGGATCTGCGGTGATACTATAAGCAGGGGAACATTGGCAGACTAGGTGGGCCAATCAGTCTTTATCTGACAGCAAATTCTTTGTTTCTGTTCATATAATGTACCTTTATCCATCAATTCGGAATCTTTTTGGCAATAAAATGGAAAGTGCCCCAGTTTAAAGAATCTGTTGTACTCCTTGTTTCAGGGAGCTTTGCCCCAACACCCCCAATGTGGTGGGCTCTGCCCACCGCACCTGCCTTAAAAAGATTTACAAACTCCAAGAGAGGGGAGCAAAATCTCACTATCGGGATTTTGTGTTTTGGGAATGTGGCATCAGGCTAAGGTTTGCTTGGCGAATGTATTCGGGATCGTGTAGTGATGCCTGAATGTCTGGTGCATTTTAATACATACCATCAGAGTACACCAAGGATAATCTTTGCAGGGATTAGATTTTTCATATGGCAGGTGAGATGTCGGTTGGTATTCCAATAATCAGCGGTATCACTACAAGTATCAACTGAACCGGTAGACCATTTTCTGTTTGACAAATACAATAGTGAAAAAATCTTTCACCTGAACACTTTAACAAGTTATGGAAACACATATATTGATTATAGCAAGGGGGATTTATTTGTATATTGATTTAATGTTTTTGATATGGTTATTGTTTAATTTTGCCCTTTAATTGTTTAATTTTTTTGTTGACTTAGTCAAGCTTTCGACACTGTATCCCATCACATTCTCCTGGACATGCTTAAGGTAGCTGGACTCTCAGTTTCCTCAGTTGAATGCTTCCACTCCTACCCTGAGCGCAGGTCACAAGCTGTCTGTATAGGAAACTCCCCCCCCCCCCCACACCCATTAACTCAGGCATCCCCCAAGGGTCTGTTCTTGGCCCAATTCTTTTCTCCGTTTTTTTAAATGACCTCCCCAACCTCTGCTCCTTATATGTATGCAGATGATACGGTACTCCTTTCCTCTGTCTCCCCTTGAAGGCGTGAGTTGAAGCACAGGGGTCTTGGATTTGTCTTTGGAATAAATTAGCATTATAATATCTCACTTCCGAGTGCTCATTTCACTTGTATGGATTTAACTTTTGAGGCTTGCACCTCACGTAGTGAGCACGCGCTCGTACTGTTGCGCAGTCTCTACCTTGTTTTGCTCTGTCTCATTTACCTTTGATCTCATGAACTAGCTCCAAATGAATTTTAACAACACCCAGCCCTGGTTCTGAGAAAATCAGTCATCCCTCCATGTTAAGAAAACAGGATCTACAACATTTGGCACCAGGTAGAGGCTTATTAGAGTTGCATCCCTTCCCTCCTTTCATACCCTTGATGGTGTAACTACTGAAGATGTCATCCTTCAGATATCTCAGGATCTGGCTAGATTGCCACCTTGATTTTTCTGTTCATGTGGATGCTATCCACAAGAAGTTCCACCCCAAGCTTGGAGTGCTAAACAGAAATAAGAGAAGCATTCTGCTTCCTGCAAGCAGAGAAATCCTCACTAAGATGACTCTCCCCATTTTCGCCTATGGAGACATTATTTGTAGTGTTGCATCCCTGGAGCTGTCGCCCAAGACCGCAAGCCTGACCACAAAGCCTGAAGAGGTATTGCTGCTGCTGAACCAATCGGAAAGCGAGCGCTTCCTCCGGCTACACTCCGATTGGTCACTTTCCGCTCTCTGTCTGTTTGCCGCCTGGTGCTGTTTAAACTACATTTTTTTTTAACTTTAATCAATAACTAAAAGACCTGTAATTACTGCTGTCTAGCAGAAAAGTGTTTAAACTGTTTCATTTAGAGCTGATTTACTGTGTAAGAGTGATTACAGTCGTGTAAGAGTGATTACAGTCCTTTCCTGAATATCTGTCTGCCTCAACGCCCTCTGGTGCCTCTACCCCTTTGTCTTACTAATTCTCCAGCTGTGACTGTCTGCACACAGCCTTCAGCCTGCTCTTAAATTCCCCCCTCTCTTTCTCCCCCCTGCAGCTGATCTCTGCCCCTGACCAGGGTGCACAGCTCTGCCTGATCTCAGGACCCTGCCCCCGGATGGATGGCATCCCTGGAGCCGCCGCCTGAGACTGCAAGCCCGGCCACAAAGACTGAAGAGGTATTGCTGCTGCTGCCCCACTGGCAATGTGCGCCAGCTCCCCACCGCCCACCCTATCTTGATTATTATATTTATAGCTGTAGCAAGTCACATGACCTGAAATTACTAACAGTCAACTTCCTCATTGGCTCCTTATATTCTCTCACCACTAGGGGGGATGCAGAAACATTTTGCTCACCCTACAGCTATCTCTGCATTACCTTCACAGGCACCATAAACTACCTCCTGCCACTATGCCGCACCTTAACATGTGCATGCCTTACCCACATCACCTAATCTTGGCGTTACTGATCAGTGCCATCCTAGGGATGACAGGTACGCCTGCTTCTCCGACCACATATCCAGTTACTCTCCCTGAAGCCGCCACGGTAAACTACCTTGGAATGCTGCCACACACCCTGACACTGTGTCACACCAATTACCTGCACTACCCCTCATTACCGTGCACCTCTCTTACTTGCCTGCCCGACCTACTGATCACGCTGCTCACAATATCTTTAACTGCTCCCTGTAGTGTACAACTACCTAGACACCATGCTCAGTGCTATTCAGCAACCCAAAAATACTGCAAAGCTAGATTCCTCGCTTTCCTACTGCTCCTCCTGCTTGCTGGTGATGTACACCCCAACCCTGGTCCCCCTTCAACGAACTCCCCTACCCCTCTGCATGCACTCCCCACTCCCCTAGCTCTCCTGAACAACCTAAAAATTATCCACCTAAATGCCCGCAGCCTTACTAACAAACTACTCATACTGCAGGTCATGGTCCTCAAATATAAACCTGACATTATCATCATCTCGGAAACTTGGCTCTTGGGTCATATCATGGACCAAGAAGTTCTTATTCCTGAATTCACCATAACTCATATGGACAGACAAGGAAGAGGTGGTGGAGTGGGAATCTATGTCTCTACCTCCCTGCAGTACACTGTTGTGTTAAAAGTCACCTTTCCTTCCTCTGACAAAGCTATCCTCCTCAACCTGAAGCTCCCCTACTGCTGCCCTTTATTTATCACTGGAGTATACTGCTGCCCGGGCCAACCCCCTTCCCATGTCACTGATCTGATCAAGAAACTAACGGCCCTTGCCTACGCTGGTGAGCTATACATACTGGGCGACCCTAACATCAACTGTCTCTCTCTGACACACTAGCCAAAACTCGCTCTGACATAGAGTCACTAAACTTGACTCAACTAATACAGGAACCTACTCGCATGAACAACAAAACTAGTAACCATTCCCTTCTGGACCTAGTCCTCACGTCGCACCCACACAGGGTCAAGGCTGCTGGCCTCCTACCTGATGCATTAAGTGACCATCATCCCGTACATATGGTGCACAAAATACATAGGCAAAAAATACCCCACAAAATCCTCCTTAGCTGGACCTACTCCTCCCTTGACACTGTACCTCTTCATCGTGACCTCACCAACACTGACTGGTCCCCACTTGCCGCCTGCACCTCAATTGACGTGGCACTCCAACTCTTCTGCAATAAGTGCCTTCACGTTTGGAACCAACATGCACCACTGCGTAAAATCAGAATCCGGGGCAACCATCTGCCCTGGGTAACCCCTGAGCTCCTGTCCTGTCAAAGAGTCTGGGACACTGCTTGGCATAAACACAAGGTAACCAACTACCCCAGGGACCTCCAATGATAGAAGGAGCTTCGAAATAAGTATATCAAAGTTATCCGACTGGCCAAAACTAAACACTACCAAGCTAACTTCCACGTCAACACAAACAAACCTTCCAAATTCTGGAACGTTGTCCAGTCCCTCTTTTCCCCATCCTCCGAGCCCCCCACTCCTACCCTTAGACTAAATCTCTCAGACATCTCAGATCCTATGGCTGTCACTGACTGCTGTAACTCCCATTTCACATCCTACGCTTCAAAGCTCCAAACGGCCCCCCTGATGCACATGCACTCTTTCACAGGCCCACCTCCACTCCCTGTTTCCCCTTCCTCTACTCCTCCAGCTCCCTCTCCTTCTACCCCCTTCTTCTTCACCCACATCTCCCCTGCTGCTGCCTTTCAAGCCCTTCAGTCTATCAACCCTGCTAAAGGCTCCTCCCCAGATGGCCTGGACCCTAAGCTCCTCTCTCTGTCTGCGCCTGCCATCACCTATCCTATATTCATCTTGCTAAACCTCTCCTTTGTCTCTTCCACTGTCCCTACTACCTGGACACACGACACAGTCCTACCACTCCCTAAAGGAGGAGACCCCTCCTCCCCTAGTAACTACTGCCCTATCTTTCTCCTTCCTACTCTGGCTAAGCTACAGGAGCACACAGTACTCGAACAACTCTCCTCCTACATTACTGACTCCTCCTCCTTTCTTACTCCATTCCAAGCTGGCTTTAGAAAACACCGCTCCACTGCCACCTCGTTGCTATGGCTGACTAACACTATCGTCACGGGCATGGACAAAGGCCTCATATCCTCAGCTATTTTTATTGACCTGGCCAAGGCCTTCAACACGGTTTCCAACCCTCTACTCCTGTCCTGCCTCAGGACCGCTGGTCTCTCCCCTAATGCCATTGAATGGTTCAAGTTCTATCTGTCAGGCAGAACACAATCTGTCCACATAGCTGATGCCATCTCCTCTTCCCTCCCCACTACCGTGAGAGTCACCCAGGGATCGGTACTTGGGCCTCTCCTTTTTTCAATCTTCCTTAACGACCTCCCTCAGTTTTGTTTATCATCTAACATACACATGTATGCAAACGATACTGTCCTGTTCACAACTGGCAATTCGGTCACTGATGTTACTGCCAGGCTTCAGATGGATTTTGAAAATGTACAATGCTGGCTAAGTAAGCACCACCTCTTCCTAAACTCAAAGGAAAACAGTCTCCATGACTTTCGGTACTAGGCAGAGGATGGCAAGACTCCCCTCCTTACCCACCTTTTACACCATTGATGGGACTGTATTAGAAGACACCTCTTCCTTCCGCTACCTTGGAGTCTGGCTAGATAGGAACCAAAACTTCTCCATCCACATTGATGCCATTCTAAAGAAACTCCAGCCTAAGCTAGGGGCCCGCTATCGTAACAGGGGTAGCATCCCATGTCCGGCAAGGCGTGAACTTGTACATAAAATGATACTGCCAACTTTCGACTATTGCGATGTTGTATACGGAGCTGCCCCTCAATCCTCCTTATCCGGGCTTGAACCTCTCTTTAACTCCTTCTGCCGGTTTGCCCTGGATGCTCCTGTTCTAACACATCACTGCACTCATTACTGATCTCTAAATTTTCCCCTCACCTATTGACAGGAGAACATTGCACGTGGCAAAGTTTACCTCTAAATTCTGGCTAGGCTCGCTCCCCTCTTACCTGTCCACCTCATTATCTGCCCCTCACCCCCTCCAAATACACCCTCCGATCTGATGACTCTCACTCACTGAATATACCCTACAGAAATACTACATCCGGCCAAATGGCATTCTCCCATCACCTATCTAAGCTCTGCAACCAACTACTGTCCCAAATCTGCCACTCCTCATCAGCCTACTCTCTCTCTACATCCCAAACAAACTACCTAGTGATGAATCGCAACTGCATCTAGCCCCGTGGGGCCCTGCCTAGTTGCTGGTCTATACCTCCTCCATCCTCCAGCTAGGCCAAATATCTGCCCCCTATCACAAACCCCTCTTGCAATCCTAGCACTTCTGCAACTTATACTTCATATCACCCCTATTGTTCCACCCCCCTGTGTACCTTTGACTATACCCCCTGTCAGCCACTCACAAATGTATCCTAATCTAGAAATGTTACTAGCTATTGTTGTTAACTGTACAGTCTGTCTATATGCTGCTAAGCTAATTCCTGAATTCTGTTGTACTACTTATTGTTCCCACTACCCTTCCCCCAGGACGTACCGTGAGACGAGCATTGTTGCTCAGTGTAACCTTCCTGGTGAAACATTTCAATAAATGAAAAATAAATAAAAAAGTCCACATTAGCTAGACTGGACTCCCTCTTTTTCACTCTTTCAGTTGCTTTGCCCTTGCTAAACCTCTACATACACACCACTGTACTCTGTACTCTTCTGTCTTCCTCCCTTCTCTTGATGCCAGGTGCCTTTTCCACTGTGTTTCCTTTATCTCCAAATACGGGTTTGGCTCTAACTCCTCTTATATTGCTTCTGTCCTCTCTCTCCCCCTTCTTCCTTCTACTTCCTTTGCAATGCTTGGTCTCACTCCCTTGCTCTCCCTTAAGTGAAATCTACTACTGGCATGCTGCCTTCTTATTCTGTTTCCCTAAACTATGGAATTCTCTTCCCTCTTCCATTCACTCTGCTTCTTTCTTTCCTGCTATGAAATCTCTACTCAAGGGGCAGATTCTAAAAGGGGTTAGCAGGACACAAGGGACTTGCATCATAAAAGTATGACACAAGTGGTGACTTGCGTCACACCTTGCATCACCCTGCAATTCCAGAAGGCAGCCTGCAATTGCCACAGACATACTGTGCCAAAGCCCTCATGCACCAGGATTGTGTCCAGCAACCCAGTGCACCAGGTCACAAGGGGGCTTGCACCATTGCGGGGCTGCCACATCCCCTTTTTGGGGAGTTTGGAAGCCCCACCATGGATGCAGGAGTGCTTGCCACTTAGACCAGCCTGGAGGTAGTCTAAGTGGCTTGCGACTGGCAGAGCCAGGGAGCAGTGGTTCTGTGTTGGAGCAGAAGGGCCATAGGGCCCAGTAGTATGGGAAGGGAAACAGGTGTTGTGGCCTCATAAGTGTGGCAGATAGCATCTTTCCCTGTCATGCACTGTGCCACAACTGCCTGGGCACCCGTGTGCCAATCAGATGGAATGACTGCTGTGACAGGCTATTGCCAACCCCTGGCATTCCAGCCAGGTAGACACAAGAGTGTAGTATCCTCACCCCCCAACACACAGTCAGCCCCAATCCCCATTGTACAGCCAAATGATCCCGGGTCCCAGTCCATTCCTCCCCCGCTCATTCCATCCCCACACCAATGGTCCACGCTACATAAAAACTTAAAAACAGAATTTGATGACAGATAAGGACCGCTTGGCCCACCTAGTCAGCCCGTTTCCCTACCTAATGGATAAGCTGCAGATCCTATCTTACCAACAGCCTACTTGCTCCTACCCCCACTAGAATTGCCTTATGTCTGTCCCATGCATTCTTGAATTCCCCCACTGTTTTTGACTCCACAAACTCCTCTGGAAGGCTGTTCCACGCATCCACAACCCTCTCCATGAAAAAATACTTCCTCACATTACTTCTGAGCCATCCCCCTTCTATCTTCAAATTGAGCCCCCTTGTTCTTGCACATCTCTTTTGCTGAAAGATGCTACCCTCTTGGACTTTGTTGATTCCCTTCAGGTGCTTGAAAGTTTCTAACATGTCCCCTTTCTCCTGGTGGGCTAGTGGCCCCCCACCTTCCCAACCTGACAGACAATAGTGCAGCTCCATGCTTCTACTGCCATTGCTGACCCGCATCTGTGACTGGCACTTCCCTCCTCACACCACCATGGCCATCTGCAAAATGTGATCGTACAGACCATGTAAGTGAACATTCCACTTACATGGTCTGTGCGATGGCATTCTGCAGCTGGCCATGGTGGTGTGAGGAGAGAAGTGACAGTCGCTGATGCAGGCCGGTGACAGCTGGTGGCTGCACAACTGTCTGTTGAGGTGGGGAGGGTTGGGGGCCACTAGACCACTCGGGAGCATGAACAGGATTTTTCTTGTCAGGAGCTGGGGAATCGCAAGGGGGGGCACTATTGCACCACTGAACAACTGCCATATGGGGGATTGGTGGGGCTGTCACTAGCTTGGCAGGTAGGTGGAACACAGTGTGGCACAGGTGTGTCTGGCATGTACAGAGGCTCTGCCCTTTGGCAGCAACACGCCCTGTGCCATGGTTTGCGGGGGCTTACCCTTTTGTGCCTGGGTTCCAGGTTGCATATCCTTGGGGCACCACAGCTGCCCCCTGCTACCTTCTCCAGGGCTGCGTCCCCACCCTGCAGCATTGCCTCCCACTGTGCCCTCTTCCTGGTGCAGGGCCAGATATTGTGGCTATTCCAGACAGTTTGCTGCAAGTGGCAAACTTTCTGGAATATCACCTTTTGTGTTTGCCACACCTGCTTCGGGCGCATCCCTCTTTTCTGCTGCAAGTTGCGTCTGACGTAGGCAGCTTCCAGAATTGGCCCCATGAGATCTCTATTCACTCCTGCAGTTGTTTCTGATATAGGGGTGGATTTCTTTTCACCTGCCTTCCACCAACACTATCATTAGCACTTTCCCCCTAATTTCAATCATTTCACCCTGTTTCTTCTTTTGATCATTCCACAATTTACTTTAAATTTACTGTTTGGTTGTTTATAATTTAAGTGTTCTTATATTGTACAATTTTTTTTTTTATTTAAATTTTATTGTATTTTATGCATTGCACTTCGTATATGTTCTCTTTTCCTCTCTTCTTCCTTCCCCAGGATGCATATGGAAATGGGCTGTTACCAGCTCAGTATGACTTATCTGGTGAAACTTTTAAAATAAATAAATATTTTTTTTTGTCTTTGATTTTGTAAATTCTGTATGATTTTTACATTTTAAATTAAAATATCCCCCCTCCTCTTCATTTATAAGTGCTATGGGATCTTTAACTTCCACCTGAACAGTGACCAGAGATGGGTAAAAGACCTTGCTTTAACATCTCATCTGAAGTACGGCACCTCGACAGTGCAGCACCCCCTCGTACCACACTACAGTGTCAGTTATCGGTAAGAACCTGGTGTGGGGATAGGCTCCATGACTTAGATCTTCTGACCTTAGCAGTGAGTATGCAGCTTATTGAGCCATTGCCATTGCCATTAAAACAATGGAGAATTCAACCACTGGAACCAGATTTCTTACATAAAAATCACTTTTCTGTAGGTCTTGGACTTCAAAAATGGAGGAAAGCAGTAAAGCTTTTCTCTGCCTACATTTGGCAATGTCCCAAAAGCGAGGATGCAGCAAATGTGTTTTGTTGTTTTCCTGTCTCTGGCATAAAAAATTGGCATGGAGGTTTTGGGCACATCCAGGTTACTTTATATTGATAACAATGTCACGACTTGTTCATCAAGATTAACAAATTCACTGACACTGATTGGACATTCTGAATCAGAGGGGGTGGCAACTCCCACTTTAGCTCAAACTCAAAAAGATGGGTCCTTTTTAAGACATGCATCTCAAGTTTTTATTTTATTCAAAATGCTATAGGAAGTGTTTCCCCAAAAGAATGAAGGAAACTGAATAACCTTTTGTACACCGTAGTCAGACAAAAATTATCAGATCAATATTGTATAGACACAGGCACATACTCCTGGTTGGTATCACCTGATTTAACCAGCCCACTATTATAGCCTCCTAAAGAAACTCAAACATTAAGAACAAACTGGTGCACAGGGTGTGCAAAATGCCAAGCCAAGACAAACAATATCTCCTAGGACCTTTGAGACTTGGGACTTATTCCTGCAGGAGATGCGCACAATGTTTCTACATGTCCAGGAAGGAACAGTTCAACATCCCGTACAATGCTGAATGCTGTACCACACCATGAAAGGCAGAACTATGGCCCAGCTCACTGCTTTCCATAGTAGTGGGGAAAGCCAGTGAAATCTGCACAGCCTTGGTGTCAGTACTGGGTAAAATATTTACCTTAAAAAAGGTTAAAGTTTACATCATAAATCTCTAAGGGAGAGCAACATTTTTTTATTCATAAATATGATATTTGTTTCAGACCATTCGAGAGTGTAAACCGAAAAACAGGCACACCAGGATAAGGTTGCAAAATAAAAAGGTACAAAAACAGTATTTTTTCCTTTTGATAAAAAGCTTTATTTATAGTTTAGTAAAAGTTTTTAAGAATCTGTTATGGACAGAGCAGTTTATATCAGACCATGTGCTGTAGAAACTCATATAAATCATTACATCATAGCTGGCTTGATATTTGTTCTGCTGTGTTTGAACTAATAATTTTTAAATTTAATATTTAGAGTGTGACTCTCAGTCCTACAATTTAACTATAAATAGGAAAGCAAAGAGGTAAAGATTCAACAAATGTATTTTTCATTTATTGTGTTTAATGCATTTTATATAATTTATTTTTCTTCTTATTGACCAGGAAAGGAGGGCTGGACAATACGCCTATTTTCAGCCTCATCCTGGAGGTGGAGGTTAGTGGCTACAGATGCAAACCAACAACTGAACCAGATTCAGCTGTTTGTGGCATTTTAGTGACAGGACCTTGGTTTAACATCTCATCTGAAGGATGGCACAACCCAACAGTACAGCATCCCCCCAGTACTGCACTGGGGTAACAGCAACAGCTTAATCTCATTCAAGGTCAGTTGGCATTCATCTGTATCCCCTTCCCCCGGGTCGTGCCTGAAAATAGGCAGGATTTGTCTAGTGCACTTACCCGGTCAACAAAAGCTAAATAAATAAATAAATAAATTTATGGCATGAACCCAATCTCAGTGGGGATCAGAACCTACAACCTTCTGGCCAAGGGGGGATATTGCTACCAGCTGAACCCCACTGAGACATAATTAATGCTAAACATGATGTAAAGTATTCTGCATGCTAGAATATATTTGCATGTTAGTGCTAATAATGTATGCGGAGCCAACTATAGCTTTTTTACAACTGCTGAATGGAACTGCATTTCTCTATTTTATTTTCTTAATTGTTAATTACAAAGTTAAGCTTTTAAGCATGAAAGGGCTGAATTACCTACTACAGAATGCACTGGGTGAATATAAATGTAAGCTAAGGGAGACTGTTTCTGTTTTAGTAAAAATGTTGTAATAATATACCTACAGCAGGCAGAATCTCTTCCTGAAAAAATGAGAGAAGCCAGCCCGGTGGCACTGGAGGTTGGGGGGGCTGGATGCCACACCTCACACCATGCCAGCAACCCGGGTTTGGGAACAATCCAGGGCTGCCAGGGGTCAGCAGGGGTGAGAGAGTATCGAGCATCCAGAGGACTGCTCCCCTCTCTTGGAGAGAGGGTTTCTTATGCAGCCTGCTGATTACTCTCTGGTGGGGACTGCGGGGGATGCAGGCAGGAACTGGCATGTACAATCCAAAGATACTAGAGCACACCACCCCCAGATGAAAGTTAAATATGTTATGCTATGTGGGGGGGGGTGCGCTAGTAACTTTGGACTGTATGTTGTATGCCACAAACTAGCAGCACCCCTTAGAAGAAATGTGAATTCCAGTGTGAAGTAACATAAAAGGTTTGAGCATGCTATTTTGAATTTGTTTGAGTTTGGAGAGTTTGTGGTGCTCCTTCTTAGCATGCTCCCTTTAAAACAGCTGTGTAATATCTTGTTGGGAGCACAGTATAAAGTGAGTCACTTGGTAGCCAGTGAGGCACTGGAAAGTTAAACACCTGTGTAAAATCCTTGCTGGGAGCACAGTATAAAAGGAGTCAGTCAGTAGCCATTGAGGCACTGGAAAGTTAGGGACTAAATTGAAGGGTCCCACCTTGACATTGGTGATTTAGCTTACTCAAATTGGAGTCCCAGTCTGAAACTAAGAGGACCCACTCCTCAAATGGAGCTTGAAGTAAATATAGCCAACTTTGGCAGAGGAAAGTTTTAAATATGTTATGCTATGTATGGGGGGGGTGCACTAGTATCTTTGGATTGTATGTTGTTTGCCACAATCTAGCAGCACCCCTTAGAAAAAAATGTGAATTCCAGTGTGGAGTAACATAAAAGGTCTCAGCATGCTATTTTTGGATTTGTAGGAATTGGCATGTAGCCGGTGGGCACGGTGTGTGGGTGTCCCCCTACACACTCATGCCCATGCTGATGCCAGAGGGACCACAGGGAGCAAAATGAAAAACAGTGGCCAGGGGCTCTATGATACCCATCTCTGTGCCATACGTCTTCTGCACCGCTCGTCCCAGATGTGGATTGTGCTCCAGGAGGGGGGTCTCCCTTCTCGGCTCAGCCATGGGGGGGTAATCCTTGAGAGGTCTTGGGGGGGCAGTGGCAGTTGGCTGGGGTTGGAGTTACCAGGGCTGAGGTACCGTGCCTGGTTGCCTGTAAAAGTATATATGGAAAACAAAAAATGAGAGAGATTTTTATGGCTTGATTAGGTCAGAATAGAGCACCATAAATTTTATAATACTACACAGAACTGGAATGTATAATTTTGTGTATAATATATATATATATATATACTGTATATAATCTGTGTATGTATGTATATGTGGATATACATATATATATATATATATATATATATATAGGTGTGTATATAATTGGAAGATGGAAGGTTTGATACCTTTTAATTGGTATATTATATAATAATTATAATATAATATTATATAATAATATATAATTATACTGTATAATTGGAATTAATTAGGTTTAAAGTAGAGCCAGTACAACTTATCTCATGGGGATTTGCATGTTTTTATTTATTTATTTATTTTATTTAGTTTTTGTTGACCGGGTAGGTGCGCTAGCCAGCAGGTGACTATTTTCAGGCACGACCCGGGACAGTATAATACATCATATCGCAGGAAAAAAAAAACAGCAGTACAGTTTGAGGCAACAGCCACACAATTACAATCATTCATTTAGGACAAAAAGAGGCAGTACCAGCTAGTCTAACAAGATAAGGGTTAAACTCCGTAATGACCAACAGGCCAAAAGCAATGAGGTGTTTAACTGGGGGATATAGGTTCAGTTGAGGGGTTGAAAAGGGGCATGGGTCCAGAGGGACTGCATACAGTTAAACTGGGGCGTGCAAGGAAGCAGCCTCCTGAGCAGTAGAGAAAAAAGCGTTGGGTTTACGGCTTTGGCGGAGGGAGGTGTGTAAAAGCAGCCGGGATTGTGGTTCCGAGGCTGGGCAGGAGGGCCTGCGTGCAGTCCCTGGCCAGGAACAGCCAAGTGCAGATGGAACCCGAAAGAAGGGGAGGGAGGAGGTCGGATTTACAACATCCACCTGTGAAAGGCTGTAGCAGTGCACAGATGGCATGGAGAAGTGACGGCGGGAGGGAGGGAGGGGGAGCTGAAAGGAGATGGAAGGGAGGGAGGGAGGAGGGAGGCAGCAGGGTGCCCAGAGAAGCTAACAAGGATGGAAGAGACACCCCGCTAGTTGCTTAGGGGGGCGCCAGGCACGAGGCTATACAGTCTGGGATGATAATGAAGGGAGAGGTGTGTGGGGAGTAAAGGTGGCTGGAATTACGGCTTTAGCGGTAGGAGGCGGGAGGGAGCGGCCGGGCTCATGGTTCCGAGGCTGGGCAGTAAGGCCGAAGGCAGATGTGATAATGGGGTACCGGAGCAGGGGAGATGGGGTCAATTATCCAGTCTCCTACTGTGGCAAGGAGGGCAGTGCACAGGTAGCCGTCGGGAGGAGGGGTGGAAAGACCTGTAGGAGTCAGCCGACAAGACGATCCCGAGATTCAGCAGGAAGCCAGAAGTATATTGAAAGGATGACAGAGTCTCCCGTGGTAGGTTTAAGGGGACAAAAAGGTTCAAGGCTCCACGGTCGGGATGATGCGAGGGGGTGGAGGGGGGGAGTGCAGGAGGCTTGGAGATGGCTTTAGCGGTAGGAGGAGGGTGCAGCCGGGCTTGCGGCACGAGGCTGGGCATAAGGGCCTAGTGACAGTCGCTGTCCGTGGGCGACAAACGTAAATGGAGGACAGAAAATACATGATACAGTTGAGCTGTTGGTAGTAGTAAATAAGTGCAAGACATACATAACACCTATACATGGGTGTAATTTGGGATGATAATAGGTGAGGGGTTGAGAAAAGGGGAGAGAGAGCAAAAGGAGAGTTGCAAAGAGATCAGCAGCAGGGGAGTGGTGAGTAGCAGCTGGGGGAGTTTGAGGGATCAGGTAGGATCAAAGCAGGTGCATGGATCTGAGGTGGCCAGGTGCACGCTCAACCCACGCTAAAGGAGGGATGTGAGGGGCTAGCCTGAGGTCAAGAGGGAGCTGGTCTCCATAGGCTGGGGCTGCATGTTGGAAGGAGCCTGCCTTTAATTGTAGCGGCAGTGAGGGATTTCCAGCAGGTCTTTATCTGCAGATCTGAGCGTGCGGTTTGGGAGAGCTGGGTGCAGGAGCTTCGCCAGTGCGGCCGGCTGGCTTTGTCTCAGTATGGAGTCGTTTAGGCAGGCAAGAAAGTAACTCCTGGTGGCCGAGGGGGAAAGCCATCCAAGGACCTCATATAGTTGGCAGTGATGAAGCAGTCGTGAGGATTGTGAGGCATACCTGCATATGTTGTTGTAGGTAACATCCCATTTGTGCAGCGCAGATTTGTGAGCAGAGGCAAGTATAGGTGCACAGTAGGTCAGTGTTGGTAGCAGGATCCCCCTGGCAATGGCAAGCCTGGCGGAGGAGGTGAGCATATAGCTTGTTCTGTAGGCTGTTCCTAGCTTACAGTTCACATTTTTGCAGGTGGCCTGGATATGGAGGCTTAAGTCAAGCGATTGATCAAGTAGGATGCCCGGTAACGAAAGGAGGGAACTGTCTGCAGGGGATTTCCTTTTAGGTCAAGGGATGCTTAGGGAGTGGGGCACCTTTGGATCTTTTGTGTGGTCCCAAGTAGCATGGCATTTGTTTTGGCGAATTAGAACAAGGCGGTGGGTATAACCAGCTATGGACATTGGAGTAGGCTTTATTCAGCGATGTATTGATAAGCTCTATTTTGGGTGAGCTGGAATAGATAACTTAGTCGTCAGCGAGAGGAGCGAGGAACAGGCAGGTAAAGCATCTGGGAGGTTGTTAATGAAAAGAGAGAATAGAAGCGGACCCAGAATGGAGCCTTGGGGTATCTGATGTTCGCGGACTACAGTGGAGGAGATGGCTGAGTTGAATTTGACAGCCTGGGACCTGTTTGTCAGGTAGCTCCTGAACCATTCCTGTACAGGGAAGGAGTAGCCTATATTCCTCAAGGAGGATAGCAGCAGGCGGTGGTCTACAAGGTCTACAAGGTCTTGGTTAGGTCTATAAAGACAGCCCCTGTGAGCATTCCATGATCCATACCAGTGAGGATGTCTGTGGTGAATTTAGTAAGCGCTGTTGTAGTACTGTGTTTTTTTCTGAAACCATGCTGTGCATCGTTGAGCTGCTTGGTAGAGTCGAGGAAATCCTGGAGTTGCATGGCAACCAGTTTCTCTAGGATTTTGCTAAGGGGTATAGAAATGGCAATGGGCCTGTAATTAGAAATATCTCTTTGTTCCCTTTTAAAGATAGGGAGATCCTGCCATTTTCAAAGATCAGGGACTGTGTCATTGGAGAGAGACAGGTGAAAATTCTTGCTAGAGGTCTGAGATGAAATGCGGGTTAGTTTTAAAAGGAGAGGTTCAAGTTGATCGGAACCAGGACTGGTGTGGTCTGACAGTTTTGTTAGATGTTTTAGAACCTGAGAGGTGGTAATAGCTTAAAGTAGAGGAGGCGAGACAGAGGATTTGAGGTGCTGCATGGGGTGGCAGAGTCTGTAGGCGGCAATGAAATCACTGGGGTCAGTAGGTGGCATAGTTCTAGTATAGAGGAGAGGTCTGAGAACATGGTGTTAAAGGCGTTGCAATGGTGATGGGGTTGTTGCAGTGGAGCCCTCTATAACCATGTCGGATGGAGTAACTGATTGAGGTGTCCCCAGAAAAGTTTTTATGTGCCCCCAGAATTTACGGGGGTCCTTGGCTGAGTTCTTTAGCAGGTTCTGATGGTACACACTTTTCGCCAGCCTTATGTTTTTCCTGCAAGAATTTCGTTCTTGCCTGTAGTTTGAGTAGTCCCTGGTCGAGTGAGAGCTTTTGTAAGAAGCCCAGAGCTTATCCCTATGATTTAGTTGTTTTAGGAGGTCTTTATGCAACCATCTAGTTTGTATACCCCCGGACTCTTCGCTTGGTTTTGGGGTGTACTTGTTTTGTAATGGGAGAAAAACTGTAAAATATGTTCAGGGCAGCCTCTACATTCCTTTGTACGGTATATATTCGACCAGTCAATGTTAGAGATGTCCCAGAGGAAGGATTCTGTGTCCAGGTTTGCAAAATTCGTGGAACGTGATCTGTCGAGGTGGGGTGGTTGTCCGGAGCGCCAGTGGCAGTATATGGAGAGTGATCGGTGATGGTATCTGCCATGACCCTGAGCAAATGATATGTTCAGGTCTGTTTGACAGATCCAGTCGATAAGCGTACAGACTGCGCCCAGACAGTCTGTAAGTTTTCCGAGATTTGTTGGTGTTTAGACCTTGGACTAGTGAAGCCAGGAATTTTGAGAGGGCCCAGCCAGTTCAAACTGACATCCCCAAGGACGATAGCTTCATTTTTTTGACACGTTGTAGGTGAGCTGGAGTGACTCCTGAGCCATTTACTTCCGGAGGGGGTTATAGACGCAAATTATGTGGAGTTTTTCGAGCCAAGAGACAGGAGCGCAGGCAATGATTCACCCTTGTGAGGGTTTGAGTCACTGAATATGTTAACGGTCAGGTAGGATTTGTGGTAGAGGGCAACTCCTCCACCCTTCTTAGCCCCAGGTGGTCACTTAATGAGAGAGTAGCCAGGTATGGTGCAGAGGGTATCGGGATTCAGGTTTCAGCCAAGTCTCCGACAGGCACAGTATGTCGGGATCATGTACCTCTGAGCCATGCTTCAACTTCAGGGCAGATGTTTTACGAGGCTTCTGATGTTCATACGCACTATGTAAAATCCCTTAGCTTTAATGGAAGATCCTGTCGGGGGTGCCCCACAGCTGGGCGGGCCAGGGTTCAGTTCAGTGGCACCAGAGAGTGTTATCAGGAGAAATGCAAGGTACAATAGCAGTGTGCCAAGGGGGACTGGAGCATTCTTGCATCGCATCCGTTTGATGTGGAGTGACAGCCATTTACCACCACCCTCTGTGTCCTGCTGCCCAGCCAGTTATCATGATGAAGGTGTAGACAGAATGAGAAGGGACCTGCAGAAACTTGAAGAATGGTCAGAGGTTTGGCAGTTGAAATTCAATGCAAGGAAGTGCAAGATAATGCATATGGAGCACAAAAACCCTGGCACAATATATCAGTTGGGGGGTGAAGATATAGCATGCACCAAGCAGGAAAGGGATCTTGGAGTTATCATCTCTGATGACCTCAAGGCAGGGAAACAGTGTGACAAGCCAGCAGGTAAAGCAAATAGGATGCTGGGATGCATAGGCAGGGCATCAGCAGCAGGAAAAGGAGGTCATAATTCCACTATACAAGACACTAGTGAGGCCGCACCTGGAGTACACTGTGCAGTTCTGGAGACCTTACCTACGTAAGGACATAGAGACAGGGTAGAGAAGGTTCAGAGGAGGGCAACAAAGATGGTGCATGGATTGCATCACAAGTCCTATGAGGACAGGTTGAAGGCACTGAACATGTACTCCTGGAGGAGAGGAGGAGAGAGGGATATGATAGACACATACAAGTATCTTACAGGGAGGAACAGGGTGCAGGAATGCACTATTGTTAAGCGAAAAGATGTTCCAGGAATAGAGGGCATGGATGAAGTTGAGGGAGAACGATTCAGAGGAAACGGAGGAAGAATTTCTTCACAGAACGGGTGGTGGACAAGGAACACCCTGCCAGAGGAAGTGGTGGGGCTGAAACAATCACGGGATTTAAGAATGCATGGGATAGACATAAAGGAATTCTGGAGGTCAGGGGTAAGGGGCAACAGACTTCCTGGAAAACATAAACTGAACTTACAAACTTAAATGGGCAGACTGGGTGGGCCACAGGCCCTTATCTGCCGACACTGTCTATGTATCTATGTATCTATGTAAGACAGTGATTTGTAAGTGCAGCCTTTGTGGAGGAGCAGGTGGCCCCAGGAGGGTATTGGTCTTTGGTCTGTGATCATTAGGTTAGAGAACCTAAAATCGGTGGCTGAAGGGGGGGTTCTGGGAATCTCGAGGCGCACTGACAGAGAGATGACATGTATACCCCAGAGTAGCAAGAGGAAGATAATCCAAATTAGTCTGTCAAAGAGGGGCACAGTGCCTTGTAAACAAAACAGGACATGGTTCTCATTTAGGTGCCAGCGACTTATGCAAGGTGAGGGGTTTTGTAGTAGTGGGCTGGTGAGGAGAGAGAGAGAGATAGAAGAGAAATAGGAGCGCAAGAGATAAGGGAATCCCTAAGGAGAGGCAAGTGGAAAATTTTGGCGCGAGAGAGATTACGATTTTTAGGCGCGAGGAGCAATGTAAAAGAAAAAAAGATAATTAGATGGACGTTAAGGGTAGAACACCCCTAGTGGTGAGAGAGTATAAGGGACCAATGGGAAAGTGGGCACTTAGTCATATGACGCTGGGAGAGCTATAAATCAAAAGGGTCGACCAGGGTGGGTGAGGTGGGGGAGGGTGGGAGGGACAAACTGCCACCAAAGGGCTGTAACACTTGAGTCCTGAAACCGCTTAGGGTTAACCTGAAGTGGGTAGGGAGGCGCTTTCGAGCGGCGCTCAGAGAACCGGTCCAAGAAAAGTTCCCCTAGGCCCACAGACCAGGTGAAAACAGCCGCTTTTCCAGAGTGGGTAAAGCCAGGCAGCACTACAGGCTGAGCTGAAGGCAACCGGCAGATGGAAAGCGGGTGAAAACGTACCTGGCGGCTTTACGCCTTTAGCGGGACAAAGGTCAGAGGTGTGGCCGAGCTCGTGGTTCTCCTCCTGGGCGTGCAACTCCGCGGGCGGCCCCTGACAACAGTCTTCCTGGAGGGGCTAGGCGCAGGACGTAGGCGGGTGCGGCAGGGCTGGTGGCTTCTCAGCGGTTCCTGGGCAGACAAATTGGTGGGTCCTCGGCGGCACTGGGGGTCCGTTGGTGGGTTCCTAAGCCCCGGCGGGCTAGGAGAAGGACCTGAGGAGAATAGCAATGGAGAGACTTAAGTAGGAGCAACTGCGGGACAGGGCGCGGTCAGAGGACAAAGAAAAGGGCGGGAGTGTGAAATTGAGGAGGGGAACAAGAAGGCAGAGAGGGGAGAGAGGGTCAGAACAGGCTTAAGGCAGGAAGCTCAAGTTTTAAAATAGTAACAAGATTGCTCAACAGATTATTGACTTAGGCTCTATGTAAACAAGTAAATAAACAGTAAGTGAGGGCGAAAGCACAGAGAAAGGCTCAGTTACAAGTTAAAAATACAAAAAAACAGGGCAATAGGCCAGGTTTGCTTAAAATTAAGAGAAGACAGTCCAAACAAACTGCCACCGAAGGGGCTGTAACACTTGAGTCCTGAAACCGCTTAGGGTTAACCTGAAGCGGGTAGGAGGTGCTGAGCACGCCAGAGAACCGGTCCAAGAAAGTTCCCCAGGCCCGCAGACCAGGTGAAAACAGCCGCTTCCAGAGTGGGTACAGCCAGGCAGCACTACAGGCTGAGCTGAAGGCAACCGCAGATGGAAAGCGGTGAAAACGTACCTGGCGGCTTTACGCCTTTAGCGGGACAAAGGTCAGAGGTGCGCCGAGCCTGTGGTTCTCCTCCTGGGCGTGCAACTCTGCGGGCGGCCCCTGACAACAGTCTTCCTGGAGGGGCTAGGCGCAGGACGTAGGCGGGTGCGGCAGGGCTGGCGTCTTCTCAGTGGTTCCTGGGCAGACAAATCGGTGGGTCCTCGGTGGCACTGGGGGTCCGCTGGTGGGTTCCTAAGAACCCGGCGGGCTAGGAGAAGGACCTGGTGGCTTTACGCCTTTAGCGGGACAAAGGTCAGAGATGTGGCCGAGCTCGTGGTTCTCCTCCTGGGCGTGCAACTCCGCGGGCGGCCCCTGACAACAGTCTTCCTGGAGGGGCTAGGCGCAGGACGTAGGCGGGTGCGGCAGGGCTGGTGGCTTCTCAGCGGTTCCTGGGCAGACAAATCGGTGGGTCCTCGGCAGCACTGGGGGTCCGTTGGTGGGTTCCTAAGCCCCGGCGGGCTAGGAGAAGGACCTGGCGGCTTTACGCCTTTAGCGGGACAAAGGTCAGAGGTGCGGCCGAGCTCGTGGTTCTCCTCCTGGGCGTGCAACTCCGCGGGCGGCCCCTGACAACAGTCTTCCTGGAGGGGCTAGGCGCAGGACGTAGGCGGGTGCGGCAGGGCTGGCGGCTTCTCAGCGGTTCCTGGGCAGACAAATCGGTGGGTCCTCGGCGGCACTGGGGGTCCGTTGGTGGGTTCCTAAGCCCCGGCGGGCTAGGAGAAAGACCTGGCGGCTTTACGCCTTTAGCGGGACAAAGGTCAGAGGTGCGGCCGAGCTCGTGGTTCTCCTCCTGGGCGTGCAACTCCGCGGGTGGCCCCTGACAACAGTCTTCCTGGAGGGGCTAGGCGCAGGACATAGGCGGGTGCGGCAGGGCTGGCGGCTTCTCAGTGGTTCCTGGGCAGAGAAATCGGTGGGTCCTCGGTGGCACTGGGGGTCCGTTGGTGGGTTCCTAAGCCCCAGCGGACTAGGAGAAGGACCTGGCGGCTTTACGCCTTTAGCGGGACAAAGGTCAGAGGTGCAGCCGAGCTTGTGGTTCTCCTCCTGGGCGTGCAACTCCGCAGGCGGCCCCTGACAACAGTCTTCCTGAAGGGGCTAGGCGCAGGACGTAGGCTGCTTTGCATTATTGGGGTATGTGCAATTATGTTTCCTTTAAAACTTGGCTGTATGGCCAATATCCTCCAGGATAACCCATGCCTCAGGGCATTTGCTCTGGGGTTCTTTTTTAGTTCTTTTCCATCTCTCTTTTGGGGTCCCCATGATCCAAACAAATAACATTCCCCTTAAGAGGTGGCTAACTCCCTCTCCCTGGGGTTAGACACAGATATGGCACACTGATGAGTTCAAATAAGGACGAAACACGTGTATGTGTCTGCTGTTTTTAGCCTTTGCTGATTGTACTGTGAGGCCTTCTGGCACCATACAATTCTGTTTAAAGTAGAGCCAGTCCAAATTCTATCATGGGGATTTGCATGTTTCCCATGATGCTTTGCCTTATTGGGGTATGTGCAATTATGTTTCCTTTAAAACTTGGGTGTATGGCCAATATCCTCCGGGATAACCCATGCCTCAGGGCGTTTGCTTGAGGGTTCTTTTGTAGTTCAATTGCAATGTATAGATAGGTATACATGTATTTTTTTTTACTTCTGTTAATATTCCGTTTTTTACACATTTAATAATTCACACCATTAAATCTTGAAAAAGTGGTGCACAGCCACTAAACATTTTTTTGTATTAGATGATATGGTGCCACTATCTGAATAAATATTTACAGCACAAAAACCTTAAGACTTGGGGAAGAGCACTAAATACCTCCCTTGCTTCCAGCTAAGCATCTCTCTCAGACCCCAAGCCCCATTAGATTAAAACAAGTACCCTTCCTGCTCCCAGCTGAACATGCCTTCCCAAATCCAGAGCCCCATTAGATTAAAACAAATACCCTCCTAGCTTACACCTGAACATGCTCTTCCAGACCCTGAGCCCCATTAGATATAAAAGTACCCTCCCTGCTTTCAGCTGAGCATGCCCTCACATACTATGAAAACTGCTGTAGTGTGAGCTGTGAATTTCAACCAATGAAGCTAAATTTATAATACGATTATAATTATTTTCAAGATATAAAACACCTTTAAACCTTGTGTTCCAAATTCATTTAACATTTTATTCATTATATTGTGCAGATAAAATAAAATAAAAATCTTTGCATCAAAATCAGTGCTATCTGCACGTTTCAGAAATATTTGATCAATTACTGTCACTTTACTGGTTGAAATTGAAACTTCAAAAATGTCATTGTAAAGATGAGAGCAGTAAGGAACAACCTTTGCAACCAAGTTAGAGGGAAGCACAGCACATAGGTGTTTATTCTAAATTAGGCACTGGTGAAATGAATACCTCAGTTGTAAAAGCTAATGCTACTTACAGGTATTTGCAAATATATGGGGGAAGGGGGGCAGTATAGCCTAGAGGTTTAGTGTAATGAACTATGAATGAGCGTGGTACATCCAGCAGATCTGGGTTTGATTCCCACAATCTCCACTTGCATACTGTGTGACTCTGAGCCAGTCGCTTAGCCTTCCCAGTGCTCCCAGGTCATCCCTGAAAACCAGCCATACCCGGTTACCAAAGACTAAAATAAATACGAATACCTATTTAAAGGTTTATGATCTGCATTTTTTTTGCAGTATCGTATCCAGTTTGAAATATACAAGCATAGCACTGCAATCCTGTTAAAAACAGGGTAGCTGCAGCAATAAAGTGCTGATGTATTACAGCTAAACTACAATACTGCTGGCAGCAATTCATTGCTTTAAAATATCCTTATAATGCATTATTATGAAAATATAATTTATAATGTACCCAAAATCCCCCTTGAAAAAGCCCTATAAGCAAGATGGGTCCTTTTTAAAGCCTAAACACAACCCACACTACAGATTTTTTCCCAATCAGAGTGACCTTTGGGGGGTTGGAAGAAAAGAGAAAATTTCCCATAGATAACACAGACTGCATGCCCTCTCATACCCTAATCCTGTTAAATTAAACAAATACTCTCCCTGCTGCCAGCTCAGCATGCCTTCCCAGCCCCCATTAAATACATAAAATGCCCTCATTGTTCCCCGCTGAGTATGTGCTCCCACACACAGAGCTCCATTTAATTAAAACAAATACCCTCAGGCCCCCCAGCTGAGCATGTCTGCTAGATCCCAAGCCTCATTAAATTAAATCAAATACTTTCCCCTCTCCCAGTTGAGCACGTCCTCCCAGATCGAGACCCAATAGATTCAAACAAATACCCTCCCGGGTCCCAACTGTAAATGCCCTCCAGGAAACCAATCTCTTGATACATGCCTTGTAAAAAGCCTCTTGACACATGCCCTGAAGTCCCTTGGCCTTTCTGTGGGGCTGCCTTGGATGCAAGCTGATATTGCCTAAGACAGAAAGCAGTGATTAAAACTAGAAACCACAAAACTGTTTCTTGATAGTTAAAAAAACACCTACCACATCCTGTAACAAACCAGAAAGTCTGAAACTAATTCAGTTTAGAGTCCCCACATACTCTTTGGTCCACTTCGGCAGTTCGGGACCAAAATGGTGGCACTAAACAGAAACAGTCTGTGCTGCAAGAAGGCAGGTTAGAACAACTTACATTATCATCACTATTCTAAATGATTACCAGCAATAAGTTATATCTTTTAACAGGACTAACTCTGCACAAGCAGCGATGGTAGAAATGGAGTGATTAATCAGCAGCCCGGGCAGGACTTGGGCATAGAAACGCACAGACCCCCCATTCAGATTAATTAGGACTGCAAGCAGGCAGCACTTAAAGAGACAGTACATGGAGGCTTTACAGGCACTCACTGGTAGCAACATCTAAATGGCTTAGACGCCGAACACCTACCAGGCAGTGAGCAATTAGGCAAGCTCTTAGAAGATTTTTTGGGAACCCCCATTTGTAAGGGGGTTGCACATAAACTCACATTTTTCTTGAAATGTGAATGATGGATAACTTACAGTTCTGATCCTTTGATCACTTAAACTTTATAAATGTAAATAGGACCTTCCACCATTTATGGATCTTATAAGTAGGGGTTGGGTAGCCACATCCTTTTTATATACTGCAAGCATAGCTTTTTCAACCATTACACTATAGGTAGCATATGGCATTATTCTCTGGTAAATTACCCATTGACATCTTGCTTGCCATAGGTAGAACTTCAAGCAACACATGAATACTGTTAAGGTCCCTTTTCATGTCTATGTAGAAGCTGGGGAAAGTGGCCGAGTACCAGCATGTCATAATTTAGAGATGTTAGCTAGTCTAATTCCCATTTCCACCCAACATAAGGCCATAACAGTTGTGCGTAAGAGCAGGAAAATAGAAAGTGTTCCATTGATTCTTCTATGGCAAGGCATGAATTATATGGGCATACCCGTTCCTCTTGGGCCTTGTGTTTGAGGTTCCCCCTGATATTTAGTTGCCCATATACAGAAAGCCATAGTGACTCCCACATGTGAACCAGGATCCTTTCATTTTTTAACTGCTGTAGGACTCCTGGAATCAGGGACTGTGGACAGTTTTTGAATTCAGGTTCAGTTGGGTACGTTTGGGACATGACATGATTGTATAGATTCGGCCCTGAGAGCCAACAGATTTGGTCTTTTGTCAGTTTCCATTTATACATTTTTTGTAATGCTGGCATGATAAAGCTTGGGACCTTCAAATGGGGGAAGGAGACTTGGGGCCTCTCTGTCAATCCATTTTTGCAAATAGTCCTGAAGGTTATTAGTGCTCCAGCAACTAACTGAGGGATTGTTAGGCATGAGAACTAATTTCATTGCTGGGGAAATAAAAAGGCTATAGAGGAAGGTGATGGGGTCAACCATCCCTAACCCGCCTTGTGCTTTGGGGAGATAGGTATAGCACCTCTTGACAGAGTTCAGCCTGCTTCCCCATAGCATTTGGAAGAAACAGGCGTGATCCTAGTCACACTCTCTCTTTACAGGGAGTGGAAAAATCATAGCTACATACAGCATACATGGTAGTAGGAATTCTTTTACAATGTGGACTCTTTTTATTGTTGAGAGTTTCCAGTTCTTCCATCTTAACACTTTGCTTTCCACCTTTTGAATCACTGTTTCCCAGTTTTCCTCAGTGAGGTTTTGTGGACCAAATAGTAACCCTAGAATTTTTAGAGGATCCGGTGATATTTTTATTTTGAATATTTCCTTCCTTCTTAGGGCTGAGGGTCCAATTGTCAGGCCTCTATATTTAGCTATATTTAGGACTGAATTTGAAATCTTAGAATAGTCCTGTATTTGTCTGAGCAGAATTGGGTATGTTTTTTTTTTTGTCATAAAGATACAGACATCATCACCATATGCTTGAACTTTCAGGTCCCCGATCCCAGAGGGTCTAGGGATCCCACCCCAATGATCCGATGTGTCCAATGTCCATAATAGTGGATTAAGGGAATACACACAGAGGGCTTAGGGGGCAACCCTGTCGAACCCCTACCTGAATTTTTATACCATCTGAAATTTCTCCATTTATAATTGAGTGCACTAAAGCTGAAAAGTATAGTTTCTTTAACCAGTTAATAAACTCCTCAGGGATACCACAGTATTGTAGGGTGAGGAAAAGAAAGAGATGGTGGACTCTGTCAAACGCTTTGCTTTGGTCAAGCAAAATGATAATTCATGCCTGATTTTTAACTGAGTGTTGTTCAATTACATCTCTGATCACCATTAGGGAATGCTGTATTTTCCTGTTAGGTAAACCACAGAGCTGAGAAGGGTGGATAACTTGATTGGCTATATTTCTAAGTCTGTTATTCCAAGATTTGTGATAGAAATTTGAAATCTGAATTCAGTATGGTTATTGGTCTCCAGTTGGATATTTTGTCCCTGTCTCCTGCTTTAAACAAAAATATGAGTAGACCAGAGGTGAAGGATGGAGGGATGTGTTGAGCATGTAAAAATGTGAATAAACTACCTGTAAACAATGTGCTAGTTCCACTGAGAAAGTTTTATAAAATTCATAAGGGAACCCATCTGGGCCTGGGGAAGTTTCTAGTTTTAGTTTATTTATAACCACTTTGATTTTGGAAGTTTCAACGGGGATGTTAAATTAATTTGGTTTATTGGTTGGATTTGAAGGGTCTGTCATGGTATGGGACTGAATTAGTTTAAGGATTTCTTTCTGTAAATCCTCTCTAGAAGTCACTATTTTGTTCCTTTCATTTTTTAGGCTGTGTAAAGCCATTACCTCTTTCTGTGCTTTAAAGGCTAGATCTCCTAATGGGCTTTTTTGGGTCCCATATTGTAGTTCTGCTCTCATCCTATAGGCTATATCATACTGAAATTCCTTCATTTCTAGTTTTTTTTGTCTATTTGCGTGTCATAGTTTTGTCTAGTGGTGGCATCTAAGGTATAATGGTACTGCAGGTGGTTTCTTAGTTTTAGACATTTAAAAAATTGGTTCCTGGATTTCAGTTTTCCATAATTCTGGAAACAAGATGGTATTTCTGATTTTGAGTCTGTCCACCATTCTCCAGTATCATCATTTAATTCACAGACTGAAGCTCTGGCCCACAAGATAGTTCTAATCTTTTCCTGAAGCTGGGGGTCCTGCAGGAAAGAAGTATGAAGCAGCCACCTGGAATTTTTTTTTTGTTAAGTAGTGTGTTTTCAATCTCAACTTCAGATAGTAAATGGTCAGACAATTCTGAGGGACTGGTGATCAGGTATAGATATATAGACAATATATTATGTTTGTGAACTGGAAATGAGCAACAACTTTTAGCTTTTGCAAACAGTCTAAATGGATGGGACAGTAACTTACAGTTTGAGATGAATTATAGTAAAGAATGATTACCATACTTGGACTAATTCTAGTTTTCAGGAGAATAAACTCAAAAACAGTAATCTCTTTTCCCAGCTTACTAGGGTTACGAGGAATTGCAGTGATCATACTGTTTATCGACAACAGAAACAAGAAATGTTGAAGAGGGCTGACTTTGCCAAAATGGGTGAGTACCTAAGGAATGCACTAGCAAATGGGCAGGAAGGAGGGGTGGAAGAACAATGGGAAATAATAAAAAACTGCCATCACAGAGGTAACAAGCCTTTGTGTGAAGCAAATAAACAAAACGAAACGATGTGAGAAACCACTATGGTTCTCAAAGGAAGTGGCAGTGAAGGTTCAAGAGGAAAAGAAAGCACTCAGGAAGTACAAGGAATCACAGAAGGAGCAGGACAGAGAACTGTATCAGTTAAAGCAAAAGGAAGCTGGGAAGGCAGTCAGAACAGCAAAGGCCCAAACCGAGGAAAAGACAGCCAGCTCAGTTAAGAAGGGGGATAAAACCTTGTATAGGTACATCAGGGAGCAAAGAAAGACCAAGGGAGGGATAGTGAGACTTAATAAAGGGAAGGGAGAGTGAGCAGAAGGTGACTGTAAAAAGGCAGAGATACTAAAATATTTTTGCTCAGTATTTACAAAGGAAGTGGGGGAGGTACCTAAAACAAACAGTAGAAACACTCTGGATACAGAAGTTGATACCAGCCCATTTACAGAAGAAATGGTTCAGAAAAAACTCTTAAAACTGAAGGTGGACAAAGCAATGGGGCCTGATGGGATTCATCCCATAATTCTAAAAGAACTAAGGGCAGAACTAGTGAAACCACTGACTACTCTCTTTAACAAATCATGGGAGGATGGGTGGTACCCGAGGACTGGAGATGGGCAGATGTGATTCCCCTTCACAAAAGTGGAGCAAGGCAGATGCAGGAAACTACAGACCTGTTAGTTTAACCTCAGTGGTAGGGAAAATGATGGAATCACTTCTGAAGGAAAGAATTGTTGAGTATCTAGCGGCCAGAAGGGCACAGGATCTAAGGCAGCATGGATTCACAGCGGGAAGGTCATGCCAGACAAATCTAATAGATTTCTTTGACTGGGTGACCAAAGTAGTAGATCAGGAAGGGGCTATGGACATGGCCAACCTAGGCTTTAGCAAGGCATTTGACACAGTCCCACACAAAAGATTAATATACAAGTTAGCCAGCCTGGGAGTGGGTCCCAAGATGACAGCCTGGGTAAAGAATTGGCTGGAGAATAGGACACAGAGAGTAATAGTAAATGGAGTCCACTTGAAAAAGGGGTTACTTAGTTAAAAAATTCGAGGGCTCAGTATTAGACTGGTCTCTTCAATGTCTTTATGTTTAAGCATTGCAGAGGGACTGAAGGAAAAGTATGTCTCTTGCAGATGACACAAAGATCTGCAACGAGAGTTGATGCACAAGGTGGGGTGGAAAGGATGAGAAGGGACTTGGCAAGGTTAGAGGAATGGTCAAATGTATGGCAGCTTAGATTCAATGCTAAGAAGTGCAGGGTAATGCACCTGGGAAACAAAAACCCAGGGGAAGAGTACACAATGGGGGGGGGTGAGATACTAACAACAAACATGGAAAGGGACCTGGCAGTAGTCATATCAGATGACCTAAAGGTGGGCAAGCAATGTGACAGGACAGCAAGGAGGGCTGGGGGGATACTGGGTTGCATAGGGAGAGGCATCACCAGTAGAAAACAGGAAGTTATTATCCCTCTGTACAGACAGTTAGTGAGACCCCATCTGGAGTACTGTGTGCAGTTCTGGAGACCCAAACTCTGCAAAGACATAGACAGGATGGAAGCTGTCCAGAGGAGGGCAACTAAAATGGTGCAAGTCTGCACCGGAAGACATATGAAGAGAGACTTAAGGAGCTAAATATGTATAGCCTCGAGGAAAGGAGGGAGAGGGGGGACATGACAGAAACTTTCAAGTACCTCAAGGGAATCAACAAAGTCCAAGAGGGTAGCATCTTTCAAAAAAGAAGTGTGCAAGAATAAGGGGGCACAATTTGAAGATAGAAGGGGGTGGCTCAGAGGTAATTTAAGGAAGTATTTTTTCACAGAGAGGGTTGTGGATGCATGGAACGGCCTTCCGGAGGAGGTTGTGGAGTCAAAAACAGTGGTGGAATTCAAGCATGCATGGGACAGTCATAAGGCAATTCTAAGGGCTGAGGGTAGGAAGAAGTCGGCTGATGGTTAACTAGGATCTGCAGCTTATCCATTAGGTAGGGAAATGGGCAGACTGGGTGGACCAAGCGGTCCTTATCTGCCGTCAAAATCTATGTTTCTATATTTCGGGATAGGAAATATTCTACTAGTGTACTGAGAAAAGATGATTATAGAATAGAGCAAATAGAGAATTATTATTGCAGAAACAAGAAAATGATGCATCCTTTAATAGGGTCATTCTAGCAGTTAAATACAACCATAAGATAGGGGAAATCAGAAAGATTTATTAATCATAACTGGCATCTGGTTAAACTAGACAACACTAACATTAGTGCAGTACAGAATCCCCCCATTATAGCAGCAAAGCATACAAAAAATTTGAAGACACTTGGGTGCATGCAGAGTTCACACAGAAATGTAGGGAAGATGGTCGATTACTGCTGGGACCATTACAACCAGGGTTGACCCTGTGTGGACGTTGTTCAGTATGCAACCATACAAGTAAGAAAACAAGCTTCCTACATCCTCACTTGGACAAATGTTTTGAGATTAGACAACATGTTGACTGTACCACGGAAGGGGTCATATATGTGATCCAATGTCCGTGTGATCAGCTAGATGTTGGACAAACCAAGACAGCCATAAAAATCCAAATATTAGAACATAAAAGGGATATTAGGAGAAATGATGAAAGATCCCCTGTAGCACATTTCAATAGTGCAGGACATAATGGTTCGGCGTTAAGGCTTTGGGGGCTTGAAGAAGTTTCTCCCCATAGCAGAGGTGGTGACTATAAGAAATTATTAGAAAAAGTTGAAATATGTTGGATTTTCCAACTCAAAACACTTCAAAGGGGTATTGGAATGAATCAGGATACCAACTGGCAATCATGTATATAGGAACAGTATAGCAATCAGTAAAATGCAGCATTGATAGCATGCAACTAGAATGTTACAATATATGGAATATTAAGTATGTCCTTGAACAATATAATATTGTAATTACCGTACATTGTATTTATGAATCTTTAGTGTGGGCTATTTACTGTTTTGATTTATGTAGAGTCCTATCTATTTTAGTGTTTGCCCCCTCCCTTTATGACATTCTTTTCCTCCCTAAAACCAACCCCCCCATCTTATTGAAGGAATGAAATTGATTAAATTGATATAAACAGTTGTACTGCTCATAAAATGTCATGAGTAGATTCTGTAAGAACTTTTCATGCTTGTTGGGCACGACAAAGATGACAGGGATTAAAGTTGTATATGCACCGTGACTGTAAACTCACTGCTTTGATACACGCAGTGCCCTCTTAGCATTAATGGGTCTGTTTGTGAAAACTCGGTTCCAGCTAATTAGCTGGACTTGGGAGTTGCATAGCAACCAGTTGCCCTTATGGGAACACAAGAACTGTGATGTCACAGCTCCAACTTTTCACAAACAGACCTGAGAGGTTAGCTGCAGCATTAAGCACCCTGTTGGAACGCCATCAGTTAGAAGTAAAATACATCGGGTAAAGAAGTATAAGAAAGCTTGATTTTATGCTGCAAAAAAGACTAGGTATACAGAGAGTGAATTCATTTAAATTTTAGAAGGCTAATCAAGGTCGTATTGTTCTTTCTCTCCAGATAGAATGAATATAATTTAAGCGGGAAAACAATTCTGTTTTTTGGCGTTCCAAGATTTACAAAATATGAAAGATATTAAAGAGACTATGAGATTGTGAGGGAATTTGAGACTTAATGATTTGTGGACTTTAATGACCAGCAGGTATGTTGGTTCAGGCTTTTTGCCGCTGAAACTGTTATATATGCATAAGAGGACCTGGAGTGCTCTGAACATAAACATAGAGATGATGTATTTTCAATAAATTTGATGGAACTAGTAAAATTGTATGTGATAATATTTGGAATTAGTAATTTAATATACATTAAATAAAACTGAGAATGAGGTACTCAATATATGGTGCATGTTTATCTAGGAGGAACTAATGGATAGTGAAGTATTAAGAATAAGAACTTATAGAAAACTTTTGAATGTTGATGGCACTTTGGAGTAAGTAGTGACTCAAATATGTGTGGATGATAGATATCTGTATTGTAATAAATTATTACAAAGCTATGTATAATACATTATACTAAAAAAATGTTTTTTAAAAAATCTTTTGAAAACAGAATGAACCCTATGAACAAGCTATATTTGAGTGAAATGTAGAGGAAAATAATAAATGTTTTCTACTGGAATTGAGATACTGTGGTGTCTACTTGCTGGCTCCTTATGAATTATTTGGATTTGGACTAGTGATCAGGACTGGGTCTGGTAGATTTTAGAAATAAAAAAGTGCTCTGTTTTGGAGGTAAGTCTATCTCTTTTGTATGAATAGTTAGGGCCTCTTTTAAGAAATTTCCTAAGGGACTAAATCTGCTTTTTCCATACATTTCTGGAGGGCGTTAGCATCACAATAAGTTTTCTTTCCTTCCTGTGATTTATCTCTTTTGGGGAGGTCACAATTAAAATTGCCCCCTACAAGAATATGGGAGATGGTAAATAGGTACGGTTGCACCTGAGTGAACAGATCTACTCCTTCTGCCTTGGACTATAGGCAATAGATGTTTATACTATAGGTCTGACGAAGCTGGTTTCTAATATGAAGAGTCTCCTTGGGATTAGATCAATAAGTCTGGTCAAGGAAAAAGAAAATGAGTTAAAGATAATCCCCACCCTGTCCACCTTATCTGGGCCAAAGGATCAATATGGAGGTCCATTTGTCTATTCAGCCTGGAATGCTCTCACCTGACCGATTGAATATATCCAGGTTTCTTGGAGATAGCAGATATCAAGCTGAGTTTCAGAAATAAATTGGAAGATGGCTTGTCTTTTTACTGGGTTGCAGAGACTGCAACAGTTTAAGGAACCAATGTTAAAGTTGGCCAGAAGTTCTTAGATTTAGGAACTTTCTTCTTTTTTTTCCTCCTCTTTTTCTTTTTCCTTTTATACGCTAAGGCCTCGAAGTGGTTTTCAGAATTTGAAGCAGGGTTGTCTGTTACCCCAGTTTCCATCTCAGATTCCCCCCCAAGCAGTAGCTAAAGGGGCAAAGGGATTTGCTGAGGTTATGTCTACAGGTTTGGAAGGGGGTAGGAAGTTTGGTGTTCCTGGTAACATGTCTCCTGGGGGCTGGGGCTGGAGTGGGTTTCATAGGGGTGTTTGTTTTCTCAGCCTGAGGCTCATCCTGTGGATCCCTATATCAGACTGGGATCAAGTTGGTCATGGTTCATATTCTCTTGTGGGTCCTCAACATCACTCTCCTTCTTAGTCTGGGTGGGCCTAACTTTTATGTCCCCTGCTGTGGGTGGGTAAAGGTGAGGGTGGGGGGTGGAGGATCTGGTACTCTGTCCTTGGAAGGTGGGGAGGGGGTGGCTTCATCCTGAGCTTTTTGTATTAATAAATCTGGGCTGATGACTAAAGCTTTGTTCTTGGCTGGCCAAGGAAATTCAGAAAATATGTGTCCTGTTTTCTCACAAAGATCACATTTCATGACATTAGTACATTGCATGCTGATGTGACCCACCTCTCCGCAGTTGTCACATCTCGGTTTGTCACAGATATTAGAAAGCTGGGTTCGTGATCCACATTTATAACAATCTCATGGCTGTCCAGTGTAAAATCATACACCCCTGTCCCTGCCTAGAAAAAATGAGTTGGGGATGTGTTAATCTCATTTTCATTTTGTCAGAGTTTGACTTTATATTTCCGTCCCCCCATCCATAAAAGCTCAGAATCTAATATGGCTTCAGGTGGGCTTAAAACCTCATATTTATGTGATGGCCAGTAAGAAATATCGTCAACATACACACCCTCATTTCGATACATAACAGTAATAAATGTTATCAAAGGTTTTGTTAAAGGTATAACATAGAAACATAGACTTTGACGGCAGCTATGGACCACTTGGCCCACCCAGTCTGCCCATTTCCCTACCTATGGGATAAGCTGCAGATTCTAGTTAACCAACAGCCTGCTTCCTGCAACCTCCCACTATAACTGCCTTATGTCTGTCCCATGCATGTTTGAATTCCCCCACTGTTTTAGATCCCACAACCTCTGCAGGAAGGCAGTTCCATGTGTCCACCACTCTCTTCATGAAAAAAATTTCCTCACATTACCCCCGGGTCGTCTCCCCTCTATCTTTAAATTGTGCCCCCTTGTTCTTACACATCTCCTTTTCTGAAAGATGCTACCCTCCTGGACTTTGTTGATTCCCTTGAGGTACTTGAAAGTTTCTATCATGTCCCCCCCCCGTCCCTCCTTCCATCAAGGGTGTACATATTAAGCTCTCTCAGTCTCTCTTCATATGGTTTCTGATGCAGACCCTGCACCATTTTAGTTGCCCTCCTTTGGACTGCTTCCATCCTATGTCCTTGCATAGATGAGGTCTCCAAAACTGCACGCAGTACTCCAGATGGGGTCTCACCAACTGTCTGTACAAAGGGATAACCACTTCCCTTTTTCTAGTTGTGATGCCCTCCTATGCATCCAGTATCCCCTGGCTCTTACCAACTTCTCACATTGCTTACCCACCTTTGGGTCATCTGATATGACTACCCTAGGTCCCTTTCCATTATTGTTTTGTTAGTACCTCCCCTGCTATTGTGTACTCTTCTCCTGGATTTTTATTTCCCAGGTGCATTACTTTGCACTTCTTTGCATTGAATCTAAGTTGCCATATGTCTGACCATTCCTCCAACCTTGCCAAGTCCCTTCTCATCCTTTCTACCCCCCCTTGTGTATCAACTCTGTTACAGATCTTTGTGTCATCCACAAAGAGGCATACCTTTCCTTCCAGACCCTCTGCAATGTCACCTATAAAGACGTTAAAGAGGACTGGACCCAGTACTGAGCCCTGAGGTACTCCACTAGTAACCCCCCTTTCTTCAGAATGTGTTCCATTCACTATTACCTTCTGTGTCCTGTTGTGCAGCCAGTTTGCTACCCAGGCTACCACCCTGAGACCCACTCCCAGGCTGGCTAACTTGATTATTAATCTTTTGTGCGGACTGTGTCAAATGCCTTGCTAAAGTCTAGGTAGGCCATATCCACAGACCCTCCCCAGTCTATTACTTTGGTCACCCAGTCAAAGAAGTCAATTAGATTCATCTGACATGAACTTCCTGCTGTGAATCAATGCTGCTTTGGGTGTTGTGCCCCGCTGGCCTCTAGGATCTCAACAATTCTTTCTTTCAGAAATGATTCCATCATTTTCTCCACCACTGAGGTCAAACTAACAGGTCTGTAGTTTCCTGCTTCTGCCTTGCTCCCACTTTTGTGAAAGGGAATCACATCTGCCCTCCTCCAGTCCTCAGGTACCACCCCACCCTCCCATGATTTGTTAAAAAGTGTGGTCAGTGGTGTCACTAGGCCCTTCCTTCATTCTTTTAGGATTCTGGGGTGAATCCCGTCAGGCCCCATTGCTTTGTCCACCTTGAGTTTTTGGAGTTCTTTCTGGACTCTTTCTTCTGTAAATGGATTGATGTCAACCCCCCTACCCAGAGTGCTTCTATTGTTTGGTTTAGGTAACTCCTCCTCTTCTTCTTTTGTGAATACTGAGAAAAAGTATTCATTCAGTATCTCTGCCTTTTCACTGTCTCCCTCTGCCCACCTTTCCTCTCCTTTATTAATCTTCACTATCCCTCCCTTAACCTTTCTATGCTCTCTAATGTACCTATAAAAGGTTTCATCCCCCTTCTTATCTGAGTTAGCTATCTTTTCCTCAGTTTGGGCCTTTGCTATTCTGACTGCCTTCCCCACTGCTTTCTGCTTTAATTGATAGAGTTCACTGTCGTGCTCCTTCTGTGATTCCTCATACTTTTTGAATGCATCTTTTTCTTCTTAACCTTCCCTGCCACCTCTTTTGAGAACCATAGTGTTTTTTTTGTAGTGAGTGTGTCGGTGTTCTTCTTCAGCAAGTTTTACTTCCATCTCCTTTCAGGTCATTCTAACGTTACTAGAATTTTTTTCACAGATCATTTTCGCAAATTTGTCCAATGGATTAGTTTATTGGCTCAAGCCTTCTGTGGACACAAACATTTCTTCACCCAAGTCTTTTTCCGTTTCATCAATACCAATTTCAGTTTGAATTTTAGCCTCTTGCGATAAGCGGGCAGAGGAGGAGGCCTGCTCCTCTGCCGCTAGCATTTCCATCCTCTCCACCACACCACACCACTCTGAGTGGACATCTTGGAAGACTTGCTCCAAAAGAGTGCCTTGGCTAGATTCCCCCCCCCATTCATTAAAAATACCACCAATAGCTTAATCTGGTTCAAGATCATTTGGTATTCATCTGTATCCCCCTCCCTTGGGTCATGCCTGAAAACAGGCAGAATATGTCTAGTGCACTTACCTGGTCAACAACAACAACAAAATCTACTGATTTAAATAATATGAGCAAGATTATGTGTGAGGTCTGAGACAGAGGGTGGGCAGCTAAGAGAATGGATTGAGTGAGCGGACAGCTGAGCAAGCAAACAGCTAAGCAGGTGGGAGGAAAGAGATGCCAAGTACAGCACTGTGCTTGTGAGTTAAAAAATTACATGAGCTGCTGATCTGCAGTGTTTGTTACACTTGTTAACACTACATTTGAATGAAGGGCGGATGCTTGCTATAAGTTAGCAGGCATGTGATGGTGTCCAACACTGGAGCACAGTACAGATATCTTCAGATATCTAGGTCAAGATGCTAAATATGATTGCTCCCTTGGTTGTTTTTTTTTTGGGGGGGGATGTATTGTGTGATGTACTGTGATTAGATACTGAAGTAGCCTATCAAGCAAGGGAGCGAGTGAGTGACGGGGGGTGAGGCATGGGCATGGCTCATAACACAGACAAAATGAAAAGCAAGAATCAATGAAAATACTAATATATTACTGATCATGCCAGGTATTTAGTCCAATTTATTTATTATGCATTGTTCAGAATATTCTCTGGTATTATGTAATAAGGCAACTAGGCTGCTGAAAAGTGTCTGTCTGTGCTTCGTGAGAAGGAAAAAATGGTGGTTGTAAGTTTTTGAAAATTCTAAACCTGTGCTCAGAGATTCCTTTAATGTCCCGCATCCTGCTTTTTTAATTCTTTTTTACTGCTCTGGTTGACCAGGGTAGTAGTAGTATTTCTTTATTGTTCTTCCAAAAAAATATTTAAAGTTTTGGACTTTACAAACATCAAGTACAATATTGAAAAGACAATATACATTGGTCACATAATTTAGTTAAAAACCAGTGTTATCAATTTTTTTTTCTGTTGAAGTCTTTTAAAATAAGCCTTTTTCTTGTAGTTGATTACAGATGAAAAAAAGTTAAAACACATTTCAGCATCTTTCACTGTCCCAAGATGGAGCAAAATGAATACTGGATCATATTCCAAATTGACATATCTGATTAAGAAATCTTTTAAAATCAGATTTCTCCTCCTGTTAAACAGAGGGCATTGGATTATTATATGTAACAATGTTTCAGTAAACCCTCTGTTACAAGGACATAAGTTAATATTAAGTGTTTTTTGAGAGATCCAGTGATTAAAGTATGTGTATTTTGAAGTAATTAGCCCAAATCTTGCCCACGTTATTACCGTACGAATTTGTGGAACTAATGGGAGTAACAAGTAATTTTCTAAGTTCAAGTCAATTTTATTTTGACCAAACCAAGAGGCTTGTTTTTGACTTCGAACCTGCTGCATCTGATTGATCTGTGCTAGCATAAATATTTTTTTTTCTCTATAGGTAACGGATATCAATATACCATTCTGATAGTCTCTCCAGTGATGCGTATATTCTAAATTTTCTAAAATTGTTAACAAGGCTTTAAGCCAGTGTGAAGAAAATCCCCTGGTATACCATTTTTCCTTTTCTTTCAAACAGAGGATTGGGAGTTTATTACTGAGATTATTAGTAGTCCTGAGCCAGTATGAGAGAAGTCTTTTATTCCAAGGTAAAAATAGTTACTTACTATATCAATTTGTGATTTATTTAGCATAATTTTTGGTTTTGAGTGTTTATTACCAAATACCATTAACTTTGTTTTTATCCAAATTGATTCTCAAGTTTAGACAATCACATTTATTTTTCAGTTGGTCTAATTTTGTCTGTAGTCCTTTCTGAGTTAAGGACAAGATAATTAGATGATCTGCATATGCTAAGGTATGAATATATTGATTATCAAGTTTAGGTGAATCCAGAATAGTGGAAGTATCAAAATATAATAAAGAATCTATATAAAGATTAAACAGAAGTGGTTCCAAAATGCAACCTTGTTTGACCCCTTTATTAGTAAAAAAAAAATAATTTTGAATTATTACCTTTTAAATCATATCTAATTGCTGTAAATTTTCAGTATACAAAAGACAAATAGGAATTAATAAACTTAAAGAGAGTCCTCGTGCAAGAAGAATATTCTAAAGAGTTTCTCTGACTACAGAGTCAAAAGCTGCAGCAAAGTCAATAAACAATACATAAAGTTTCATATTTCTATAAGAATTATATTTTTCTATTAAGTGGGACAAAACAAATATGTTATCTAAAGTTCAGAATCCTTGGCAAAATCCAGCTTGAAAGTTGGAAAGGGGACTGTCTATATTTACCCAGAACTGTAATTTAGATAAAAGAATTCTAGTAAAAATTTTACTACTAGTATCTAATAAACTTATAGGCCAACAATTATTAGGTTTTTGAAAAGAGCCTTTTTTATGAATAGGGATTATGATATTTTTACACCATGAGCTTGGAATGTACCTTTCTCGGATACAGATATTAAAGAAATTTACAAAAAAAGGAACCCAAACATTTTTATTCTCTTTGTAAATTTCTCCTGGAATAAAATCTGGCCCAGGAGCTCTACTATTGGCTAAATTAGAGACGGCCTTCTCTACTTCCGTCAAAGAAACTACCAGAGAGTTATAAAATTCCAAGTGCATCCACTTCGGGGCTCCAGTTAATTCATCTAATTCAGAGTCATTAGTAAAGAGGTTGAAGAAATAAGATATCCACATTTCCTTCAGAATGTAAACCGCCATTGAAGGCTGATAACATAGAAACATAGACTTTGACGGCAGATAAGGACTGCTAGGCCCATCTAGTCTGCCCATTTGCCTACCTACAGGATAGGCCGCAGATTCTAGTTAACCAACAGCCTATTTCTTCCTACCCCCCACAAGAATTGCCGTATGTCTGTCCCATGCATTCTTGAATTCTCCCACAGTTTTAGACCCCACAACCTCCTCAGGAAGGCTGTTCCATGCATCCACTATCCTCGCTGTGAAATAATACTTCCTCACATTGCCCCTGAACTGCCCTCCTTCTATCTTTAAATTGTGTCCCCTTGTTCTTGCACGTCTCTTTTTCTGAAAGATGCTACCCTCTTGGACTTTGTTGATTCCACTGAGGTACTTAAAGTTTCTATCATGTCCCCCTCTCCTTCTTTCCTCAAGAGTATACATATTAAGCCCTTTAGTCTCTCCTCATACGGCTTCTTGCAGACCCTGCACCATTTTAGTTGCCCTCCTCTAGACTGCCTCTATCCTGTCTATGCCCTTGAGGAGATGGGGTCCCAGAACTGGACACAGTACTCCAGATGGGGTCTCACCAACTGTCTGTACAGAGGGATAACAACTTCCTGTTTTCTGCTGATGATGCTCTCCCTATACATCCCAGTATACCCCAGCCCTCCCTACTGCCTTCTCATTGCTTGCTAACCTTAAGGTCATCTGATATGATTACCCCACGGTCCCTTTCCTTTTTTGTTGTTGTTACTACCTCCCCACCCATTGTGTATTCTTCCCCTGGGTTCTTGTTTCCCAGGTGCATTATTTTGCACTTCTTTGCATTGAATCCTAGCTGCCATACTTCTGACCATTCCTCCAACCTTGCCAAATGCCTTTTCATCCTTTCCACGCCTCCTTGTGTATCAACCTTGATAAGATTTTACTCCATTTGCTACCATCAGCCAAAACGCCTTGGAATCTTTTTTATCTATAGTTTCTTGCACATGGGCCCACTGTTTTTGAGTAAACTCATATTTGTTAAGATTTATACCACTGGCTCTTGATGGATTTTTATTACATTTTTTAATCAATTTTCCTAATTTTTGCTTTTCCTCAATGCATTGCTGGTCAAACCAAGTGAATAGTATATATTTTGGGGTTTTATTGTCGTAGATCACAGCTTTCATTCTTGATAAACACTCCTCAAGTTGTTTATTCATATACTGCGCTGTACTATTACCTTGAGAGAGCACATAAAGTGAGGACATGGGGGAATATATTACTTCCGATGCTTTATCCAGACTCTTATTGTTCAAAATGAGACGATATTTGCCTCTTAATGATAAAGAGGTTGGAAGGTGTTCATTTGATTTAGTCATTTTACAATCTTTCATGGTATTTATCTTAACTGTTAAGGCCGCATGATCACTTTCTGACATCACAGATATTTTAAATCCATGAAAATGACTGTAAGTTTCTGGAGAAATTAACCAATAATCTATAATACTATTTCCACTGGTAGAATGCTATGTGTATGCTCCATCCTGGTCATCCTTACCCCTCCCATTCAAAACCAAGAAATTATTATTACTGATAAAATCTATCAGTTTAAGACCTGCTTTATTAGCAATATTGTCAGCAGAATTCCGTGGATCTAAGTCTCCCATGTAAATCTGAGACTGCAATATTGATAAATTATCATATTTTGCAATACGGGCATTAAAGTCCCCGCTAATAATAAAAACATCTATTTGATATTTTAAGTGTAAATAATCAATTTCTAAAGTTATTTAGGCCCAATGATCTTGATCAGTAGGGATACAGGAATTGGGAAGAAAATACACATTAATTATTGAGAAAGTTAAGGAGTCCCATATAATAACACTATGCAATAATTCATTTCTAAGGCAGAAATGTTCTAAAATTCAAATACCCTCTCTAATCTTAACATATGTAAATATACCACCTTTAGGTCTTCCACATGTTTTATCTTTTATTGCAGAGATATATAGTGTTTCATATCCATTAATATAGATTTTTGAAGTAACCCAGGTTTCTTGAAATAATAGAATTTCATATTTAGAAATTAATTCTTGCCAGTGAAAATCTGCTAGTTTGGACTTTAAACCCACAATGTTCCAAGAGATAAAATTTGCAACTTCCAGAATTGGCTTATTAATTGACACCTTGCTGTCGTTAGTATCACTCAAACTGGAAAACGATTCAGAGAGAGGGGGCAGTCATGATTTATTCTCTGTCTTCCCATTCCTGTTAGCATGATTATCTGAGCTCAGAAGATCAACCATGAATATTAAATTTGTCCCACTTTTAGCTATTTTGTAAGGGATTATTATATAACACTGGTGATTTAATTGCTATGTCCACTTGGGTATGTGTGGAGCCCAAATGTACTCTCTTGATTGACTCTACTTCCTGAATTGGAATTTCACAGTCTAAACAGGTTGCTAACAAAGTTCGGACAAAGGTTGCTAACCTATGGCTATTTTCTCCTTCGTATTTCTGAATTCCAAAAATGACATGCTTCTGAGAATGTTTGATTGTTTCAGAATTCCAGTTCAGTACAATTAAAGTTTAGATAATGATTTCTTTAAAAAAAAAAAAAAAAAAAAGAAGGCACCAGTGATCCATATGCAAATTTTCATATAGTAGTCTAGTTCACAGGAGAAGATATCAATATTCCCAAATTATTAATAAGATACTGTTTTGCCCATTTTTTTTGCTATGTCAATATTTGGTAATAACACACAAACTTGTGTATCTGGAACAGATTTATCTCTAAAAACAAACATAACATCCTTTGCTGCTGTAGGAAGATCCAATTCAGCACTAAATAAGTGGAAAATTAAATTAAATTAAATAAAGAAGCTTCCAAGTCATAGGATTTAGGAAAAATATTCTCTAATTTAAATGTAACTTCTTTTCCAGATGAGATAACTTGGTCTATCTTTGGAAGTGAGAATGCTTTTATTTCAAAAGAGGTTTCTGTTGTATGGTTGCCATTCCCCTTCAATAATTTTTTAAATGGCTTACCTTTCCTAAGCTGACTACTACTATCATGATCCTGCATTTGCCCACCCAAAGAATTCTCAGGGCCAGTATCAGAAGGGACAGCAATATGCTGTTTGTCACTCACTGGTTCTGGATTCACAGGCTGTTCAATAGTAAGTTTCTCTAAAGCTGGAGCATAATTACTAGGGTTTCAGGAGATCTTTAAACGATGAATTCTGATTGAGATTAGTAAGTATGAAATTCTCATCACTTCTCTTTTTTTCCTCAATGTTTTGTTTTTGTTTGTCGCATTTTCTTGGAATTTTTCTGACAGTAGTTATTCTTTTTACTACCCTTGGTAGAAAACGGGGTGATATAGATAGATAGGAAGGAAGGTCTCCTATTTCTTTCACACATTTCTTCTTTTCTGTATTATCTAATTTACTGGTAAGAGCTCAAATTTTATCAGTAAATAATTCCGATAGTTTCTCTATGTGATATCTGAGTTCTTTAAATGCTTCCAACAATACAATGTTGGCCATAATAGGATGGGCAAGAGCCTTAATCATATACTTTGATATTGTGTCAGGACAAGATAAAAGAAATTCTGGATCTAATTCTATTTGTTCTACTTCATTATCGAGTTTTCTAAAAACTTAATCAGGTGAGCACACCAGTGCCGATGAATTATTCAAATGGGACGGGTACAGAGGGGCTGTTCAAAGTAAGGGAGAGGAGGGCCACCAGGGGCCATGATACGAGACTGGAGTGAGGAAGGTTCAGGAGGGAGACGAGGAGACACTTTTTTACAGCGAGAGTGGTGGCTGGGTGGAATGCGTTACCTGCAGAAGTGGTATGCAGTAGAACAGTGGACTGCTTCAAACAAAGATGGGACAGGACAAGGGGGAGGGTTAATGAAGGGGAAGGGTGGAAGGGAGGGGCAGCTGCAGAATAAGGGGTGCTAGCTACACATTCGAGCAGACTTGACAGACCTCTAGGCCTTTATCTACTGGCAAATTTTGTATGTTCGAGAGTCTAGACTAATACAAGATTCTGGGGGATTAAAGAGATCTAACCCTGTAGGATATAGGGAGATCTCAGAATCTTTTAATAAATTAATAGTTTGCTTGTTTAAAGTTTTCAAGTTGCTCTCTCTACTTTTCTGTGGCTCAGTACTCTCCATTACATTTTCAATAACTGAGTTTGGGAGTGCCAGACAATCTCTATATTTATTTTTCTGGTGATGGGATTTACTGGGAAAAAATCAGTCATTTTTTTATGTTGAATTTTAGATTTCTAAGCGGTAGACAAAAAACAATTTGTCTTTATATTATTGTGATCCTTAATAGATGAGGGATTGCCTTTTGTCTCAATTAAATCATTTAGATGGTTAACCTCATTTATATTAGTAGGACTGTGATATTCTATTGCATCCCTATTTTTCAGAATGTCAAGGGAAATAGAAGGAGTAGAAGATGCTACAATTGGGGACTCAGTCACAACCTCCTTATAATATTCAATAGAATACGAATTCATATGAGGTGAAAAGAAAAAACAGATTTTGATTGCAAGGACTCCAATCTATGATCAATGAACATATCTTCCTTAATCTGAAATAGGGATAATGGGAACTCAGAAAATGTAAGAGATTCAGAGGGGCCATTCTGATCTTTAGGGGTAGAGGAAGCCAGAGACATAAAAGACAATTCCTGTGCATAAACAAAGTGGGTTTTCTTATTACTCCTACCTCTTTTATTATCCCTAGGCCCTAAACTTTCCCCTCCTAAATTATTTACCAGTGCTGTACCACTTCCAGTATACATATTGATAATTTGATGATAATAATCCTGCCTAAATAGAATACTTATCTTACTTAAAACCGTGTTACCTAAATTGCAATAAGTAAATAAATATACCCCAAACTCCCAGAACCACAGTATATCTATAATTCAGTAATACAGTTGACAAAAATATATGTTCCCCCCCAAAAAAATTAACTGTTAAATGTCCAAGTGAGTCCACAATGATCCAGAGCAGAATTGTCAAAATCTGGTTCAAGCTAAAGTTCCAGTCTGGCTGATACTTTAAAATATTTCTCCAGTTGCAGTGTCATATAGAGAGCCACAGGAAGTCCACAGGATATCATAAATGATAGTCAGTGGACAATCAGAGATTTTTAAATTAAACAATATTAGCAGCACTTATATCAGAGAAAGTAGAACACAGCTGGAAATCAGAATGTCAACTCTCTATGTACTTCACCATATAAGATCAAGGTCTCCCAGTCAGGTGTATCCAAAAAGGAAAGTGTTTTTGCAGCTTCCAATAAATCCCACCAATCCTTTAGGCCTTTAAACCTTTTCTGTTCCAATAGTGACCTTGTGTTCCCCTTAGGATGAAACCTTTTAAAAATATGCCACTTAAGGATACCTTGACTTGTAGAAGTCCCGTCTTTTTTCACTAAGGGGCAAAAAAGGAAAAAAAAAAGACTAAAAAAGCCAAAGGTACTAATAATATAAAGTATAAAATAATAAAGTCTATCTCAGCAATAAGCACAGTAATGATACAAGTCTGGGTTTAAAGTTGCTGACAGTACTACTAGTGCTACTCACTGTTCCAAGTTGTTATTTGCTGGTAGCCCAAATGCCTTCTACATCTCAAGGACCTTCAGCAAATCCATTGTTTTCCACTTGTATTAGCCCAAAAAACAATAGGAATGGCAGTCGGTGCAATCGGCATTTATAATTTTCAAAAATACATATTTTATAAAGCTAACGTGGCTTAATAGAGCCCAAAAAAGCTTCGGGGGACTTTGAAACACTCTCAGACGCACTCAGAGTCCTAATAACAGCTGTATTCAAAATGCAGATTGGAGTTCAGTTTAAAAATAAAGATGTGATATAAACGTCTCTCAACTCAGCTCACAGCACTCAGCTGTCATATAAGCAGAGGCAGATACAAAATCGAAAGCGCAAACAAGAACTCAGAAAAAATCCAACAGAGCAACAATCAAGTAGAGATATGCTCTATTTGCTTCTACCTCTACTCAGTTCAGTAATGGGCTGTATATGCGCAGTAGAAAGTTCAGCCATTAAAAATCCAATCTCTAAGATTGATTCAGTTAATGAATCGATGATCCAATCAAATATGCAGTACTCACCAGCTGTGGATAATTAATTTAAATCTAATAGTCCAATCAAATATGCAGTACGCAGCTTCACTCCACAGCTGTAAGTGATTAGTTTTAATCGATTAAGTCCTTTTTCATTGACCTTTGATCTAATAGCTAAGAATTTTTCCAATTAGTCAGTTGTTCAACTTAGGTAATATTCTTAAAACTAAAAATGTCTCAAATGAAAAAAAAAACACTAGGAACCAATTTAATGCTAAACTGAAAATGGTAAAACAGTGAAAATGAACATAACTATAACACAATTTGGAAAGAGATAGAAGGCCTTTGAAAAACAAAATATCTAAAGGTAAAACACAATCCGATTTCAATAAATACTAAACAAATATATATTTATAAACAAAAGTATAACAAAAAACACAACCAATGAATCTGGCTTACATAAAGCTAATATAGCTTATATAAACAGTTTGACTTTAAAATTCCTTAAAACTCCTAGTATTTCCAAATGTATCTAAGTAAATATCAGCATTGAATAAATTTTAAGCAAAAAATAATAAAACAAATAATTTCTCAAGAGTTCAACCATGAATGTTAGCAGCACTAAACTGCTCTGGTCTGTTAGAATATTTCAGATAAGAGAGTAGTTTGGAGTTTTGGAAATAAATGGAGAGGGGGAACACTGTGCTGCTAAACAGCCAAACAACCAGGTGAACAGAAATAACTATTTCGTTATTTCATTATTTCACTTTGCTTCCCATCTCAAAACGTGTAGAAATACAGGTTTTCTCGATGATCCCAGTCCTCCGCAGGACCACTCCAAACACCACTACCTCTGGTACGGCTCCCCCACCTGGACTCCAGGTACCAGGGGAAGAGGCGGCGGACTCCACAAAAAAAAGACTGTATGATCTCGCAGCACAAGCTTGCCTGGAAGGCACCAGAATAAGGCACATACACAACCTCTCACAATTCTACAGTTCAGCAAACTCTCAAATGGAAAAAGCAAACTTCTGAGAAGTTTGCACAGGCAATGGTGACATACCTGTTGTAGAACTGTGGCTAGCGTTTCTGGTGCTCCTGCTGGAGTGCTTCTCCTCAGCTACTCTAGCATGCAGCTGTGTAATCCCACTCGCTCCCTCCTTCTCTTCTTCTGCTTCAAATGGTCCCAAGGTTGCAGTCTGAAACCAGGGTATTTCTTCAAGGTACTCTCTCGACCTAGCCACTACTCCCTGCCTGAGACCTCTCCTCCCTGAGGTATCTCCAACCCAGGACCTTACAGCCCCCTGGATCACCCCACCAGGGGAGGGCCCGCCCCACCTACCTGGTGGCCTATCTGTAATTAGAGGGTCAGTCCTGGATTGGTGCCACAGGTGTCCTGGATGAGAGATGGTCTGGTGCTGGGGATGTGGGTTTCGGTCCCTGAGCCCTCTTCGCCTCCCTGGTCGACCAGGTATTTTTCTCTTTTTGTTGCCCCCTCAGAACACAGATGTGCAATGACTTCTATGGCACTGACAAGCTGACACCCACTAACGCTCTGCCCCCACATCTGGTGGTGCCACATGTTCCCAGCACTGCCCACGGCCACCACCAGGAGCCTAGCAGGAGTGGCGCTAACTCAGGATCCTTCCCCGGGAAGGGAGAGCATTCCTCCGGATGCTCAATCCCTTCCCTCCCCTGCTGACCCCTGGTGGCTTGAATCTGCTCCTGAACCTGGGTTGCTGGTGTGTCGCAAAGTGTGGCATCCAGTGCCTTAACACTCAGTGCCACCAGGCTGACACAATGTCCTGCATCCTGGTTGAGAAAATTTGTGTTCACCCATGCATTAGGCAGATCTAATACATGGGTATCAACCATCAGGATACAGCATTTCCCCTACCCATTTTATAATTAGTCAATAAATGACCACTGGCCCCTCCAGAAAGCAGTTTACACAGAACTAGAGCAACAGATAATGGGAGAAAAACGAGTATTTTACTCCAATGTTTGCATTATTTACTACCACTTCCTTATGTTAGGAATTTGTTTCCCACCCATTTTAAGTATATTTGGAAGTTTATTGGATCTGCTCAGGTGGACCCCCTTCCCCTGCACTCAAAAATCTTGGTTAGGAAGGAACATTGGAAGGCTTCTGAGGAAAGGAAGGGCATAAGATTCTGGAATGTTTTGTGTGTCCTGTAGGCTAGCAAATTTCTGGAGTGATAGCCCCAGTCACAAACTGAGACAGACTGCGAGCAGAGCCTATAAAGGTAGGACTGTGCTGGAGGAAGGCAGATCTGGTAGCAATCTCGTGGTGGAAAGGTCTACAAAGCTAGACCTGAAATGTGAAGAGCAAACTGCGAACAGAGCTACCGAGTTCCTGAAAGGAACAGAGTGGCAAATGCATGCAAGTCAGAACGTGGGTGATGCTGAAGATCCAGCATGGAGAAAAAGATCAAGGGCTGCTGTGTCAGGTCCTGTAGCAGGCACTACAGCATGGTGCTGCGCTGCCTTTGACTTAGGGGCTTGGAAGGCAAGATATGTGAGGGTCAGACTGAGGCCTCAGCAATGCGAAACAAGTGGAAGGAGGTCAGAATAGCCTACAGCTACTACCCAAGATAGCCTGTTCTGCAGAGAGCAGAGGGAAGAAGCCGGTCTGCACCATAGATGCCCAGGAGGAGCAGTGATCCAGTGGCCTTCTGCATCAGGAGGAGTCATCAAGGTCCAGGAACCATGAGAATACCACAGTGCGGCATCGTTTCAAGGAACAGCACATGTTGTTTAACCGTGTTGCAGTTTGGATCATGAATACCTCATTTTGAGGGGTTTTGTACCATTTAAGCAATTGTATGGCCTATGGGATTTGGGAGATTGAGCACGTTGCTCTGTTTAAAGTGCACCAACGTGGGCCAACCCACTGCAGAATCTATGGGCCTGCATCGGTTTTACACCAACGGTACTCAGGGATTGAGTTAAGGGAGCTCCCATTTGGGACTGTTTAAAACCTGGTACCAGGTGTGAAAGGGTGGATCTGGCCTGACTAGGAAGGCACCTAAGAGGTCTATGTTTACACTAGCCCTCTTTCTTGCAGGTGATCAGTTGTTAATAAAGCTGTGTTATTCAAGTTTAACTTGGGTTGGTTATTGACTCTGCATGTGGTAGAGAAGTTAATGGGTTCCACACCAAGCCCACCAAGAGCCAAAGTTCTTGTGGCTTGGTTGATTTGAGTCTCTTCAGCACTCACCCCTGGTGAGGTATGGGCTCCTCATCAAAAGAAGGATATATCAAGGCTGGAAAATGTACAGAGGAAGGTCACCAGACATATAAATGGAATGCAAGCAAAGGATTATACTACAAGACTTAGGGCTTTGAATACGTTCTCACTGCAGTATAGAAGAACAAGTGGTGATATGTTTCTAATATATAGATCCCTGACAAATCAGGACCTGAGGGTAAAACTGGGCTTAGAATTCAGGTGCAAAAATTATAATACTAGGGCTCATTCGTTCTAGCTTAAGGGAGAACATTGTAAAACATGGAAGAGAAAACACTGGTTCAATCAGAGAGTAATCACTACTTGGAACAATTTACTGCGATCAATAATAAAAAGCACATTTATGTCAGTGTTTAAAGACCACTTAGATAAATTCTTACAGCAGAGGGACATATAGCGAGCACAATGGATCTAAGTCCGATCAGCTCAGTATAGCCCTATGAAACCTATGAAAACAGCAATTTGCTGGACCACAGCAGTTTACCAAAGGTGGTGGCAATGCCACATGCATGTCCCAGGTACGCCTTGCCACGGGGTCAGTCACAGACTGGTGGTAGTGGTGGGATTCATTGCAAACAAGTTGCTGGGTAAAAGAGAAACTGTTACTGTGTGAAATTGTGTTATTTTGTCTTGCAACTAAAGTTAGACATGTCCCAACCAGGAGGAGCCACTGGCCCATAGATTCACTGGGTGGGAGAGGTGTGAGATGATCTGCCTTCATGCCCGATTCCATCAACAGACAGAACTGGTAGTGGATTGATTGGTTGGAGCAATGTGAGCTTGGAACTGAGATGAACAAATGGGATGCAGCGGCTAAGCAAAAATGTATGGAACTTTTGTTTTGGGGAAAACCTATGAAGTGTATCAGGAATTGAAGTCTGACATCAAACTAAATTATACTGCTCTGCTGGTGGCCATGAAACAGTTCCTTGGGCCTGCTGAATGTGCTGACTGAGATGGAAATGTATTTTTCAATAGAAGGAGAGAAAAGGAGGAATCTGCTCAAGACTTTGGAAGAGCCCTGTAGCACTTGGTAGTCAAGACCATTCCAATTGCTGGCTTGGCAACCCAGGACCTGCTGGCTCAAGACCATTTCATTGCTCATGTGGTAGGGTGGGGAGCTTCATTTCCAGCTATGCTCTCTGGACTAGAACAAGCAAACCAATATGCCAACTAATTGGAGGGTGTGCAAAATTTGGATTTTCCTCAGACTCTGAGTCCTCAGGTTTGGGCCTATGATTTGTCCTCAGAGACTATAACTCTTAAAGAACTGACTGCAACCATTTGCAGAGGTACAAGAGGAAACGGTGGGGGCTCTCACAACTCTGAACACTAAACTTGTAAAACTGAAAGGAAAGCTTGAGGCCTGTAGGACTCCACAATCAGAGATACTGACTGGGCAAAACAGACCTTTGGGAAACCCACATCCTGAGTTGGTGAATTTTTAGAAGAGAAACATAGAATTTGACGGCAGATAAGGACCGCTTGGCCCACCCAGTCTGCCTGTTTCCCTACCTAATGGATAAGCTGCAGATCCTAGTTAACCAGCAGCCTACTTCTTCCTACCCCCACCCCCTAGAATTGCCTTATGACTGTCCCATGCATGCTTGAATTCCACCGTTTTTGACTCCACAACCTCCACGGAAGGCTGTCCATGCATCCACAACCTCTCTGTGAAAAAATACTTCCTTAAATTACCTCTGAGCTGCCCCCCATCTTCAAATTGTGCCCCCTTGTTCTTGCACACCTCTTTTTTTGAAAGATGCTACCCTCTTGGACTTTGTTGATTCCCTTGAGGTACTTGAAAGTTTCTATCATGTCCCCCCTCTCCCTCCTTTCCTTGAGGCTATACATATTAAGCTCTTTAAGTCTCTTCATATGTCTTCCGGTGCAGACCCTGCATCATTTTAGTTGCCCTCCTCTGGACAGCTTCCATCCTGTCTATGTCTCTGCAGAGATTGGGTCTCCAGAACTGCACGCAGTACTCCAGATGGGGTCTCACCAGCTGTCTGTACAGAAAGATAATAACTTCCTGTTTTCTACTGGTGATGCCTAACCCTACGCATCCCAGCATCTCCCAAGCCCTCCTTGCTGCCCTCTCACATTGCTTGCCCACCTTTAGGTCATCTGATATGACTACCCCCAGGTCCCTTTCCATTTTTGCTGTTGTTAGTATCTCACCCCTCCTTGTGTACTCTTCCCCTGGGTTTTTGTTTCCCAGGTGCATTACCTGGCACTTCTTAGCATTGAATCTAACCTGCCATACATTTGACCATTCCTCTAACCTTGCCAAGTCCCTTCTCATCCTTTCCACGCCACCTTGTGCATCAACTCTGATGCAGACCTTTATGTCATCTGCAAAGAGGCATACTTTTCCTTCCAGTCCCTCTGCAATGTCACTTATAAAGACATTGAAGAGGACCGGTCCTAATATTGAACCCTGCGGTACCCCACTAGTAACCCCCCTTTTCTCAGAGTGGACTCCATTTACTATTACTCTCTGTGTCCTATTATCCAGCCAATTCTTTACCCAGGCTGTCATCTTGGGACCCACTCCCAGGCTGGCTAACTTGTATATTAATCTTTTGTGTGGGACTGTGTCAAACGCCTTGTTAAAGTCTAGGTAGGCCATGTCCACAGCCCCTCCCTGATCTACTACTTTGGTCACCCAATCAAAGAAATCTATCAGATTTGTCTGGCATGACCTTCCCGCTGTGAATCCATGCTGCCTTGGGTCCTGTGCTCCCCAGCCTCTAGATACTTGACAATTCTTTCCTTCAGAAGTGGTTTCATCATTTTCCCTACCACTGAGGTTAAACTAACAGGTCTGTAGTTTCCTGCTTCTGCCTTGCTCCCAATTTTGTGAAGGGGAATCACATCTGCCCTCCTCCAGTCTTCGGTACCACTCCATCCTCCCATGATTTGTTAAAGAGGGTAGTCAGTAGTGTCACTAGTTATACCCTTAGTTCCTTTAGAATTCTGGGATGAATCCCATCAAGCCCCATTGCTTTGTCCACCTTCAGTTTTAAGAGTTCTTTCAGAACCCTTTCTTCTGTAAATGGGCTGGTATCAACTTCTGTATCCAGAGTATTTCTACTGTTTGTTTTAGGTACCTCCCCCTCTTCCTTTGTAAATACTGAGCAAAAATATTTGTTTAGTATCTCTGCCTTTTCACAGTCACCCTCTGCCCACCCTCCTTCTCCTTTATTAAGCCTCACTATCCCTCTCTTAGTCTTCCTTCGCTCCCTGATGTACCTATAAAAGGTTTTATCCCCCTTCTTAACTGAGTCGGCTATCTTTTCCTCGGTTTGGGCCTTTGCTGTTCTGACTGCCTTCCCAGTTTCCTTTTCTTTAACTGATACAGTTCTCTGTCCTGCTCCTTCTGTGATTCCTTGTACTTCTGAATGCTTTCTTTCTCTTGAACCTTCACTGTCACTTCCTTTGAGAACCATAGTGGTTTCTTACATCGTTTCGTTTTGTTTATTTGCTTTACACAAAGGCTTGTTACCTCTGTGATGGCAGTTTTTATTATTCCCCATTGTTCTTCCACCCCTCCTTCACGCCCATTTGCTAGTGCATTCCTTAGGCACTCACTCATTTTGTCAAAGTCAGCCCTCCTCAAGTCCAGTACTTTTGCCTTTGTCTGGCTTGACTCTATTGCTGTATTTATTGTGAACCACACTGTTTGATGGTCGCTAGTTCCCAGATGGCTACCCACTTCTACATCTGTGATCCTCTCTTGATCTCCATTTGAGAGAATCAGGTCTAAGATTGCTCCCTCTTGAGTGGGCTCCAACACTAGTTGTCTAAGGCATGCCCCCTGTAGGGCATCTACAATAACCCCACTCTTCGAAGTGGCTGCTGCAACTGCACTCCAGTTAACATCTGGCATATTCAGATCACCCATCAGCAATACCTCCCTTTTCTGCCATTCTAAGTATACTTTCTATCATTTCCTTGTCCATTTCTCCCTGAGAACGGGTTCGTATACAACCCCAGCGGATTGTGGTGCCATTGTCGGTCTCCAAATTTACCCACAGTGCTTCTTCTCCTCCGCTTTCCCTTTGTTCTGTTGCTTTGATTCCTTCCCTTATGTAAACAGCTACTCCTCCTCCTCCTCTTTTACCCTCCCTGTCCCTCCTGTAGATAGTGTATCCTGGTATGTTTACGTCCCAGTCATGGTTTTGTGTGTACCATGTTTCTGTGACTGCCATGATATCCAGATGTTCCTCAGCCATCAAGGCCACGAATTCAGGAAGCTTGTTACTCAGACTATGGGCATTGGTACTCATTGCTCTCCGTTTTTTGATTGCTTTACCTTCTTTTGCAGCATCACCCACTGACCTTTCTACCTCGGTCTTTTTCTCATTTAGCACCCTGTTTTGTAGGGAGAGGCTGGGATTTTCCAGCTGCTTATCAGTGCCTCCCCCCCTTGACTAGTTTAAAAGCTTGCCAATGAAGCATTTAAACCGATTGCTCAAAAGACTTGTTCCCTTCCTGGACAGATGCAGACCATCCTGCCAGTATCTCTGCTTTTAACTTTCAGTCTCTCCCTCTAACAAAATATTGCTGCTCTTTTTACAATAGGTTTTTGCCTGGCAATTAACTTCTGCAACCTCCTCTTGTTAAGAGGCATCCTGTTTCTCACAAAATGTATCAGAACTTTATAAATTTCCTTGCAGGTGCAACAAAATAGAATGTGGTGTCCCAGAACTAACCCCCTGTTGACAGCTCTGCAAAAGAGTTCTTGGAGGTCAAACTGCATCTTAGAGTTAACCCCCTAAGTTCCAAATAGCTTTTTGCAATCATTTCAACAATATATACATTTTCAAACCAAGGGATTCCAGTTTCACATAAAGATTCACATACATTTTATAACTGCAGATACACAAAGGGAAAGGAAAGATAGAAAAGCAAGAAACAACAAGTGAATGCACGGGGATAGCGGGAGGGGGGAATCACCAGACAGAGTGATCAACTCCTTGGTCTCACAAGAAAATTTGACCGCGCAGTCAGATAGACAAGAGATGGAAAAGAATTAGAGGACAGAATAGATCCTTGCGTTTATCTCTTTCTGCATAACAAATGGGGCAGGGCTTTATTGAACCTTGTCATGGGGACTCAGTTTGCCTGGGCAGACTCCTACCAGGAGACCTTTATGGAACTGAAATGAAGACTGATTTCTATACCCATCCTAACATATTCTGACCCACAAGTGAGGTGGGTATCAGAGCAGTGTTGGCCCAGATGGTAGATTGTAAGGGGAGAGAGAGTGGTCGCCTACACGAGTAAGGCTGTAACCAGAGTGCAAATATGCCACAACAAGGAAAGAAGATGTTAGCTGTTGTAACCTTTATTTGCCACTTCTGTTGCTTTCTGCTTGGAAAGACATTCACACTAAAGACAAACTATGGCTCGCTTTGCTGGCTGCATAACTCCCATGAGCTTGAAGGACAGCTTGTTTGTTGGCTAGAACAGTTGGCACAGTTTGATTATCAAATCATACATTGACTAGGAAAGCAGCATTATAAAGCAGATGCCCTATTCAGGAGGTCAACATCGAGTGCCACACCAGGAGAGGTCCTTGCCCTGAGATGTGTAAAATCTCCAGCTCCTGCCAATGTGGAAGAGGATGCAGAATGGCTAAGTTTGTTGGAAAATTAACAGGAAGATCCAGTGATCACCTGATTCAGGTTCTGGTTGGAGAAAAGACTCACTGCATTCCCTGAAGAGGCTCAACATAGCCCTGAACTTTGCAAGTACCAAGCTGTGTGGCCTTACCTCCATGTACAACAAGGACTTTTGGTACTGAAGGCCGAAGGTAAGATGGGTAGTCCCAATTGCAAACACATAGCAGTCCTCAAGGGGGTGGTTAGGGAGGTCTTAAAGCATCACATTACACTACTACTGGGGGACACTTTGGGATAGTGAAGCTCACTCAGAAAGTGCAGGTCAGGCACTGCAAGCCAGGGTGGAGAAAGTCCATTAAGGAGTGGTGTAAAGCCTGCCTGCTTGGTGGGTCCTGAAAAACTGCAGGTTCCACCCTTGGAGCCCCCAAGTTTTCATCCTAAACCAGTCGGCTCTTAAAGATAGTAGCAACTGATATCCTGGGCCCATTGCCACTGACCCCTAGGAAAAACAGGTGTATCTTAGTAGTGGCAGAATATTTCACAAACTGGGTCGTAGACTACCCAATGTTTGATCAGGAGGCTCAAACTGTTGCTATGGTTTTTATTTTCTTTTAATCTAGCTTTTTGGTTCCTGTCGCCTCCTCCCACCGAATGGGGATGGGGACACATATGTATTTACAGATTTTTCTTCCCAACCCCCCACCCAAGGCCCCAGCACATGGCCGCAGAGCATGTGGAGGCATGCATCGCACCTCATGGCACCGCTCAGCCCCTTCCACCTCCTGATGCTTTTTGCTGCCCCCTCTCTGTCTACGCTACCTACCAGACCTCCACCTGGTGGGAGTGGAACTACAGGGGGCACCAACCCACCCTCACCACCCTCTGGAGATGAGAGCTGCCTGCTGGCATGCTCAATCCTGCTCTGCCCTCCCCCCCCAACACTGGCACCCCAATGACCCGAGGTCATTCCCGAACCCAGGTCACTGGAATAGCGTGAGGTAAGGGGTCCAGCGCCTCAACCCTCTGTGCCACTGGGCCGGCAGTTGCTAAGGTTTTTGTGGAATAATTTGTTTGCAAAAATGGGCCCCCCAGATCCGTCCCTATGGACCAGGGAGGGAACTTTGAGTCCAGGTTATTCTGAGAGGTGTGCAAACTCTTAGAAATATGCAAAACCAGGACCATGCCATACCACCCACAGACATACTGACTGGTTGAGCACTTGAACCGTGTGCTTCTAGCCATGCTGTCCTCATTTGTGTGAGATACTCAGACTGAAGAGGATAGTCTGCTGCCATATGTCATGCTGGCTTATAGAAGTAGTGTACAGTCCACTATGCGGTGCACCCCATTCCATGAAATTACACTCCCAGTGGGACAGATGTCCAGGAGAGGCACACTGATCCCAATGATTATGTAACTAAAGTGGCAAGGTACTGCAGAATGGTGGCTGCAGCAGTGAAGTGGCACCAAGAGAAACCCACTGGTAACAAAAAAGCAGTACAACTTTAAGGTAACTGGACAAGTTTATGCAGGGGGTGACTGGGTGTGGATTTTATAATCCAAGTCAAAAAAGGGTGTTTCCCCCAAGCTGCAGCCACAGTTCAAGGATCCACATTAATTGATTAAGACGGTTTCTAATGTTTTGTATAAACTGTTAACTTTAAATGACAGACAGACTGTAATCATGCATTATAACTGACTGAAACTTTATCACAGGGTCAGGCTCACTGAGGGGACAATTGTTGAACCACAACCTCCACTTGAACTTCTGCCTCACGTGGCCAGGAGGCCACCAAAAATCTGAGGGTCGCACCAGTGCCACCAACAGAGACAGAATCCAGTATAGGAACCATAGCCTACTTGTTTTCTGGACAGCAAAGACTCTGAAAATGAGGACAGAGAAAATAGGGAACCCAGAAGGATGGCTCACCTAGCAGGCCCTTTTATTGTGATTGAGCCCCCAGAACATGAAGAGGCACCCACCCCCATTACTGAGAAAGAAGTTGACCCTACCAATCCTGGTAAAGGGCCCCATGCCAAGATGGCAACAGATAATCCTGCACTGCAAGTGGACAGAAGTGGTGCCAGGCCACAGAGAGTGTGCACAGCTCCTATCTGGCACAAGGGCAGTGACTCAGGTCCCAAGTTGTGTCTGCTGGATGTGGGGATGCATCCTTTTACAGGAGGGGGTAGTGTAATGGACCCACCTAGGCAGATCTTCCTCCATGTTCAGAAACCTTGCAGGGGAAGGGACTCTGGGAGGCTTCTGGGGAAAAGAGGAGCATCAAATTTTGGCACATTTTCTATGTCCTGTGGGCTGTCGATTTTCAGCAGTGACAGCCTCACGTACAAATTGAGACAGACTGTAAGAAGAACTATAAAGGCAGGACTGTGCTGGAGGAGGGCAGATAAGATGGAAATCTCATGATGGAAAGGTCTGCAGTGCTGGGAGTGGGTGAAAGCTGTGCCATCCTAAGCATGAAAAGCAGAGAGCAAACTGTGAACAGAGCTGCTGAGTTCCAAAGAGGAAGAGAGTGGCAACCATGTGCAAGCCAGCACATGGGTAAAACTGAAGAACCAGTGTGGAGAAAAAGATCAAGAGCTGCTGATCCAGGTCCTGTAGAAGGCACTACAGCATAGTACCGGGCTCCCTATGAACTAGGGTTTGGAAGCCAGGACATATAAGGGTCAGATTGGAGCCTCAGCAGTCCAAAATGAGTGGAAGGAGGTCAGAAGAGCCTGCGGACAGTGCCCAAGGAAGCTGGTTCAGGTTCAGCATTGAGCAGAGGAAGCAAGCCTGCCTGCACTGTAGATGCCCTGGGGGAGCAGAGATTCAGTGGCCTGCTGCATCAGGAGGAGCCATCCAAGTCTGGGAACCATGAAAATATAGTACTGCAGTGCAACACTGTTTCAAGGGACAGTGCTTGTTGTTTCTCCATGTTTCACAGTTTGGATTACAATTACCCCATTTTGAGGGTCTTTCTGCCATTTAAGCAGTTCCATGGCCTATGGGGTTTAGGGGAATTGAGCACGCTGTTCTTTTTAAAGTGCAGCAGTGCCAGCCAACCTCCGGCAATATATGGGCCTGCAGCAATTCTACACATGCAGTACCCAGGGACTGAGTTAAGGGAGGTCCCATCTGGGTCTTTGGAAAACCTGATACCAGGTGGGTGTGACAGGGCAGAATAGGACCCTGTCCCATTTGTTTTGGAGAAAGTGTGTAAATGCAAGGATCTGTATTCTTTTCTTTTCTGTCTCTTCTCTGTCTGGTTGCGCAACCAAATTTTCCTGTGAGACTTTGGACTTGATCAACCTGAACAGTCTCGCAATCCTTTGCCTCTCACTGTCTCTGTTTTCTCTTGCTGTTTTTCCTCCCTTGCATATCTGTATCTGCTAATATAAAATATATGAGAATCAATGTATGGAAATGTATCTGATATTGGGATCTCTTTTGTTTGGAAAATGTTTAGTGTTACTGTTGAAATGTATATGTATTTATAATTTGAGATAACTGTAAAAAGCCAGAGGTTATTTAAGTGCAAATGCCTGAGCCTTTTGCAAAGGCTGGAGGGACCACAGGAAGCTCTCAATGTTCTAGCAGCTCCTGAAATTGATAAAAAAAAAAAAAAACAGAATGTTTTGCAAAGACAGGATGTTTGCTGAGAATGGGGGTTGAAAAGACTTATAAAACAACAAAACTGAGCTGCAAAGGTGAGATTACAACAAATTTTATTTTGCTTCTGTATATAGTTATTCTGAACAGGTTTATTATATTTTATGTTACTGCAACTACAAATAAGCAGTTTTGTGGAATTTTACAACTGCTCCTGGGTTTTCTCTATGCTTTCTGACCTGTGCCTCGATGACAGATAGTGTTAGCCGAAGTGGTATTTAAGCCATGCATACCCTAAGATGGGAAATTTGTGTGTAGGGTACTGGACCTAGTACCAGAGAAGCACAGAGGAAAGTATGGATTCGGCAGCAACAGAAGTCCAGTCCAAGATTGTACAGCCAGTACAAGTTATGGAAAAAGAACAGGCAGTGCCAGAACCTAAAAGCCTGATGGACTTTTTAAAATGGGGGTGCTATACAACAAAAAGAGACTGAGATGCAGAGAGAAAAAGAGATTCAGCGTTTAGAAGCGCAAAGGAGAGAAGAAATGCAGCGACAGAAGCAACAGATGAGAGAAGTGATGCAATGACTGGAGCAGCAATGGCTGGATGCCTTATAAGCTACTGAAGGCAGATGATCCAGCACAGACCCTGATAAGCAACAAAATGCAGGCAACTTAAAGGCCATTAAACTTACTAAGTTGTGTCCCTCATATGACATTGAGGCATACCTGACAACCTTTGAAAGAGTTGCCACAGCCTGCCAATGGCCAAAGCAGCAATGGATAATCAGACTGGTACCCTACCTGATAAGGAAAGCCCAGCTGGCCTACAGCAGTATGGACATCGTACAGTCAGAAAACTATGACCTGGTGAAAAGCGAAATCCTGAAAAGGTACAACATCTCCAGAGAAACCTACAGGCAGAGATTTAGATCTCTGAGGAACAACTTGGTTGACAATCCTCGAGAAGCCTTTGCCCAACTCCAAGAACGCTTGATGAAGTGCATCCAACCAGAGAGCAAAACAGTCCCACAGATCATCGACACATTTGTTATGGAGCAATTCATCAACATCTTGCCTAAAGATGTGCAGCTGTGGGTAAAGGAACACCGACCAGAGAATGGGGAAAAAGCTATTTCTTTGGCTGAGGACTACCAAATTGCTAGATAGATGCCACAGCAGCGAGGTAATCACCAAGCACTGGTAAGGAACTCTTTTTCCCATTTAAACTCCAAGCCTGCTAAGAACTCTGCTGGGGGTAATAAATCTGTGCCAAAAGCCATTTACTGCTATAACTGTAATAAGCCAGGCCATTTTGCAAGAAACTGCCATAATAAAGAGAGTGGCACTGGAGCAGATTTGTTCTTGGCAAAGTGGGCCAAGTACCTAACAGATGTGAAGGTGGGAAAAAAGACTGTGAAGGGACTCATTGATTCGGGAAGCAGACAGACCCTAGTGCATGTTAAAGTGCTGGAAAAACACTGTGAAAAGGGACCAGGTACTAGTGCCATCTGCATCCACGGGGACACTCGATACTATCGCACCACCCAAGTGACTCTGACCATTAAGGGTGTGTCACACTAAATGAAAGTGGGGGTAGTACCAAAGTTACCTGTACCTGTGATTATTGGAAATGACTTTCCAGGATTTACTGAATTGATCAAAGAGGGAATACATCCTGATGTTTCAGCAGCTGTGGTGACAAGAGCTCAGGCAATGAAAATTTCAGACAGTGGGAACACTTTTCCTTTCAGTGATTTTGATTCGGACTTGTTTGAGCACAGCTCCAAGATCCGGAAATCCAGGAAAGAAAGGCAAAGCCTGTAAAAATTGTGGCAACAAATGACTGATGGACATGAAGTGTTAATATGTGAAAATGTTGAAACTAAATTGATAACTGATTCCGATTTTCTTTCAGAACCAGCTAACGATGTTTCTCTCCAGGGTTATTTTAAGCAGCTGGGGGTGAAACCAAAACAGGGTGGGCCAATGTTTAAAAAATGTAATGGGTTACTGTACAGAGTTTCTGTTAAACCTCAGACACAGGAACATACAAAACAATTAGTTATACCACAGAAGTACAGAACAGAATTGTTACAGATAGCACATAATAGTCCAATGGCTGGTCACTCAGGGAGGGATCGCACCCTTGCCAGATTGCTGTATAGATTTTACTGGCCTGGAATTTATGAAGATGTTGCTACCTATTGTAATTCCTGTGCTGAGTGTCAGAAGGTAGCTCCAGTTACTAGAAAAGATAAGGTGCCCCTAGTTCCTCTACCCTTAATAGATGTGCCTTTTGAGAGAATTGCAGTGGATGTGGTTAGTCCTTTAGACAAAAGTAAAAAGGACAATAGATTTATCCTGGTAGTATGTGACTATGCTACTCGATACGCAGAAGCAGTTGCAAAGCGTACTGTTACAGCCCCAAAAGTGGCAGCAGAGTTAGCCAAAATTTTCAGCAGAGTGGGCATACCTAGAGAAATTATTACTGATCATGGTAGTAATTTTGGTGCTGCACTGCTTAAGGAGCTGTACAGACTGCTAGGTATCACTGTCATAAGAACCTCCCCCTATCACCCTCAAACAGACGGTCTTGTTGAGCGTTTTAACCAAACCCTAAAAAGCATGTTAAAAAGGTTTGTAAAAGGGGAAGAGAAAGATTGGGACCAATACTTGCCCTACCTGCTATTTGCTTGCAAAGAAGTGCCACAAGCATCAACAGGGTTTTTGCAATTTGGAATGCTGTATGGTAGGCAGCCAAGAGGGCTACTGGATGTGATAAAAGAAATGTGGGAAGATTACCCCACTCAGAAACAATCTATAACATGTTACATGTGTGCCCCAAGAAAGAAGTTGGCAAAATATGTTGAAATTACCCATAGTAATCAGGAAGAGTCTCAAAACCAGCAGACCATGACCATGGGGTAAAAGAAACAGTTTTTGAGCCAGGTGAAAAGGTTTTGCTACTGTTACCCACAACAGAGAAGAAAAAAATACTCACCTTAGTAATTGTGTTTCTTCTAATGGAGTCTTGCTGTATTCTGACATATGCTGTTAGCCCCAGCACTGGAACTGCCTCAGAGAGGAAAGAGTTAACTCTATGCCAGAGCATAGAAGGTTGGGCTCGAGCTTGGTTCAGACCTCTGTCTCCTGCACTTCAAAGTGTAACCGTCTAATTCTTACACACTAATACTAACTAACTACACCTCCTAAGTGGAAGTTGTAAATAAAATAGCCAACAGGCAACCAATTTTTGGGTCCCCAAAAGACTCAAGTCGAGAACCCCAAAATATTGACCAGGTAGTGAACTAACATATACTATAACTACAAAAACAACATAAGCATAACCCACTTCCCCTTTCTAAAAGGGGGGCAGTGCCAAGTACACCCCTGAGATGCGACACCGTACCTGCCAGCCCACTTCCCAAAAAACAGGTTCTGAAAGGGGAGGCGGGGGGAGGGGAGATCAGAATACAGCAAGACTCCATTAGAAGAAACAGTTAATAAGGTGAGTAATTTTTTCTTCAAACAACATGAAATCTTGCTGTATTCTGACATATGCAGACTACCAAGCAGTACCTCCAAGGAGGAGGGTACCAAACCTATTATGGGAATAGGCTCCGCAGTACTGCTGTACCAAACCTAGCATCACTCCTAGCCTGGATATCCAGAGAATAATGCTTGGTGAATGTATGGACTGTTTTCCAGGTGGCTGCTTCGCATATTTCTAACAAAGGTATACCTCTGGCAGCAGCCAGAGAAACATAGAAACATAGACTTTGACAGCAGATAAGGACCACTTGGCCCACCCAGTCTGCCCATTTCCCTTCCTATTGGATAAGCTGCAGATTCTAGTTAACCAACAGCCTACTTCCTGCAACTCCCCACTACAATTTCTTTATGTCTGTCCCATGAATGTTTGAATTCCCCCACTGTTTTAGACCCAACAACCTCCCCAGGAGGAGCAGCTGTACCCCAAGTTGAATGAGCCCTCAGGCCCGAGGGGGGTATTTTACCTAGCTTTTCATAGCAGAACTGTATACAAGAGACAATCCACCTGGCAATAGTTCTCTTAGTAGCAGGTTTACCCTTTCCCACATCACCATAAGTAAGAAACAATTGAGAACAGTCAAACCTAAGTGCCTTAGTATGCTCAATGTAGTAGCTAAGTACCCTCTCAACATCCAAACTGTGTAATCTCCTTTCTCCTGAAGAAGAATGATCAGTGAAGAACACAGAAAGAGACATGGACTGGTTCAGATGAAAATCTGAGACCATCTTGGGTAAGTACCTCCTATTGGTTCTAAGGACCACCTTATCTCTATGGAATGAGATAAAATCTGGCTCCACTGACAGAGCTTGTAGCTCACTAATACACCTGGCAGATGTGATGGCTACCAGGAACACAGTTTTCCAAGTCAAGTACTTAAGTTCTGCTGAACCCAAAGGCTCAAAAGGGGGTTGCATAAGCTGAGCAATGCAAACATTAAGATCCCAGGAAGGAGTAGGGTCCTTAAAACGAGGGTTGGTATGAAGCAAACCTTTAAAGAACTTACAGAAAACAGGGTGAGATGCCAGGGAGGAAGCCTTCCCCACTGACAGAAATGCAGAAACAGCTGCTAAGTGCACTTTCAGAGTGGCTGGCCTGATACCTAGGCCATTGAGATGAACCATATAATCCAGAACAGTAGCCAGATCAGCAGTGTCTGGTAAGACATCCTTGTTGGAGCACCAGATGCTGAATCTCTTCCATTTAGAATTATAAGTTTTTCTGGTAGCAGGTTTTCAAGAAGCTTTAAGAATATCCAGACCCCCCTGAGACAGGTGCAGATTTGCATACTCTATCTCTTCAAGAGCCGAGCCTTGAGGTTGTGAGACTGAAGATTGGGGTACCAGAGTCTCCCCTGAGAGGAGGTTAAGAGGTTGTGCCTCTTGGGAAGAGATAGGGGAAGATGGACTGCTAGGGACATCAACAGGTGATACCAAGGCTGTCTGGCCCAGTCTGATGCAATCAGGATCACCTTGCACGGTTGTGACCTGATCTTGACCAGGACCTTGAATAACAGAGGAAAGGGAGGAAAGGCATAAAGGAATTTGCCCCCTCAATCCGGAACCAGAGCATCCAGGGGAACTGAGCCCATGACTGGATGCCTGCAACAGAAGAGAGGAAGAGAGGAAGAGAGGATGATTGTCTAGGGCTGCAAAGAGATCTATCTCTTGAGTGCCCCACCTGGAGAAGACTACTTTCAGAATGAAGGGGTCCAGGGCCCATTCGTGATGGCCCTGAGAGATCCAGCTCAGGGCATCAGCTAGCACATTGTCCTTCCCTGGTAGATGAACTGCTAGCAGAGATGCCTGCAGAGAATAAGTCAGAGACCAAATTGTCATGGCTTCTATGTACAAGGCCATAGACTGAGTGCCTCCCTGCTTGTTGATATACCACATGATAGTGGTATTGTCTGTCCTGACCTGAACCACCTTGTTCTTTACTGAGTCCAAGAAAGCTTGGAGAGTCAGGAATACTGCCCTGAGTTCCGTAAATCTGATATGAAGTAGAGACTCCTGAGGGGCCACACCCCTTGTGCGGTGAGGGCACCTAAGTGAGCTCCCCAGCCCAGGAGAGACGCATCTGTGGTTAGCACCACTGAATGAGTCTGACTGATGAATGGGACTCCTTGCCTGAGATTGTCCTGATCCAGCCACCATTGGAAAGCTTGGATCAGAGTCTGAGTCACTGGATCAATTTGGTTAGAGGATCTTTTTTCTGAGACCAAAAGGACCTCAGATGGAACTGAATGTCCCTCATCTGAAATCTGGCTCCCTGTACCACCGCAGTGGAAGCTGCCATGTGGCCTAGAAGCTGAAGAAAATTTCTTGCTGGTTGAGACACCAGAAGACGGAAAGAAGAAGCAAGGTCTGTAAGGGCCCTTGCCCTTGCCAGAGGAAGAAAAGCCTTTGCTTGGACAGTATCCAACTCTATCCCTATGAAGGTCAGGAGCTGCACTGGTTTGAGAACTGACTTTGGTAGATTGAGGAGGAATCCCAGAGAAGTGAGCAATTGCTGTGTCACTTGCAGGTTTGACTTGACTTGGTCTGGAGACTGCCCCACAATGAGCCAGTTGTCCAGGTATGGAAAAATGGAGATGTTTTGTCTCCTGAGAAAGGCCATTACTACTGCTAGGCATTTTGTGAACACCCTTGGAGCTGATGTTAGTCCAAAGAGCATTGCTCTGAACTGATAATGGCCTGAAGGCAATTCAAACCTGAGGTACTTTCTGCAAGAGCACATGGTGGGAATGTGAAAGTACGCATCCTTGAGGTCAAGGGAGGCTGCCTCAGAGAGGGAAGAATTATTCCCAGAGTCACCATTTTGAATCTTGGCTTGACAAGGTGCTTGTTTAGGTATCTTAAGTCTAGAATCGGCTGCCACTCCCATCTTTTTGTGGATAAGGAAGTATCTGGAGTACAGACCCTTGCCCTTGTGTGGAGTAAGAACTCTCTCTATGGCTCTGAGAGCCAGCAGAGAGGAAACCTCTTCCTCTAGGTCAATGGTTTCGGAGATGTTTACAGGTAGAAAAGACATGACCCTCAGTTTTGGAAATGTTTTGAAGCCGAGGGCCAGTCCCTGGCTTATTACCTCCAGGACCCACTTGTCTGAGGTAACAGACTTCAAGGCCTGGAAGTAGTAAGCCAACCTGCCTCCTAACCACTTACCTTTTATCAGCTTAAAAGCCAGGCAAGACCTCCCTATCAGTTACCAACCATGTTACGGGCTGTGGAAAAAAATGTCAAAAATTAAGTTTTTTTGAAACTGAAAGGGACTGGTACCTCACACTAAGAAATAAAAAAAATAAATCAACCCAATCAGTTCCTAAGTGACAGATTTTACAATTTCCACACAGAAATAAACAATAATGAAACTAAAATCCACTACCTACAACACTTACTGTACCGCAGACAGGGTTCTGAACCGAAAAAATAAAGACAAAAAATGGTATAAAACCCAACGTTTTACTAGTACTGAACTGACAAGTGAAGGAGCAAGCTCCGGAGTGACTGTTCAGTTAGATGGAGTAAAGAATCTGATGGTTACACTTTGAAGTGCAGCAGACAGAGGTTTGAACTGAGCTCGAGCCCAACGTTCTATGCTCTGGCATAGAGTTAACTCTTTCCTCTCCGGGACAGTTCAAGTGCTGGGGCTAACTGCATACGTCAGAATACAGCAAGACTTCATGTTTTTTTAATAAGTTGTTAATGAAGTGGCAAAGACCTTATAAAGTTCTCAGAGGTACTGGCACTGTTAACTATGCGATTGAGATCCCTGACAAGAAAAATCCTTCTAAGACATACCATGCTAACCTTCTCAAGAAATAGGTTGAAAAAATGCCAAAAGTTGCCTTGCTAGTTTTATCAGAATCTGATAAGGAAAGATATTGTTGTAGCTTATGATAGACTGGAACAAACTGTAAATGTTGATGCTGTAAAGGTGAATGCTTCCTTAACCTCAGAACAAACTTCAGACATTCGTAATGTGCTAAAAATATTTAAAAGTACTTTTACCACTGTACCAGGCCGAGCAAAAGGGGTTGAGCATTTAATAGTGATAAAGAATGCTTGTCTCATTAGGCAAAAGTCATACAGGTTGCCAGAGTGATTAAGAGCTAATGTGGTTAAGGAAATACAAAAAATGAAAGAAATGGGTGTCATAAACCCACTCAGCAGGTCAGACCCTCTACTCCCAAAGTGCCAACCTCCGAGCGCAGTCTTGTGAACAGTTTAACTGAACAAGGCAACTCTCTTGTCTGTTTTGTGAGTTCAGATCAACCTTTGGTCTCAAGTCTTGGAGGGATTCAAACTGTGAACCTCTTGCTAGCGTACCCAATGCACAGGCTTAGATATTTCTGTCTTTGGGGGAGTCAGATATATTTGCTTACGGGCACCTAACCAGGTATACAGAGATGAACCCTTAAAACTTTAATAAAGACCTCCAATTTAAAATGCTTCTCTTTCCAGTTTGGTACCACCATTCAAGCTTATGCCTAGTGCCTGCTATAACCATATATACTTTTCTTACAAATGAAAGAAAATTCAGAGATAGACCAAATATGCTCTAAAAAGAATTTTACTAAAATAGATACAAATATGTAAAACACAAAATACAGAACTGTTATATCACGACATACAAATCTTTTAAAAGAACAAGGTTTAAACGGTGCAATTCCTACTTAGCTCCTCCTCTGTCAGAATATATAAAAATATATATATTTAACAAAAAAAAACAGGATGTCTTTTTTAAGAATTAAATTCTGCAACCTCAGCATGACTCATTCCCTTCAAATGACATCTCTTTGATCCATGCTGCATCCTCTCTCACACAGGCTACACAGGAGCATTTACAACTTCGCACCCCTGTGTAACAACCTAGGTTCCCTTCCAACGTCATAAAAAAATGTATATGATCAACTCAAGCTTCTTCCACCCTGTAATTAGCTTCAGGCCTTCCACGTAACACCTGATAGCTAAAACCTGGGTGTGTGTGATCTCACATGCTGTTCCAGCATTTTCCCATGGCTTTCATCTTTCAGCTGAAACCTGGGGTTGGGGGGTCACCCCAAAAGCACCAGATTTTCAGCAGAGACAGTCAGTAATACATTTTATATTAAAAAAATGATACAGCACTCAGAACTAGCTGTCCACGTCACAATTCCTCCCCACCTAGACTGAATTTGGGGGTTCTATCCCCTACATGGGATGAGCTTCCCAAATCAGTTCACTCCTCATAGACCCTAGACAGCCTATCTGAGTTCTGGTTTTTGGCCCCAGCCCTATGTACGATTGTCAGATCATAACCTTGCAAAGCAAGACTTCATCTTAGTAATCTCCCATTGTTTTTCCCCATCTGCGTCAGCCAAATCAGGGGACTGTGGTCAGTCTGCATCACAAAATGCTGCCCATACAAGTACGGCTCTAGCTTCTTCAGGGCCCACACTATGGCAAGACATTCTTTTTCCACCGTGGAGTAAGCTTTCTCCCTGGGAAGTAGCTTTCTACTCAGGTACACTACTGGGTGATCTGTCCCTTGGCTGGATGTCTGACTCAGTACTGCCCCAATACCCACGTCTGAGGTGTCCATCTAAACTATAAAGGTTTTGCTATAGTCAGGACTTGTCAAAACAGGAGCACTGCACAGTGCCTCCTTTAGTTTGGAAAAGGCTTCCTCACAGGTTGGGCTCCAGGTAATTTGCTTTGGCATCCTTTTCTTTGTCAGGTCAGATAGGGGAGCAGCCAGGGCACTGTAATTGGGTACAAATTTCCTGTAGTACCCTGCTGTCCCTAGAAAGCTCCTGACCTGCTTCTGGGTTTCTGGTCTCGGCCACGCTTGGATGACCTCTATCTTTATTTGGTTAGGATGGAGCTGTCCCCGGCCTACCACATGCCCGAGGTATGCCACTTCTCCCATGGCCACCTGGCACTTCTTGACTTTAACAGTAAGCCGGGCCCTGTGTATCCTGTCCAGCACTTCCCTAAGGTGGGATAGGTGTCATCCTGGTATGCCATGGCATACTCATCAGCACCATTTAACACCTGGTTCACCAATCTTTGGAAAGTGGCCGGGCCGTTCTTCATTCTGAAAGGCATTACTTTAAACTCAAATAAGCTTATCAGAGTGATGAAGGCCAACCTGTCCCTAGCTCTGTCTGTCAATTCTACCTGCCAATACCTCTTGGTAAGGTCAACAGTCGTAAGGTAGGTAGCCCCTCTCAACTTGTCCAGGAGTTCATCCGTCTGGGGCATCGGGTGGGCATCTGACTTTGTGACTGCATTCAGTCCACAATAGTCCACACAGAAATGAGTAGAGCCATCTGGCTTAGGTACAAGGACTATGGGTGAGGCTCAGGGGCTGTGGGATCTCTGGATTACCCCTAAATCCAGCATCTCCTCCACATCCCTCTTAATGTCCTTCTGGACAGCCTCTGACACCCGACATGCTGTCCGCCGTATGGGCGTCTGTGTCCCTGTCTCCACATCGTATGTCGCTAAGGGGGTTAGTCCTGGCTTGGCGCTAAACAACAGGACAAAGTCTGCTAAAACCCCCCCTTACTTTCTAAATTTGGTCCGGGGTCAGCTAGGGAGTCAATTTTACTGTCCCCACAGAGGACTCTCACTTGCTTTCCTCCAGCAAGTCCAGGAGGAGGTCTCCTTTGTACGTCCCCTCCCCATCACTACACACTGCAAACGTCATGGCAGCCTTATTTGCATATGGCTTCATCATGCTGACATGGTACATCCTTTCTGTCTGTCTTCTGTCAGGTAACTCCACAATGTAGTTCACGTCATTTACCTTCCTAACCACTTTGTACAGTCCTGCCTACTCAGCTGGCAGCTTGTCTTTCTGGACCAGAATAAGGACCTTGACTTCCTGACCCACCATGTACGAGCGAGCTCTGGCTGTGCGGTTGTACCACACTTTTTGTTTCTGTTGGGCAGCTGCCAGGTTGCTCTGGGCTGTCCCCATAAGTTTCTTCAGCCTTTCCCTAAACCTAAGGACGTAATCCACAATGGGAGTTCCCTGGGTGGCGTGCTTGCCTTCCCAGTCCTCCCGGATCAAGTCTAGGGGCCCATGTACCCGGCATCCATATAAGAGTTTGAAGGGGGAAAATCCTGTCGACTCTTGGGGCACCTCCCTTTATGCAAATAACAGGTGGGGAAGGAATTTCTCCCAGTCACTCCCATGCTGTTCAGCAAACGCCCGGAGCATTGACTTTAGGGTACCATTGAATCTTTCCACAAGCCCATTGGCTTGTGGGTGATACGGTGTCATGCATCTCTGCACCACCCCACACTTCTCCCATAAACATTTCATCAGGTCCAACATGAAGGAACACCCTCAATCAGTGATAACCTCATGTGGAAACCCAACATGGGAGAAAATCCCAAGTAAGGCATCTATCACTTTGTCTGTCCTCAGTGAGGATAGGGCGACTGCCTCTGGGTACCAGGTGGCATAATCCACCACAGTCAAGATGAATCTCTTCCCTGAGGAGCTGGGGGTATTAAAAGGCCCCACAATATCCATTCCCATCCTCTGGAATAGCTCCTCCACTATGGGCAATGGAATCAGGGTGGCTTGGGTTTTCTTGCCTACCTTCCCTGTTTCCTGACACTGGTGACAAGACCTGCAATACTTCTTCACCTGCTGGGTGAAGTTAGGCCAGTAGAAATTTTGAGCCAACCGCTGCATAGTGCGCGTGATTCCCAGATGACCAGACATGGGAATATCATGTGCAATCTTAAGCAACTGCTCACGATACCCCTGGGGAAAGACAAGATGCCTGCCTAGCATCCCTCCCTCTGTCTGTACTGCCCGAGTATATATAAGTCCATTTTCCCAATAAACCTTATGTCGGCCATCACCTCCCCGTGCTCCATCAGAGTTTGCCCAAGCCCACAGCCTCTCTAAACTAGGGTCACTTCTCTGAGCAGCTGCAAACCCCTCACACACTCCCAAGGCATGGGACAGGTCCCCTTCAGTCGCTAAACTAGGGTCCCTAGCACTAGCATCAGGGCCCTCAGGATCACTTTCAGTCCCAACCCTCTGACAATGGGTCACCCCTCCCCCTTTGGAGTAACCTTCCGTAGCTGTGTGGTCACTTGCTACCGGGTAAATTTCTACCCCCTCTTCATTAATCTCCATATCAGGAGACACAGGCTGGGGAACCAGCCTCTCAGTGGTTTCCACAATGGCTTCTGTGGGGTTCGGGGAACTACAATTTTCCCTTGCTGCTTGGCTACAGGTAACTGTACATACCATCCCCTGTTGGAGATTGTTACCCAGGATCACATCCGCTGCTAATGTTTTGGCTACAGCTACCTGTTGCACAGTTCCCCCATTTCACCCCAGTCTAAGAGAACACTAGCCAGTGGCAATGTTTTCTCTTCACCAGTAAGCCCTTGTACTGTGACAATTTATTGGGTATAAGCTGACCAGGCTGTACCGGATCCCTCTTTACCAAGGTCAAGGATGCTCCTGTGTCCCTTAACCCTTGCGTCTGTACACCATTCACTATGACTGGGTGCATGTGTCCCCTCATGTTCACTGGCATGCTTCCTGGGACACACAAACAACCTACTTCCTTTCCAGCACCCTGTTGTGTATTATTGCTCGCCTTTTTGGGACACTGTCTGGCAACATGCTCAGCTTCTTTACACAACCAACATACATTTCTTCTCTCAGAGAAATCTTTTGTCTGAAACCTGGGGCTAACTGGTTTTGGTGGAGGCAGTGAGGGTTTTAGCTGCCCTGAAGACATGCTTTTCCCTTTCTGAGCTGCCACGCCCGCCCCATTCACTCTCAGAGTAGGTCTGCTGTTGGCATAGTGGTCCGAGAGTTCAACAGCCTCTTGCACTGTTTTGGGATCTCGGTCCTCTAGCTAGGTTTTTAGCTCTGCTGGGCAAGCCCAATAAACTTGTTCTAATAAAATCACATATTCAATTTTATCAACAGAGTTTGCCTCAATTCCTTCCCTCCCACCAATGTTTTAAAAACTGACATTGTTTCATGGCTAGCTCCTCGTAGCTCATATCAGGGCTTCTCCTGAGCTTACAGAATTTAGCTCTGTATGATTCAACAGTTAATTCAAACTTTTTTAACAGTGCAGCTTTTAGTTTGCTGTAATTATTACTGTCCTCATTGTAACCACTTGACCCAATGCATCCCGAGCTTTCCCGGTAAGTAGCGGGGATAGCTGGAAGCTCCAGGACTCTAGGAATTTTAGCCTGTATAAAAACTTTTTCAAAATAGTTTAAAAAGGCATCCATATCCTCCCCCTATTTAAATTCAGTTATTAATTTGAAGTTCAATTTGTAACCCAGTCCTGCAGTCCCAGTTAAACCCAAGCCACTTACCTACTCTGGTGCCACTGTTTGGAGTCATAGCTTCTCCAGTTCGTGTTACATCTGGCGCTCCTCTCTCTTCTCTTCTGCAGCTCGCTGGTGTTCACGCTCCTCATGGTCTGCATCTTGGCATTCTCATTCTCTCTTCTCCTCGGCAGCTTGCTGGCGCTCACTCTCCTCACGGTCTGCGTCTCTCTGTTCTCGTTCTCTCTTCTCCTTAGCAGCTCACTGGCGTGCATGTTCCTCGTGGTCTGCCTCCCTCTGTTCTTGCTCAGCCTCCAGTTCCATCCTGCACAACTCAATTTTCAGCCTGAGTACCTCTGGATTCAGGATACTGGTGATCTTCCCTTGCTGCTATGGCCCTTCACTAACAGTGACCCTGCTGTCATCCTCACTGGATCTGGACACAGCACTGGCCACTAGTCCTGCCACACTCCAGGTCTGGTCTCTTTCAGCCATGGTCTGTGACTTGCTGCTCTGGGTATCTGCTATCATCAGGGCCTCTATGAGGTTCTTTTTGGCTGTCACCTCGAACGGGACTCCTCTGTCCCCAGACAACTGCTTTAAGTAATCTACAGTGTGCTTGCTGTAGTCGGAAGCCATCTTCTTCCCTGACTACGGCTACTCTGACTTGCACTTTAGAATAAAAAATAAAACAGGTAGGAACTCGACTGTAAGCCAAGTGATATAGTTCTGTCTCCTTTTTAAAATAAAACTCTGTCTTTTTCTTTCTTTGCAAGAGAGCTTATGGTCTCAAGCTGACACTGAACAATAAAGCTTGTGATATCAAAATTATGCTACTGCTGCCAACCAATCTGTCAGAAACCCACTCAGCAGGTCAGGCCATCTACTCCCAAAGTGCCAACCTCCGAGCGCAATCTTGTGAACAGTTTAACAGAACAAGGTAACCCTCTTTTCTGTTTTGTGAGTTCGGATCAACCTTTGGTCTCAAGTCTTGGAGGGATTCAAACTGTGAACCTCTTGCCAGTGTACTCAATGCACAGGCTTATATATTTCTGCTTTCAGGGGGCCAGATGTCTTTGCCTACGGGCACCTAATCACGTATACAGAAATGAACCCTTAAAAACTTTAATAAAGACCTCAGATTTAAAACACTTCTCTTTCCAGTTTGGTACCACCATTCAAGCTTATGCCTAGTGCCTGCTATAACCATATATATTTTTCTTACACATGAAAGAAAATTCAAAGACAGACCAAATATGCTCTATAAAGAATTTAACTAAAATAGATACAAATATGTAAAACACAAAATACAGAACTGTTATATCACGACATACAAATCTTTTAAAAGAACACGGTTTAAACGGTGCAATTCCTACTTACAGTACTTAGATTTGACTCTCTTTCTAAATACCTGTTTAAAAGTGCTCACATATGTTTCGTTGTCAGAGTCTAGATAAAAGTGTCTAAAGTAAAACAGAGCATTCCTTAAAGCAAACTGTACTGGCCAACCCCTTTTTGGGTGAGGTCACCTAGCACCTCCTCTGTCAGAATATATAAAAAAATATATATTTAATAAAAAAAAGGATGCCTTTTTCAAGAATTAAATTCTGCAACCTCAGCATGACTCATTCCCTCAAATGACATCTTTTTGATCAATGCTGCATCCTCTCTCACACAGGCTTCACAGGAGCATTTACAACTTCGCACCCCTGTGTAACAACCTAGGTTCCCCTCCAACATCATGAAAAAAATGGATATGATCAACTCAAGCTTCTTCCACCCTGTAATTAGCTTCAGGCCTTCCACGTAATACCTGGTATCTAAAACCTGGGTGTGTGTGATCTCACATGCTGTTTCAGCATTTTCTCATGGCTTTCATCTTTCAGCTGAAACCTGGGGGGATTGTGAGCGAGGTCGCTCCAAAAGCACCAGATTTTCAGCACAGACAGAAATACATTTTATATTAAAAGAAATGATACAGCACTCAGAACTGGTTGTCCACAACACATTGGGCATCACTGAGGAGTTGAGGAGTGCTTGGTCATCTCCCATGGTAATTGTAAACAAAAGAGACAGGGGTGTTAGAATCTGCCCTGATTTCAGGAAACGTAATTAAGTGTCAGAATTTGAGTTATCCTATGCCCAGGATAGATGATTTGGTGGACAGGCTGGGGAGTGCAATGTATATCAATACACTCGTTCTCACCAAGGGTTACTGGCAAATACCTTTAGCTAAAGAATCCAGAGATAAAAACTGCATTTGCCACCCTTATTGGATTCTATCAGTTCACCACTATGCCCTTTGGGTTACGTGGTGTGCCAGTTACATTCCAGCAGTACATGGATGTAATTTCATCCCCTCACACTGGTTATTGTGCTGCGTACCTGGATGATGTCATGGTGTACAGTCCAGACTGGAAAAGCCACCTGTAACACCTACGAGCAGGTTTCCAAGCTATCAGAAATGCAGGTCTGACAATTAATCCCACGAAATGTGCATTGGGCATGCAGGGAACTAGATATTTGGGCTATGTGTTGGAAATGGAGACGTCAAACCAGAGATTTCTAAAATAGAAGATGTAGCTAACAGCCCTGTACCTAAAACAACAAAACATGTCAGGTAAATGTTAGGGCTGGCTGGTTATTATTGGAGATTTGTTCCCAATTTTGCTGAGTTAGCTACTCCCCTCACTGAACTCACAAAGAAACAGTACCCAAATAATGTGAAATTGACTCCAGAGTGTGATGAAGCTTTTCAAGCCATAAAGGCTGCATTATGTTCCGAACCTGTTTTAAGAAGCCCAGACTTTGAGAAACCATTTCTGTTACAAACAGATGCATCTGAGGTAGGCCTAGGTGTTGTCCTAAGTCAAAATACAGATGGGAAAGAACATCCTATTCTGTATATAAGTAGAAGTTGCATGACAGAGAGAAAATGTACTCCACTATCGAAAATGAGTCCTTAGCAGCAAAGTGGTCCATGCAGTCCCTCAAATTTTATTTGCTTGGAACTGATTTTGTTCTTGTAACTGATCACAATCCTCTCTGTTGGCTTAACCAGATGAAAGATAAAAATTCCAGAATCACACGGCGGTATCTGGCACTGCAGCCATTTAAATTCTCTGTGATTCATAAATCTGGTAAAGAGAATAGTAATGCTGATTTTCTGTCAAGATATGGATCAGGAATTGAGGGTTATGATGGTTGACAAAAAAACCTGATGTGTGTGTTTAATGTCTGAATGCAACAAGTGTTATTAGAAAATAAAGAGTTTTAGAAACCTGTTTAATGAAACAGGTTCCCTCTTAAAGAGACGGGCATGTGTGACAGAGTAGAACAGGATCCTGTCCCATTTGTTTTGGAGAAAGTGTATAAATGCAAGGATCTGTATTTTTTCCTTTTCTGTCTCTTCTCTGGTTGCACAACCAAATTTTCTTGTGAGACTTCGGACTTGATCAACCTGAACAGTCTCGCAATCCTTTGCCTCTCACTATTTTCTCTTGCTGTCTGTTTTTCCTCCCTTACATATCTATATCTGCTAATGTAAAATATATGAGAATCAATGTAGCTGATATTGGGATCTCTTTTATTTAGAAAATGTTTAGTGTTGCTGTTGAAATGTATATTTATTTACAATTTGAGAAAACTGTAAAAAGGCAGAAGTTATTTGAGTGCAAATGCCTGAGCCTTTTGCAAAGGCTGGAGGGACCTCAGGAAGCTCTTAATGTTCTAGCAGCTCCTGAAATTGACAAAAAACAGAATGTTTTGCAAAGACAGGATGTTTGCTTGAGAATGGGGGTTGAAGAGACTTACAAAAGAGCAAAACTGAGCTGCAGAGGGGGATTACAAGAGATTTGATTTTGCTTCTGTATATAGTTATTCTGAACAGGTTTATTTTATTTTATGTTACTGCAACTACAAATAAAGAGTGTTGTGGAATTTTACAACTGCTTTTGGGTTTTCTCTATGCTTCCTGACCTGTGCCTCGACAACAATGGGAAAAGGTAGATCTGGCATGTCTAGGAAGGCACCTAAGAGGGCACTGTTTAAAGTTGACACTTGCACTACCCCTCTTCCTTGCTGGTGGTTGGTAGTTAATAAAGCTGTAGTTCTGTTAAATTTGGGCTGGTTATCGACTCCCCATGTGGTAGAGAAATTAGTGGGTTTCTTACCAAACCCACTCAACAAGCAAAGTCCTTTTGGCTTGGGCAATTACAGTGTCTCCAGCACTTGCTTCTGAACTGCAATTTAGTGGATCATACTGGTTTACCAAAGGTTGTGTCAGTGCTATGTGCATGGCCTGGTCACACCTTGCCAATGGGTCCATCACAGTACTCATACACAAAACATGCAGACATGTAAATCCAGCATCCACAGCACTACGCACTACCCAACTGGAAGCAGTAGAAGTGCTGGCATGCACAAGCATCAGTAATGTAACCCCGTCCTAAAAAGGGGCCAATTTTGGCTTTCTCTGGAGCACTGCTGCCACCTTTTCCTGCACCGCTCCTTCATCACAGTCCCAGTCCAGACTGCAGCTGTGGGACCCAGGGCTGAACTGGACCCTGACATTTGTTCTTCAGGCTTCTTCATCATCCTTCTCACCATGGCTGGTGCGCTGCCACCTCTCGTCACTCAACCAACTCCAGAACTTCTGGGAAAGGGAGTTCTTTAGATTTGATGGCCTGCACCTTACAAAACAGGGAACACAAGCTCTTGGTGAAAAGTTTAAAGTCTTCATCAACCATTTAAACTAACAGGTGGGGAAGGTGCACCTGTATCCATCGTGTCATATGGCCAGGCAGATGCCCTCCTCTATCAAAGGTTACTCGGACACAGCCAGGACACTATATCACAAGCAGCATGTGTGACACAAATTGCAAAATCACACAAAGATGTTCCAGTCACATTAGGAACATACAGCACACTATGGACACAGGGAGGGAAAAAAAGAAAATTACTCCAAGGAAGCGGAAGCATTACGGGAAAGAAAGAATCTCAATGATCTGGAGCCAAGGAGTTCCATCATGGAAACTACAGAAAGGGCGGCTTCAGAGAGAACTCATGCTTGCAAAAAGAAGCAGGGTAGCACATGGAAGGGAATGGTAACTAATGCCAGAAGTTTGGCTAACAAAATCCCCAACCTCACGGCCACTATAGCAGAGATTGAACTAGAATTAGTGGTTGTGATAGAAACTTGGTTTACAGGAAGCCATGGATGGGACATGGTCATTCCTGGAATCAACATGAACAGGAGGGGGTGTGTGGCCAAGCCAGATCCAAGATGGCAGCCTGATCTCGGAACTCTGTGCCCATCTATTCAATTTTTTGTCCATCCTGCTCCCTGGGACCCCTTTTAGAGAAGAGATCATTAATACACTACTGCAAAGTGATATGACAGTGAAGATGTCAAAAAAACAAGGGCATCTAAACTTTAAAATCAGCAATGCAGGCGGAAAGTTGATGGGAGCGGAGACCTTGCCTCCCCGGCATGGCACCATGGCATTAGTGGATGACCCAGCTCAACTGTCCGGTTCGAAGAATCTTTTGGTGAGCCCTCTGTTTCTTGCACTGGAGAAAATGTTTAATGACTTAAAATATGATCTAACCTGCAAAATGAATGCCAGCTTTGAGAAAATTTCAGCCCAGATAGCCCACTTTCAAATGACAGGGAACTCGCTCGGAGAGACTGTGGAGCAACACACAAGTCTCACGGAGGTCAAGGAGAGATTAAGCACGCAGGAAGATCTAAATGCACAAGCACAGCCAAAACTTCAACGAGCCCTAAGATTGAAAAATGATGGGTGATCCTTGATGACCATGAAAATTGGGAGCAGCACACTAATGTTAGAGTGGTCGGCTTACCGGAGGGAGCTGAAGGCCGTGACTGTGTCTCTTTCTTTCAAACATGGCTCAAAGATCATCTACAGCTCCCCCCAGAGTGTACCCTAGAAATACAGAGGGCGCACTGGTCGCCGTGCCGTTAACCGACTCTGAATGAGAGACCCTAGCACATAATAATCAAGTTTTTGCAGTATCAAGACCACTTGCAAGTGCTGGAGGCCACTAGAAAAGTGGCTCCCATTTGGATGGGATCACAAAGGATTAGTACTTTCCAGAACTATTCACAGGCTTTACAGATTGAGAGACAGGCATTCACACTGGTGCTGAGAAAACTGTATGAATTAAACTGGTCTTTTGCTCTGGTGTATCCGGTGTACCTTATCATTAAAAGGCAAGGTTTGCCTCAGAAATCTTTTACCAACCACGAGGCAGCTTTCAAGTTTATTGAACAGGAGTCTCACGAGCAAGCAGACCCCTCCAGATGATCTTATTAAGGTGGAAGAACCACCAGAAGGTACTGTTTAAAATGCTATGGGTTGATAAGGCCCTAAAACAGAGGCATCATTCCTGTTCAAGTGTGGAACAGAGGGCTGATTCCCAGGCAGGTCTCTTATTGGTGGCTTTCTCTGTGCAGTGGGGTAGTCTGGCAGGGCCAGCGTGGCATGGCCCAGGCCGAATGGAGACGAACACAGATTCAGTCCGATTAGGCTGGATAAAGCTTCCAGCAAGCAGAACACAGTTCATACAGTGGGGAACCAAATCACGACCCACATTCAATACACAGCACATTTACATGTAAGGAAATTCTACTGTACCAGGCAAACCGCTTCTCTGGTCACGATCACAAAGTCTCTGCACAAACCGGGGATTCAAAAGCAGCTGGAAATCCTGACAGGATGATCGCATTCAGCAAATCTTCAGTCTTCTTCAGGTTAAAGCCTGGTCACAGTCCAGTGGCTTAAATAGTCCTCACAACTTGGATTCAGTCTGAATAAACTCTATTTCCCTCTCAGGGACAGCAGGCAGACAGGCAGGCCAAAACTCAGCCCTTTCACAGTTCTTCCATGCAAAACTACACAGAACTGCTGCTCAAATTCACTTGAGCTGTTACTTCTTCACTTCTCAGCTCAAAAAACTGAAACAAGCTGCAGCAGCCTGGGAAATTCCCCAAGATCAAAATGGTTCGGTTGCTTCTCTTCTTGCTAATATATTGTTTCGGTCTTGTCCTCAGGCAGGTTCATGTATCTTTTCTATACCACAAAATTTTAAGGTGGAGACTTGATGTTGTCTTTCTTTAAAATGTCTCGCTAGGGAGGACTTCTCATCCTCTCTTCCTATGCAACTTTTTTGTTCAGTTATCCTTTGCTTCAAGGGTCTAGTAGTATGTCACATATAAGGGATCTACAATGGTGAGCTGTCAGATAAATGATTTAAACAATCAAAAGCAAATGTCCCTGCTCTGACAGAAAGCATCCCTATTGCATAAATGAAATATACAATGAGAGTATCAGATAAATGATTTACCTACTACAGTGCTGTTTGACTCGAAAATTTCACGAAAGTAAGCTATACGTGAGATGACCGAGGTCAAACAGCACAAGTGTAGATAAATCACTTATCTGATAGCTCACCATTGTATATTTCATTTAAGCAGTAGGGTTGCTTTCTGTCAGAGCAGGGACATTTGCGTTTGATTGTTTATCTTTTTTTGCTTATGTTTGTCAAAAAAGTGCACAAAAGTAGCATTTTCTGCTCTTTTTTGCTAATTATAAAAAAATCTATAAGGTACCTATAAATGAAATACCACTCATTTTGTAGATAATTTTGTGCTGAACAAGTTTCATGCTCACAACACTATGCTATCTTTTTTCATTTTAAAGTTATTTGCATTTGAATATAGTTAGTACTGGTACTGAGGCCAAACATTTTAAATGAGTTCCGGAGTGATTGTGACAGATCTACTATGTGTATAAACTTGTGATGATGCGTCTACTATGTGTATAAATGTAAAATTTTACATTTATCACATAGTAGCTCAGATTTATCACATAGGATTTATGTCCATGCCTACTGCATAAATAACACAGTCTACAGGGGCATATGATACAGTAGACCACATAATCACTGCTACACGTAATCAAAGATCTGATTTCATATTTTTGTTCTTTACACGTGCTTCATAGTATTTTAGTTTTCATCCCATCGTTGCAGTGGGTGCAATTACTGCATGGAAAGAAGCCTTTAACATCTCTTTGCAGCCAAGTCCCACGATTTATTAAAAAGGGTAGTCAGTGGTGTTACTAGTTCTTCCCTTAATTCTTTTAGAATTCTAGGGTGAATCCCATCAGGCCCCATTGCTTTATCCACCTTCAGTTTTAGGAGTTCTTTCATAACCCTTTTTTCTGTGAAAGGATTAATATCAACCTCCTTATCCAGAGTGTTTCTATTGATTGGATTAGTTATCTCCCCTGCTCTTCCATTGTGAATACTGAGCAGAAGTATTCATTCAGTATCCCTGCTTTTTCACTGTTGCTGTCTGCCCAGCCACTCTCTTTATTCAGCCTCAGTATTCCTGTCTTAGTCTTTCTTTGCTCCCTAATGTACCTATAAAAGGTTTTATCCCCCTTCTTAACCAAGTTGGCTATCTTTCCCTCAGTTTGGGCCTTTGCTATTCTGACTGCCTTCCCCATTTTTTTCTGCTTTAACTGGTACAGTTCTCTGTCCTGCTCTTTATGTGATTCCTTATACTTCCTGAATGCTATCTTTTTCTCTCTAACCTTCCTCGACACTTCTTTTGAGAACCCATAGTGTTTTTTTTCTTTTGTTTTGATTTATTTGCTTCACACAAAGGCTTGTTGCCTCTGTGATGGTGGTTTTGATGTTTCTCCATTGTTGCTCCACTCCACCTTCTTGCCTGTTTGCTAGTGCTTTTCTGAGTTCTTTTATCAGGTTGCAGTAGTCAGGTGGGTTATCTCTCCTATCCTGGAGCCTTAACTGGATAGTCTGCAATTTAGAGTGCTTGGTGTGTTGTAGTATGTGCCCCAGTCTCACATGGTTCAAGTCACTGAGTGCGACCCCACCCCTTCAATAAGCTCTCTGCGGGGCCCTCTCTAGGTAAGTAACATACGCAAACAAACCTTCCCCTCTCCATTGTTTGGTACCTTTGAGCTGCCACATCAAAGTCTCCCCTGGCTCAATGCTTCCAAAATTGTCTTCGAGTGCAGACAGGTACTTTTGAGCAGACGCCTCAGGATTTGTGGACCTCAGAAATCTAATGACTTCCAGGGCTGGACCCCTCAAACATTCCATGATCCTTTTTTGCTTCTTGGTCTCTGCACACTACCACTCGGGTACCAAGGGGGAAACACAGTTGATCCAGGTCTCCCAGTCATCCTCCCCCTGTGGGGTGGGGAGGGTATCTGAGAACATCCTCAACTTGCGATATGTGTCATGACTAACTGCAGGAATCAATGTGGGTGCCAGCACAGGTGCAGGCACTGGAGCCGGTACTGGAGTGGGTGGGGGTGTGGGGGAAGGTACACCCCTAGGTGGCAGGAATAATTGTTTAAAGTCCTCTATGGTCTTCCCTTCCTCCAGCAACAACTTAGCAAATTTCTCCTCAAAAGTCTCAGATAATGGTGGGGGCTCATCCTCCCTAGGGTCTTTACTGTCTTTTGTTATCACTCTCCAGGTGGTTGGGACCCCTTCTGAGACAATAGTCAGTGGCGCTTTAGAGCTGTCCACAAGGTCACTACACTCTACCAAGGCCATGAAAGTTTAGGCGATCAAATCAGCCTGTTGACCCACCACCACAGCGTTTTTTTAAACATTCAACTTTGGAGAGTGCTCCCTCTACAGTGTCCTTACTGGTACCAAGGGGGATATTCAGTATAAGCAGAGCATTTGTGAGGTCAATCTCCTGCCCAGTACACCACCCCACCAACTGGTGTACAGCCATTTCTACTGGGGTAGCCATTAATATTTAACTATAATTCTTGATTTTGGCCACTCGGGGGTGCTAATCCCAGCGGTAGCCTCCGAGATGTAACCCCTGGGTGGTGATATTCCAGGGGCTACTACCCCTGCCTGTGTGACTAGTTGCAGGTTAAGGGGTCTGGGTACTGAAAACGGGTGCCTCCACCCGGAGGACAGGGTTGGTGGTAGCGTAGCTGACCCGGTTACAGCCCTCCAGGACACTGACGCACCTCTTTCCCCTCTAGTGGCCTAAACAATGAACAGAATACACAGGTACAATAGCCTCCAAACCACAAATATATCCCCACTCTGATTGCACTTACCACCAGGGCTGGTTCCACCTGTCTGACTTTGGAGACCCCCTGTAAAATAAGATTAGACACAGCCAGCAACAACAATACAGTGCTATCAGTACAGAGATGCACCACAAACAGTTTAAGTGCAAAAAGATTCAGATCTGATTTATTCAGGGGGATTGAAAAAGGGAGGGGCATAATTGGGCTGATTGGTCTAGCAACTGATTCAACTGGGCTACAAGGCATGCACTTTAGAGTCCCTCAACACAGTCACACACATACTCTGGGTACCCAGTTGTTGATGCAGGCTAGCCTAAAGCATTGCCCGGGGTAGGCCAGCATTGCAGCTGGTCGGAGCCCTAATAATGGGAAGAAAGAGTCATGCACAGTAACCCACAATTTGTAATCCAGAGCCAGATGGCTCAGTTCGTGATAATCAAACAAAACAATTAAATCAGATGACACACTTTGATTTAGCTGATGTTGCAGGTGGCCTCCCTGGTGTTTATTCATGCTACCCAGTACAGGACGCAGGATAGACGAAATGGAGACTGCAGAATGACTTGCTGGTTTGCCAGGAGAAGTAGGGCCCACATGATTCACCGTGGTGTCGTTCCTGTTTGTGACGCTGAGCAGAGGGCTGATCCCCAGGCAGGTCTCTCATTAATGGCTTTCTCTATGGTGTGAGTAGCTGGCTGGGCCAAAGTGGCAGAGCCCAGGCCAGGAGAACACTTCTGATGGCAGTCCAGCAGTGCTGGATTCAGCTTCCAGCAAGTGTGACACAGTTGGAAAGTGGGGAACCAAATCGCAACCCACTAAGAACATTCAGCACACTTACAGTAAAAAAAAGCAGTACCACAGTTCAGATGACAGTCCAGTCACAATCACAGTGTCTCTGCACAAACCGTATGCTCTGGGATGGTTTCAGACTTCCTGACAGGCCGATCTCGAGAAGCAAATCTTCAGTCTTCTTCGAGTAACAGGGCAGTCACAATTTGGTATTTCTGGTCACAAGTTGGTTCGAATTCAGTCCGTTTATATTCACTAGCAGATCCCTCAGAAGGGAAGATGAAGCAGGCAGGACAGACACAACCTTCCCACCAGTTTCCTGTGCTACTACGTAGGAGCAGCTGCTCAAATGTCTTGAGCAGTTCACTCTCTCAACTCCAAACTCAGACTGACTCTCTGTTGCAGGCAGCACTGGGACTTCCTTCTGATCCAAAAAGGGTTTGGTTGGTTGATTCATCTGTCTGTCAAAGCAAGAGCTCCCCCTCCAGGTCCATTTAGGTGCCAAAATGAAAAAACAAACTACAATTCCTACAGAAATTCACTCCTACAAGGCCCCTGTGGACAGACTCTATTTTAAGGTCCCCAAATGGTACTGATTGGTGCAATACAGAAATGCCCATGCTGCAAAGAAAGGCAGGTTAGGCAAACTACAATACCATTATTATTAGAGCAGCTTATCAACAAACAATTATCAGTTCTAACAGAGCTCCCTCTGCACCATTAGCAATGGCACAACAGAGCAATATTATTGCAGCTCGGGTGAGACTCGAGCCTGGAAACACTCGGCCCCTACCCAGATTAATTATACACTACAAAAATAATGTCTCTTAAAGGGACATGCACAGAGGCTAACAGGGCACTTGCACGCAAGCACTTTTACACCTGTAAAGACACGGAACGCCTACCTGGCAGTGGGCATTTAAGCACACCCAAGGAAGACTTTTGGGAACCCTCATTTATAGGGGAGTTACACAAGACTTCTCAAGGAACTATGGAATGTGATAGCAGCACCCATGGTGGAGCTCTTCGCCAAATCACTGGAAAGCGAGACAGTGTCTGAAGACTGGAAGAGGGTGACAGTGGTGCCACTTCACAAGTCAGGGAGCAGGGAGGAGGCTGGAAATTACAGTCCAGTGAACCTCACATCTGTGGTAGGAAAACTGATGGAGACATTGCTCAAGCAAAGAATAGTAGTACTTCTGGAATCCAGCAGGCAAGAAAGACCCAAAACAGCACAGTTTCATGACTGGAAAGTCATTCCAGATTAACTTGGTCGACTTTTTTAAATGGGTAACGAAGGCAGTGGACCAAGGGGGAGTGGTGGATGTGGTCTATCTGGACTTTAGTAAGGCCTTCGAATCAATTCCACACAGAAGGCTGATAAAAAAGCTGGACCACATCAGCATAGGTAAGGAAGTGGTGGGTTGGGTGAGCAACTGGCTGAAGGGAAGAACACAACGGGTGCAGGTAAATGGAGTGGTAACGACATAGAGGAAAGTGACTAGTGGAGTGCCTCAGGGCTTGGTGCTGGGGCCCCTACTCTTCAATGTGTTTATAGCCAACATCGGAAATGGACTGGGAGGAAAGGTGTGTCTGTTTGCAGATGACACCAAGATCTGCAACAGAGTGGACACCCCAGAAGGAGTCAAGAGCATGGAATCAGACCTGAGGAAACTCAAGGAGTGGCCAGTGCCTGGCAGTTGGAGTTCAACACCAAAAAGTGCAAGGTCATGCACTTAGGCATAGGAAACCCAAGGAGGCATACTACCTGAGGGGGAAACAGCTGCCATGCACCATAGAGGAACGTGACCTAGGAGTCATTATATCGGATAAGATAAAGGTAGGGAAGCAGTGCAAAAAGGTGGCGCTAAAGGCCAGTGCTATGCTGGGCTGCATAGTGAAGGGAATCACAAGTTGTAGAAGGAAGGTGGTGCTGCTGCTTTACAGGGTGCTGGTGTGCCCTCACCTGGAATACTGCGTACAGTTCTGGAGGCTGCACCTTAAGAAAGATATCGATAGGATTGAGACAGTGAAGAGGACAGCCATAAAAATGATTCAGAGTTTGCATCAAATGGCATATGAAGATAGGTTGAGGGAGCTCAGCATATACTCCCTGGAGCAGTGGAGGGACAGGAGGAACATGATTGAGACATTCAAGTATATCAAGAGTATAAATAAGGCAGGGGTACAGGAGCTCCTTCAGGAGAAGAAAAGAATCTGAACTAGAGGACACGATATGAGGCTCAAGAGTGGGTGATTCAGGAACAATGTTAGGAAGTTCTTCTTCACTGAGAGGATGGTTGACCCATGGAATTCCCTGCCCAAGGATGTGGCGGAGGTCAAAATGGTAAATGGGTTCAAAAACACCTGGGGCAGGCACAAAGGTATCATCTCACAGAAAGGATGGGGGGAGGTAGTTACCCATACAGGGCAGACTAGATGGATCTTGCAGTCCCCTTCAGTCATCAGTTTCTATGAATGCCTTCAGGGTCAAGGAGCCCACAGCAGGTTGCTCAGTTTCAAGCAGCTCCCAAAGCTGCACAAAGTGCAAAACAACTAAATTAGTACACCCTATCCCTGTGATACTGATATCAGTCTGCCGCTCAGTTCTACAAAACAGCTCTGAATTGTAAGCTGGCTCAGTACTCATATACATGTTTTCCCCTGGAATTGACAGCCACTGAGAGCCTGGGGTTTAGCATAATGAATAATACCTGATATGACAACCCCTGATATTTTAATCCCTTGATTTCTGTATAAGGGATTCCCAAGTGCAATAGAGCAGATTGGTCTGAGAGAAATCTTTGAGAAGAGGAGCATGTTTGTGGACAGCTCCCAAATTCTATTCCTGTCTGACTAAAACATTTGTCCAAAACAGACCTGATGCCTCAAAACGAGGACTGATGCAGCTAGAGTGCTAAATCTAGGCTCTAGCAGAGAATTAGAGCAGGGAGTGCCTTGAAACCTGCTCTGCATCTGGGAAGGTGGTGAGCCACGCCTTCTGTGGATTTTATCCTGATGGGACTGAACCAGCTACGCAGCCTTACAAGTAAGCCCACAGCTACAGTTTACAGTGAGGAGCAACTGTTTTATGCCCATCCAGTTGTGTAGTTTGCCAGTCAACAGCTGCAGCCAACAACTCAATTTACATGGTACCTCACTGAGGTCCAAACATCACAGGCCTGCAACTGTGTGCACACTCAACTATGATTGGGAGTTCCCAGAGAAACTGTGGTGTTAAATGGTGCACCAGCGAAGGGAAAGGTGCTGAGATGCGCCTTATGGTGGAGATGAATGCAAACTATTGTCTTTATTTTTATCTTTGCTTCCCTTGTCCCTAACCTTGTTCTCCAACTCCAAAATAACCCCATTGGTTATGCCAGCAATAATACATGAGAGTGTGTGCATTGTATAAGATTGCTGCATGCTCCAGGTGCATTGTGACGTTTGTGGCCACAGGCCAAGTACCTTCAACCACCTGGGAGGTGTGCAAGCTAGCACAATGCACGCCCTGGAGTGTGTTATTGCACTTATAAAATTGGCTTTTACTGTTAAAAATGCTTATTAAAAAAATTATTTTGAAGATTATTAAAAGTTAGGATTAATGTGGGACTTTTATCTAAAATAGTCTTTCCATCTATCAGGACTTGTTTAGATTTACAGCCTTGACTTGGGTAATTTGACCCAGTGCAATAGAGGTAGTTGTAGTCTTTTCTCTTTCACAGTGCTGCCATCCCTCCTCTATCTAATGTCTTACAGTCTTCCGATTTTTAAATAATACCTGCATGGTTGTTGTTGAAAGGATCAGTTAACAGACATGGAGACACAGTACACAGAGTGACTAAGTGAACATTGCAAGAGAGAGCAAGTTGGGAGCATCGTGAAAGTGGCCATACAGAGCTGTAACTAAACTGCTACTGGGACCCCCCCCAAAAAAAAAACACCAGCATCGTTGGAAAGGAGATCACTGTTGGACTGACCCAACTGGATACCTGAAATTTCCACATGCCCCCACATGGACACTTACCCAACTTCCAAACTCTGAAAATCCTTACATTCATTGCCTATGTTATATTTAAATGGGGTGTTCTGACCACTTCAGAAAAATAAAAAGTGCAAAAATAGAATCTTTGTACCAAACTGATGTGTACAGCCCATATGACTTTGACTCTCCTGGGACCCTTTATTCATTTTCCAGGTGGTCCCCCAGTCCAAATTTCCAGGTGGGCCTCCATTACCTCAGTCCTACCCTGAAGGAGATTAAACGTGCTGCAGCTCCACTGGAAGGACCCTAGCATTGGTAGTGTGTTTGGGGGGTGGGTGGGGAGACAGGCCAAGTAATTAAAGTTCGTGAGCAAGAGACTGATGGAGACTGAGTCAGGAGTTGTATAGATAGATGCAGATTTGTAGTGGGAACAGTGTTGGGATTCCCCCCAACCCCCACCATGGTCAGCGAGGAGGGGAGTTTCTAAGTTCACTGTTTCTTTTTTTAATCCACATGTAAAATAGTGAACAAGGAAGAGCGAGTGGAACGGCGTCTCTGCAAGGCAGGTGGCTGAAATGGAACGAAAAAAAAACCTGCCGTAATGTGGCTTTTAAAAGTTAAGAAACATTGTGCTGTACAAAAAAAGGAATTTTATTTATTTCAAGTATGCTCACTTTTGCCTTGGTTGGTGGCTTTGCTGGCGGGGAGGGGGAGAGTTGTGGATCATATATTGTTGTAATGTGGGTACTGGATACAAAACTACAGTGACCGTCGAGGGGAAAAAAATTGCTGCCACACAAGTTTTCAAAAATCTAGTAGCATACTGATTTGTGATAATCTGACGAGAAGAGCCGAAGGAGAAACTGCTAAGAATCACTAGCTACCTAGAAGCCAATGGCCTACAGCATCAACGGCAACATGGTTTCAATGAGGGAAGGTTGTGTCAAACGAACTTGACTAAGTTCTTTGACTGGGTCACCAGGGTAGTGGATCGGGAGTCTGTAAATGTTGCGTACCTTGACTTTCAGAAGGCTTTAAATTCCTTGCCGCACAGGAGACTACTGCACAAAATGAGATGTCTTGGGCTGGGGCCTATAGTAGATAGGTGGGTGCAGAACTGGCTGGGGGGCAGAAGTCAGAGGGTAATTAACAGGGTACCACCAGTGGGGTACCTCAGGGGTTGGTGCTGGGGCCACTCCTATTTAATGTATTCATAGGGGACATAGAGGAAGGGCAAGCGGGAAGAGTAGGTCTATTCATGGATGACATGAAGGTCTGCAATAGAGTGGATATGCCTGAGGGGGTTTACAGTATGCGCAGGAATCTGGAGAAACTGGAGGAATGGTGTCCAAGGAGTGGCAACTGTCCTTCAGTACAAAAAAGTGCAAGACCATGCACTTAGGCGAGAAAAACCAGGAAGCAGAATACCAGATGGGGGGGATCATGCCCTAGAGGTTACTGAGCTGGAAAGGAACCTTGGTATAATCATTCTGCGGAACCTGAAGGTGACAAAGCAATGTGAGAAGGTGGTGCCAAGAGCCAGTACAATGCGGAGCTGTATCGGTAAGGGAATCACTAGCAGGAAAAGAGAGGTCATAATGCCCTTTACAGGCAACTGGTCAGGCCACATCTTGAGTATGAAGTCCAGTTCTGGAGGCCATACCTCAAGAAGGATGTGGCTAGAGTGAAGCATGTCCAGAGGAGGGCAACAAAAATGGTGAAGGCCTCAGTCATTTGTCATATAAGAAATGGCTGAAGGATCTAAACCTGTACTTCCTAGAACAAAGAAGGGAAAGGGGGAACATGATTGATTCCTTCAAATATATCAAGGGTATTAACACGGTGTCAGCATGGGACATTTTCCAGCTAAAGAGGCAATCAAAAATGAGGGGGCATGATATGCAGATAGTAGGGGGAGAGGTTCAGAGGAAACATAAATTCTACTTCACGTAGAGGGTAGTAGATAACTGGAACAAACTCTCAGAAGAGGTGGTGGGGGCAAGAACTGTGGGGGGGATTCAAGGGAGCGTGGGATAGACACAAGGGTCTTTTGGAACTGGGGGTTCGACGGAAGGAAATAGCAAAATCCTAGCAGCTAGCTAGGCACACTGGGCGATCCTAGCAGTCCTTTTCTGCTGCATATTCTATGATAAGCTAAATGCCAAGCTAACCATGCAGCAAGCTAGATCGCCACACAGTCATGTGAGGGGTGTCAGCCAATCAGTATCGGAAGTTGATCACTGGCTGGCCAGAGAAGCATTGTTGTAAGTTAAACCATCAAAACTGTAACAGTAAGTTCCCAACAGTACTTGACATTACTTAGGGCAGTATCTCGGGCCCCACACAGTATGAGACAAACTATGGTGGCTGCAGATTCCCAGTGGGCATGAGAGTTAGTTTAGCGGGGGCTTGAGACCAGCTTGCGAATTACAGTAGTACATTTTAAATGACAATACTGCTAGGTTGAAGAAGGTAGCAGTAAATACTTCCCACTTCCCAGTCCTTAAAATTATCTCGACCACTGCACGTAGGGTTACCACCTGTCCTGATTTTCACAGGACAGTCCTGATTTCAGCAGCCTTGTCCTGCAAATAAAACATGAAAAAACAGTACATGTCCTGACTTTACAGTAGAAAAAATATTTTATAACTTTCTGCTAAATGTTGCAGAAAACTATAACACCTTAACTAAAATACCTTAAAATAAGAAACAATAGAAGCAACTAAGAAACTACAATACTTAGCCTTCATTCTGATTATATAGGAAAAAAAAACAAGCCTGTTTCATTGGCCAAGGATACCTACTGTTCTGCTAATAATTATGGTTCAGTAAGAAATGTCCCACTTTGGGCTTAACAGCAGGAGTGTAGCCAGAAATTTCCATTTTGTACACTCACTCTCCAATTGCTGACCCCCCTTTTAAAAAAAATGTACACATCATCTCCAGATGTTGCCCCATTATGAAAAAAATCTGATTTTTGTCCAATGACTCGTCTAATTTCTAAACAGACTGTATACACTCTATCTCCTAAACAAGCCTATAATGTTAAGAAAAATGCACACGGCTGGGACAGGCACTCAAGAAAACTGTACATAAATGTGTACAGTGAGTTATGAATATGCCTGTCTACACCGTCCCTTGCTTAGGTGGCAACTGTACTGTACAGAGTCCAGGCAGAAGTAGAAAAAGACAAGTTCTAGCTCTGTGGCTTGTCACAGCATTCTCCGCCCCGGGGCCCCATTTCCTCTCCATCCATATTTATAGTAACGAAGTCTAGCAGACCCGTTGGGTGGCGCTGCGCAGGGGGGAGTGGCGCGCTACAGGAGAGCATGAGCATGCCATTGCCAATAGAGATTTATGTCGGGTCTGCAGCAACTGCTTGCAAAGGGTAACGCGCGCAGGTTTATATTGCTGCATCTTTCCAGTCACTGACTGAGCGACCACACGCAAGGGTCGGCCTTTCGTGCAGAACACTGCATGTTACACGGTGGCTTGGTGGACTGTCTGTCGGGTATTTTCATTGACGTCGTGGTATGTAAGTACTGTGTACCTGTTCTTATTATGTAGTTTACTTAATAAGCCAAATGCATTGTAGCAAACAGTTGCGGAGCCAGGTGCTCCGCCACTGGTACCAAATTACATACTCACAATTATACTTGGAGCTTGAAGTTCTTGTTATGGTTTGGGGTGGTACAGCGTGCGTATTTTGACTGACACTAAAAATGACCAGTACAACAGCAATACGATGGTTTCCGACGATGTGTCGGCCAATTACAGGTAGAGGTAGGTGGGAGAATCTGACGCACATCCCGCTGAGTGCGGAGTGTCCGCAAATAAACAGCGTGCCAAGACATTTTTGTACAGTATTGCAAGAAGCAGCCATGAATTCGTGAGCTCGCGCACGGAACTGAGGGAAGATGCGGAGTGCCGTAGGTACTGCACTAACGGACTGAAACGTATAGCACACAGATGATTAAGTAAAGATGGCACTGTGTGTCATATGCACATTGGCTTACTATAAATTAGATGAATTCTAAGATGGTTTTAGGTAACTGCTTGTCGTTTTTGAATTAAATCATTTTCAAAGTCAGTAGGACACATGATTGTGATGATCATATGATTGGTTCGTCTGAAAGGTGACACGTTTTCTGGACACAGAAAAACTATTGGATGGTGTTTAAGCATACCTCTCAATCCCTTGTCTCATGAATCAGGGACAAGGCTTAAAAAAGTCAGGGACAAAGACCCAAAATCAGGGACACATCTTAGAAATTGGTACTATTCACTCAAAAAGCTGATAGAATAAAAGGATGTGTGTTAAGATGCGCTTTCTGAAGAAAAACAAGTCTATAACTTAAATGTTATTTTAATCCCCACTATTCTGTCCCAAAAATGCAAATTTTATGAGAGAGAAAAATTTTGAGACAAAATCAGGGACAGTTGAGCAGTATGGTTAGAGGTGGATCCTCACACGTTTATGTAAATAGTATACGAAATGTGCCAGCAGATAAAGGCCTAGAGGTCTATCAAGTCTGCTCGAATATGCAGCTAGCACCCCTTATTCTGCAGCTGCCCCTCCCTTCCACCCTTCCCCTTCATTAACCCTCCCCCTTGTACTGTCCCATCCTCGTCTGAAGCAGTCCACTGTTCTACTGCATACCACTTCAGCAGGTAACACATTCCACCCAGCCACCACCCTCCGTAAAAAAGTGTCTCCCCATCTCCCTCCTGAACCTTCCTCGCTCCAGTCTCATATCATGGCCCCTGGTGGTCCTCCCCTCCCTTACTTTGAACAGCCCCTTTGTACCCGTCTTGTTTATTCCTTTCATGTATTTAAAGGTTTCAATCATGTCATCCCTGTCTCTCCTCTCCTCCAGTGAGTACATGTTCAACTCCTTCAACCTCTTCTTGTATGATAAGTCCCCCAGCCCCTTGATCATCTTTGTCACTCTGCGCTGCACCCCCTCCAGTAACTTAATGTCCCTCTTCAGATATGGACGCCAGTACTGCATGCAGTACTCCAGGTGTGGTCTAACTAATAACCTATACAGTGGCAGAATCACCTTCTCCCTCCTTGAGGATATACCCTTTGCAATACAACCTAGCATTTTGTTGGCCTTTGCAGCTGCCTTCCTACATTGTGCCGAGTTGTTCATTGACCCTGTAATGAGCACACCCAGATCCTTCTTCTCCTCTGGGCTAGCTGCACTCCCCCTAGCTGGTAACTCCTCCTTGGGTTCTTCATCCCAAAATGCAGCACCTTCCACTTTTTGGCATTAAAGTCCAGTTGCCAGGTGTCTGACCAGGTTTCAAGCTTTGCCAGATCATCCTGCAACCCCTGCCATCCCCCTAGGTTATCCACCACCGCGCCTACCTTGGTATCATCAGCAAACAGACTGATCTTGCTCTTGATGTCCCATGGTATGTCTGCAATGAATATCCCAAACAACACTGGTCCCAACACTGAGCCCTGTGGAACACAGCGTCACTGCCCTGGGTGTGAGGCTCCCCACCCACCACCACCCTCTGTTGCCTTTCCTGCAGCCAGTTTCCTACCCATCTCACCAGCTTTGCACCGCCCTGTGCCTAGTAACTTCCTTCCCAGCCTTCCATGTGGTACTGAGTCGAATGCCTTACTGAAGTCCAGATACAGGACATCTACTGCATGGCCCCTGTCCAGTTGCCTAGTTACTCAGTCATAGAACTCGACCAGGTTGGTTTGGCAGGATCTGCCACGTATGAAGCCATGCTGTCTGCTGTCATGTAGTCCTTTGGCCTCTAGGAGGGCCACCAGCCTCTCCTTCAGGATAGTCTCCATTAGCTTACCCACGATGGATGTGAGGCTCACTGGTCTGTAGTTTCCTGGTTCATCCTTGGGGCCACTCTTGTGGAGGGGAACCACATGAGCCATCCTCCAGTCCTGAGGTACACACCCCAAATGTAGTGAGGCATTAAATAGGTCTGCCAAAGGTCCTGCAAGGACCTCTGCCAGCTCATTCAGTGCCCTGGGGTGGATGAAATCTGGGCTTGGCGCCTTGTCCACCCTCAGTGCCTTCAAACCCTCTCGAATTCTGCTCTCCATGATTTCCCCATCTGTCACCACTTCCCCCCGCTTCTGCCATTTCTCCTACCTTGGGTGTCACCCCCCTCTTCTCTTTAGTAAATACTGAACAGAAGTACTCATTTAGTGCTTCCGCTTTATTGCACCCTGCTTCCACCCAATCCCCCTCCTTCTAATCCTTACTATGTGGTCCTTACAGCTCATTTCTCCCTGATGTGCCAAAGAAGTCCTTCTCCCCTTCTTAATGCCTTGTGCCAGCCTGAGTTCCGTAGGTGCTTTGGCTCCCCTTACTGCCCTTGTCACCTCCTTCGATTCTGTCAAGTACTTCTCCCTGTCCTCCCCCCTCCCTGTTTTCTTGTACTTCCTAAAGGCAGCTCTTTTCCTCCTTACCTTTTCCATGACCTCCTTGCTTAACCAGATCGGTTTCTTAGCCCTAGCCTTCTTGCTCTGGGCTTTGCAGCAGGTTTTGGTTGCCTCCACTATCCCCAGCTTTATGAGCTCCCACCTCTGGTTAGTGTCCATAATAGATTGAATTCTAGCCAGGCACCCTTTTACCACTTCCCCCATCCTCCCAAAGTCGGCCCTCCTGAAGTCCAGCACTATTGTGCCAGATTCCACTCCTTCCTTGCCCATATCCAGTGCGAGCCATACTGAGCGATGGTCACTCCCTGACAGCGGTTCCTCCGCTGTAAGTTCTCTCACAAAGTCCCCGTTTGCCAGCACAAGGTCAAGGGTATTTCCTAACCTGGTTGGTTCACTGACCATTTGCAGCAGGAAGCTGTCCTGGAAGGCATCCAGCAGTACCCGCTCCCTTCTGTTCCTGGTTGTTGGGGTGCTCCGGTCCCTCTGGCATGTTGAGTCCCCACAATCACCACACTACCCTTCGCATGTCCTCCTGATCTGTCCGCTAGTTCCCTGTCTAACTCCTCCGTCTGAGATGGTGGCCTGTACACCTCCCATTCTAAGAATCCTATTCTTGGAATCCTGGATTTGCATCCAAAGTGACTCCGTACTACCCTCCTCCCCTTCCTCCCTTACACACTTCAGTCCTTCCTTCACATATAGTGCCACCTCCCCACCTTTCCCAATCACCCTGTCCCTACGAAATAACCTTTGCCCTGGTACAGACAGGTCCCAGTCATTGTATTGGGTGGCCCATGTTTCTGTGATGGCTGCAATGTCCACCTCTCCCTCTGCCATGAGAGCCTGTAACTCTGTAGTTTTCCCTCCCAAGGCTCCTAGCATTAAGGGTAACCACCTTCCACCCCCCCCCATCCTGCCCTCCTTTCCTAGCATCACCAACAGTACCAGTATATTTTGAATTTGGTAAGTGAGCCATATAGACCATAACTGCTAGATATTCAAAAATGGGCAAAGCACAGTGCAAAGGATTGCACCGCACTTGCCCATTGCCCAGGACACCAAGGATGTTATATTCGGTCAGATAGTGCACCAGCGCTATCCAGCTGAGTATTGAGGCATGTTTGCGCAGTGCAAAGTCAAGTAGGGTTGCCCTGACATAGATCCTGGTAGTGCATAGTACAGTGCCCCCAGAACTTATAGTGCCAGTAGCTCCCAGCGCAATATTCAGACAGCCCTATTCAAATGTGTCCATTGGGCTTCCAGGGCACGTTTGCATGGGAAGCAGTGGTAGGTTTGCACTCCTCCAACTGGCTCTGCCCCACCTCGATTGCCCGGTCCCATAAAATGGACATATTTCCTGGTGTCTAGTGGCATCCCTCATCCTCCAGTTGCCATCCCGTTGCATGAAAAGAGTGTCCCTGGTGCCTAGTGGTCCCACTCACCATGCAATCACTGTCCCGTTATATGTAAAGTATGTCCCCCCCCAACCCTCTGATCACCATCCTGTTACATAAAGAGAATGTCCCTGGTGCCTAGTAGTCATCCCACCCACCAGTTTCCGTCCCGTTACATGAAAGGAATGTTCCTGGTGCCTAGTGATCTCCCCTGCCCTCCGATCATTGTCATGTTACATGAAAAGAATATCCCTGGTGCCTAGTGGTCCCCCTGCCCTCCAGTCACTGACCCTGGTACAGGAAGATGAAGTCCCTGGTACGTAGTGGTCCCCTGTCCTTCATTTGCCGGCCCCAATATTCGAACACATATTCCCTGGCATCTAGTGTCACCCCCGATCCCTGTCCCTATACTAGTGTAATCATTTCCTGGCTTCTAGCGCCCCCCTCCCCCCACCACCATTGCACTGGAGTTGCCAGTGCCAAAGGAGCACATACAGTTACCAGCACTGCCCTCCTTTCACCAGCTCAGCCAGTCACCATATGTGATGACAGGGAGCACATGTCCCCTGTACTGTACTGTACAATATGTGCACTCCCTTTACATTACAGGGGAAGCATGCTCCCTGTCATTGTATATGGTGGCCTGCAAAGGTGGTAGGAGGGCTGTGTTGGCTGCTGTGTGGGCTCCTGCGACACCGTTAAAGTGGAGAGGGGTGGCAGGGTGGGTTTTCTGGTGCTGTGGTGTGGAGGGGGGTGCTACATGTCAGGGAAGGATTACAGTAGTATGGGGACAGGGATGGGGTGCCACTAAATGCCAGGGAATATATGATTGAATACTGGACTGGTGACTGGCAAGGCAAGGCACATTTTATTTATCCGGCGCCCAATCCCTCAGGCTTTGGGCACCTTACAATAAAAGGCAGGGTCAGTATATAACACAACACACAATAAAAATTTAAAAGGATAAATACATAAATCTCAGCATAACAAATAATTTCATAAAATTAGTACAAGTCAGTCACCATTGGGGAAGGCCAAACAGAAAAGATGGGCCTTTAGCGCCTTCTTAAACTGCTCGACTGTTGGGGCCTCCCTGATAACAGCTGGCATAGTGTTCCACAGGATCAGCCTGGTGACACTTAAGGCGCGGTCACCCAATGTTTTTAGCCTGACCCTGGGAACATCAAGGAGGATCGGAGGCAGCGGGCAGAGGAGACCGATACTAGGAGATCAGCCAGATAACTAGGGCCCTGCTCATATAGGGCCTTATAGGTGAGCAAACCCACCTTCAACAGGATCCTCCACCTGACAGGCAGTCGGTGCATAGCCTGCAGGACCGGGGTCGCATGACTGTACCTTGCCAGGCTCATCTGCAATCTAGCTGCTGTGTTCTGCACTAGATGCAGTTGGCAGAGGGTCCTTCCAGTGACCCTGAAGTATAGAGCATTACAATAATCCAGCCTCAAAGTCACTGTGGCGTGCACCAGTGATGGCAGGTCTTTGGGTCGGAACTAGGGACTTAATTCTGGTGATGTTCCTCAAGTGGTAAAAACCACTTTTCACCACAGATGACACTTGAGCTTCAAATGTCAATCTGCTGTCCAGAACAATGCTAAGATCCCGTGCCCTAGGGAAGGCCATCAATGGTGTGGATCCGAGAAATAATCCTGTACCCACTCCAGGGGCACTCCCATCACGTCCGCGACCTAGCTCAATTACCAGTGCCTCCGTCTTGTCCCGGTAAGTCACAACCAACTGGAGAACATCCAGTTGTTGATCTCAGCCAGGCAGTTGTTAATCACTTCCAAGGCATTATATTTTCCCGGGGCCAAAGACAAATACAGCTGGGTATCATTTGCATAGCAATGAAATCCCACACTGTACTGTCTAATGAGCTCTCCCAGGGGCAGTATGTATACTCCGCATAACATCGGCGACAAGATCAAACCCTGAAATACTCCACATGGCAGGGGCCTCGGGGAGGAGGAGAAATTCCCCATCACCACCCATTGCTCCCTACCAGAGAAATAAAGACTCAAACCAGTTGATGACAGTACCAGCGAGTCCACAATACTTTTGAAGACGATCAAGAAGCACAGTGTGATCCAAGGCTGGTGAGAGATTGAGGAGAACAAGAACTGACCTGTTTCCTCTATCTCTAGCCCTGTGTGCACCCTAACTAATGCCATTTCAGTGCTATGCCTAGCCCTGAAACCCGACTGGAATGGCTCATAAATGTCAAAGGACACAAGGTGTTCTTCGAGCTGTTGCACCACTAGTTTCTCAACAGTCTTGCTCAGAAATGGCAGGTTGGAGATTGGATGGTAATTCGCCAGGACGTCCGGGTCAGCAGATGACTTTTTCAGGAGGGGTCTCGCCAGAGCCTCTTTCAAGGTATCTAGAAAGATTTCCTCTGACATCGAACACCTGGCAATCTCAGCGAACACCAGGCCTGTGGTCTCGACGCATCTCATCAAGAAATGAGTCTTGGCCGGGTCCAGTTCACAATAGGTGTGTTTTAGCTTCAATTTCGCATCAGTGAGTTTGGCCACCTCTACCGGTTTAAACTCATCTCAGACTGACAGAATTCCTCTGCTCCCTTCTGGCACATCACTGCAAGATAAAGCTTGTGTCACTGATTGAATCCCTGCCTGGATAGAGGACACCCTGTCAGAGAAAAACAGAGCAAACTCCTCACACAATGTGATCGGAAAAGCTTTTTTTTGACTGTAGACAGACAATATGTAACAATCGGTGAACAAAAACCAAAGTTCCAAGCACACACAAGCCTAATAAAAGGACGCTGGACAGAAAAGAGCTTAAAAACTTACATTTTATTGTGTACAAAAATCACCACACCTGACATGTTTCGAAGCAGATAGCTCCTTTTTCAGAGCTATCAGCTTCGAAACATGTCAGGCGTTGTTCACTATGGTATAGTTCCTTGAGCACCACCTTGCCTGTATGCGCACTCTTTTTTGTTTCAATGTAACAATCTGTCCACAGTCCAAAAGAGCTGAGATGGTCTATTTTTCCCTGTGGCAATCTCACTGGACATGAAACTGGAGGGCGAGGAGGGACCACTGGGCACCAGGGACTTCATCTTCCTATACTGGGGCTGGCGATTGGAAGTTAGGGGGACCACTAGGCACCAAGGACGTTCTTTTCATGTAATGAGATGGTGATCCAAGGGTGGGAGTGGGACCACTAGACACCAGGGACATTCTTTTCATGTAACAGGACAGCGATCGGAGAGTGAGGGTGGCCACTAGAAGCCAGGGATGCTATTTTCATGTGATGGGATGGCGATCCGAGGGTGAGGGAAATCACTGGACACCAAGGACATTCTTTTCATGTAACTGGATGGTAATGGGGGGGGTCAGTAGACCTCATGGACATTCTTATCATGTGACGGGATGGTGATGGGGGGGACCACTAGGCACCAGAGACATTCATTTCGTGTAATGTGACGGCAGTTGCAGAGCGGGGGGTGACCACTAGATGCCAGAGACTTACTTTATTTTAATGGGTCAAGGTTTGGACGGCAGGGAGTGTCACTAGCCACCAGGGAGTAGGTGTGATTCCTCACCGCCAAGGTGGTTGTTGGCTGCAGTAGCTCCACCAGCCACTAAGGTTGCCCGAAGTAAGTTGGGCCTCTTCTTGGTGGTAACTGGGCAGCACAAAGTAGCCTGCATTGTTCCATTTGCACAGTACTACCATGCTGAATATTGCGCTGCACTGGGATTCCTGTCCTCCCCCACTTTGCCCACTGCATACATTAATTTTTTTGTGTTCACGCCCTTTTAGCGTTCACCAAAACGCTCTTTGAATATTGCACATAGGAGCAAACCCCAGACAAATAGGGCACAGATGCTTTGCCCACCGGCAAAGTTTTGAATATCTGGCCATAAGTGTCTTTTTTTTTTTTTTTAATCAGGAATGCTGTTTTTCGGCCCTACGGTTGCTACCCCCATATCGGCTAGGTCTTGGTACTTACCAGGATCCAACTTCATGGAGCTTATGTAGAGGATTTTGTCCCTGCACCCCCGTCCACCAAATCAAGGTTGGTCATGCAATGACCTTGGCGCATGACTGGGCATGCTTCCACCCCTGACGTGCAGAGGTCTGCTGGTTCCCAGCCTGCTGGACTTCCCAGTATGTTTCCAGCTGCTGTGCCTACCTGCCAACATTAGGAATCGGTAGGAACTGAGTACCAAGTGCCCTCCCTCCCTGGAGAAGCTGAGCAGTCACTGGGACGCTCAGCCTCCACCACAGACGACCCTCCAACGTCCGGAGTCCATTCCCAAATCTTGGTCGTTGGTACCGCAGACAGAAGTGCCTCCACTGTGCCGGCAGGCCCTAAGTATCTTAAATGGCAATTTTATGTAACCAGGTTGCCGTAGATGTTGTGGTTACTACCCCTGCCTTGTGTGTTCAAACAAGGTCGAGGGGCCTGAGTCATTAAATTCCTGATTGAGAGGTTCATTTTCAGATAGTTTTATATTACGTGGTGCCTCCATCCAGATATTTAGTTTTAAGTGGGTCTGGTGACAGAGCGGTACAACCTCCTGTGATGCAGTACCTCTCCACAGTGCCATCCCACACTTGAAATTCAACAGTGCAACAACAATTTAATCAAAATACAATTAATTACACTGTATTAATATGTACGAGTCAAAATGTAAATAAATGTAGCCATCTCTCCATGTCTAGGTTTAAACGGGTGAAACTGCTGGGAAGGTGGGGTGTGCAAACAATAACTTGCACTTACTTGAGTTTCCAGGATGAAAATGACCTCCTGGGTAGATGGACACTCTTGCAGCAGTGCAGGGCCTCAGAAAAAGGGGGTTAGGAATGCAGCAGAACTCAGACAGCAACGGAAAGACCACACAGGGTGTAAAGCCTAAAACTGAATCCATTTAATGTCCACGCTCACGAGCACAACACTTCCAGGATGCAGGTTTCCACATCACTGTAAATTTTCCCCAGTCCATTTGCAAAGTCCAAATTCAGAGTCCCATTTCAGATTTCTTATTGCCATTGGGGAGGTACGTTTTTAGTCTCTCGACATCTAGTCTTCTTAGAATCACCAGTGTAGCAGTCGAGCATTAATTTAGGGGCTACAAGCAACCCAGTGGAGTACTGCTCTGAAATCTCTCATAATGACACCATGCTGAGATGCAGCTTTATCCTTCCAAAACCGGCTTCCCTTGATCTGCTCTGGTACATTTAACAGATACCTACGGGATAAACTATAACCTGCCTGTGGATTTCTAGAGTATTCATTTCTAATCCACAGAGGGTCTCCTGAAGGGGCTTAGTTACTTAATGTGTGCCCCCCAATCTTCCACTCTGGCAGACTCAGCAAGGGGCATAGGCTCTGTAGAGCTGCTCGGGAACTCCAACCTTTCTTTCATCCCCTAGACCCAGTATCCTTCCCCAGCTGCCTGCCAGCAGTGTCCATAGTAGCCCCGGACTGAGTTCCTGTGCGTCCATCTCCATGTTGGCTTACGACAGCCAGCTGCAAGCCCTTGGATCTACAAATTGCTCCACCAATTGAACTGCACAGACTCGAAGGGCTGAAACCTGTGTGGATTGCCACTACAATTTAGAATTGGCTAGGAAAGGCTATTGCTCCATGGGGTTCCCATTTGCTACAGCTACAGCCTCTCTCTCCTCTAACGCATTGACCCTTGTGGTGCAGAAGGTCCAGAACCAAATTAATTGCACAGTTTCCCGCTGTGCCTCCACATCTGGGGATCCGTGTGGCTTGCCACACAATTTAAGGGTTAGAAAGAGTCAGTCATCCCCTTAGGGTCCCAGTTACGACAGACCCTGCCTCTCACACTCTCACAAGCACTGACTCCCATGGTGCAGGGGGTCCTTGGCTAAATTACATACTCTAAAGGCGACAGAGGCATTCTTCTCCTACCTAGATGCAGGAAGAGAGCGTATAGAGTGGTGCTTACCACAGTCATTTATTTCATGAAGATACAGTTTGCTTCAGATTTGACAGTTTGGCCTCCAGATTCTTTTTTTCCTCCCCTTGAAGTAAACTTCTTTCTCAGTTGCTGTTCCCTTTTCACAAAGGGTTACCCCCACTGGGGTTCCTTGGTAATGGCTGTCAGCACAATTCTCAAAGAGTTTAAGGAGGCAGTATAGCGCAGTGGTCTAAGGCTCTGAGCTGCAAATCTGGTGACGTCCAGCAGACCAGACCTGGGTTTGAATCCCACAGCTTCCACTTGCATATTGTGTAACCCTGAGCAAGTCACTTAACCTCCTTATGCTCCCAGGTCGCTCCTGTAAAAAAGCTTTCAGCTTAGTGTGCTATACCTGGTTAAAGAAATAAAAAAAAAAAAAAGTAGTCTTACTCTCTGGAATCAGGAGCACTTGAAGAACAGTACTGTAAACCATGTGTCAGGATAACAGCTCTCTTCGACTGATGCAACTGCTGCTGCTCTCCAGCTATGGCTAGTTGGCTTTTCCCCTTTAGAACTCGGGAGCAAACCAGCTGAGCCACCACCCTCCCAAGGACCCAGAGATTAACTCTTTTAAGCCTTGTAGATCTACAGAAGGAATCAGATTTCCTTAGTAGGTGCTACACATATAACAAAATGTTGAGGAATACTCACAAGGAGATAGGGAGTGCAAACAAAACTGTTTTAGCAGAATAACTGCGAACCTTTAGAACCTGGGTGGAAATTAGGTGCTAGAAAAAAGCTTGGCCTGTTAAACACACTTTCTTTCTTTTTATATATACTTTGTATGCTCCTTACTGCCCTCGGCTGCCTACTTCAGACCGAACCCCCCATCCCCGTCACTCCGGTAGCACCAGGACTTACTTTTGCCTGGTTGCCAGGTGTGGAGCCTGTGGGAGGTTGGTCGTCATCCACAGCCAGAGGTGTTTTTCCTCCTTTTTCTCCCATTTCCTGTGCTGGGGCATGCACAGAGGACGTGCACACTTAGAGGTGTACGCACATCTTGCAGTCTCACAGCATCGTCCCTATGTCTGGCCTCACTGACCTGCACTACCTTCCGGCCTCTACCTCGGGGTAGTCATTTGGCCAGAATGCCAGTCCTCGCTCTGTGGGAGAGGAGAGCTGTCCTCCAGATGCTCAGTCCTCTCCCTCCCCTGCCAACCCCCTGATGGCCCATGCTCATTTCTGAACATGAGCCGCTGGCATGGCACGAGGTGTGGCGTCCAGCGCCTCAACCCTCAGCACCACTGGGCCGGCTTGTTAAACACACTTTCAGTAGTGTCCACCTCCACCACACAGTGCCAGTACAGTACTTTAACCTGTGACTCCTGGGTCCCTATGTCCAGCTTCACACCCCTGCTTGGTGACTATACAGTGCCATTTGGCTGAGGGGCTGGGTTCATTCTTTCTCCTGCAGTGGAGGGGGGCATCCCTGAAAAAATGAATAGCGTGGTGCTTCCACCCAAAGAAAATTAATGAGCCAGATGTGTGCAATACCACCCCCAGGATGCAGTTGTACCTACCTGCCTGCCTCCCTGCACTGGACTGGATGGACCACCCCCTGGGGACCAATAAGATAAATCAACCAGCATAACATTCTGTGGTGATTTGCATATGCAGCCATGATGCTTTGCATTGTGTGGGCATGTGTGATTTTGTATTTTCTTGAAACTTGGCTTTCCAGCCAAATGCCCTTTGGGGTAACCCTTGCCTCAGTGTTTGCACGCAGAGGTTCTTTGTCTTTTAAATAGTTTTTTATTTTAATGGGCTCACCACAACATATCCAAGACACACTGTCTTACGGTAGCTGGTCCATTCCACTGGGGTGTCAAACAGACGAGGCATATTGATGAGTCCTGGTAGGACGAAACACGTGTGTATGTCATCTGTTAGCACCCTTTGCAAACTGTGTGAGAGGCCTTTCGGCACCATGCAACTCTGCTTAAAGTTGAAGCAGCATAATCTTCTGTGTTGATTTGCATATGCAGCCCATGATGCTTTGCATTGTGTGGGCATGTGTGATTTTGTATTTTCTTGAAACTTGGCTTCCCAGCCAAATGCCCTATGGGGTAACCCTTGCCTCAGTGTTTGCGCACAGAGGTTCTTTGTCCAATAAGACAATTGTTATCTTCACCAACAGGCAACTCAGTCAGGTTACACAAAAGAGGTACGCACACACACACACAGAAGTAGAATTCCACAAACTAATAATGCTTTTATTTTGTAGGACAGGCCTGGGAGCTGGAAATGAAGATGGGGTTAAACAGCTGCAAGTCACTTTAAGCACACCCCCCTGGTAATAATACCCCTTGGAGCCATTGTACTGCGGGTCTGTACCATCCTCTCGGGCCCCACAGAATCACTGATGCATCTGCCCAAACAAGGGGCACAGGATGAATTATTCTGCACAGGGTGTGGTTTAAGAGCTTATCTGTACTGGAACTATAATCTGAAGTATGAAACAGCAACCAATAACTCGGTACCAAGGAATTACACCAAGTCCTGGTGCAGGCCTGGTAGCTATGCTGCCCAGCTTCTTTTGGTGGTGCACTTGTTGAAACAGTTAGCAAGCTTGCATTTTAAAACTCCTTAGCAAGCCATGATGTGCTAGCTCAGTTTAGAATTTGAAACTCCAAAGAAAAATATTTGAAGACCGATTTGGTAATCCCAGCAAGGTAACTGTAATCCAACAGGAAAAAGTACAAAGACTCCAGCTAGCAACACCAGCACTCACATGACCCACAGATGCAACAGCTCATTCGAGGCGGGAACCAGCACACGGCAGTAGGTCGAGCAGTGGAAGCACTTCAGATTCACTCTAGATGCACAGCCCTTCTGGCTCAACTTGAACAGCACAGACAGGAGCACTACGCAGTAGAGTCAGGGTTCCTAAGGAGCCCAGGGCCAAATGGCAGCCCCCATGGCTCAACTCTCCTCTGGATCGAGAGTACCCATGTACCCAGGGCATGCACCTTGTGACTTCATGGTCCCCATTTCACTCCACTTGATAGAGCTAGCAGGCCTCCTACCTGGCTCTGTAGTGGTACAACAAAGATACAGGACTCTATAGATTCCTCAGCTCAGCAGCTTTCTCGGAATTCGAACCTCTCAGATTCTCTCACAGTGGCTTCGTTCTGCAGGGTCCTTTTGGTGCAATCACACAGATGACCCCAGGATAAGGTTTACAGTATTTAGCAGGATGAGTCCAAGAAAGGACTTAAAAAATCTAGGCCTGGCTAGGCCACCATCTCTCCCAAGCAGCAGCTGGTGTGCTCACCTCTGAGTCTCTTTCCAACTGCAATGAGTTCCATATAAGACCAGAAACTTCTTTACCCAGTTAAGTGTCTGATTAGTAGGCAGGACTGCCCATTAGTCCTTCTGCCCTCTCATTGGCTCCCTGAACCCACCAGTCCTTTGAGGAGGGTCTGATTGCATCATCCTCTCAGGATCCCTCTGTTTAGCTGCTAGGGTTTTCTGGCTATCTTATTAGTTGGACACTGAGGATGTGGGTTATAGAAATAGCTGCAGCCTTGTGTTCCAAATTTATTTGTTTTCTCTATCCTGCCATCTGTGTGCTGGACCCAGCTATTAGCTGCAGTCTTCCTGTGCTGTTATGCGGTTAGTCAGGTGCAGCTGATGGTGTAGTGGGTTCAGAGTCTGGTAGCTGGCAGGGTCTGTGAATCTGGGAGGAGCCCATGTAGCATGTGCTCCTTGCTTCATTGGTGGAAGTCTATGTGTGGCACAAGAGGCACTCGAGTGATGTTCTTGGTTGTTCCCTGTTCCAACTGCCATGAAGAAATGCAGCCTTAGCTGCAAGAAAGGAGGGTGCATGAGGCATCAGAAATGTCAGCACTGGTGCGCTGTCCCTCCCACTTCCACAGAGGCAGTCGAGTGGTGGCCAGCCAGGCGAATCGAGCAGCAGTCCAGTAAGTCCTCCTGAGAAGTGGGTTACAAACTCTTTGGTCATTCTTGCCCACCTGTACTGCTTTCTCCCCACTGGTTCAAGTATTAACCCTTAAAAACTTTTCTTGCAGTTCCCACTTCTTCACTTGATACCTAGCCATGAATTTTACAGCCGGTTGGCCAGCAGTGGTGCACTTTAAACCAAAACCCCACAGGCCATGCAGTTGCTTAAATGGCATTTGCAAAGCGAGGTACTTGGAGATTCTGACCCAGTGGCCAGTCTGAAGATTTGGTGTCAAACTACATACAGTCCCCAGATGCAAGGCAAGCCCTTGGAGAACTTGCAGTTCTGTTGTTACCAGAGTCCCTCACAACTAGGGCTCTTCTTCCTCCATCTCTGCAGATGCAGGTCTCTCCCAGGCGATTGATTAGATAATCAGCAATTTTGGATGATCAAATCAGTTTTTGGATGCCTCTGTACTGGAGTCAAGGGTTCTGCTTCAACAGTTATCTGGACCTTTCTTGCTCCTGTCTTCTACTTCTCCTCCACTGGTCAGACCAGTCTCAGTCCCAGGGGCTACATGTTACACACCCATGTCCAGGCTTTCAGATCCCAGTGTGAGGCACTAGTCAGTGCCTAGCTGTAGCACTGACTGACCGGTTCTCCAGACTGTGTGCAGTCTCAATACTGACTTCAGTATTCAGCTGCACACAGTGTTATCTCACTGCAGGCAGGCAGCCATAGCAGTAGTGCTGGATTACACACTTTTACCTCCTTGTCTCTGAAGGCGGGGATCAGTCCCAGTTCTCTTTTCTGTCTCTCTCTCTAGCTATCATTGTGACACAGGCAGCAAACGGCACTTTTGTTAGTCTGTTGCTTTCAGGTTGAACGTTTTAGTACCCTTCAAGTGATGTGCTGTAGAAGCCCCAAGAAGGCTTCCTCAGATGGTTTTGGCAACAGTTCTAGCCCTCCTCACACCATGAGAGCTAACTGCTGACTGTCAAGATATGGAACTGCTGTCAATAGTTTCACTGAGTCAGGACAACTTCTGATTGGTCTAAAGGGCTGTAAGTCAATACCTGTAGCCTCTCAGGCTTGTGGTCTAAGAGGCTGTCATTCAGTCAATCATCTTTTACTTCTAAAAAGTGCAATTCCAGTTGATCAGAGTGCTTGTACAAAATAAAATGCATCATACTTAAAAACAATTAAAAAAATAAAAACTACAGTTAAAATTCAGCAATTCTTAAAACCAAAACAACCTGTTAAGCAGGATCAGGAAAAGCTGTTCCAAACAAGTATGTCTTGAGAGTAGATTCTTGACCATCGGGCACTCTCTGACCTGATGAGGTAGAGAATTTAACTGGGTAAGGATCATAAAAGCAAAGGAACGGGCCCCTGAGGTCTTAAGTCAAACCCTGGGAAGCTCTAACAATCTCTCAGGAAGAGCAGGGTGGGCAGAGGGGGCAGTAGGGACAGAGCAGATCTTGCAAATACGGCGGTCCCTGTCAATGTAGGGCATTATAGGTCAGTAAACCGACCTTGAAGGTGATCCTTCACTGTACTGGCAGCCAGTGCAGGCAGCGGAGCACAGGTGTGGCATGGCAGGATCTTGATAAGCCATGTCAACAACCTGTCCACCGCATTCTGCACCAGCTGCAAGCGGCAGATATCAACCCCCGATAACCCTAGGTACAGGGCATTGCAGTAGTCAAGGCAGGAGGCCACAGAAACATAGACCAAGGTTGGAAGGTCATCGGGCAGGACCAGGTGTTTAGTCCGGGCGATGTTCCTTACATGGTAAAAGGAGGTCTTAACCACAGTCATCACCTGAGACTTGCATGTCAGACCATCATCACAGACTACGCCCAGATTCCGAAGCCAGTCAGGGTTAACTAGCCACCTCCGAGCCAAAGTTCAGAAGGCTGACCAGTCGACGACCACACACCCTGATGTCCCAGGTCCACCACTAACACCTCAGTTTTGTCTGGGTTCAACCTCAGCCATTTGGCACTCATCCAGTCCTGGATCTCCGAGAGGCAGCTATTGAAGACTGAGACAGCCCCACCCTGCTCAGGCACAAAGGACATGTATAGCTGAGTGGCATCTGCATAGCAGTGAAAACTCAGTCCATACCACCTTATGATGTTGTTCAGTGGCAGCATTGCATATACACTGTGAACAACATAGGTGATATATGGAGTCCTGCGGAACCCCACAGGACAGGGGAAGAGGGGTCGACGAATAAATCTCTGACACCACTCTCTTAAGTCTTGCCCATGAACAAAGATCGAAACCACCTGAGGACTGTACCAGACAATCCACAGATCAACTGCAGGTGCTCCAATAACACTCCATGGTCCACAGTGTCAAATGCTGCAGAGAGATCAAGGAGAACCAAGATCTAACAGGTTCTCTGATCTCTCTGTGTTAGGAGATCAATAAGTACCTGAACAAGTGCCATCTCGGTACTATGACTCTTCCTAAATCTGGACTGGAGAAGATGATAGACATCATGGATAGTAAGATGATCCTCCACCTGCAACACAACTACCTTTTCAACAACCTTATCTACAAAGGGCGGGTTAGAGCTAGGTCTGTAGTTGGCTAAGCAGTCAGGATCGAGGGAAGGTTTCTTAAGGAGAGATCTCGCCACCGCCTCCTTCAGGGGGTCAGGAAACACCCCTGTCTCCAATGAACTCCAGATTACCTCAGCCAGGACCAGGCCAATCATCTCAACATATCTCACAAGGAGATGCATTGGGCCTGGGTCCAGACTGCAGTAGGTTGATTGCATACTCTGGATGATCCTTATGATGTCCTTAATTGCCAACTGGCCAAAGTCAGACCAGGCAAACTGGGTGCCTGCAACCTCCTGCCGACCTTCATAACACCCGCTAGAGGGCGCTGGACAGATCCTGGACCTGGTGATGGCAAACTTATCTGCGAAGAAGCGAGAGAACTCATCACATCTACTCTATGAAAATGCTCTCTGAGTCTGAAGACAGATTGGATTGCACAGCCTGTTGACAGTTCGAAAGAACTGAGTCAGTCGATTCTGCGCAGCGGCAATCTCCCTGGACAGGAACAATTGACTTCTTACGGTGACTGCAGATTGATAGTCTTTATAAGAGCCATCAGTCTAAGACTGTCCTCCACTAGGCCTGATTTCCACCAGCGATTCTGTAACCTTTGGCCCCCTCATCTCAGCTCTTTCAAGGTCCCATCAAACCAGGGGGACCTTGGGGTGAAGAGTGAGGGAACGAACATGTACAGGAGCTAAGGAATCTAGGGTCCTTGTCACTGCCTTACTGTAGGTAGCTAAGAAGTCCCTTGGCTCCAAGCTTACACTTGGCACACGCGATAGGTCCAGCACTGCCATAAGATCATCTTGGGTCAAGCCCCTTAAAAGGTGGTACTATACTATCTCCATAGGGGCAGGTCTGTTAGGGGGAGCTTCGAAACAACCTCATGGTATAATGGTCTGACCATCCAACCGGCTCCACTACCAAATTGGAGATCTTTATTTCTAGTAGGAATACCAGATCCAATGAGTGACCAGGGTTATTTGTTTCAGAGGTAATCACTTGTGTGAGACCCAACAAGATCATTAGTTGGAAGAAGTCTGGACCACATTGTGAGAGTTTATCATTGACCCAGGCATTGAAATCTCCCAGAATAAACCATCTGGGGGATTCCAATACCATATCAACGGTGAAGTCCGTAGCCTCCTACAGGAATTCCTTCTCACCCTCGGGTGAATGGTAGATGAGAAGTATCCTGCAACCTATACCTGCTCTGATAGTACACTCAAAGGATCTGGTTACCCCCACCAGGATGTCTACAAGGCCTAGTTCCAACCTAAAACAGATGGCTACACCCCCGCCCCTATGATCCTCCCTCAGGCAGTGTATTGCTGAGTACCTGGCTGGAACTGCTGATTCCAGCACCTGGGCCAGCATTTTTGTCTAGCCAGGTCTTGGTGATGCAAGCCAGATCAGTTGTACCCACAAGATCAGCAATCACAGCTGTCTTGTTTCTAGTAGACCTGGCATTGCACACCACCACCTGAGTGGGATGGGTAGACAAGGTAGACCATGCAACTTGCCCATCTGAAGTGGAACTCTTAGGTATAGGAACCAGGCAAGAAGGACCCCCTTATTTTTTTTTTTTTTGAGTCTTTACCTTTAGCCTCTCAGGCTTGCACTCTGTGGCCTATTGGCTGTCTGAAAAGGCACCAAACGGACTAAACTCTCATCCTCCCAGAATCCACTTAATGCTTAGATCAAGATTCCTGACCTCTGATTGGCTGCTGGTAAGGTCAGGCTTTGACAAGATGGCAGCCTCCATAGCTGAAAGGAGCACTGGCTCCCATAAAGTAATTTACTGAGGGCACTTTTCCACTCTGTTATAAGCGCAAGTGTGCTCTCTGCTCCAGCATGACAAAGTGGCTCCTTCAATCTGTGGCCAAGACTCATGGGATTCAATGGTGCACTCAAAACTGAAACACAGAGCCTGATTCTCATAGCCTCCATCATGACACAAGGGGCTTGCACCACAACAAATATCGCAAGGTGCACCTTGCACCGAAAGATGCCGAAGGGAGCTATTCTCAAGGGCAGCCTGCATCAAACGCAGGCTGCCTGCTCCAAATAGGACTAGCACCACCCAGTGCACCCCATGGATGTGCTATGACTCGGCGCAGGGGTGCATGCAGCAGACACAAGCTGCCACAGCCCCCAAGTGGGATTCTTAGAACACCTGGTATAAGGGCACTTAGAAATGTTTCTTCCGAGAGGACAGACCATTGTGTGGTATTGTGCAGATGCCCTGGTGCCCTAGTGGGCCCACTTCATGTCACCACGACAATGCCATACGTCACTCCTGTACGTGGTGGTCCAGTGGAGGCTTCTGCCGCCCACATATGCCCATTGCCCACCACAGCGTCCCAATGGTATAGCGGCCCGCACCCCATCTTGGCATGAGGCACCCAACTCCTCGCTCACCCCTGACCTGTACCCTGAGTCGGGAATGGCACAACCCTCCCACCACCTCAGCCAGCCCCAACTGAACTGGCACTGTGCACATAGCACAATACAGTAGGTGCTCATGTATCTACTGTATTGTATTATGTGCAGCGACTGTAATCAGTGGGGGCTGGCCAGTGGTAGAAAGGTGTGCCAGACAACTCAGGGTACAGGTCGGAGTGCGAGGTGGTAGCTCATGCCAGGGTGGGAGGTGGGTCCACCAGACCACCGGATGGAATGGGTATGCCAGGGCATGGGGGGGCGGGCCACCAAGGTGTTGCTGGACCAGCGCACAGCTGCCTTTCAGGCTTGCGGAAGCCCTCCACCTACACCATGCATGTGGCGCACATTCCGGCTTGCTGCAGGCACAAGGACATAACCGTTGGGACTGTATCTGTTTGTGAATCTGGTGCGGGGTCCCTGGAGCAGGGGGCATTGGTGCAAGCTGCTGATCGCTGCAGCTTGTGCCGGATGCTGGCCCCTTTGAGAATCGGGCCCATAGTGTCTCCCTTCCCCAGCATGTCTCTGAACCTTCTGATGGCTGTGCTGGAATCTCTTGGGTTGAAGAATGCAGAGGGGAGCTTGTTGGCTGTTGTGGTGAGAGCTGGGTGCACGTACTGCCAGAAGAAGCAACCGCTGCAGCTGCAGCAACTCCTCTGGTTCCCTCGCCATTGCCAGCAGTCCTAGGGGGCTGAAGTTAGCAAGAGAAGGGGGCAGCAGCAAGTCCGGGCTTATGGAGAGCCCAGGTAATCCCCATACATTTTTTTGGGGGGGGGGTCACACTTACATAGCAGTGCAATTTAATATATACAGCCTAACTCCTTAGAGTTCCCTGTGTTGCATGCTGTTGCAATTACTAAGTTACTGTAATATGCTTTTACTAACTGTATTCCCTTATATATAATAAAAAGAAAGTGTCTGAATTTCTTTAATAAATGGATGTGTTATCATAGAATTGGTTATTCTTTCATGGTATGTGTGTGTTGTAAGTTTTCTTGAAAACTGAATTAAAATGAAAAGAAAATATGTGATTCCTGGTAGGTGCATATGCCATGGCTAGGGTGGAATTATATTCTACCATCTGTTGATTTTGCTTGCTGGGACTTGGTCATTTCCAGAACCTTGGAACTGCTGAAATTCAGGAAACCACACAAGCAGTAAAAATGTTCAGCGCTGGAACATAGGTACTTGGGATGTCATTGGAATCGATACCGAATTTAGCACAGAGCTCACCGGTGGTCGTGAGGGCTGCATGAGTAGTCTTCCCTCCACCCTCCCTTCATATTCTACTCAGTGGAGAAACAGTTGGAATCGATACCCAATTTAGCACAGAGCTCACCGGCGGTTGTGAGGGCTGCATGAGTAGTCCTCCCCCCACCCTCCCTTTGTATTCTACTCACCGGAAAAACAGTTGGAATCGATACCGAATTTTGCACAGGTACTTAACCACACAGAACCGCTTGCTTACCAGGATAGCATCGGCAGTCTAAACTCCTGCGTGGCTCCTTTGTCTTGCTGGCTCTGCCCCGCTGAACGCTACGCGTTTGGCTCCCCACCACCACCCTTGGTCGGCATCCAAATGTATAGGCTGATTTGTGATCACATGATCACGAAAAAAACCATCAGGCCACTTTCCCATCTGCAGCTTATCTTCCTCCACCACTAGAGGTCCTTTCACCACTTTTTTACTCTTTCCCCTTTTTTTCTTCTCTGTCATTTCTCTCCAGCCCTGTCACATATTTTACTCACGTTTCTACCTTGTCATGCTCCCATTCACTCTCATCGCCCTGCTCCTGCAGAGTTTACCCAGGCACCTCCACCCCCCCGTAACATGAAAAAGGGCAAATGCTGAAACCTCTGTCAGCACTTTGGCTGGCACTCCCAGCCCTGCCGCCGCCTCCCCCACTGCACCTGCACTACCAGCCCATTCAATACCAGACCACAAAACAATCCCAAACTCCCCCACAACACATATAGACACATCCACACTCACCACGGATGTCATCTCCCACAGCAAGTTACCCACTGCAGCCCCCTTTCTCCTGCCAACCTCCCTCCACATTCGCAACAAAACAAACCCTCCCCTGCTTTCTCTCCTTCTGCCCCCTTTATGCTGAAACTACCAATACCCACCATCAGCCGCACACAGCATAAATGCAAGACCTACTCGAACAAACCAATACCGACTTAGGTCTCTCATTCTTTTTCTTCTGCTGACAGGTAATGTCCACCCAAATCCTGGCCCCCAGCTTGCCTCATCATCCCACCCATCTCCTGGAAATGGCCTGTGCATTGCCTCACTAAACATTTGCAGCCTGCAAAAAAAAATGGAATTCCTTTCAGGGCTGGGTACTACAGAACAATCCAGACATCATTGCCCTGACTGAAACCTGGCTCTCCCCCTCTGTCCCTGACTCGGCAATTAAACTCCCTGGTTACTGCTTCTATCGCACCAACCGTATGGGAAAGAGAGGTGGTGGCTGCGCTACCTACCTCAAGGACTCCCTCATGGGCCACCCTCTCCTCATGCCCATACTAACATCCTGGCCTCAGGCCCTCACCTTAAAAATTACTCTAGGTAGGTCTACATCCCCTCTCCTCCTCACCACGGCCTATGTCCCTCCCAGCGACCAGAAGCTAGCTTTCCAAGCCATTATGTCCCACTCCCATCTCGCCTCCCTACCTCTTAAACAAGAAAAAATACTACTGGGGGACTTCAGTATAAATTGGCTGACCAAAACAGCCGCGCCTTACATCAGTGAGGCTGCTGCCCTCGACCTCACCCAGGTCATCAAAACACCAACCCGGCTTCATGCCCGCATGGGGACATCAACCCTCCTAGACCTAGTTTTCACCAACCGCCCCCACAAAATAACAAGCACCCAAGTCTTCTCCGACACCCTAAGTGACCACTCACCAGTACTCTGCAACTGGTCTAGTACCCACCTCAAAACCGTGCGTAAAATTACTACACAACGTAAACTAGGGCCTGGCAAATTACCCCTTTTCAGGGCCCACCTCAGAGATTGGGACTGGACACCCCCTTACTAATACACTCGCCCCTGGCCATGCCCTCAAACTGTCAACATCTTTAACTCATCCTGTGACAAGTTCGCCCCTTTTGCCAAAACTATGACCAAAGGGAATCATGCCTCATGGTTCTCGGACCACCTGCAAGGCCTACTGCGCCAGCATGATGCTCTATGGCACCTGGCCAATGAGACCCAATGGCCTCAGGACAGGCAGCGCTATCGGGAGGCCCGAAACAAATGCACCTGGGCCATACGCACTGCCAAGGCAAACCATTACAAAGCCACCTTAACCTCCGCCTGGGGAAACGGGCGGAAGTTCTGGGAGAACATAAAGGAACTCTGTGGCAAAGGCCCTAATCTACCACCTGACCAAATACTCATTGATGGTAGCCTCTCTGCCAACCCTGTCAACATAGCCGTGGCCCTAAATACTGCTTTCTCTGATCTCTCCCATGTATTGCTCCTTAACTTCTTCAACCTCCCTCCGGACCGTATCATCCCCCACCCCCCCACTTGCGGCGCCTTTCTATCTACAAGTCCTTACTCCGGAGACTGCAGAACCCTACCTTACTAAAGCTTTAAGCAAAAACCACTACAGTCACGACTCCCTAGACCATAGACTTCTCCGCCTCATCCTCCAGGAAGTCCTGGCCCCTCTCACCTACATTCTAAATCGCTCCCTCTGCCAAGGGAAATTCCCCACCCACTGAAAGTCGGACTATATCACACCTATCCATAAAAGTGGTGACCAAACATCCAGAAATAACAACCTCCATCTCAATCCTACCCCCCCCCCGTCGAAGGCACTAGAACGCATAGTCGCCGACCAACTCACTGAACACCTGAATAAATATAACCTTCTAACCAGACAGCAACATGGTTTTCGAAAGGGCCACAGCACCACTACTGCCCTCCTTGAATTTACCTTCCATGTCCACTCAGCCCTGGACCACGGCCACCTCATGGGTGCCATCTTCGTGGACCTATCTAAAGCATTTGACACAGTAGACCATGCCCTCTTACTAAATACCCTGGCCTACACAGGTCTCTCCAATGACACCATAAAATGGTTCTCCAGTTATCTCTCCGATAGAACCCAGATAGTCAAGGTAGGCCCCTGTCCTATCACCCTGCCTCCCAATCCGATCTGGTGTTCCTCAGGGCTCTATACTTGACCCCCTACTTTTCAGCCTATACCTCAACTCCCTCCCATCCTCTTGCTCCGTAAATCTGCTCCTTTATGCAGATGATGCAGTCTTGTTAGCTTCCGACCCAGCTCCCGTCAAACTCCACCAAACCCTCCAGCACTCTTTCCGTAAAATCGAAGACTGGCTCACCACTCACCGTCTTGTTATTAACTATAATAAGACTAAAGTCATGATATTCGCCCACCCTCAAAACCCACACAAAACCCTGTGTCCCAGATTCCTCACTGCAAATCAGACCCCCCCAGAACAAGTATACAACTTTAAATACTTAGGGATCACTCTAGAACCCACCCTCAGCTTTAATCAACACATCCTACACTTAACAACTGCTCTTAGATCCAGGCTAGGCGTACTCTACCGGTACAAACACTGCCTCACCCCTGAGGTACTACAACTTACCAAAAACTCCTCGATCCTCTCCCTGCTAGACTATGGCATCCTAATTTACAGTGCCCCGCCCTCCACAGCCCTAAGCAGACTCCGGCTTGTGCTCAACAGAGCCTGCTGCCTCTTCCTAGGATGTGATCGTTTCACTCACTCCTGCTTCCTATATAGCAGCACAAATTGGCTAAACCTGGATAACAGAATCAGGTACCACACCTCCCTTATGACCAAAAAGGTATTACTAGGCCTCACCCCACCCTCCCTGCACCAAATTATCCTCCCAACACCACTAACCAAAACAACCCGAAGCTCAAGCAAGTGGCTACATTGGGTACCCCATGGCCGGACCTCCCAATACCAACGCACCTTCAATTTCAGGACCCCATCCTGGACAAACTCCCTCCCTATCCGTATAACTAATGAAAGAAGGCTGGGCCCATATAAATCAATGCTAACCTGCAGGCTTCAAATAGATGTGACTGCCCTTGAAACCCTATCTGCCTTGCCTCCTTACTAACAAGCTACTAGCAGAAAATGCACCTCAAATGCATTTATGAAACATGACAGTCAGCCTCCTACAGAATCTCTCTGACACTTTTTTCTTTTCACTCCTGGCTGTGCTAAAGTACCTAAATTTCTCTGTTAGCCTACTATGAAACAACTATGGAACTTGTTTTTTTATTTCATGTTACTATGTAATGTGCTGTTTTTTCTGTATCTTAAGTCCCGTCCCCTGTGCAATTTATGTATGACGTAGAACCTTTTTAAATGAGTCTCTGAAAGGTCTTTCTGAATATCACATAAATAAATAAAATAAATAAATAAATAACACGATATGGCTATATATAGTAACACCCACTGAAAATGTATCATTATATAAAAAAATGATCATTGTTTAGCACCATATATTGTAATAAACTGTCTTGACTTGCTGCTCTGGCAGCATGTACCTCTCTAGGCGAGACCAAGATTCCCGATTTCCCCACCTTTCCCAATCAGATTTTTGCTTAAAACTTAAAACGTAATTTTTTTCACACAAATATCATGTGAGACTCCTAATAGGAACCCATGCAAAATTTGCTGTGTTCCAGCACTTGCAAATCATGCTGCTTTCTTGGGTTCTGGCATCCCAACAGTTCTGGAGACCACCAGTACCCTTGGTTGCTCACATTATCTAATTCCTTGCAATATTTCCTAAAGTACTAGTCTTTCCAAAAAAACAACCTCGTTGAAAAATGCAGAAGTAATTATTTTTTATCAGAATCTATGCATCTTTATTACCATGTTCCCTAAAGTACCTACTGTCTGCTCAAATTGTATGTATTTCAATGTAGTTTACCTTACATGTCTGTTATTTATTGTACTTGGGAACATTTCTGTTGTTCCAAGTCACCCCTGTAAATGGGCTTAGTACCCAGTGGGCCTTACATGATTACCAAAGAATAAAATAAAATAATACAGTAATAATAGTGGAAATAGTAATTTGAGAAGGGGCGCTAGGTTACCATGCCCACTCTCTCCTGCTTTATAAGCAGGAATGAAATACTGTAGAGTCACGTATTCTGGACTGCCTGGGTTACATGATTTCAGTTCTGGTAAATGTGAGTTCATAATACCGAGATTGCACTGATTTCAGGGGGAGTTTGCATTCAGTTGATTTCAGGGGCGTTTGAAAGTATGCGAGTGTTTATGTAGTACAGTACTTTATTAACAGTAGTAACTTTAATTTCATTCACTTTCTTCTTTTAAAACCACTTGTCACATGTTTCAACTCCAAAAAGTGTCCTTATGTCATTGCTGCTGAAGAAGTCCATTAATATTTTTTGTTGTAGAACTCCCACATTTTTTTGGCTGCCTTCCTTTGCAGACTTTGGAGCAACATCAGGTGATCCAGGTCACAGTCTGGGTAATTTTGCAACAACAGAAGTCATTTACTGAAGAACTGTACTGCCTCAGCATGCATTGGTATCCATTTGGTGTTGGCGCCATCATCACTGTCTGATTTCTCGCCGTCATCAGCTATATTCAGTTGAACCGCATAGACAATTGTTGCTTCAGTCATGTATGCATGACCAACGGACCCAATCTTACACTTCATTGTAAGGGATGTCAAAAATTCAGACATGTCAGGGTTTCTGCTGAAGTGGCAATTTCTAGTATAATTTTAGCTGCTATCTCTGGCTTGATCTTTGGCTTGCTTCAGTTCTGACTGGGCTTATGACATACCCACTCGGATGCCAGATTTGTTTCCATGCTATAGCAGTTGTCTTTAGCAGTACCTGATCCCAGGTGTCGTCAATCCATAGGTCAGGAAGCACTGGAAAACCAGGAACAGTTATAAAATTTACAAGTAGCATTTTATTATTCTCAGTAACAATAGAATAAAAATAAATTGTGCAGAAAGTTTTTTTAACAAAGGCAGTTCAAACAGAGCAAAGTCCTTCCTCTGAGGGTATCTGATTATAAATTTCAGGCTCTCTCTGTCTAATAAACATTGCTCTTTTTATAAGAAGTCTTTGCCTTGAAATTAATTTCTTCATCATGAGTTTAAGAGATATCCTGTTTTCATACACACTATATCAGAGTTCTTGTCAGTTTCTTTCCTGCAGGTGAACAAAATAGAACATGGTGTCCTAAAACTAATCTCCTGTTGACAGCTGTGCAAGTGAGCTTCTGCTGCATCTCAAGGTTAACCCCCGAGTTCCAAATAGCTTTTTGCCCCTGAGTTCCAAATAGCTTTCTGCAGTCATTTCAACAATATTAACTATATACATTTTCAAATGAAGGGATCCCAGTTTCAGAAAAAGATTCACATATATTTTTAGAACAACAGATAAGCTGGGGGGGGGGGAGGAAAGACACAAAAAGCAAGTGAAGGCAGAGAACCACAAGACCATTAGAATGATTAGTTCCAAGGTCTCACAAGAAAATTTGATTGCACAATCAGACAAGAGACAGAAAAGGACAGGATGGAACAAATCCTCGCATTTAAGTTTTCCTGCATAACACATGAGACAAGGCCTTTTTCAGTCCTGTCACACCAGACCTTGCCTCCCATGTGCACAACATATTTGAGAGTGATGGACTTGATGATTTCTTGAAGTGTCATGTCCTCATTTGAGCTAAATAAACAGCTTGAAGCAAACACTTTTTGTAATGCCTTTCTTTGCAGACATATTTGTAACCTTTGGGGGCAAGTGTACATGTTGGGAGTGGGTTTGCATGTAACTCTGCCTCTCTTGATTGACATGTACACTTGCTGCTAAAGTTACAAATATGCCTACAAAGTGAGGTGCTGCCTCCAGTAGCATTGCCTGTTCATTAAGCACTATGCAGCCCCATTCCTTACTTTGCTTCATCAAAATGCTGATTTTGGAGGTGGGGCTGTGGTGCCACTGTAGAGCTCAGCATGATATAGGAAGTGAGATTGTAAAGCTACTAAGATTAATTTCTAAATAATGCCAGCATTAAAAGATATCATTTAGCCTTCTGTGAACTCCTCGGGCAGGCAGCTCCTTGAAACGAACTGCCTGTCACAAATGTGTGAGCAGCTCTCTAAGGGCCTGATTCACTTAGGTGACTAATGTGGTGAAATAGCCACCAAGGTCGTATTGCTGTCATATTTCTGTGTAATTTTCTTTATGTTTAATTTTCCAAAAGGCTGAGACACAAGGTTTGTCAGAAAATATGTTCTTTTTATTGCAAAGGTACTTGGGAAGAGTTGATGTGTATTTCAGTGTCTGACAGCGCCCCTTGCCTAGGTCAGAGGCTTGCTTAGATGTAAACAGGAGTTAAATTTCAATAGGCAGTTGGAATTTCTTGGTAGCTGATTAAAGGGGAAGATTCCACAAATGACAGGAGCTGGAAGGGCCATCTCCTCTGTTTTTATAACACTTTGAATTTCAAAGAGAAATAGCTTTAGAGCAGGGTTCTGCAGATGCTTAGACTAGAAAGATGTTGTTAAACTTCCTACTAACTACCATGGTCTAGCTCCATTTTAATAAGTGTCTGGAATGTAATGAAGAACAAAGCAAGCCCAGTGAGGTGGGGTTGTGGGAAAGCAAAATACTGTTAACTTTGGTTCACTTAAAATTTTGGGAAAGAGCAAGAGAGACCTCTGCTGGCCTAGAGATGAACTGTTGGACCTGGAACTATTAAGGCCACTAGCCAATCACAGGCCAGTTTTGCAGACTGCAGAAAGGGCTATATAAGCCTTTTAAAACAGAGACTCTGGGTTGAAGCCACATTTCCTGACACTCTGAAAACCACTGCAAGAAAAGCTGGAACTTTGAGACGCAGCAGAGAGAAAGAGAGACTGCAAAATTCACTTATTTTTGGGACTCTAATTCTCTACAGAAAAGGTAGAAATTATCTAGTTAATTCACTAGTTCGTTTGTATGTATTTTCCAACTTTTTTGTAGTTATCTTGTAACCAGATATCTAAATAATTTATTAGTAGGTTCATATGGTAATTATTCACAAGCAATCGGTAAAAGCTCTTGATTTTATTTTAAAGTAGTACTGCCTAGGAGTGATTTGAGTGTGAAGGTTTTGGGAAGGTTTATCCAATCTGTAACATGCCTGTTTAGCGCTAAGGTGCCACATGTTACCAAGGCCAGTATCCTGGAAGTGAATCTGGGGCCCTAAAGTAGGGTGAAAGTACACAAGATCTCCTGAGGGTGTCTGAGCGGTTTGAATCAGGTTTCTTCACTCCTGTGGAGGAAGACATCAGCAGGGTTATGAGAGGAGCCCCAAAGGTCTCATAATGCCTGGGTTATCCCCCCCCCTCCAAGGCAGCAATCAAAGAGGGTTCTCGCCTGGCTACAGACTCGAGACTGTATTTTACCCATACCCAGAGAGAGAGGAAACCCTGGGCCCTCATGGCGAGTGTTCAGTTGTGAAATCAGTGAGCACTCTAAAAGGATGCAAGGAGGGAATTTCCTGACTTCCTGTCATGGGCTGCACTTAGGCGAAGGCACTGTGAACTTGGTGGACCCGGCCCCCAGGAGTGGGTTCGTTACAGCCGAGATGTGCTCAAATTGAGCATATCCTGGCCATGACCCTGTGCCCACTGATGCCTGTCCGCACCAAATGGCACTGTCAACCCCCTACTTCCACGCTCAGCTGGTGAAGAGCTGTGCACTGGGGCATGGGTGGAGGGTTGGGCAAAGCGGATCAGGACCTTTGGCATCCAGTTGGATGTCCATGTCAGTTTGCAAATGTATCTCTGCTAGCACATGGTATAGGACATGGCTGGATATGGCAGTTCTCCAGGACTGCTGTATCCCCACTAGCAAAACATTTATAATTTGAGGAATCACCAGCTGGTACTGGTGATGCCTCTAGTTTGCTGTGGAGGCTTTTAGGGCTGGGGGCTGGAAGAGAGAGAGGGATGGCCAGTCCTGTGTGGCCTGCTTGAGGAGGTGCCTAGCCATTATTGCTGCCCCTAGGCAGGTGTATTGGCTGCCCCCTCCACCAGAACTCCACACCAGAATTAATTTTGTGGATTGGGTGCACTAGTGCCCATGCCCTCGACCCACACACAAAGCTAGGTGCAAGTGACTGCTCTTTCTCCACCAGAACTCTGTACCACAGAGTTTATTTTGTGGCTGGGATACATTGGTGTCTACGCACACTTGCCCACCCAGACAGCCAGGTATGTAGGTCAGGGACTGGATATGGAGGGGCAGGCATCCTACATTGTGGATGCTGTGGAGTGCTCCAGTGGTGCACATCTTGTGTGTAGGGGTCACTCTGTGGCTTTTCCTGTCGCTCTGCAAGTGGGGACGGGCCAGGAAGCTTCTGTGGATTGGGTCTTAGGCTTTTTATCAGTTAAAGTCCATAGTCTTGTTGCTGGAGTCTAACTCGTTGAGCATGACATTTTTTTGTGTGTGGTGTTTATGTAGTAGACCTGTGGCCATTATCTGTTGTTATTGTCTATTTTTTATGTTAAATATCCCTTCCAAATGAAGTAACATATTAGAATAACTTTTAATGTCTGTTTTAGTATGGATTTACCCGTTTCTACTCTGCATGGTCAGTTGTTCTTGAGTTTGTCAAAACAATCAACAAAATATTCAGGAAAAAAGGCAGTACTGACCCCTTGCTGAGCAGGGGTCTTACAGTTACCCAAAAGAAAAGAGCACTCCAGTAGGGTTGTGCAATAAAGGCAGTAACTTTATTACTGAACGTCACATAAAGAAGCAGCAGTTGTAATCCACATAGAACCCCTAGGGTTCTGAGTGGATTCACAACTATTGCTTCTGTATTTGAAGATCCATAAAACGTTTTCTATGGTTCTTTTGAAATATTACGGTTATGTCTTCTGAAGTCAGCTCATGAAATCTGCTGATTCTGACTTGTGCTGGGTGCTGAGAAGCAGTGCGCCAGTCGGGCTCAGGATTTATTAAGTGGACTACTTTGTTCATTTTGGGGTTTTGCCAGTTGTTTCAACAGCATAGCCCACTTGATCCTCCAGTCGGGAGGAGTCTCTGCTAGTGGGTGGGCTTCAGCGAGGCTGCTAAGTGTCTTTTAAAGTCACCGTGACACTGGCTGTTCTGCCTATTTGGACTTGTGCTGTGTGCTGGGAAGCAGTGAGGTAGCTGGGCTTAGGATTTACTAAGTGAACTGCTCTGTTAATTTTGGGACATTTGCCACTTGTTTCTGCAGCATAGCTCACTTGATCTTGTAATTGAGAGGAGTCTTTGTTAGTGGGCGGGGTGTTAGCTGGCCATGCTGCCTGTCAGTGATTACCCGCTGCTGCCTTCAGTAAGTAGTACAGGGAATTGTTGTTTCTGTAACAGCTATTGTATTTGTCATTAATTTACTACAGCTGATTTGTTCACCGCATGTATTTAAACAACCATATTTCTCAACTGTTTAAGATGTTTTGCTGCTTTTTGCACCATTTATCATGTGCCTTGTATTCGAGTTTAAATGTGGCTTTCCCACTTACTGGCTACAATAATTAGCATTGCCTGATTTGTTTAAATACAGGATGGATAACCGTGCAGAACCAGTGTGTTCTGCCACAGAGGGGTCTAATTACTTGTGACCTCGAGAGCGAAGCTCAAGAGGTCCTTGGGAATCAGACCCTGAGGTGATAGAACACACGGTTCTGCATGGGGTTACCCATCCTGTATTTTTTATAGTGCATTATGCCCCTCAAATTATTTTAAAAACATTTTTAGGTTTACAGATTGTATTTGAAACGTAGATGAAGAAATTGGTGTCTCCCCTCGCTAGGAGACAGAGTTGGGTGGTTACTAGGGACTGGGCATTCCTAACATAGCAGCGCACATGCGCATTGGTTGACGCTCTGCTGTAGGCGGGATTTAGAAAGAAAAAACATGGTGGCCAGACGTCTTGCTTAGCGATAAAAATAACTGTCATGAGGCAGAGAAATGTAAGTTAACTGATTTTTAGGATCAAAAGCTAGTTGATCCAGCTTTTCCGACAATCATTTATTCACTATTTCCATGTCTAAAAACCGCCGCAGTCATTTTCTGTCTGTTTAAGCGATACTGACCCACGGCGGTTTTCTGTTACTGCTGGCTCGATCTTCTCATTCTAAATGAATGGAATGCCGTTCTCTATGTACAGTCAGTACAGCGTTCCATTCATTTTAGTCTCTGTGGCTGAACAGCGTTTTGGTATGGTGGAATTTCTAGCGAGTACAACGTTCCACCATACACTATATTGTTGTTGTGATTTACCACGTTTAATTTTCCTATTGGAAGATGTCAGTGTAGTTTGCTATCTGGCTTAGTCCATAAGCACCCCCCCACCCCCAAATTGTTTAATTGTAGCCTTTTCCCTATTAGGCTGAAGCTCTATTTCCTTTCCTTCTAAATGCTAATTTTGGCCTTTTTCTCTTTTAATTGTTGTTCTGTTTCCACTATACTAGTGTGAAGCCAATTAGTTCCTTCTAAATTCTAATATTTTTTATTTTTCGTTTTTCTAGGTGAGCCCTTTTTCCCTTTTGTTTAATACTTGCTTTCTCCTATCTGGGTGTAACTGTTATTACATCTTCTAATTTTTAATTTATAGCCTTCTCCCTACTTGGCTGAAGCCTAAATTTCCCTTTTTGTTTTTCTAGTTTTTCTCCTCACCAGGTATAAGATTTTTGTTTCCCTCCCTGTCTAAATGTTTTATATTCTGGCTTCCTAACAATAATTTTAAATTCTGGTCTCCCACATTTGGCTAAAAACTGCATTCACCTTACTCCTCTTTCTCTCCATTGAGTGAAACAGGGATGTTACGTTATGAAATTCTGATGGTATGGTATATCTGATTCATGTAATACCGTTACAGATATACTGCCGTATTACGGAAGTAGTGGTTTTTTGTACAAAACAATATATCTCCTCAAAGTCTTGTAGCAGGGAGAGTTGGCATGGAAGGGACATTTGTTTGAAAATACAAAAAATTAGTTGAAAGGTCTGACTACCTTGATATACCATGACCCACAGTTATCGAGGTGTTAGGAATTACCCACAGTATTAATACTGTGACCTCTGGTATCACGGTATGCCATAAAACTGTTGATACTGTGACATCCTTAGAGTGAAACTTGTCCCCCTTGCCATTTGTGTATACGGCAGGGTGTGTATTGCTTTGTTACTCTTCCACTGTGCTGCTTCTGACAAATTCTTCCTTCTCATTCTTGTGCACCTTCACCTCCCTCCTTCCATCTATTCTAACCTCCCCTTGTCCTTCACCCTCCCCTCTCCAGTCTCCCGGCATTACCTCACTTTCCCTGGCATCCTGGTAGCAGTCTTCTTTCATCTCCTTGACTTCATCATGAAATTCTTAGGTCCCTTCCACCCTCCTACCTCCCTCTCGTTCCCCCTTTCTTCCTCTTTCCATTAGCATCTTGTAGATTCTCTTAAGCTCCTCATCTCTTTGCTGGTTTGAGTTGCAGGAGATATTGAGCTGTAACCTCTCATCCTCTCTCACCAAAGGTTTGAGAGTGGCCCATGTAAACATCCACAGCCTTCTCCTTAAGATCGACATGTTGCAACCACTCCCTGCCAACTCAGGCATTCCCCAAGGGTCTGTCCTTGGCGCAGTTATTTTCTCCATTTTTCTAAACGACCACCCAACTGCCTGCTCCTCAGTATCCATTTGTATGTATGAAAATGATGCGGTATTCTTTTCGTCTGGGTCCTCTGCCCCTGACCTAACAAACCAGCTCCACTTTAATAACATCGAGCACTGATTCAGAGAAAATTGGTAACCCTCAATGCAAAGAAAGTGGTCTCTAAGACTTTTAGCACCAAGCAAAGGCTTGCTAGAGTGCCCCCCCCGCTTTCATACTCTTAATGGTACAGCAGTTGAAGATGTCTCCTGCTTCAAGTACCTCGAGCTCTGGCTGGATTGCCACCTTGATTTCTCTGTTAATGTGAATGCAGTCCACAAGAAGCTCCATCCCAAACATGGAGCACTTTACAGAAATAACAGAAGCATCTCGCTTCCAGTACTCGGAGAAATCCTCACTAAATGATTCTCTCCATTTTCCACTATGGAGACATTGTTTACAGTTCTTCTCCAAAGGCCACCTTAGACAGACCGGACCCCTTCTTTCACTCCTTCTGCCAGTTTGCCCTTACGATCCTCTGCGTACTCACTGCTGTTCTTTGTATACCTCTGTCTCCCCTTCCTCTCTTTGATGCCAGGCAGATTATCCACTGTGCCTCCTTTATCTCCAAATTTTGGTTTGGATCCCGCCCCTCTTATCTTGCTTCTTTCCTCTCTTCCCCACCTTCTACTGCTTACTCCCTTTGTAACACTGTTGTTCCCTCTTTTGCTCTTCCATCAATTAAATCCATCTCTGACTAAGCTGCCTGCTCATTCCGTTTCCCTAAACTTTGGGTCTTCCCCTCCGCATTCAGTTAGCTCTGCTCCTTCCCTTCTCACTCTGAAATCTCTCATCTGTGAATTCTCTATTCACTTCTGCAGTTGCTTCTGATATTGTGGTGGACTTTTGTTGCCTGCCTTCCACCCTACACTGACATTTGCACAGCCCCTCTCCCACAGTCATCAGTTGCTACTCTCTGCCCCTTTTAATGTTGTGTTGCGCATGCACAAGCAAAATATTGTGGTAGCTTGGAATAGCAGGTTTTGGAGGTGCAGTCGTGTTGTGGCCAGTGGCACCACTGCTTTTCCGGGCTGGGCTCTATGGCACGAATTAAACAGCACGCTGTCTACGACAGCAGTTAGAAAGTGTGCCTCCGACTTGAAACATTGAAGGGCGGGCCTTGCCTGGTCGAACATTTCAAGAAACATGGTGGACAGCTGTCACAGTCCCTAGGAAGCAGACTTCGGGGGTGCTGAATCCCTCTGTTGGCATATGTGCTCCCTTTCCTGTTTTTTTGCCAAGGGGGTGCCCAGTCCCCCTCAGCATCATTCGCCAAAACAGAGACACACTTGCCAATGGGGGGAGGGCCCAGTACCTCTGTTGACATGTTTAAACCCCCCCCCATCACGTTGGCATTTTCCTGCTTCACCCCAATTGTGTGCCACACTGGGAGCCCATCCCAGTGTGGCTAGCATGACCGCCCCAAACAAGTAGGACACACTGGGGACTCACACCAGTGTGCACAACACCTGGTAAAAAAAGAAAACGGTCCGCGGTGATTATTTTTTTTTTTTTGAAGTACCTTGAAACAAAGAAACTATCCCTCGGCCAAGTCTCCTCCCCAACCCGCACTCCACCCTTCACCCTGCATCCTCACACACCCCCACCTCATACTTTCTACTCTCCGGAGCCTGGCACACAATCTTTGGTGGGCGGAACATGTCTGCACTCTTCAAAGCTGACCGCAAACTGAAGAAATGCCGTAAGCTGTATAATGACATAAATGGGGGTCAACTTAGAGTAGATATCTCGGCCATTTGCGACTTTGGCTCCTAATTTTCAACATGGGGTTCTTGGGACCCCACCTGATGAACTCAGTCACCGTCATTTCGTTATTCGGTCTCGAAAGGTGATTTCGTGGTTACTGCGTGGAGTCACCATTTGGGACCGATTAACGAAACGACGGTGTCAGGGTTCTTGAGCTGGGCTCCCAGAAACCCTATGCTGCAAATTTAGTGAAAAAATTCCAAGAAATGACTGTGTTATAAGCATGCATTGCGCAGTTTGTAGGCATGCTCGTCACTTGAGAAATTTTAATATTTGCACTCCAGATTTTCAACATTGCCATTTTTCCACACCTCCTTATGATCAGTCCAGCTGTCATTTTTCACATCCTGCCTGAAATGTGTTTTTACATCTGTGGCGCACAATGTTGCGGTCGCTGTGGGAAATCAACATTCGGCACAGATTAAGAAAATCACAGTGACACTGTTCATGAGTGGAGGTCCCAAAATGCCTGTGTTGAAAATTTGGTGACAAAATCCACGCAATGACTGTTACGAATGGGCGTTGTGCAGTTTGCATGCATGCTCGTAACTTCGAGAATTTTTAATATTTTCACTCCAGATTTTCAACATTGCTATTTCTTCACACCTCCTTATGAACAGTACAGCTGTCATTTTTCACATCCTGCCTGAAGTGTGGTTTCGCACATGTGGCGAAGAATGGAGCGGTCACTGTGGGACATCAACGTTTGGGAAAGATTAACAAAATCACAGTGCCACTGCTAATGAGCAGTGGTCCCAGATGCTTTCATGAGGTGGGGTCACAAAATGCCCATGTTGAAAATTTGAAGTGCAAGTACCAACAAACACCCGGGGCATTAGGGTTTGTAACCATAACGTCCCACCCTGTAGAGACTGACTGGCGTCAGGGGTGTGACTTTGGATTGTCAGCTGTAATGCTCAAGCCATTCCACCCCTACTTTCACTCTGCAGCCACCGACAGGCATCAAGGTGCACCTTGAAGTCTTCAGCCCCAAAGCTCACCCCATTCTCCTTTACTGCACACATCTCAACGTATTTCCTTGTGCTTTGGGGGCCTCAGGCCTTACACTCACCCCATTCCATAACGTGATACATGCCGGAGTCTGCAGGGTAGGGTGAGGTAAAATGGCATGAGTGCTATGGCCGACGACCCAAAGGCACACCTCAATGCCTGTCCATCTGTGCAGGGTGGCATGGGGTTGGCGTCACTTCCATACTTCACTGCCATTCTTATTATGCAGCTCTCTTAACTCCTGCACTACCAATGCCAGTGTCAGCAAGACAGCATTTGGCATTGACAAATGCTTGTTTTTATTGTTTTGATGCACATTGTTTATGTTCTTTTGCTTGTTCTGCAGTTTACTGTTTGTCAGTTTTATTCTTGAAGCATTCTTTTTGTAGTTTTATTTTATTATACTTATTTCTGTATTATAGTATTATTTCTGTACTTTGTATCTGTTCTCTGCCCCCTTCCCCCGATGCATCTGAAAACTGAAAATGAGCTGATACCAGCTCAGCATATCTTAATTGGAAAAACGTTTGAGAATGAATAAATAAATAAATAAATAAAACTGTTGAAGTGCTGTTTTGGTGGTTTTGCTGTTTATTGTGATGCACCAGGATTTATTGTTAACATGCTTAGCCTGCTGTGGACCATCACAAAATGTTTGAGGATTCCTTCACTTATTTTAATAAAATAATGTAATGTACAAAACAAAACTGCACATTTATTAGGTCGAGTTTATATAAAAAAAAAAAAAATTCAGGAATCCTTGAACCCTTGTTCTTCTAATCAAGTCATAAGCAAAACACGGGTCTCAAGAGTCCTTACTATGAGGTTGTTAGAACCATTGACTGTAGCTGATCATTTTTTTTTTTTTTGTTTTTGTTCTTCATATCTTTATGCTCCCCAAGTCCACTCGCCGGCCACTCCTTCAGGTCTTGCCTAGGAACCCTTTTCGCCCACCACGTCATCCCTACCATTCCCCATGTACTGTGCCCCAGCTGCCTGACATATCCTTTAGCTGAGGGGCCCCTCCACCCAGGGCCCACGAGAGGGGAGATTTTGAAAGTCTGCTACACTCTGCACACAGTGGGGATCGGCTTAGAGGCGCTTGCCCAGGCTGCGTGGCATGAGGGGACCCGACGACCATCATCCGGTCAGCCTAGTGTTTTTTTTCCATTTTCTCCCACAACCCATTCACCTCTCATATTGCAGCCGCAAGCAGATGGCAGCCTGGGGAGATGCACGTGGTCACCCATGCCATAAAGTGCGCTGCCACTAAGGGCCACCAGTAGCCACTTGTAAAATGGTGCAGGGTTGCTTCTCCTCCCCACAGGGAGAAAAGCATCCAACTGAGGCCCCAACCGTCCCCGCTGGCCTCTGCTTCTGTGTCATCCCGGATGCAGTTGCAAACTGGGGGTGTATCCGTTGAAGGCCCACTGAAGGGTTGAGGCGCTAGGGGCTACTGGTTCTGGCACAGGCTCCTTGCCGACAAAAAACTGCACTTGCTTTATTGACTTTTTGCCTGAGTGCCGTGCTTTTGTCTATGGTGATATACGACTTGTCAACCCAGGACTTTGCCAGACAATCCAGACTGTAGCTGCCAGCTCTTGACTGTAGTGCCACCTGTGGCCACCCAGGTGGCAGTGCAGCACCAAGCATTTTTGAGTGAGACAAATGATGGTAATGTACGCTATGCTTTTATTAACGTATAAAAAAAAAAAATTGGCCTGAATCTGACACAAGAGTCTGTTTGGAGATTTGGACCATGTATTTATTTATTTATTTATTTATTTCAAAAGTTTTAACCAGTCACACAGGAGCAGCTTGTCTTTCATGGGGGTTGGCAACCAGCTATACACATTCATAAAATAAGAGGGGAATATTCCCCATGTAACTGCTTGTAAGGGAGTCACTGACCACTCAGTAACACAGTTTGGTTTTTGAGGTTTAGATATGATATAGAAACACAGACTTAGACAGCAGATAAGAACCGCTTGGCCCACCTAGTCTGCCCGTTTCCCTACTTACTGGATAAGCTGCAGATCCTAGTTAACCAACAGCCTATTTCTTCCTACCCCCCCCCCACCAAAAATTGCCTTATGTCTGTCCCATGCATTCTTGAATTCTCTCACAGTTTTAGACCCCACAACCTCCTCAGGAAGACTGTTCCATATGTCAACCATCCTTTCTGTTAAAAAATACTTCCTCATATTGCCCCTGAACCGCCTCCCTCCCCACATCTTCAAATGGTACCCCCTTGTTCTTGCACATCTCTTTTTCTGACAGATGCTACCGTCTTGGACTTTGTTGATTCCACTGATGTACTTTAAACGTTTCTATCATGTCCCCCCCCCACCTTTTCCTCAAGGGTATACATATTAAGCTCCTTTAGTCTTTCCTCGTATGGCTTCTCTTGCAGACCCTGCACCATTTTAGTTGCTGTCCTCTGGACTGCCTCTATCCTGTCTATGTCTTTGAGGAGATGGGGTCTCCAGAACTGGACGCAGTACTCCAGATGGGGTCTCACCAACTATCTGTACAGGGGGATAACAACTTCCTGTTTTCTGCTGGTGATGCTTCTCCCTGTATATCCCAGTATATCCTCAGCCCTCCCTACTGCCTTCTCACATTGCTTGCTAACCTTAAGGTCATTTGATATGATTACCCCCAGGTCCCTTTCCATTTTTGTTGTTGTTACTACCTCCCCACATTGTGTAATCTTCCCCTGGATTGTTGTTTCCCAGCTGCATTATTTTGCACTTCTTTGCATTGAATCCAAGCTGCCATACTTCAGACCATTCCTCCAGCCTTGCCAAGTCCCTTCTCATCCTTTCCATGCCTCCTTGTGTATCAACCCTGTTGCAGATCTTTGTGTCATCTGCAAAGAGGCATACTTTTCCTTCCAGTCACTCTGCAATGTCACTTATAAAGACATTAAAAAGGACTGGACCCAGTACTAACCCCTGTGGTACCCCACTAGTAACCCCTCTTTCTTTAGAGTGGACTCCATTTACAATGACCTTCTGTGTCCTGTTGTCCAGCTAGTGTTTTATGCAGGCTACCACCTTGGGACCCACTCCCAGACTGGTTAATTTGACTATTAATCTTTTGTGTGGGACTGCGTCAGATGCCTTGTTAAGTCTAGGTAGGTCATGTCCACAGCCCCTCCCTGGTCTACTACTTTGGTCACCCAGTCAAAGAAATCAATTAGATTTGTCTGACATGACCTTCCCGCTGTAAACCCATGTTGCCTTGGGTCCTGTGCCCCACTGGCCTCTAGGTACTCAACAATTATTTCCTTCAGAAGTGATTCCGTCACTTTCCTTACCACAGAGGTCAAACTGACAGGTCTGTAGTTTTCTGCTTCTGTCTGGGTCTCACTTTTATGAAGTGGAATCACATCTGCCTTCCTCCAGTCCTCCGGTACCACACCATCCTCCCACAATTGGTTAAAAAGGGTAGTCAGTGGTTTCACTAGTTCTCTCCTGAATTCTTTTAGAATTCTGGGGTGAATTCCATCAGGCCCCATTGCTTTGTCCACCTTCAGTTTTAGGAGTTTTTTCAGAAACCTTTCTTCTATGAAAGGACTGGGATCGACCCCCCCCCCATCCAGAGTGCTTCTGTTAACTGGATTAGGCACCTCCCCCTCCTCTTCTTTTGTGAATACTGGGCAGAAATATTCATTCAGTATCCTTGCTTTTTCACTGTCCCTCTCTACCCACCCACTGTCTATTCTATTCAGCCTCACTATCCCTCCCTTTGTCTTTCTACACTCCCTGATATTCCTATAAACGTTTTATCCCCCTTCTTTACTGAGTTGGCTTATCTTTTCTTCAGTTTGGACCTTTGCTATTCTGACTTCCCTCCCTGCTTCCTTCTGTCTTAACTGGTACAGCTGTCTGTCCTGTTCCTTCTGTGTTTCCTTATACTTCCTGAATGCTTCCTTTTTCTCCCTGACCTTCCCTGCCACCTCTTTTGAGAACCATAGTGGCTTTTTCTTTCATTCTGATTTGTTTATTTGCTTCACACAAAGGCTTGTTGCCTCTGTGATGGCAGTTTTAATGTTTCCCCATTGTTGCGCCACCCCTCCTTCTAGCCTGTTTGCTCGTGCTTTTCTAAGGCTGTCTCCCATCTTGCAAAGTCGGCCCTTCTGAAGTCCAGTACCCTCACTTTTGTATGGTTTGACTCTGTAACTGAGTTTATCATGAACCACACTGTTTGGTGGACACTTGTTCCCAGATGGCTACCCAGTTCTAGATCTGAGATCCTCTCACTGTCCCCGTTTGAGAGTATGAGGTATAAGATTGCTCCCTCACGAGTGGGTTCCAAAACTAGCTGTCTGAGGCCTGCCACCTGTAGGGCATCGAGAATGGCTCTGCTCTTGGATGTTGCTGCAGCAAAGGTACTCCAGTTAACATTTGGCATATTCAAGCCTCCATTCAATAGTATCTCCCCTTTCTCTGCCATCCTGAGGATGCCTTCTATCATATCCTTGTCCATTCCCTCCCACTGACATGGGGGTCTGTACACAACCCCTTTGCGGATTGTGGTGCCATTTCCAGTCTCTAAGGTGACCCACAGTGCTTCCTCTCCTCGCTGTTTTACTCTTTTGTTCAGTTGCTTTTATCCCTTCCCTTACATAGAGAGCTACCCCTCCCCCTCTTCTCCCCTCCCTGTCTCTCCTGTAGGTTGTATACCCTGGTATGTTAACATCCCAGTCATGGTTTTCTGTGTACCATGTTTTTGTGACTGCTACAATATCCAGGCATCCCTCTTCCATCAATGCCACCAGTTCCGGGAGCTTGTTGCTCAGACTATGGGCATTGGTACTCATTACCCTCCATTTCCTGATGGCCTTACCCCTTTTTGCCCCATCCCGTCCTTATTGCCTTTGTCACTTTCTCCATTTACCCCTGCCCTTTTCCCTATTGACATCTCTATCTTGGTGTTTACCTCACTTTCTACCCTGATTTTATTGTGGGGGCTAGGATTTCCCTGCTCCTTTCCAGTGCCTCCCCCCTTGGCTAGTTTAAATGCTTGCCAATGAAGCATTTAAACCTATCACCTAGGATCCTGGTTCCCCTCCTGGACAGATGTAGACCATCACGCCAGTATAGGCCTGCATCACTGCAGGTGGATTTGTAATACCCTGATTCAAATGTAAGATTAGGGGATACAGAGAGATTGAAGAGGTTACCACATTGGTATGGGCCTGACAAAAAGATGGCACCCCCGAAGTGTCACTCATACCAGTATGGCTTGTGAGAAATAAAGGAAGTGTGAAATGTTAACATCTGAAGTGAAGAGAGACCCATTTCTCTCTATAAATGGTTTGATTTATCGACAGGGGTATCCTTAAGAGAAAGAATGTTTGTTTTCCAGAATAAGGAAGAGATAGCCTCAAGTGTGTAGAGCAGTTAAAAGTTTTCCCTGGAAATACAAACTGATCTGGAAGCAGCTCATTTCCAGACTAATCTGGAGGGGAAGAGTAGACAAGATGAGGTGCAAAAGTGAAAATACATTAATAAATGTAACAATATTCTGTGCAAGGTAATAAGGTGCTAAAGTACAATGCATTAAAAGTATCTGTTGCATAGTAGTACAGCATAAACAAGATGCCTTAGGTAGAGTAGAATTACACTCAAACAGGAGCAGTAAGCAGTCCCATAAATTGGTATAGGAAGGCAGGGAGGATCACAGCGCAAAGCAAGGTTTGAGTGAGCTGAGAGAGGAAGGTAGAGGGAAGCTGCTTAAAAGATGGGATCAGGAACAGCTACATTAGTGAGCTGTAAAGTCATGAAGGAGATACAAAAGGGAGAAATAGTGAAGAAGCTAAATGGATGGACAGGAATAGAGGACGAGGGCTTCAGTGGGTCTCTGGGGAGGAAGGGGGGTATCAGAATTAGAGTTACAGAGTGAGTAACGGAAAGTAGTGAAGGATGAACAGGTAAGGCAAGGAGGGAGGGAGCCAAGTCAAAATTTGAATATGATGGAGGCACAGAGAGCGAGGTGCCTGGCATCAAGAGGGGGGAGGGAGATGGGGGGGTAAAGAGGGAAGTGATGGGTGTGAGGGGGACATTCCAGGCAAAACAACAGAAGGAGTGAAAGAGGGGTTCCAGTATTGTGAGGGTGGACTTGGGATTAGAGTTGTAGACTACTGTATGTTACCATAGTCAAAGATGGGGGGAGGATCATCTTAGAGTTGCTGTCACGTGGGCAGAAAGTGGGACAGCTGCCCTATTCTTGTATACTTCAAGGTTAGGAATAGAGCTTGTGGTGGATGGTGTCCACGTGTGCCAAGACAGAAAGATGGTGGTTCAAAAAGATCCTGAGGTACTTACAGGATGAAACCTCTTCAGTCACAGTGGCATAAAGGGTTTGGAAAGAGAAAGGGTATGGTGAGCCTCTGCCGAGAGTCTAAGATCATGAAGACTATTTTTTTGTGTTGAGTGACAGCTGGTTTGCCTGGAATCAGCTCCGAATGTTGTCAAAGTCCAGTTGGAGCCAAGAAGTGAGGTCAGGGGCAGAGGAGCTGCAGGCAAGGTTCACCGTATGATCTGCATTCATGTGGATGGACGCACAGGAGCAGGCAGCAGGGTGGTAATTTAGAAAGATGGAAAGAGAATATGGCCAAGGACAGACACCTGGGATACACCTGAGCAGATAGGGAATGGAGGGCTAAGGTGTCTCCAATAGGGACAGCTGGAGACCTGCTTTCAGGTACGAGCATTACCAACTGACTGAGAAGGCAGAGCCCCACTGCATTATGTTTGCTCAGGAGGAGGGGTAAACAACAGTGTTGAAGGCTTTGGCTAAGTCGACAGAGATGGCTAAGATGAGGCACTGGTCCATACCAGAATGGATAGAGTCAAATGAGTTGGAGGAGAGTGGTGGATGTGGAGTGGGACTTCCTGAAGCAAGACCAGAAGGGATTATAGAAGGAGGAGGAGTCAAAGAAGGGAGAAAGTTGAGAGAACAAGGTGTTCCTGGAGGTTAGCAAGGGTGAAGAGTAGGAAGATAGTAAGACAGTGACCAGGAGTGGAAGAGTCACCTCCTTTAGAGAGGGGGATGAGGGCAGCCTGTTTCCAAGTTCATGCACTATAGCTGAGGAGGAGAGGTTGAGGAGATGGATAATAGGGATGGTGATGGCAGAAGCAGAGAAATGAAGGAGCTTGAAGTCGAAACTATTCGGTCTCACACCCTTGAGGGTGGTGGGAGGAGTGGTGGGATAGAAGGAGAAAGAATACATGGGAGGAGGAAGGAGTGGAGAAGAAGGGATTGAGCACAGGAGGTGAAAGAGTAGAAGGAAGAGGCAGCGGCAGCAGGGATGGAGATGTGGGAGTTACCTGTCTTGAGGACTTGTGGAGGGGACTGGATCAGTGCTGAGGGAGTAGATAACCTTCCTTATACAATGGGTGCTGAAATCCTGTGTTCCGATTCATCAAAACAGGTCACCTGACCGCGGATTAATTCCCTGTAAGCCCACATTTGCCTTGCCACACTACAAAATCCTGAGTCACAGCAATGTAAAGTGACCTTTTCCAAACACTCCACCAGAGAAACATGTAGAAAACTACAACTATGACATCATCATTAGGACAAATCCACCTAGTGGAGAACAACTACTGCATCCTCGGAAGGACAAATCCATTAGGCGGAAGAACTATTTTATTACAAATGCATGTAAACAATGTTTTATTTTAATATTTTTGTAGGTAAACCTCTAAAATGAAGTTGCCCATGATATAAGCAGATTAACCCACTCCAGAGCATGGGTTTACTGAGCATTAATCCATGCCTGGGTGGTTGAAGGCACTTGGCCTGCAGCTTCATGCCTCACAACCTCCCAGGTGTGGATTAATGCTCAGTAAACACATGCCCTGTCATGGGTTAATCCTTATTTGGAGGGGTGATTAAGGGTTTTCTGGAGTGTGGATATAAAATAATTGGATTTCACAAGCCTGGTGGCTTTGGTACTGGCGTCGCAAAGGGTCTGGTAATTAGGGCAGCTGGGGAGAGCCATTTATCTTGTAGGACCACTAGGCTAATTTCTGGCTTGAAGGCAGTTTTGCAACTCTGTGGAGATCAAGGGGATCTTGTTTTACCAAAGGGGGTATGTGATCCCAGAGAGCTTTGAACTTGGACTGGAAGGAATGGAAGGCAGGACGGATGTGTGCTGCTGAAATATGAGACAGATGGGTGGCTGACAGGTCATTGTGGAGGGAAGACATGTCAACAACCTGAAGGACCAGAGATGGATGAATTTAGGAGATTTAGGATGGCAGGTACTTGCACACAGTACACCATATGGTAGTCACTGAGGGAATCTGGGAGGATACCTGCATCCACTGTGCGGTGGGGGTGCGAGGAGAGGATCCAGTCCAGAAGGAAGTGGTTTAAGAATTTATGGTTGAGATGGGTGGGATCCAAGATCAGTAGAGATAGTTGGAGGAATTTTACATTTTGCAGAGTTTATGTGTGGGGTGGGGGGGGGGAGAGAGCCAATTGATATTGAAGTCAACAAAGATGAGCAACTCCACAGGAGATATGGAAAAGATGGAGAACAGAAGCTTGGTGACTGATGCAGAGGATAATCTAGAGCAGCATTAGACCGCAGCAACAAAAACAGGAACAGAAGGGGTGGAATTATTTGAAAAGGAGCACCTCGTAGGCAGAAGGGGAAGAAGCAGAAAGTACAAGCACAGATTGGATACTGGTGGAGAGGAAAATTGCTGCACTTCTGCTCCTGTTGGTCCAGTCGTGCCTGGCTATGGTGTAACATGGGATGGCAACAGAGGAATCTTGGATTTGGGGGAGAGCCAAGACTCTTAAGATAACAAGAGCATCTGGCTGCAGACTGATTATGAGGGATTGTAGCTGATCCAGCTTAAGGAGGAGACTGGATGTTGAGGTGGGCGACCCTCAGTCCTTTACAGAGCTGCAAGGATGAAGTGGAAACAGGACCAGAATTAAGTTTCATGTAATCTGCAACCATAAGCAGCAAGGAAACAATGAGCTGTATCTCCTCACTGTAACTCCTTATATATGCAGTAATTCTTATGCCATCTCCTCTTTTTCTCATGTGCAGGTTATACCACACCACCACTAGAGGGCCTCACTCTCCCACAATTCCTTTCTTACTGCTTCATATTACCACTACTCATCTCAACCACTGTTACTTGCCTACACCTTCAATTAGGATATACCTCCTCTCTCTCTACCCTCCTTTTCCTCTTCCTCGTGCCTCACCATCCTGCACCTTTGACCAGACCTCTCTGCAGGAAGCCCTCTCTCCTGTCAGGATGACTTTTTTTACACCTACGTCTGACTGGATCATTAATTGCCCCAGGCCCTTCCACCAATTTACCTGAGCTTTGTCTTGTTTTTTTAACTAATGGCCCAGCTTTTCTGCTGTTTCTTAGCTGCTAGCCCAAATCGTGTGCTCCACTCCAGCTGAGCTGATCCCTGCTGGCGGCCACACCTACGCTTCCAGCCCACCTTCCCCGACCAAGGAAAGCAGGTACAGTTGGTCAGCTCCTAGCCCAAGGCTGCCAGGCTTCAATCCACGTAATTTGACTGGCTCCTGGGGACTGTAGCCATTTCCTGATTGGGTGCCACAGATCCTCATCGAGAAAGCACTCTTGGTGCCTTTATCAAATCACAGCTGTACTCTCTGGACAGTTCTGGCCCACCTCCATCTCCCTCCTTTCCTAAATACACTTCTCCTCTGACCCCCGCCCCTGAGTCCTCGTACTAGTCCATTTGCAGCAACTTCTAAAAGAGGCTGTCCTCTCCTGCAACTTCTTAAAGGGGTGGTCCTCTCTTGTGCTCAGTTTTGACAAGTATTAGCCCTTTCCTTAATAGAACCGTAGAAGTTGACAGCAGATAAGGACCGCAAGGCCCATCCAGTCTGCCCATTTCTTTTTCTACCTTATAAATGTGCCTTTGGCCTTTGCTCTGTCAATGGCCTATCTATTCATACTCATCTGTATTGCTCCCTTATGCCTATCCCATGTCTGTTTGAAGCCCTGCACTGTATTCATATCTACCACTTCCTGAGGTTGGCTATTCCATGCATCCACCATCCTTTCTGTGAAAAAGAACTTCCTCACATTACCCCTTAATTGGCATCCCTCTAATGTCATGCTGTGTCCTCCTGTCCTGCTGTTTTTCTTAAATTGAAACATGTTAGACTCTTTCACCTTGTTTATGCCCTTAAGGTGTTTGAATGTTTCGATCATATCACCTCTCTCCCTCCTTTGCTCTAGGGTATACATATTGAGCTCCGTTAATCTGTCCTCATATGTTTTCTGATGCAGTCCTTGCACCATTTGGTTTGCCCTTCTCTGGACTGCCTCAGTTTGGTTAATGTTCTTGTGAAGGTGTGGCCTCCAGTACTGCATGCAGTACTCCACATGGGGCCTAACCAGTGTCGTGTAAAGAGGGATTATTACCTCCCTCTTACAACTTGTGATACACCTACTAATACACCCTAACATCTCCCTAGCCGTACCTACTGCTTTAGTAGTCTGCTTGGATGACTTCAGGTCATCAATGATGATGATGCCCATGTTTGTTTCTTCCCTTGTGACTGCCAGCAACTCCCCTCCCAGCCTGTAGGTGGCTTCAGGGTTTCTGTTCCCTATGTGCATGATTTTGCACTTCTTTGCATTAAACCCCAGTTGCCACTCTTCTGACCATTTTGCTAGTTTATCCAGATCTCTTCTCATTTTACCCACCCTATCTGGATCATCTAGTCTGTTACAGATCTTGATGTCATCTGCAAACAGACAAACCTTACCCTCCAGTCCATCTGCAGTGTCACTGATGAAGATATTGAAGAGGACTGGCCCCAGGACTGATCCCTGAGGTACCCCACTTGTGACTTGCATCTTTTCTGACTGTATACCATTTACCACTACTCTGTTTTTTGCATGTCAACCAGCTAGCCACCCAGTTGACCAACTTCTGACCCACTCCGAGCCTACCCAGCTTATTAATTAATCTTCTGTGTGGAACAGTATCGAAAGCTTTGCTGAAGTCAAGGTAGGCGACATCAACTGCTCCCACTTGGTCCACCACTCTGGTTACCCAGTCAAAGAAATCTATAAGATTAGTTTGACAGGACCTTCCTTTTGTAAACCCATGCTGTCTTGGATCCTGTGCTCCTATGGATTTCAGGTGTTGCACTATCCTTTCCTTAAGGAGTGTCTCCATAATCTTGCCCACTACTGAGGTAAGACTGACTGGTCTGTAGTTTGCTGCCTCCGCCCTGCTACCATTCTTGTGGAGTGGGATCACATGAGCCCTTCTCCAGTCTTCTGGGACCTCTCCTGTGCTCAGAGACTCACTAAACAGTTCTGATAATGGCTCTGCTAGTTCCACCCTTAGCTCCTTTAGTACCCTGTGATGTATGCCATCAGGTCCCATTGCCTTGTCCACCCTTAGCTGATCGACCTCTTGTAGGACCCTTTCTTTTGTGAAGGGAACAGTGCTCACCTCCCTCCCCTCTGTGTCCATGGTGCTGAGCTGTGGGCCCTGCCCTACCTTCTCTTCAGTAAATACTGAGCAGAAGTATCTATTTAGGATAGATGCTTTTACATGGTCCTCCTCCTCACATGCCCCCTTATCTCCTTTGATCTTAGCAATACCCCCTCTGGACTTTCTCCTTTCATTAATGTATCTATAGAAAGTTTTGTCACCTTCTTTTATTGTCTATGCTAGTGTTTCCTCGGTTTGGGCATTTGTCTGCCTTACTGCCTTCCCTGCTTTCCTTAGGGAAGTTTGGTATGCCTTTCCATTTTCATCCCGCTGCATTCCCTTATATTTCCTGAAGGCCAGCCTTTTGGCTCTGACCTTTTCTGCTACTGTTTTTGAGAACCAAAGTGGTTTCCTCCTCCTTTTGCACTTCCTTTTCTCTCTAACACAATGGGATGTTGCTTCAAATATTGCATCCTTAATGCTTGCCCACTTTGCCTGTACCCCCTCACCTGTATTTCTTTTTGCCAGGGCTAGCTTAACTGTTGGTCATCTTATGAAAGTCAGCTCCTCTGAAGTCCCATATTTTTGCCTTGGAATGGGATGATTTAGTTGTAGTGGCCAAACTGAACCATACCATGTGATGGTCACTGGCCCCAGGTGACCTACCTGGAGATCTGTGATCCTTTCCCTGTTAGTACTAGATCTAAGATAGCCCTGTCTCTTTGGGTTGTTGTACCAGTTGTTTGAGGCCCTCCCCCTGCAGGGAATCCACCATGTGTCTAGTTCTGGCAGTTGTTCCTGCTGGTATTGACCAATCTGTATCTGGCATGTTGAAGTCTCCCATTATCAGAACTTTCCATTTAGCTGTCATGTTTTGTATATCTTCTAACAGTAATGTGTCTATGCCCTCCCCCTGGTCTGGGAGCCTGTAGATAATCCCAGTTCTTATGGCTGTCCCATTTCCTGTTTCCAGGGTGACCCACAGTTCTTCTGGCTTCTTATGTGCATTCTGAATTTCTGTAGCTTTGATATTTTCATTGACATATAGGGCCACTCCACCCCCCCCCCCTTTTTTTGCAACTCTGTCTCTTCTGAACAGTTCATAGCCAGGTACTGAATCTCCCAAGTATGGTTACTGGTAAACCACATCTCCCTAATTGCTACTATATCCACTTTAGCCTCTGTCATTATTGCCTGCAGGTCTGGGATCTTGTTTCCCAGACTGCGAGCATTTGTGTACATGATTTTCCATTGGCCAAAATTCGGCTTGTTGTTGGGTGAGGTCTGGTGTTTCCCCTATGTGTCATATGGGGAGCTGGACCTTTTTCCTTACCTGGTGATGCAAATGAACTGCAAACATGCTAAACTCCTGTTTGACCACTAGCTGTGGGGGAGGAGTGTTCTTCCCATTCGACGTATGGGGTGCTACACCCCTCTTCCCATTTGCTAATTTAAATATTCTGCAAAGATGTCAAACTTCTGCCCCAATGCACTGACTCCCTCCTTAGTCAGATGCAGTCCATCAAATTTAAAGAACTTTCGCTCTCAAAACTGTTGCCAGTTCCCTACAAATCTATGTCCTTTTTCCTGGTACCAGCCCTTGAGCCACATGTTTAGCCCCCATATTTCCCCTTCTCTGACCTTCTGTCCATCTGCCCCCCTCTCCCAGACTGGCAGGATCTCAGAGAAGGAGATACTGGACGAAATGGATGATAGTTTGTCACCCATCCTGGTCAGATATTCCTCGGTCTTCACAACTGACTGGCTGGCGAGATCATTAGTCCCTATGTGTAGCAGGACATTAATGTTTTCCCTTGCTTCCTGAACAGTTTTAGCAATGCGGTCAGTGTCTTTCCAGGCTGATGTACCGGGGAGACATCTGACCATTATCCCTGGCTGGAGATAGGTATCAACTCCCCAAATCATGGAGTCTCCTATGATCAGAAGTTTTTTGGATTTCCTTTTTGCTTTTTTTGTTTTGGTTCCTGTTTTGGGTGAATTTTGTTGTGCTAGCTCCTGTGCTGCAGTGTCCTGCTCTGCAGTGTCCTCTGCCCCTTTGTTTGATTTTGGAGATAGAAGGAGATACCTGTTTGTAGTTTTGGTATGGTTTGTGGAGGTAATATGTTGGAGACCACTGAGTGATGGGGCACCCGATTTGCCCCTCCTAACCACCTGCCAGCGTCCCGGACCAACTACCCTCTGCGGTCGAGGTGCTTCTGTTGGATGTTGGGGAAATGGCAGGTGGTTCTTACAATATGTTTCCTCTTGAATGTGAAATTTGAGGTGCGCAATCTCTGCCCATGCTGCCTGGAGCTGAGCCCTAAGCTCTCCAGTGGCCCAGCATGTACGAAAGCTGCCCTTCTGAAAAGTATTCTGAAGTACCTGCAGTTAATGATATCCATTCCAGATAATTTGCTGGGTTTATAACCTGATCAGAGTAATTAGAAGGAAGAAAATGCAAGCAAAAGTTTAATTTTGTGTTTTTTTTTTTTCCATTACTTGTTATAACAAGTTAAATTACTAGTGCCCCTGTAAATTAGGTCACCGTGTGGATACCCCACTGATCCGCCCCTTCCTGCTTTGCCACAGGAAATGTCATGACTGTTCTACCCTATAAAAGGAGTGTAGTGTGGGGTGGTTGGGGATGGGGGTGGGTGGCTGGGCCCTTCCCCTGCCGAGAAAGAAGAATCATGGATGAAAGAAACAAAGAGGTAAGAGCAGAAACAATCGGTCAGCAACAAATGCATTAACCCTGAAAGCTTATCCTAATGATAGATAAAACTGTAAAACCTGTAGAGTACCACCAGTAATAATTTCACAGAAGATGTACCCTGTAAAAAAACACTTTGCTACAGGGAAAAATAAAGCAGTAACAGAAGATATACCTTGCAAAAGACAATTTGAATCAGAAGGTTACAGCAGTAATCTGTTAACGCACACCTGTAGGCACACCTTGTAATAGTGCAGTAGAATGTATACCCAGCAACAGCAGTTTGAATCAGAGAAAAATAAAGCAATAAAATGTTAGCAACAAACAGTAACAATCCCTGTGAGTACAAAATAAAAAACACACAGTAAATCTGCCTTGCCATAAGAAGTCTTAATCCTTTCCCTTACTCTGGTAAGGTTCTTTACTCTGTCCTTTCAAGCAACCTAGAAGGAAAGAGCTCAGGTGAAGCTAGGTGCCTTGGCCAGCAAACCTAGTCTCGCACTTCTTCCAACAACATCCTACTACCAGTGCATTACCACTTCTCTACCCCACGGCATAGTTTCTTTTACCACATTCAACTTTAATTTACCCTACTTCCCTATTTATTACTGTCCTGTCATCCTCTCTCTTTCTGATGACCAGCATGGGGTGCCCCAAACGGTTCCACCTCCCCTACCTACTCTCACTCCTTGTTCTTCCCCTCTGCCCCACTCTACTCAACACCCCTCATCCTGCCTTCCTCCATCCCCTCCCCACCCCCTCCTTTCCCCACCCCGCTTGCACTTCCAATCCATCACTTCCCCTCCCCTCATGAGCCCCTTCATCAGCCTTTGCCTGTTCCATGAGTTCTCTCCTTCTTACCATAGTCGTAACTTTTTCATCCATCACTACCCCAGGCCATACTCCACCAAGCTGTCTACGCATGCTAACCACAGGCACCTGAGGCTCCTACTCCTAATCTCAGGCTGTGTTCACCCCAACCCCAGCCCCACACCCTCTACCCATTTCACCCCTCACTCCTTCCCCAAACCCTCTAAACAGCTCACTTTTGCTCACCTTAACGTGCAAAGCTTTTTGGCAAAAAAAACTCTTAATCGAGTCCTGGGTGACAGCCAACACTTTTGATGTCATTGCCCTCACCGAAACCTGTCTGAAGGAGGACATCTTCCCAATGAAATCCTCCTCAAAAGCTACTCAGTCTTTAGAAAATGTAGGGTGAAAAAGCTTGGGGTAGGCTTCCTCATCTAGGATGCCAATCACCTCCTTGCCACTGAATTCGACCACCCACTGACCACCTCGATTAACCTCCTTCTTGGAGCGGATAAAATGGTCACAGCGTGGTGTACCCGCCACCCTTCTCACACGGTGAACTTGACCTGTTCCTTGATATCAGGAGCTCCCTTCCCCAAGGGAGAGATTGGATCATCCTAGGGGATTTCAACCCAAACTGGCTGTCCCCTCACTGTGACTCCACCAAGAAATCTTTACTTGGCCTTGGCCTCCACCAGCTCATCATGGAACCTACCAGAACCAACTACAAGACTGGATCTCAGTCCCTCATTGATTGGGTCCTGGTCTCACACCCCTCCCATGTCACCGCCTCCGGAGTTCTTCCCGATTCAGTCAGTGACCACTGTGCTGTTTTCTGCTGTTGGTCCTCAAAGCACCCCCCTGCCCACACAAATTTATCCTAAACAGGCAGTTTATGAAACTGGATGCCTCCGAGTTTTCCAAAGCCACCTTAGCCCAAAAACTGGTCCTTCACTGAAAACATTTCAGACATCTGCAAAGCGCTTGAAATCTTTAGTATTAAGTTCCTTGCCCTCTGCGACTGTTTCATCCTACTTAAGAAAATCCACGGCAAGGGTTCTAGCCAAGAATGGGTCACACCCGAGCTTCACAAACTAATGAGGGATGTGGACCGAGCCTGGAAGTTGTACAGAAAACACAAACCCCCCCCCAACTCCTCCACCCTCAGGAACAGGTGCAAATCTTTCACAAGATCTGCTTAATCCTCCTTCATCCTGGAAAAACAACATGCTGTCCAGGGAACCCTAGGAGGACTTGGAATATTCTTAACGACCTTATTGTTAGGGGAATTTCCAAGGATCATATTTGTCTTGCCGTCGAAGGGACAGCTACCACCAAGCCAAGCGAATTAGCCTCCCTTTTCAATAAATACTTCGGTGACCTCGACCGGTACAAGCCCATCTCCCCTCCCACCCCATTTACTCCCACACCCCTCCCAGTCTCCCACCCCAAGTTCCATTTCAGATACGTAACCCCCGCTGAAGTGGTCAAATTAATCGGAACAAATCACCCAAGACCATCCAAGGGCACCAACATTGACTTCAGAGTTCTTTGTCTTGTCTGTGACTTCCTGGCCATCCCAGTCACTAACATCCTCAACCACTCCCTCTGCACAGGGTGCTTCCCTAAAGCATGGAAGTGCGCCATTATTAAACCTCTTCATAAATCTGGTTCCAAGGATCTGGTATCCAACTACCGTCCATCTACCTCCTTGCCCCTCTCTCCAGAATTTTAGAGAAAGTGATCCACAGACAAACCACAGAATTCCTCTCTAAATACAACCTGCTCACGGAGTCCCAGTATGGGTTCTGTGCTCACCACAATACCAAAACTGCTCTCTTGAAGTTCACCAACACCATAGATGAAGTCAACAATGAAGGCCTCTACACCAGTGCTACGTTTGTGGACCTCACCAAAGTCTTCAACCTCGTCAACCATGAAGTCCTATTTCGTACCCTGGCTGGCCTCCATTTCTCACCTGAGGTCTGCCTGTGGTTCAGAGATTACCTAACGGGTAGATCCCATTGCACCATTATTGGTGGTGTCCTCTTCGAACCCTGCTCCATCAAATACAGCGTCCCTCAAGGGTCCATCCTGGGCCCCTCTTCTCGTCTCCCTGGTCGTTAACTCCCTTGCTGACATCTGCACCTACTCCAAACTCATTCTCTGTGCTGATGATGCAGCCCTTTTCTGTCAGGACAAAAAATGCACCACTCTCATTAACAAACTCCAATTTGATTTCAGCAGACTTCACACCTGGTTCACGTCCAGTGGTCTAGTACTCAACTTCAAAAAAACTAAGTTCATGGTTTTCTGCAGCCCCTGAAAACCCCTAGACCTTGACCTCTCCCTCTATGACAACCTTGGTAACTCCATTGAAAGAGTCAGTGAATTCAGGTACCTTGACTTGCTCCTGGGAAGCCACCTCAATTTCAATGCTCACACGAGCCTTACAATCAAAAAAGCCCACCAACACCTCAATATCCTCCACAGAACTAAGCACTACCTTAACAGGGAATCCAAATCCCTCCTAGTCTCCAGCTTTCTCCTTCTTGTCTTCGACTATGCTTCTCTTGTCTTCAACCCCCGCCTCTCCATCAAACATTTTTCCAGACTTCAGAGCTCCTGCCGCAACGCCATCCGCCTCGCCTCTGGTCTCCCTAAACTCACACACCACTGGGATCTTTATAAGTTCACTCTTCAGACCTCCCTTGAGGCCTGTCTCAATTGCAAGATAGCCACCTTCTTCTTCAAACTCTCCCGTGGGCTGCTCCCTGATTGCCTCACCTCTCTCTTCCAGACAGCCGCCACCGCCAGGACCATAGACTGTCCTGCACTCTTTCTTTCACTATTACTTTCTGCCGGACCACTCAAGGCCAGAAAACACTCTTCTTTATGGGACCCAAGCTCTTGAATTTTCCCTCCAGAACTAAAACTCTGTCCCTCCACAAATGCCTTCAAATACAATATCAGGAAACAGTTCTCCCACTCCTACTACTGCACCTGCTCACAGCCCTCATCTGGCTCCTCTTCTGCACTCTTTCCCCTTACCCTCTGGTTATCCACCTCTGGCACTTACTCTATCTTTCTAGCACTTGTAATATTGTTAATCCACCTAGGCTTGTTTTAGACTGCACTTGAATTTTTTGTTTCCCATTGTTATATTCATTATTGGTAAACCCTCAATGAATGCGTAATGTCACCTTGTATTTGTTAATTCACCCAGGCTAGTTCGTGGTTTGACCTTTAGTCTGTATTGTCCTGAGTTTTTATGTACTATTGTGCTGACCCCGCTGTAACTTAAATGTTTTAGCCTATGTCATGTCTCATGATTGTTGTATGTAACTGGACACTTGTGTAAATGGGCAGCAGTGCTCATATGCCTTACCAGCATAACCAATATAAATAAAAATGAAATGAGCTTGATGCAACCAATAAGCTTTTTTTTTTGGGGGGGGGAGTGAGGGACGTAGGGGTAAAAGGTGCCAGAGAGCTGCAAGGTGGAGCTAGGGAGATGGTGGGAGACAGCACCCAGAAGGTGGTGTTTTGGTGTAGGGAACAAAGAGAGGAGAAGAGGAGGGTGGATGAGAAGGGGAAGGGGAGGTTGAAATAGAGGGGTCGGGAAGGGGCAGAGGAAGGTGATGTGAAAAGGGAGGAAATAAGGGCGAGGAGAGTTAAGGTACGGAGCAGCATAGTGGATGGGACGGTGCAGTTGAACTGTAATACCCAAGCAGGAGGAAGCTGTGGGGAGGCAGCACTAGTGTATAAATTCCCCATGAAGACTGTCTATGCCTCTGTAACAGAGTTGTGGCATACTGTTCATGAGGCACATCTCTGACATAGTTAGAAAATACTTCTGACATTTATCAGGTGGTTAGGAAAAGGTTAAAGAAATGTCACAGAAACAGGGCTATGTTAAAATTTTTTTAGGCTGCACCCATTTCAAAAGGACAGTCTACAAAAGACCCCTGTGATGAGCAGATTGCTGTCTGGAAGGGAGGAGAGTAACAAGCTTAAAGTACTCTCCCTCAAAATTTGAATGAAAGGAGACGGGGTTGGAATTACTGGCCAGCAGCTCTGCCTTATTATGTTAACAGAGTGCCTGCAGAAAACCATAGTTCTGACACCTTCCCCCACTCTGTTAGTTCTTTGCCCAAAACATAGAGGCAGCTGGTTTGTTGTGGGTAGCTTCAAATACATGGCCATCGTCTGAGGTTATGCTCACCAGACTTGGACCAGTTTTTAGTTCTCAAGCAATGGGACAAAGGGAGGCAGCAGACCCTTGTAACTAATGTGATGACATGTACTGATTGACTGGCTCAGAAAGGGATATCTTTTGACCACCCCCCAAGCATCCAGAAGGCTGATTTCACTTGGCAAAGAAAGATACCAGATACCTCTGGACAAGGGGACTCTAAGCCGAAATGTGACTGTGCAACTTAAAGTCCCGTGAGTCGGGTGAGGTACTTCAGGCCTTACAATATATATCTATATATATTTTGCAAAAAACTTTGTTAATGCATCAGTTTGGGTTAAAGTGACAAAAGTAGGGAACTGTGGTGTTAGGGTTTCCAACCTTAACACCCCACCCCCACCCTGCACAGACAAAGATGGCTCAGGGGGTGGCATTGGCATATTCAGCCTTAACGCTCAAACCATTCCCCTATACTGTGATTGCCCATCTTATTTGCTAATGGAATAGTGTGAACGTTAGGGCTGAAGATGCCAGTGTCACCCCCTGATCCCTCTTCATCTGTGCAGGGTGGGGGTGGGGTGTTAGGATTGGAAACCCTAACATCACATTTCCTAATTTTTGCCTCTTTAACCCTAACTGATGCATTAACAAAGTTTCTTGCAATTTATTTTCTTACTTTTTGAGATAGTTTAATAGTACCTTTATTTTACTGTGGGGGCCCCCGTAGATGCGCATATGTATGTAGATGTGGAAGCGCAGAGCCCTCTGGACCTTGCAGTCCCATGTGTGGAATAAAAGTGACAAAATTGTCAGCATAGCCATCTTATTACCCCACCTCATGTACCCTGATACATTGAAATTGTGAAATGCAAGGCAAAACATAATTATGCGCAACTGCAACACCATTCTGTGCCACAGGTGCGATAACACATTTTGGGCAGGATTTGAAAAATTACAGTTGTACTGTTCATAAGGTGGTGTGAAAAAATGGCTATGTTGAAAATTTGGTGGCAAAATATCGAAAAGTACCGAAGTTATGCACGTCCATAGAATACAATGGACGCACATAACCCCGGCATTTTTAGTACTTTTTTCACCAATTTTCAACATAGTCTTTTTGGAACTCCACTGCAATAAGTACTGGCATTGTCATTTCATTAATCAGTCCCAGAGGGTGATTTTGTGCAGCGAACGCGCTTTTGTGTGCCACAGGTGCGAAAACATGTTTTGGGCAGGATGTGAAAATGACAGCCGTATTGTTCATGAGGTGGTATGAAAAAATGGCTGTGTTGAAAATTTGGTGTGAAAATATAAAAATTGCCAAAATTACGGACGTGCGTATGAAATTTCAACAACCGTGCATAACTTGGGTGTTTTTTTGGTATTCTACCAAATTTTCAACATAAACTGGGACCCTCATAAACACTGGCACTGTCATTTTGTTAATTGGTCCTGAAAGGTGATTCCCCAGTGATTGCAAAATCACCTTCGGGCAGTAACAAAATTACAGTGTTCATGAGGGGGTCCCAAAAAGTCCATGTTGAAAATTTGGTGCAGATATACCTAGAAATGGCTGAGATATCAGCATAAGTTCAAAACGCTACTGACAGCCATTATACGGCACTTACCTTGATTCTTCAGTTCGCAGTTCGGCATTGAAGAGTGCAGACGTGTCCTGTTCCACAGAAGATGACAGACAATGATTTCCAGGAGTAAGTATAGGGCAAGAGTGGGGTGGGGTGGTGGGTTGCTCAGTGGGAGGGTCGGGATGGGGGAGGTGGGACGGGGAGATGACAAGGAACTGTTTTCTTTTTTGCAGGATTTAAAAAAAAAAAAAAAGACATTGGGGGACTATTTTCTTTTTTTAAAGGTATACTAAACAGTATTTTGGGACACTGGGGTGGGGTCCCCAGTGTTCCACGGTACTGGGGGGAGGTTGGACATAACTGGGGACACTGGGAGTGGGCTACCCAGTTTGTTGGCAAAAACACATTTTACTAAAATATTAATATTTCAGGACACTGGGAGTAGGCTACCCAGTGTCCCATGCTAGTGGGGTGGGGGGGGCATCGGTGGACACTGGGAGTAGGCTTCCCTGGCAGGGGTGGGTTTCAATCTGGGACACTGGGGTCAACTCCCAGTGTCCCACTGTGAGAGGTTTCTACCGCCCGACATGGGATGGGCACCCGATCAGCAAAAAAAAAGTCCAAGTGTGTAAGCAACCTTGGAGGGTGTTTTTAAATGGATTTATATTACTTTTTCGTAACTTGCGAAAAATTTATTGGCTTGCGAAAAAGGAACAGCTCGCAAAAAAGGAAGTTAGCGAGTCATGAAAAAGGAATATAAATCTATTTAAAAACACCCTCTGAAATTGCTTACACATAAATCAACTTCAGAATCCATGTAAGGGAAACCCGATGAACAAGATACATGCCTTGGTGTATCTACTGTACTTCATTTTTGTGGGTTTTCACTTTTTTTTTTTTTTTTTTTTTGAAAAAAAAAAGGAAAACAAGATGGCGGCTCACGACAAAGGAATCTTTTCTTGTGAAAAAGAATTTGTGATCTCATGAAAAAGGAATGCTGTCGCGAGACTCGGTCCTTTTTCATGAGATCAAATCCTTTGTCGAAAAAAGACATCTGTCCTAAAGATTGAAATGTTGAGAAAAGTCCCATCGGATATAATGGGATCTAAAAAAACACTTAATAAGATTGTAACAGATTAATATTATTGTACCAAATTTTCACACTCTGTTCTGCTGCCAAAGTTCTTTTTACCTGACAAAAAACGTGGAAATTCCACACCAGCGGGCCTCAGGCCAGTGAGGAAAAAACTGCAAAAAAGGGTTTTTTTTTTTTGCTTTTTTCACTGTCTGGATCTCAGAATTCGCACATCTGACCAGACCGAAACTTGTGAAATCAAGAGATCTACCCCACAAGACAGCGCATACCAAATTTTGTGCAAATCCATTGATCAGCTGCAAAGTTATTAATGTGCAAAATGTCAGGTTTAACATAGAAACTGCTGCTCAGTCCTAACTATTGGGGCATTATTGTGCCCCTATTATTATATATATATATATATATATATATATATACTGTATATATATTTATTGAAAAAAAATCTGTTAATGCATCAGGGTTCATATTACAGTGACAAAAATATGGAAATTTGGTGTTAGGGTTCCTGAATGTAACACCCCATTCCATCCCCCCCCACACAACCCTACCACCCCACCACACACCGACAGGTGTCATGGTGTGCCTTGGGGTCATCTCTATCGCTCATCCCATTCCATTTGTAAGGCAGGTAAGATGGTACAGTATAGAAGAATGGGGTGAGTGTTAGGTCGACGACCACAAGGCACACCTGACTGTATTGGCACGACCAAGTCTCAGGATTGGGTCATATAAAGTCAACGTGCCCCTGCCTTGTTGGTGTGTGTGGTTGGTGGGGGTGGTGTGGTAGGGTTGTGTGTGTGGGGTGGTGGGATGGGGTGTTAGGGTCGGGAACCCTAACACCAAATTTCCATACTTTTGTCGTTGTAATATGAACCCTAACTGATGCATTAAATGAGTTTTTTTGCAATGAATTTCCTTACTTTTGGTTAAAGTATCACCATAGTCGTAGTTGTTTATGGAAGTGCAGAGCCCTCTGGCCCCTACGCTTTTATCTATCCTTAAGTGTTGAGACATTCCAATTAACCTTTATCTCCCTGACTCCCATGTACCATGATTTTCCTTATTTTAATGTGGGAGTGCAGGGTCCTTTGGACCCTGCATACTCATCCCTATATAGATGTGTGAGCAAATTATCACTATAGCCATCTAATTACCCCAGGACGTGTACCTGGTACAGAAAATTTTCAAATCGCTGCCAAAACATAATTCTGCGCAACTGTGACACCATTCCATGCCACAGGTGCGAAAACACATTTTGGGCAGGATTTGAAAAAGTACAGCTGTGACATACATGAGGTGGGGTAATAAAAAGGCTATGTTGTAAATCTGGGGTCAAAATATTGAAAATTTCCATAGTTATGAGCAGGCGTACAGAAGTTGCAAAAAATGGTCATAATTTTGTCATTTTTTCATATTTTAACCCCAAATTTTGAACATGGTCTTCTTATCACCCCACCTCATAAACCACATAGGTGAACATTTCTTAATCTGTGGCAAAATGCCATTCTGCATCACAGATAGGGAAACATGTTCCGGGTAGGATGTGAGAAATGACAGCTGTAATGTTCAAGAGGTGGTGTGAAAAAATTGCTATGTTGAAAATTTGGAGTGAAAATATTAAAAATTGGCAAAGTTATGTGCGTCCGTAGAAAATTTTCATTGACCGCACATAACTCGGGTATTTTGCACCAAATTTTCAACATGAGCTTTTGACCCACCTCATGAACCCTGGCATTGGCATTTCATTACTTGGTCCAGAAAAGGTGATTTTGAGCAGCGACCGCGAAATCACCTTATAGGTCCGAGTAACAAAACGACAGTGAGAGTGTTCATGAGGTGGGGTCCCAAATAGCCCATGTTGAAAATGTGGCACAAAAATAACTAAAAATGGGCCCGATATCACCATAAGTTCAAAACGCTATTGACAGCCATTATACGGCACTTACCTTGCTTCTTCAGTTCACGATTCATCTTTGAAGAGTGCAGACTTGTCCCAGTCCACAGAAGATGACAGCCGATGATTTCTGGTGCTAGGTATAGGGCAAGGGTGGGGTGGGGTGGTGGGTGTTCAGTGGGAGGGCTGGGATGGGGAGGAGATGGGGTAGATGACCAGTGACCTTTTTCTTTGTTTCAGGATTTACAAGATAAAAGATGCCAGGGGACTTTTTTTTTTTTTTTGGGAAAACCTATAACCATATTTTGAGACACTGGGGGTGGGCTCCCCCAGTGTCCCATAGTATAGGGGGTAGGGCATTACTGGGGACACAGGGAGTGGGCTCCCCGGTGTCCCACACTGGCGGGAGGGCTAGTGCCGACATGGGGATTGGGCACCCCACTATCGGCAAATCTTATAAATATTTTGGAACACTAGGAGTGGGCTACCCAGTGACTCACACTAGCGGACACTATACCTGAACTTGCTTTCTGCATCAGTAAACTGCTTTGCTAATTGATTGTAAATCCAGGTGATGGTGCCATCTTTTTCTTGCTTTGCTCTGCCACACTAGTGGGGAAGGGCATCTAAGGACACTGACAGTAGGCTCCCCAGTGTCCCACACTGGCTGGTGGTGGGGTGCATCTATTTGGGATACTGGGAATGCGCTCTCCAGTGTCCCACACTGCTGCCAACATGAGGATTGGGCACCCCAATGTCAGCAAAAACATTTTTTAATATAAAACATGCCTCGGCCTCCTTGGAGGCAATAAAAGGATAACAAATCCTTTTATTAGGTAAACACCAACAGGTATTTATCTAAACAGGGGCCAAGGAATCGGGTTCTGATGTTACCTTGTCAAACAAATGGCCAGAAAAATTTTTTTTTTTTTCAGAGGCTGATGGCTTTTATTTTATTTTCTGAAGTAGTGCTGCAAATTGTGGAAATTTCTGCGAAACAGTGACAGTTTGTGTCATGTTTCAAGCAACAGTGCTGCAATTTTCGGCAGTTTCGTGAAAGTAGTGCCACAGTTTGTGGCAGTAGTGTCGTAAATTTGCGACACTACAAGCGGCCATTTAAAATTAACATATTTCCAGCCACTATTGTTACAAAGTAACCCCCAGAATTGTGTTCCTTGGGCCCTGATTAGATAAAGACAACTGTTGGTGTTTACTAAGGGCAGTATTTTTTTAATTATTTCGTGTTTTGTGTGTTGCTAACTGAAAACAAGATGGTGGAAGCACAAAACTAATTTCCCATTTGCGAAAGCAAAAAGTGCTTTTGTGAAAGCAAAAACCGTGCTTTCGCACAGCGCACCTAATTTTCCCCATAGAATATAATGGGAAACTTTAAAATTGAATAACATTTGAACTGATTAATATTTTTTCACCAAACCTTCAAAAGGGCACATCTGTGACTCAGACCCCATATACCCTAACAGTTTCAGACCAGCCCCCCCAAGTCATTTTGGAGATGCGGCACAGCAAAAGATTTGCACCTAAATGGTAAGTATAACATTTTTTTGACACTATGCATCTCCACAACTGCACAGCCAACTGGACCAAAACTTGCCACATCAAGAGATCTATGGCACCGGACAGCAAATGAAAATTGTGTGTGCGTCGGTCATACCATTGCAAAGTTATTAAAGTGCCAAATTTTGGTTTTAACATAGAAGTGACTGTTGAACCTTAATTATACTGGCACTACCGTGCCAATATAATATGTATTCCACAAGGTCCCTGTTATGTATTTCATTTATGCAATAGGGTTCTTTAGGATTGTGTAAGTTTTGTTTTAAATTGTTTATTTACTTTTTCATGTTAACATACATGAGCTTTTTGTGGTTTTCCCCAGTAGCTCAGCTTAGCATAGTGGTTGCTATGGATGCTCCAACTTTACATTATGCACAGTACATAGTGAAAAAGTTTGATGCACAATTATTTTGTTTTTACATTTTGGGGAAGGGGATTTGTTCATCAGAAAAAGTGAATAAAAACTGAATTTTCTGCCATTTTTTTTGCTGATTATAAAAAAATCTAAAAGGCATATATATATGAAACACCTCATTTTGTAGATACTTTTGTGCTAAACAACTTTTGTGCTCAACGTGGAATGCTATCAGTTTTAGTTTTAAAGTTATTTGTATTTGTCGAAAAAGTGCAAAAAATGCCATAACTTTCTGTTGTTTTTCGCTAATTCTACAAAAACTAAAAGGTATCTATAAATGAAACACCACACCACTCATTTTGTAGATATTTTTGTGCTAGACAACTTTTGTGCTCACAGTACCATGCTATTTTTTTTTGCGTTTTAAAGTTATTTGCATTTGAATATGATTAGTACTGCTACTGAGGCCAAACATTCTAAATTGGTTGATGACATAGCAACTGTGTATATAAATGAGTGATGACATAGTAACCATGTACGTAAATGAGTGATGACATACTTACTATGCACATAAATGGTTTTACTTCCGCAGTAGCTACAATACACATTATTTATGGCATGCATTTATTGTTCAAACCTGTTGCATAAATAAAAAAAATATATATATATATAATTTTTTTTTTACTGAAGTAATCAGATATACACCTTTGAGGAAAATGCTCATTTACAAAGGTTCTTCGTCAGTAACAGAAAACAAAATGGTAATGTACAGTCGTACATAATGAGGTTACAATTTATATTGATCAATATCAAACAATGATGTGCAGTCATACACAGTGAAGTTTACAATTTAAATTAAACAATCATCTGGTAGCCTTAGGAAGCGTTGTCAAGTGGAACAGACAGAGGAAAACAGCAGATACCATGAGACATTGCCAAGCAGCAGCATAAGTACAGTATTGATAGAGACGTGCTGTACTTACAGCTAGAGAGAGATTGTTTCTTTATGCAGTCTGTCTGTTTATAGGGTATTTATTTTGTATTAACTAGTGTGTTTTGCTCTTTTATATTTTTCTGTGTATTCTAAAATTGTGCAGTGTAAATGTCAAATATCTCTGTGATTGCATGGTGTTTTGTGGTACCGGTAAAATTCATTGTTATTGATCAGTCTGGTGATCGGCTACCAAAGAGCATGACTGCCAAGTATAAAAGTAACCTGTGTTTGATATAGGGTGGCTGAGAGGTTCCTGGGAGTGACTAAAGGGCTTATTCAGTGCCTAAAGTAAAGGGCTTCAGTGGTTGAGCAGTGGCCAGTGGTTGGGCGAGAACAGATAAGAGATACCCTAATAGCTATTTTAGGACTGAGTCACTCAACCTCACCCAGTTTATCACTGGACTCCTGTGTCTTATTCCCCACTCCAACCACACACTCCTGGATTTGGTTCTTTTCTCCACCCACACCAGATAACTGCAACTGACACCTTACTGGATGCCTTCAGCGACCACTGTATGACTTTCTGTATCAGGAAAGATCGACTCCCCGCTGCCCTTCCCAAATACATTTGGTCCATTTCTTTCCAGTCACTTAACCTTGACTTACTCTTCAGTGACCTCACTGCCGCAGACTGGTCCCCCATTGTCTCTGCCCCTTAAATTGATGCGGCCTTCTCTCTGTTTGATTCTAAATTGATACACATCTGGGACAAGCAAGCCTCCTTTAGAAAATCTAGGGTCAAAGGATCCCACCACATGTGGATTATGCCAGATCTCATAGATTACTGTAAGTCCCATGACCATGTTTAGGCCTGCTTCAAATTATACCACTCCCCTACTGACCGACTTTCCCACTGGAAGCTCAGAAACTCCTGCACAAATGTGATCCGAGTAACAAAGTCAGACTACTTCATAATCAACCTCCAGAATAACTTTAACTCCCCTCAAAGTTCTGGAAGCTTATTCACTCTGTTTGACCCCCTTCCGAGTTGGCCCCTTTGTCCTAGTGGTAAATAGTCCACAAGTTTTTACTCCCTCTGCTCTTCCTTCTTCCCCCTCCTGCCATCGCTCCATCCCACCCTCTTCCCTCCTTCCTTGGCCCCACCTTTCCATGGGGGTGTAACTTTTTCCCTGTAACTCCTTAAGAAACCTTGCAGGCTCTTTCCTCCCTTTATCTGTTCAAATCCAGCCCTGACCATCTAGACCCCAAACTGCTTCATCTTACTGCTCCTGCTGTTGCCTTCCCCCTCAGTCACCTTCTCAAACTCTCTTTCCTCTGCTGTGCTGTCCCCATTCTTGGAAGTTTGCTAAAGTTCTCCCCCACCACAAAGGAGGTGATCCCTTCTCCCCTGACAACTTCTGCTCCATCTCCCTTCTCCCCACTGTTGCCAAGCTGCAGAAGAATCTAGTTTACGCCAGGCTTGCTTACTTCCTCTACTGCTTCAACTTCCTGTCTCTCTTTTAGTCTGGCTTTTGTAAACACCACTCCACCATCTCCTCCCTGCTGCAGGTCACTGTTTCCATTCTCACTGGGCTGGATCAGGGGCATATCACAGTGGCCGTCTTCATTGACTTGGCCAAGGCCTTTGACTCGGTGGCACATCCTCTCCTCCTGGATAAGCTGAGCTATGCCAACCTCTCAGTTTCTGCTGTAGACTGGCTCCAATCCTGTCTTTCTGGCCATCTGCAGTCAGTACAGGTGGGAGGTCACCATCTCCCCTCCCTCATTTAGTCCAGGATCCCCCCAGTCCTCCATCCTGGGACCCATCCTAGTCTTAACCTTCTTAATCAATCTCCCATCTGTCTGTGCTAATTTGCATATCCATATGTATGCGATTGACACAATCATCTATGCCTCTGGCCCCTTGGCATTGGCCTTGGAAGGTTCGTTCCAGTGAGACTTCCAAAATGTCCTATGCTGGTTCCAAGCCAACAACCAACTTTGGGTCAGGGACTGACAGGTACCATCTCCCCTCCCTCATTTAGTCTGGGGTCCTCCAGGCCTCCACCCTGGGACCCATTTTATTTTCAGTCTTCTTAATTGATCTCCTATTTGTCTGTGCTAATTCACATATCCATATGTTTGTGGATGACACAATCATCCATGCCTCCAGTCCATTGGCTTCGGTCTTGGAAGGTTCACTCCAGCAGGACTTCCAAAATGTCCTATGCTGGTTGCAAGCCAACCAACATTGGGTCAACAGTGAAATAAACAGTGTCCATGACCTTTGATATCAGCTAGAAGCTGGCCAGGCTCTCCTACCCCAACCCCTCTCATTTGTACCACAGTGGATTGCTCCCCCCTGGAAGTAACTTCCATTTTCAAGTATGTTGGTGTGGTTGGACAGCAGGCTGGACTTCTCTGCTCACATCAATGCCATTTGTGATGCTTGGCCAGCTGGTTATGATTGTTGGATGATACTTGTAATACAAAAATATAGTGTGTGATTGTCACAGTGCTTCCATGGGTGAAAGTGACAGAATTTATATTATACCAGGAGATCTCTGTAATGTAATTAACTTCCTTGAGACATTGCATTTTATGGCCTTTTTTTTATTTTTTATGACCTGTTGCTTCTTTGAAGTGGAAGCGAAATGGGACTTTATGAGTCTGCCAGAGGATGGAGACCATAAACTTTTATGATGTATTAAGAGGAAGAATATTTAACATCAACTGGTGTTAAAAAGCTATAAAACCCCTTTGAAATGCATTGGGAGAAGGAACTGGGAAGTTACAGACATAATTTGGGAAATGAGTTATCGTGTTTGTATTTTTTTATATTCTAAAAGGAGGAGCTAGATGACTCTTAGAAGGGGTGTGGAGAGAGACAGTTTAAACTATATTGTGTGAGCTGTTGATATATATATTCCATCTTGGGAGAGAGAAACACACATCTCTCTGATAAGCACTTAGAGGTAATGCATTAAATAGAAAAGTATCTAACTGTATGTTGGTAGGAATCTGTCTGTAGTTTTCTTTGTTTTCTTGTAAGTGATCGTATGCTTTGTGACATAGTGTTCTGTGTTCACATTTTTCATATTTTTAACCATTTTTAGTAAAATCTATATTTGACAGATACTGCCTGGGTCTTCCAAGTTCTTTTTTTGCATGTGACATATAGAGGGCTAAGACTGACAAAATTGTTCAAAAGCTTGGTGGTGTTACTAAACTGGGAAAAGGTAAGAATATACCCAAGGTATTTTATTGAGTCTTAAGGGTTCATTTTGGAAGCCTGGCTGGGTACCCCTGGCGTAAGATTGTACCACAATCCCCAAAGAGGGTACGTATCTGTGCCTGTACATTGGGTACACTAGCATAAGGTTCACAGTTTGAATCCCCCCAGAACTTGAAACTAAAGGTGATTTGGACCCACAAGCAGACAGGAGGGTTACCCTGTCTGTTACCTGTTCACACTCTTGCGCTCGGAGGTTGGCACTGTGGGAGCAGAGGGCCTGACCTGCTGAGTGCGTTTGTGACACCATTCACTTCAAACTCTGCCCTTAACTTGGTGCCCTGTATTGCACCAAGGACTGCCTCCCTTCCAGGGGCGTAGTTTGTTATTTTTACAGGGGGGGTAAAGTAACAAAAAAGTCCTGATTTTCACTTAGCACGACAGTGAAGAGGGCAGGTGGTTTGCGTAATGCAAACAAATCAACCAGCATCAAATAATGCCCAAAAAACATTTAAGACTACAGCTGAATAACTCCTGGGAGGGACCAGCCCAGGCCAAGTCAAGCACTTCCTCACCCCACCGGTTTACTGCAGCCTGCCTCGGCCCAACTCCTCCCGAGACCAGAGTCGAAAACTGACCGAGATCTGTTTTGTATTCAGTTCTTCGTTCTTCTGCCTTGGGGTGAGGACTTACTTGTAAAGTTGAAAATATGTAAGGAACTTAACTTCCTTCTCAAGAGGACAGGACCTCTCCTCAGCTTCAATTCAAATCAGTCTTGACCTAATTTTGCACCCACCTGAACCTCCAGGTGGATAGCTCACTAGTCTCTCACCCCCCTTTGCTGCTTACATAACCCTTCCAAGTCCAGCCCTTAGTGGCTCCTGAACTTCCTGAAATGTCTGCTTGAGCTAGCCCTCCCATACTTGAGGAGTGCAAAAAGCATGTTTCGAGGAAGTGCAGCAAATGGCTGTGCCACCTCAGTATACCTATAAACATGGATGGTATGGGAAACATCCCAGCATTTGCGTCCTTACAGCATGAGCCCTTATTTACATAGATTACATAAAAAAATGCGATTATACAATGACAAGAATGAATGCTGGCCTTTGATTGGTCAGTCTTGGACTAGACCCATGATGTTATCCCAGTACATCCGATTCATCACAGGTCTAGTCTCAGCCTCTCCTTGAACCTCTTGATGATTGTTAGCATTAGTATGGTTTTTTGTATCTTCTCTTAAAAACATTTTTCCACACCAAATAAAACATCTTTAAAATTATTATTTTTTTAATTCTATATAACAACACGCCATTGTATAATGGCAATAATGCCCTCAAGGGTGTGTGTCATGGTAGGATAACGTTACGCCTTATGTATTGGATGCACTTGTGCCCAACCACCTGAGGTGTGACGTTATCCCAGCATGACACACGCTCTGTCGGGCATTATTGATTACTTGCACACAGTGTTAACACTTTTCTTTGTTGTACCCAAGTTAATTCATTAGTCTCCCATCCCATCCCATATTATTCAATGTCACATGTCTGAATCTGGTTAGGTAAGGTAAGCAAAGAGGATAATGCTCTCCTCAAGCAAGCAAGCATTGCATACATAAGTATGGGACTTGCTGATATCCCTCAGGTGGTACTCTTAACAAGCATGCTGATGTACCTGGGACAGTGCAACAGAACAATGTAAATCCCTTAATTGTTCAAGATGATCATGGGAACCTCTACCACTCTCCTCCCCATAGGCTCCTAAGGAATATGCATCTCTGTCCATGACCAGCGTAACACAACCCCATCCAAGCAAATATGGAGTGCCCTGGCACAAAAGTGGTCGCATCACATAACCTAAGAGAACAGACGCCACAGGAAGTCTGCTGGAACAATTACTCCAGATACCTGTGCACAGCCTTACAGGATCCACCCTGAAAGGTAAGCACTTGGTTGGTGGTTTTTATTAGCATCACCTATGACAGTGTGTGGTGGGCCGGTTGTGGTAGCCCAGGTTGCCGTGGATCTCCCCCCCCCCCCACAGACTACTTCAAAATCGTCTCATCTGACAGTTTTGAAGGCCACAAATGAAACATGGTTTTTTCAGTTTGATGTGGTTTAATACAGTTTTCTTGTCCGAGCGTGTCTCTGTATTCTTTTACACACAGACACAGACAGACACACACATCACCACAAAATGAACTTTTTTTTATACCATGTTTACATTCAGGATAAAGACAGGTTAAAGCAGGTCCAGGCAGTATAACACAGTAAATGAAACAATGCATTTTACAATGCCCAACAAACCACCAAAAGACCACAAAACAATGGACCTTCCCCTCAGTAGTGGCCCTAGCCACAAATGGTTACCAGGGCACAGCTGGGGCACAACAGATGGCAGCCAGGGCACTAATATATTGTTACTATGGGGAAGCTCTGCACCATATGGGGCAACAACTGGGGCACAGCATTTTTTTACCAGGGCACATGCCCTGGCAGGCCCTGGTGGAGAGCCACCACTGCCTGCCCTGGGGGGGGATGGCTAGGTCACAGGTCAGGGTGCTAAATGAGGAGGAGAGACCACAGAACATCTTGTCTAACCACACAGTAAGGTGAAACTACATAAACGTGCACAATTTTTATACTGTAGGATTTCATACTTTCAACAGTTCCTAATTTTGACACAGAAACTTATCATTAGTGCCTCCACCCACCCACACAACAGTGCCCCCACCACATCCACACAATGCCTGTATCCCCAACCCCACCCACACAAATGACCAGTGTCCCCAACCCCACACACACACACGATCAGCAGTGTCCCCAACCACACACACACAAAACCAGCAGTGTCCTCAACCCCTCCCACACACACGACCAGCGTTCCAACCCCCAAAATCATGGCCAGTCAATAGTCACTATAACAACAGCCAGGTAGTAGTATAATCATTTCTTTAGGGTACATGTTTTAGTGCAAGATTTTTTTTTGCTAGTCTTGTAACACTGTTCGGGGGAGAAGACAAAAAGCTACACCTTTGGTTGTGTTTGCCAGGCAATGAAGACAGAGACAGTAAGGCCAAGGAATCTGTCTGTTTCACCTCTCCACAGTGGACAATCGGAGAAATCAAAAGAGTGAAAGATTATTTTTACAGCCAGGTAAAGGATGAGGGGGAAATAATGTTTCAACATTTACTAATGTTCGTATGCTAGCTGCGGGCACAGGTCAGTGAGATACATCCCTTGACAGGTAAAGGATGAGATGGAAATTACGTTTTAACATTTACTTATGTTTACATGCTAACACCCAGTCTGCAAGCACAGAATGTCCCCCCCTCCTAACCAACATGGACAGTCCACCAGAAACCCAGTCAGCAAACATGGACAGTCCCCCCCCCCTTCACCCCACCTACAAGGACAGTCCCCCCCGACACCCGAACAGTCCCCCCCTCCCCACCAGACACCGGGCCAGTGAGCATAGAATGCCCCCTCCCAACCGGCGAGGACAGTCCCACCAGACAACCAGGCAGCCAGCAAACATGGACGGTCCCCCATATCCCACTAAGGACAGTCCCACCCCCAACACACAGCTAGCAAACACAGAATTTCCTCCTGCCCCACCAACATGAACAACCCCCAAAACACCTGGCTAGCAAACACGGAGAGTTCCCCTCCCAACAACACTGATAGTCCATCCTAGACACCTGATCAGCAATCACCGATATTCACCCCCCTCCCCATAAGCCAACATGGATAGATCCCCCAGACACCCGACCAACAAATAATCCCTCTCTCCCCACAAGACACCCGGCAGGCAAACATGGACAGTCCCCCTTTTCCACCATCATGAACAGTCCCCCCAGACAAATGGCCATCCAAGCCCACCAAACAATGGCTAGTGTCACCACCCCACCATCATAGCCAGTGTCCCCACATCACCATGGCCTGTGTCTCCACCTCACCAGACCCCAGAATAGAAAACAGACTGTCCCCCCAGCCCCACCAAACACTGACCGCCCTCCCAGTTCCAAACACTAACCACCCCAGCTCCAAACACTGATCATCCCCACCCAGCCCCACCAAACGCAGGCCCTCCCCCAGCACCAAACACTGACCATCCTCTCAGTGAGTTAGCCCCAAAACACACAGACCGTCTCCCCTGACCCCAACTCCACAAAACAGACCATCCCCCAGCCCCACCAAACACAGACTGTCCAGTGAGTTTCCCCAACAAACCCCACCACACCAGTAGCACAGTAACTGAGTATCCCCACCCCACCAACATAACCAGTGTCCACACCATACCAAACAAATGGGCCCCCCACCCCGCCAACATGGACAGCCTCAACAGTCAGCAAATCCACTCCACCCAAAGAAATACAAGCTGACAGCAAACCTTGCACCCACCCCCAGACACATGGCCATGACCAAGACAACCCCCAAAAGACACATTTCTGGGATGTGAATGGTATTAAATTTCCAACAACCAGCTTGCAGCACAGTTACTCACCAAATCAGTAAGGGCACAGACAGGGCAGCATGCAGCAGGGCACAGCAAGGTCAAGAAGGCAGGTCAGGTAGCAGAGTCTCTCCCAACAGTCCGTTCCTCTCCCAATTAATCCTCCAACGAGACAGTAACTCATTTTTTCTGACACCAGATGTACGTGTCGCATTATGGGTCTGCTATAGCCTGCATGACCGCTGGCTTCTTCACTGTTCTGGGCCTGGCTGTTCACTGACCTGAATAATCCCTCTCGGTGGACTGTGGAACTGGTGGGCAGCGGGCGTGGTGTGGGACTTGCCGACAACACAGTAAATCTTTTTCTGGCCTGCTGGACACAGGAGCTGGGTGTGCAGGCAAGCTTGGCCGTGCCTCAGACTCACTGTAATTGTACTACTTACTCCTCTGCCTGGTCTGTCCAGTGGTAGAGGCCTTATGGCGACAGGCCTCTTAGGCTCTCAGGGATGGGAGGCTCAGGTGGCAGTGGGAGAGCCCAAAGCACAGCTGGCTGCACTGAGAAACAGAGAGTAGGTAGTCAGAGAACTTGGGTGAGGTATATTTAAACTGGGCTGTTCAGGACAGGAGGAGGGTGGGAACACTAGACTGACTGAGACACCGGTGACACCTGACAGACAACCAATGACTGCTGCTCGACATCCTCGAATAGCTATCTCTCCTCAGCCCTACACTATATGGATGCTACTGCTGCTCCTTCATGGAAGGCACACAGACAACTAAATGGCGCCACTAACGGAGTACTGCTCACGCGATGGTGCCAGCTTGCAGCACTCTCTGATTGGCTGTAACATGCAGGCTACTATGGTTTGCAGGCTTGCAGCCAATCGGAAAGGGATAGTTTTGTTTAGAGACATGGCACCATGCCACCACCCCCTCCCTCCCCAGAGAGGTGCAGGCAGTCCGGGCATAGCCCTGAGCCCATTCAATATTAAAAAAAAAAAAAAAAAGATAACCGGGAGAATGGTGGCTGGGCTCTAAAAAAAGTCCTGGTCTAATTTCAGGGGCAGCTGCCCTCTGCGCCCGCAATCTATTCCTGTGCTCCCTTCCCAGGTCTGCTGGGAGCGGATCACCAAAATGTGCTTCCAGTGTTTGACTATGTGGAATGTGGTCTGTGGCACTGCCACCTCCTCTTCCCTTACCAGACTGGATATCCTCTGCGATGCTTTCTGCCGTTTAACCACTAATGCCCCCTTTCGCACTTGCCACTGTTCCACATATTCCTTTCTATCCCCTCTCCCTTTGCGTCGCCTATCTCACTATGCCTTATCCATCTCCAGATACTGATTTCAGTCTCTTCCTCCTTTCCTCTTTTCCCTCCTCTTTCTTATTCCTTCTGCCTCCTATTCTCTTCGCTCAGGAGACTCATGCACCTTCTCCCTTTCTCATTCCCACTCCACTGCTGGGCAAAACCCTTTCACCTACTGCATCCTCTGCCTCTGGAACAGCCTCCCTCCCACACATTCAGTCCCCCCCCTTTTAAATGTCAGCTGAAACTTCTCTGTGCCACATCCTGCTCCTGCCAGGTCATCCCAACAGAATTCCTCTTCCCACCCTATCTGACTGCTGTGTTCTGACCCGATGCCATTGCGCTGGCTGTAATCTTGCTTATCTGTTCTATATTGTTACAGATTTGTATCACCTGCTTTTCCTCAGCCTGGTCTCAACTTTAAACCACTGCTGGTGTATTTAATCACCTGTATCTCCTGGCATTGTAGTCACGTTCCTTTGTACCTTTATGCTGCTCGTTGTACCATTATGATAATATACTATCATCACTGCACTTTTACCTTGTTACTGTGATAACTATACTATCATGACTGCACTTTTACCTTGGTACTGTGATAACTATAGTCTTGATACCGCACCTTTACCTTGGTACTGTGATAACTATACTATCGTTACTGCACTTTTACCTTGGTACTGTGATATCTATACTATTGTTACCGTACTTTTACCTTGGTACTGTGATAACTATACTGGTGATACCGCACTTTTACCTTGGTACTGTGATAACTATACTGTTGATACCGCACTTTTACCTTGGTACTGTGATAACTATACTGTTGATACTGCACTTTTACCTTGGTACTGTGATAGCTGTACTATTGTTACCGCACTTTTACCTTGGTGCTGTGATAACTATACTAGTGTTAACTGCACTTTTACCTTGGTACCTTGATAACTATGTAGAGAATAATGGATGGGGAAGGGTTTGATATGAGAATTTAATGCACACCCGAGTTGTGGGATGCTACATAAACCCTGAGGGCGAAGCCAGAGGGGTTTATCAAAGCATCCCACAATGATGGTGTGCATAAAATTCTCATATGAAACACTCTCCTCATCTTTTATTTTTTACAATAACAGACCAGCAATTTTTCTCCAGCAGTTTGTGAGACTGTTTGGCCCCGCCCACATACAGAATGTTGGCCAATGAGGCAGCAGCATAGTTTGACTGGCATGGCTAATGAATGTCATAACAACCAGCTGGTTGTTATGGAAAATATCAACCTGGTCAGTACATTGAGAGAAATTGCTGACCAGTTATTATACTGTTGGTATCACACTTTTACCTTGGTACTGTGATAACTGTACTACTGTTAGCGCACGTTTACCTTGGTACTGTGATAACTATACTGTTGATACTGCACTTTTATTGAAGAGAATCAGAATTACAATCCTTTGAGTCATTGACTCCTTTGCAAAGGCTCCATGTCAGTACAAACAAACAAAAAAAAAAACATAACGTTTGCTAGTATTTATACATAGGTCACATAGTTCAGTGTGTAAACATTGCGTCAAGTATCTTACGTAGTCCTTTGGTCTAGGTTATGATACAAAGTAGGTTACAGTTACGGAGGGTCCTAAGTGACCCCCAAGTCAGAGTTTATATACAGTGTGATCATGGCACTTTGTGAATGCAGTCAGGATTAGGGTTTTAAATAATCGATTAGCAGTTTTTTCTTGGGACAATACTAACTGTACAGAAAGTATTTATATAGGTTTTCTACAAGTGTTATGTTTGTTAACCACCGTGAGGCAAGTGTTGTGCATTTTCACAATGTTTTAGCACTTTTATGAGCAAAACGCTAATCAATTTTTAGAGTTAAATAAAACCCCGAGGATTAAGGTAAAGCAGTTAATCCTACCATTGTGGATTTTTTTATTTTCTGTGCTAGTGCTAGAGACTGCAGTAATTGCCATCACAAGTAGCTGATTCAAGGAGGAGTATTTTAAGACCAGTTTTAAATTGGCCAAGACTGGGGACTAGAGAGATAATGCAGGTAGGTTGTTTATTACCTTGGTACTGTGATATCTATACTATTGTTACCGCACTTTTACCTTGGTACAGTGATAACTATACTAGTGTTAACTGCACTTTTATCTTGGTACTTTGATAACTATACTATTGTTACAGCACTTTTACCTTGGTATCGTTTACACTTTCTATTGTTCTCTTTTACTTGAAGCTGTATTCTCCTTGCTGGGAATGTTGTACTACTTATCCTCTTTCCCCATTCCCCCAGGTCACATCTGGAAATGAGCCTCGGTTCGGTGTGCTTTTCACGGTTACTAATTTTTTAAATAAATAACTAAATAAATAATGTGGTAGCAACAAGGAACAAAAAGCAGTTGTCAAGAGGTCCAGTGCCTCTTGTATGTCAGTTTGTGACAGTCTGGTGGTCTGTCTGTCTCTCTCTCTCTCTCTCTCTCTCTCTCTCTTATCCAAAAGAGTTGTGCAGGAAAGGCACACTATACCAGAGCTTATTTCCATGTGCATCCAGGGGGAAGTGGATTAAAAGAAGGAAAAGATGTTGGCTGGCTGTGCCACTGACCTAGGTAATGGAAATGGACTCTGATCACTCAGGGGGATTGCAGGGAGAAGGAAGATCTAGCATCCCAAGGACATGCTTCCCTCAGAACGGGGAGATACGGTGTCCCTCTCTTGTACTGCAACCTGGTGGGGGCCATGTGAACACAACAGAGATGCACACAGGGAAGAGGGGCAGCTGCTGAATGCTGGCATGCATGTGTGTGCATCATCGCATGCTGGTACCCTCATTAGAGAAGACCATAAGAAGAAAATCTCCAGTATGTTGAGGTCAATGTCAGCATCCCCCTGAAGGTTCAGTCATGACTGACTGATCAGGCCACCCATCACATCTGCGGTCCTGAGCAAGTGGTTGGACAACAAGTCCCTGAGAAGGTGGGTGACAGGGCTGGAGTGGGGGAGGGGTGCTGCCAGGAGGTGGGCAGACCAGAGGCCAGAGGAAAAGAAAAAGAGTGAGGAAAGAGGCCGCATAGAAACATAGAATTTGATGGTAGATATGGACCGCTAGGCTCATGCAGTCTGCCAGTGTACCCTACCTGTATTAGCGGCCGCTGACTCTACTTGGTTATCAGCTTTAGCTTCTCCTTCCCACCGCTATCGTTCCCTTATGTCTATCCCATATATGTTTGAATCCTGCCACTGTGCTCGCTCCTACCACCTCCTGGGGCAGGCTATTCCATTCATCCACCACCCTTTCTGTGAAAAAGAACTTCCTCACATTACCCCTTATCCTGCCGTTCTCCAATCTCAGGATACAAATTACAACAGAAGTGCAAACTAGCAGTAAAGAGTAGATTATGAACATTCAGCTGAGTACCACAGGGTAGTGAACATACAGTCGGCAGCAACCAGGTGGACAAAATGCATTCAGTACAATAAAGCTGAAGCCAGGGGACTAAGATGAGAAAGCTAGGGTTGTGCGCGTGTGTGTGTGTTTGTGTACATAATAAGAAGGATCATGGATATGAAGAGGGCTTAAGCTGTACTGTGGGAGTAGTGGACTCTAGAAGTGAGGGTAGGACTGACACAGATTTTACTTGGGGGGGGGGGTAAAAGCTTCATCTAACTCACTGCTTACACTCTGTCACCAAGCTCTGCAACACCAGCAGCATGCCTTGGAATGCCCTTGAACTGCCTTTCCACCATACTCAGCTGGGCAAGCATTCATTCACAGTTAGGGCTGCTTGCTGATTAAATTAGCTGCCTGATACCTTGCTTAATCTACCTATGTTTGACCAGTCTAAGAGAGCACTACGGGCAACCCTAACAAGTCAGTGCGACTGTAGCTGCTAATCATCCTAAGTCCCTCTCTGTATACTCTTTGAACTTTGTCAGACTCTGGCTCTGAAGCCATGTACCATTACTACGCTTGCTCTACACTGATTCTGTCTACCTGCCTTATTGTAAAACTGTATGCAGTTGATTCCAGCCTATTTATTTGTACTTGTTTGACTTAATTCACTGGAACTCACTTATTTTATTTGTTACATTGCTTTGCAATCTCTGTTATCGACTTGGAACCTTTGTAAAAGAGTACTTGTGCTCAAAGGTATTCTCCAAAATCTCCAATAAAGAACTACATACATAAATAACTTTACTAACTGAATAATAAAAAAATAAATGAATGAAATAAATAACTGGAGACTAGGGGAATGATGAGGGCAAGGCACAAGAGGGGGAAAAAATACCTTAATCTTTTGGATCTCGGACCCAGATGGGAAGGCTAGACAAGACAACTTGGTGCCACCCAGGGGTGGAGAATAGGAGAAAGATAGCAAAGTATTTTAATGATAAAGGATTCAGTAGTTCGAGGAGTCAAGAAGATGGTGGGGAAGGGGGTGGTCCGATGTCTTCCTGGTGCATCAGACATCCGGTATATGGATAGGGTAGGGAGGACGGTACAGGAGGGGGAAGGGGATCCGGGGTGCTGCTACATTTGGGTACCAATGATCTTGTGAACCAGCTTGTCAGAATGGTGAAGCGCAACTTCCGAAGGCTGTGGGACAGATTGAATGTATGCTCAGTTTCCCCTAGCCTTTTCAGAGGTTCTCCAAGCATGGGGTAGGGAGAATAGAAAGGACAGAGTTTGGAAGGAGGACATTGAGGAGTTTTAATGGGAGATTGAAGGGCTGGTGTGAGGGTGAGAGGTACCATTTTGTAGGGGACTGTGATGGCTTTCACTCAACAAAAGAAGGAACGCATATGCTCTGGCAGAAGTTTGATATCTACATTGGTGGACAGTTAGAGTGCGAGGGAGGCTAAGGTTGGGGGAACCACTGAGAAAGGAGAGCAAGTGGGAAACCTAGTTAGGGCTCCCTCAGAAATAGGGACTAGGAAGTTTGGAGAGGAATGCAGGAAGTCAGGAGTTTCTAATAGGCTAAGAAAGAAACCAAGGAGGGAGGGCTTGCTAAGCTGTCAAAAAACAGAAAAAAAAAAAACAGGAAAGTAAGAAGGTTGAAGGAGGATGAAGGGGAAAGGATCTATAAAAGATGGGAGGGGAAGGTGGTCTGTTTTAATGCCAGGAGCCTGGGAAACAAAATAGTGCACTCCAGGTGATGGTGGCAGACGCAGAATTGGACCTTGTAGCCATTATGGAAACTTGGGTTACAGGCATACCTCTCAACCTCCTGCCTTGTAAATGAGGGGCAAGGCTTAAAGAAATTAGGGACAATCAGGAAAAGAACCTAAATCAGGAACACATCTGGAAAATTGGTGGCATCCACTCAGGGAGCTAGTAGAATAAGGGACTTAGTCTAAAATACATTTTCTGAAGAACAAGCCTGTGTAACCCCCCTGCAAATGGGGGTTCCCAAAAGACTTCCAGGAGCTTGCTTGAATGCTCCAAGCCTGAATGGTGTTTGGCATTTAAGCCATTTATCAGTGAGTGTTTTTAGAGCCTCTGGTACTGTCTCTTTAAGAGCTGTCTGCTTGCAGACATAATTAGTTTGTATGGGGGACTGTGTGCTTCTCTGAGTACCACTCGAGCTGCTGCCAATTCACTTCATTTTGCAGTCACTAGGAGTGCAAAGGGAACCTATCTGAAAAGATGTAACTGTTTGCCAGAAATTATTTAGAGTAATAATGAAATTACAGTTTGTCTAACCTGCTTTCTTTGCAGTCAGAACTGTGTCTGCTAGTTCCCCATTCTAGTTTTGAACTGCTGAACTGGACCAATCAGTGTGGGGTAAGCTAGCTCTAAAATGGTGCCTTGGACGAATCAGAACTTGGACTCATAATCTGAGCCAGCCACAAGAGGATTGTATGGGCAGTGACTCTGGGAGATGTAGTTTAGACTTCAGTGCCTTTTGGACCAACAGCAGCAGTCTATTGTGGTGACAGCCAATCCAGTCAAGAACTGGAGGAACTCAAAGGAAGTGCCGCGTTTTGTCGGGTTGGAGTTTCAGTTGAGCTTTGGCAGTGAAGAAGGAAGGAGCCCTGTGCTTTTCAGTGTGCAGTTTAGTCAAAAACGGTGTAAGGCCCAGAGAGTTCGGTCTGCAGCTTGTGTAACAGCTTGTTAGGACTGAATCCGTCCTGTAAAAAGAATCAAAGGATCTCTGAAGAGTAGAAACCAGGCTCACCCTGTAGAAGACTGGAGGAATTGCTGAAAATTGCACTCGGTCTGTCAGGAACTGAATCTGCTGTGTGTTCTCCCGGTATTGTGCAGTAATTGCGATCGACACAGATGCAGCCTGCCTGAGGTATTTGTCTATGTTAAAGTACTGTACTGTGATTGTTGCACTGTATCTCATTTCACAGGAGGTCCCAGTGCGGAACAGACCTGGGGAAGTGTATACTGTGAGGTAATTCTGATATATTGTGTGGGCCACTAGTGGGAAGAGAAGTTGCAGTGTCCCAGAGGCTGTGACCAAGTTAGTTTAACTATTGCAAACCCTGACCTCTGGGTGGAGGCACCCCATTGGATCCAGGCCCCTCAACCTGTTAGTGGCAAATCAGGCAGGGTAGTAGCCCCTGGGATAGCGCCATCTAGGGGTTACATCTTGGAGGCTCACCGCTGGATTGTGTGTCCTCTAGTGGCCATATTTACAACCACTGTTAAGAAAAAATGGGTACCCGACAGAAGTGGCTGTGCACCGGCTGGTGGAGTGGTGTACTGGGAGAGATCGACCCCAAAATGCTATGCTTATCCTGGACATCCCCTGGGTATCAATACGGACACTGTGCAGGAGTACTTTCCAAGGTGGAAGGTTTACAAAACCCTGTGGTGGTGGGTCGGCATGCTAATCTGCTCACCCACACTTTCCTGGCCCTAGTAGAGTTTAAGGATCCCATAGATAGCTCCAAAGTGCCACAGACCATTACCCCAGAGGAGCCCTCACTGCTTGGAGAGTGATAACTAAGGACAGTAAAGACCCGGGGAATCAGCCCCACCACTATCTGAAACTTTTGAGAGAAATTTGCTGAATGGTTGCTGGGAGAGGGAAAACTGTGGAGGACTTGAAGAAACTATTCTTGCCACCTGGGGTGTTCCTCCCCAACACCCTCTCCTGCTCCAGTGCCCGTGAATGGTGGCTGAACCAATGCAGACTCCTATTTCTGCACCTGCCATTAGTCACGACTCTTACCGAAGGTTGAGGATCTTCTCTGGCACCCTCCCCACCCCCCAAGGGGAGGATGACTGGGAGACCTGGATAGACTATGTTGCCCCCCAAGTGCTAGAATGGCAATGCTCAGAAGGCGAAAAGCAAAAGAGGGTTAGTGAGAGCCTCCGAGGTCCTGCCCTGGCTACCATCCGTGCTAAACGGGCCAGTAACCCTGAAGCGACTGCACAGGCCTATCTTGAGGCCTTGGAGAATGTGTATGGGAGCCCAGATTCTGATGAGGACCTATGGTGGAGAGTAAGAAATGCACAACAGTACCAAGGGGAGTTGTTGTCTGTGTATGTCTCTCGGCTGGAAAAATTGTTGCAAGAATGCCTCAGAAAGGGTAGTTTGCCAGCGTTGAAATGGACGAACCAGACTGGACAGAATTCTTAAGTCTGCCCCTTCTCAGAACTGCTGTTGCTTCAGTTAAGCCTGGCAAATCGACTGGAATCCCCACCTCCTATGATGAGTTAATGAGAGAAATTCGAGGAGTTGAGAAAAGGCGACTCGGAGGTACCTGCACCAACAGCTGTGGCTGCGACCGAGTGACTGAGGGTGACCCATCAGTGAAGTTCAGGGGCAGAGGTTGACGGTCAATGAGTGCTCTGACAAGAGAAAAGATATGCCACAATGGGGTAACTGTTGAGAGAGATCCGGGAATTCAAAACAGTCCCTTTATGAAGGCCACGCCTGCAAGCACGGCCCTGACCTATATCCGACTGCATCTGCTATGGGGTGGGGGTACCCACCCATGTATCTCCTGCTGATAACAGCTCCAAACTCAATTCCTTGACCATGGAAGTGGAGAAACTGACGATGTTCCAAATGCTTATCACGCCGCAGACAGAGATGGCACCCAGGTTTCCAGTTAGTAATACCCCCGCCCCTGGCTCCCAGTGTGTGGCGCCTCGCCAGCTCAAACTCCAGAAAGTATGTTTTGCTATAATTGTGGGAAAGATGGGCACATGAAAGGGAATGCCAGTCCCAAAAAGACACTGACAAAGTTGCATATAGGCTACAAGGAGAGCTTGGAGAACAAATCAGTGGTTAAGAGGTGCACGAATGATCCCAGTGAGGGCACCAAAATGCTAACTCACGCCCTTTGTGGCAAGGTCAGTTGCCCAGGCCCCCACTATCCTTCTCCAGACTGGTCCAGAATAATGGATCCTCCATGGAGACCACTGTAAAGGTGAATGGAGTGTCTACAAGAGCTGTATTAGACAGTGGCTCCCAAGTGACAATTATGTTCCAGGATTGGTATCAGAAGCATTTGTCAGGCGATACCACCACAACCATTAGAAGGACTGCATGTATGGGGTTAAGTGAAGGCCCTACCCCTATTCGGGTATATCCGATTTGGCTGTCTTTCCCCACCTCCGTGGCTGGAGTGGCCGAACAAGTAGAGACCCTAGCCTAGTATGTCCCCCACTGGACTGTATGATGGTGTCCCTTTGTTGATTGGAACAAATGCTCATATGTTCGGAAGGCTGGCACAGTTGTGTTATGAAAAACAGGGTCAAAGACTAGTAGAGCTTTAAGAGTTCCGGCTTTAATTAAGAAGGCCTATGAGGCACAGAGAGATGCTGAAAAAACAGAACCAGAGGAACCGGTCGGAATTGTATGGAAGAAGGATCCTGAGTCTCTGATCCTGGCGCCAAATGCCCAGTGTACCTTACAGGGAGAGGTCCGTATCAGAAAGGATGTTAAGAATAAAATATTAATGTTGGATGCACCAAGCGATGGAAAATTGCCAGAGGGACTGCTGGTCAAGCTTAGTATTTTGCCCTCAGAGCCCATGCTTATGCCAGAAGGGTAATGGTCCAAGTTCATAATGTGTCTGAAAGAGACATTCGATAAACAGAGGTTGCATCCTGGCTAATGTGCATTGTGCAGACACTGCAGTGATACCCAGCAGCAAGAGTTCAAGGAAGAATGACAGAGTAACGCCTGACTTGTTTGATTTCGCACTCCCGCTGCCAGCTGAATGGAAAGTGAGGATCAGTGAGAAGCTTGCCCAGAGAGACCAGGTGTTTTCTTTAAAGGAATGGGATGTAGGATGCGTGCAAGGAGCTGAGCACAATATCCGGCTGCATGACGAAAGACCATTTCGTGAGAGGTCTCGACGCCTGGCACCTGCTGACATAGATGATGTGAGACGGTGTCTGCAAGAGATGTTAGCTGCTGGTGTAATACAAGAATCCAGAAGCCCTTATGCTTCCCCCATTGTGGTAGTGAGGAAAAAGAATGGAACAGTAAGGATGTGTGTGGATTATCGCACTTTAACCCGGCAGACTATCCCTGATCAGTACACAATGCCCGCATTCAGGATGCTTTGGACTGCCTAAACGGGAGCAAGTGGTTCTCTGTGCTGGATCTCCGCAGTGGGTACTACCAGATCCCGATGGCCCCAGAGGACCGTGGAGAAGATGGCCTTTATCTGTCCGCTGATTTCTATGAATTCATGAGGATGCCTCAAGGATTTCAGGTGCCCCAGCCACTTTTCAACGATTGATGGGCGTGCAGTGGGGACATGAACTTACTAGAGTGCCTGGTATACCTAGATGATGTTATTGTGTTTGGCAGCTCACTGGAGGAACATGAGAGCAGATTATTTAAGGTATTGGACCGACTGAGGACTTTGGCCTTAAACGGTCCATTGATAAGTGTCAATTCTTTTCAAACATCAGTAAAGTATGTGGGACACATAGTATCCACCGAGGAATAGAGACCGACCCAAGTAAAGTTGAGGCCTTGACCACCTGGCCACAGCCCAAAAATCTAAAAAGAACTGCAAAGATTCCTGGGATTCTGTGGTTATTATCGGCGCTCATCAAGGACTACTCAAGAGTGATCCGCCTTTACTTAACCTTACTCAAGGGTATCCCCAACCCACAAAAAATACCAAAAGTCAGCGTCCCTCAAGACTGAAAGAGTGTATTTTCATCCGAGTGAAGTATTTGGGGCCCGCTGGACTCCTGATTGTGAGACTGCTTTTCATGAGATCATATATCAACTTACCCATGCTCCAGTGCTGGCCTCTGCCGATCCAAGAAAACCTTACGTCCTGCACACTGATGCTAGCTTGCAAGGGTTGGGGGCTGTGTTGTACCAAGAGCACGAGAATGGCCTGAGACCAGTGGCCTTTGCCAGTAGAAGCCTGACCCCATCCGAAAAGAACTATCCTGTACATAGTTAGAGTTCCTAGCTTTGAAGTGGGCTATTGTTGACCAATTCCATGAGTACTTGTATGGGGCTAAAATACTAGTAAAACTGACAATAATCCTTTGACCTATGTGCAGACCTCAGCTAAGTTGGATGCCACTGGCCATAGGTGCTTTCTGCATTATCTACATATGACTATGCTCGAATACCGAGCAGGTCTGAATCACATAGATGCTGATGCTCTCTCCCGGAGGCCTGTTCCCCAGAATGATTGGGTCCGATTGGCAGAACCTGACATTCGGGCACTCTGCCGGAAGTTTGACAGGGAGGAACAATGTCCACGGACGCAGTGGACTGCATGGTGGATTGCTTGGGACCTCTGAGAATTGCATACCTGCTGCTTATTGCCACTTTTCTGCAATAGACATTGGTGCACTGCCTCAGCTGGACAATGACAGTATTCGGCGGCTCAATCCCAGCGATCCCATGATCAAAGCAGCTTTGAAGCCCTCTATGCAGGAAAAGATGTGTCCAAATTACGCCCACTGATTTGAGAACTGCACTGTTATACAAAGAAGGTCCTAAGTTGAAACTGATCAATAAACTGTTATACAGAGAAACAGTAGACAGAGGGGACAAGTAGACAAACAACAACTAGTGCTGCCCACTGCCTTTCGAGACTCAGTACTGAGGTCCTTGCACAACCACATGGGGCACCTTGGTATAGACAGAACACTTGACTTGGTGAGATCCAGATTCTATTGGCCTAAGATGGGGGCTGATGTGGAGCAACACATTGAACTTGTAGTCGCTGCTTACAGAGGAAAGCTTTGCCCAGAGGGTTGCCCCTTGTTAACATCTCCACCAGTGCACCCATGGAGCTGGTCTGTATTGATTTTCTGAGTTTGGAGTCAGATCAAAGAAATATCAGTAATGTGCTGGTGGTCACTGACCATTTCACGAGATATGCCCAAGCTTTCCCCACCAAAGACCAGAAAGCATCCACTTGGCCAAAGTACTTGTAGAAAACTTTTTTGTTCACTATGGGGCTCCACAAAGAATCCATTCTGATCAAGGGAGAGACTTTGAGAGTCGTCTGATCAAAGAGATGCTTTCTCTGTGGGGAGTGCGAAAGTCCAGAACCACTCCTTACCACCCCAGGGGACCCACAGCCTGAACGCTTCAACCGCACTTTGCTAGATATGCTAGGCACCCTGCACCCAAAGGACAAGCCTAGATGGAGCCAACAAATTAGCACCCTGGTACATGCTTATAACTGCACCAAAGTGATGCCACTGGATTCTCCCCTACCGCCTGATGTTTGGAAGAGAAGCTCGACTACCAGTAGATGTGTGTTTGGGGTCTCTCCTGATGGGGTTCAAGCTGACAACTATTTACAGTATGTGCAAAGTTAAAGGCCCAGCTAACTCATGCATACCAACTGGCTCTCAAACCATGGCTGCCAAAAGAAATCTGGCCAACAAAGAAAGGTATGATAAAAGGTGAAAGCACAGGAACTCCAGGAGGAGATCGGTATTGCTAAGAAATCTGGGACTGCATGGCAAGCACAAGATTGCTGACAGATGGTACCATCTCCTCACATTGTAGTGGGCAAACTAGATGATCTGCCAGTGTACAAAGTAAGGCCTGAGAATAATTCAAAAGATGTAAAACAATGCATAGAAATCATTTACTGCCCATTGGACAAATCTTAATTGAGTCTGAGCCCTAGAAGATGCCCTCTGGACCAGTGACTAGAGCTGCTGCTAAGAAAAGATCAAGAAAGTCTGCACCTACAGAAGCAAAGTTAAAGTGTTCCCCTCCACAAGTCCCAGTTGAGCATGACTGTCAGTCCATATCGGAAGAAAGTGAGAGTGACTTTGAATACTATCCTTCTTACGAACTGAGTCAATTGTTTCGGGGCAATCCCCTAGTCAATACTGGAGACAAAGCTAGGCCTTCTGGACTGTCTAAGCCCCCAGCTTCATCCCTGGAGCCAGTGCTCCCAGAAAGTGAAGTGCAAAGCATCAGATCAGATGAAATGGAATCATTGTGCATGGTTGAACTGTTTGAGCTTTCAGGGGAGGAAAATGATAGATTGGGGCAGACTGGTGATACACCGAACAAGAAGAGTATTTTGAGTGCCCTGACAGTCCACTGCCAGTGTCCAAAGCTCCATGCGAGCCAAATGTTGTGGACTCAGAAACTGTAACTCCTGGAGCTGAAAGTGCCCCAAGTTCTAGCCTCTACCCCCATGGAGAGTCCCCTGACAAGTGAGGACAATGCTGAAAATGAGGCTCAGAGTGCAGAGACTATAACAGTTCCCCTAGAAAGACTGGTCGAGCTGTAAAGCCTGTGGTGCACCTCAGTTATGATTCACTTGGGAGGCCTGTGGACTTGCCTCTCAATGTTGTCCATAAAGGAGTGTATGTGTCCCCGAGCTCATTGCCCAAACTGAGCATCAGTGCTAACTCCAAGTTACTTGTGTTGCCCTCTAGTATGGTGCCCTGCCCCATCCAGCCCCAAGGTAACTGATAGGAAGGGCCCCTCTCTTCAGGTTTCATGTACAAGAGGTAATAACTTGAGTTATGGTACAATGTGTATGTAATACTGTGTAAAGAGTGACGTACTGCAATGTTTCAGAAATGTGTTCTTGGTAAATGATATATTGACTGATGATTACATGTGCAGCCTAATGCAAATGTATATGGTTGCAGTTGAAACTTATGGGTACTTGCTTGACGCGACGCCGCTTTCCCAGGCCAGGAAGGGTGTAACCCCTGCAAATGGGGGTTCCCAAAGACTTCCAGGAGCTTGCTTGAATGCTCCAAGCCTGAATGGTGTTTGGCATTTAAGCCATTTATCAGTGAGTGTTTTAGAGCCTCTGGTACTGTCTTTAAGAGCTGTCTGCTTGCAGACATAATTAGTTTGTATGGGGGACTGTGTGCTTCTCTGAGTACCACCGAGCTGCTGCCAATTCACTTCATTTTGAAGTCACTAGAGTGCAAAGGAACCTATCTGAAAGATGTAACTGTTTGCCAGAAATTATTTAGAGTAATAATGAAATTACAGTTTGTCTAACCTGCTTTCTTTGCAGTCAGAACTGTGTCTGCTAGTTCCCATTCTAGTTTTGAACTGCTGAACTGGACCAATCAGTGTGGGGTAAGCTAGCTCTAAAATGGTGCCTTGGACGAATCAGAACTTGGACTCATAATCTGAGCCAGCCACAAGAGGATTGTATGGGCAGTGACTCTGGGAGATGTAGTTTAGACTTCAGTGCCTTTTGGACCAACAGCAGCAGTCTATTGTGAGTGACAGCCAATCCAGTCAAGAACTGGGAGGAACTCAAAGGAAGTGCCCGGTTTTGTCGGTTGAAGTTTCAGTTGAGCTTTGGCAGTGAAGAAGGAAGGAGCCCTGTGCTTTTTCAGTGTGCAGTTTTAGTCAAAAAACGTGTGTAAGGCCCAGAGTTCCGGTCTGCAGCTTGTGTAACAGCTTGTTAGGACTGAATCCGTCCTGTGAAAAGAATCAAAGGATCTCTAAAGAGTAGAAACCAGGCTCACCCTGTAGAAGACTGGAGGAATTGCTGAAAATTGCACCGGTCTGTCAGGAACTGAATCTGCTGTGTGTTCTCCGGGTATTGTGCAGTAATTGCACTGGGATACAGATGCAGCCTGCCTGAGGTATTTGTCTATGTTAAAGTACTGTACTGTGATTGTTGCACTGTATCTCATTTCACAGGAGGTCCCAGTGCGGAACCAGACCTGGGGTAAGTGTATACTGTGAAGGTAATTCTGATATATTGTGTGGGCCACTAGTGGGAAGAAAGGGGGGTTGCAGTGTCCCAGAGGGCTGTGACCAAGTTAGTTTAACTATTGCAAACCCTGACCTCTGGGTGGAGGCACCCGCCATTGGATCCAGGCCCCTCAACCTGTTAGTGGCAAATCAGGCAGGGGTAGTAGCCCCTGGGATAGCGCCATCTAGGGGATACACCTGTAACTCTAAAGTTTGCCATTACTTTGTGCTTACAAACCCCACTGTTCAGTCATAGAAACCCAAATTGTAGGAGGGACAGAGGTAAATTCTGATGCAAATTCAGGGACGTCCCTGCCAGTCAGGAATAGCTGAGCGGTATGGTCACAGGGAATAATCTCAACCTGCGTGACATCGACTGGGACATTCCAGCAGCTACGGGCACCAGAAGTCAGGCCCTGTTAGATACGTTGTAGGACTGCTTGCTAGTACAGCTGGTCTGGGAACCCACAAGGCAGGCTGCCATTCTTGACGTGGTGCTCATGAACTCAGAAGTGGTAAGTGGAATGCAATGTGGGGATCCAGTAGGATCCAGTGACCATAATACCATATGATATGAACAGGTCTTTGGCACCAGTATACCCTTGTCAGAGGGTGAAGTCTTGGATTTCAGAAGAGTAGACTTAAACTAGATGAGACAATTAGTCCAGGACAGTAGTAGTAGTAGTAGTTTATAGTAGAGTTTCACTGATATAGTGCCCTGCCCTGGAGGCTCAGGGTGCCTAACAATATCCAGCAGCATGCAATAAAAAGGCATCATTACATAACAAACAATAATAAAATAAATAACCACACCATAAAATAACCAGCAGTAACTTGAATAATAGAGGAATTCTATGGGACAGCTCAGATATTTTTAAATACTTCATTAAACAGATGAAATTTCTGGCCCTTCTTAAAGGCCTTCACTGATGGGGCATCTCTCAGGGCTCCTGGGAGTGCATTTCAGATTACAAAGGCAGCCACTGCAAAAACCTGGGCCCCCCGAGATTTCAGCTAAATCCTAGGTATCTGCAAGAGGCCTACATCAATGGAGCAGCGAGAGCAGTAGAATGAATGGAGAGACAGAAATTCAGCCAGCTAGCCTGAGTCTGTCCCATACAAAGCTTTATAAGTTAGTAACCCAACCTTGAAGGTGATTCGCCACAGCACCAGCAGCCATTGCAGCTCCTGCAGGTCCTGGATCACATGGTATGACCTGGGCAGACCCTTCAGTATTCTGGCTGCTACATTCTGCGCTAGCTGCAAGCATCATAGCATGCTTCAGTTTACTCTGCAATATAAAGTGTTGCAGTAATCGAGTCTGTAAGTCACAAAAACATGCACCAGCATCGCCAAGTCTTTGAAGGGGACAAGGGATTTAATTTGGTCGATGTTCCTTAGATGGTAAAGCCACTCCAGACACCTGAGTCTTAAATGTCAGCCTGTCATTCAGAATGACACCCAGATAGGCCAGCCCAGTGCCATGGAGGGTTGAAGCACTTGCACTGCCTTGCTTCCTTTCATACCAGTGACAGACTTGAGTCATCAGGGGGTCGGCAGGGGAGGGAGAGGATTGAGCATCCAAGGGACTTCTCTCCTCTCAAGGGGAAGGGGTGGCTTGTCATCCCAGCCTCGGCTGCTCCGAGGTGGAGGACTGAGGATAGAGTGGGTCAAGGAGGCAAAGTATGGGAGGAACCTGCGGGAACACGTTGCATGGGCATGCCACCACGTGTGAGTCCTACACTCTGCAGGAGGGATGGGATGGGAGAAAACAGGAGGAAAATGGACATCAGGGGGGCTTTATGAAGCCTGGCCCAGCTGTCTCCATGCCTGCGCCACCACCTGGTGAGCAACCTGGTCTGCCTCAGATCTGAGGTACTGGGGGGAGGACAGCCCTTGGCCCTGCCGCAAGAGAGAAACCCGTGGGGCGGAACTACGACCATGTGCACACCAGAGGAGGTGGAGAGCTGGCCTGGAGGGGCTGGGAATCGGGCTGAGGTAGCCACCCCCTGGATAGAGGAGGATAAAAACTCATAAAAAAAAGACATCCAGATTTTTCACCTTTTCGGAGGCCTCAAGGATCCGAGCCTTACCTCTGCAATCTCTTCAGCCACCACTGCTCCCCTTCTTCAACTTGAATCGTGCGCCAGTACCTATGTCTTGTCCAAGTTAGCTCAATGCCATCCAGTCCTGGATCTCAGCCAGACAGGTGTTTAGTGCTTTCACTTCATCCTGCATCCCAGATACAAATGACATGTACAGCTATCTACATGACTATGGCTTTTTCAGAAGGGGCCTCACCAATCCATATTTCATCGCAGCGGGAAAGACCCCCTCTGACAAGGTGCAACTGATGATCCCAGACAACTCAGGATCCAGTTGCCATATGCAGCTCACAAGTCATCATATTGGGCCTGAGTCATGGTCACAAAAAGTGGGTAGCAGCTCAGCGATCATCCCACATACCTCTTCAACCATAATTGGCTCAAACTCTCCACACACAGGATAAGTGCTTTCGTGGCAAGTAGACTTAAATCCACTGAGCTGCCACAGCCCGCCTGGGGAGATCCCGGCCTGAATAGAACACACCCTATCCAAGAAGAATTTACTGATGATAACACTCTTATAGACTCTAGACAGGCCAGATGAAGCAGCCTATCTACCATCTGGAAGCACTGAGACAGTCGATTCCTCCCAGCAACAATATCCCTTGGCAGAAAAGCTGCATTCTTCGAGGTGATTGTCCACTGGTATTTATCATAATGCATAGTCAGAGCCACTTTGTCCTCCAGAGCCCTGGACCACCTCCAGCAATGCTCCAACCTCCATCCCTTGGTTTTCAACTGCCTAAACTCACCAGTAAACTATGGCGGGCCACGCCATGAGGCCAAGGAGGTGTACATGGAATGTTGCAGTGGAGTTGAAAGCAGTGACAATGGCTGTATCGTAGGCCTCAGCCAGGATAGGTTGACAGGAGTGGACAGTCAGGAATATGAATAAAAGGTAGGGAATAATTAAAGGGACCATTCTTTAGTCAACAAAGTCATGCTTAATAATGGTCATTAAGAGAAACAGAAACGAGAGACCAATTGGGTTCTCTAAAAAGGTTAAGAAGGCAGTGAGGGCCAAGAGAAAGGCCTTCATCACATTCAAGGAGAAGCAGGGGATAAAGAATGCAGTGAGTATCAAGTACAATCAAGGGAAGCCAAAGAGAGCATTCAGGGAAATAAAAGCAGACACAGAGCTGTGTATTGCAGAAGACATCAAGAGCAAGGAAGAACAGTTTTTCAGATATATTAGGGAAAAAAGAAAGATGGGAAGAGGAGTTGAGCTGGCAGAGGGTACAGGATAATAGAAAGGGACATACAGAAGTCAGCTGTTCTTAAAGTAAAACGGTCATTTGCAGGGACTCCGCCCCTGCAAATCTTACCCTCCAGTTTAGCTTTTCGGAAAAAAGCGTCTTTTTTTCTTGCGCCAAAAGTATTTTGTTTAATAATGAAAATCTACTCCCGTAGAATATGGCAGACGCCATGGCAGGCTACACCGCGTACTTCAATTCATTTGTATTGAAGTGCATGATGTGGCGCACCTTAGCCACCCCAGCATCCTCCATACTTCCGGGTAGCAGACTTTTTGTAATTAAAATACTTTTAGGCACAAGAAAAAAGGCGCTTTTTTCCGAAAAGCTAAACCAGAGGATAAGTTTTGCAAATGACCCTTTTCCTTTAACAACTACTTCTGTTCAGTTTTCACAGTGGTGGACAATGGGCCTTTGCCAGGAAGTGGCATAAAGGCTGCTGAAGGGTGGATTCCAGAAATATGGCAGATGGAATTTACAAGTAAAGTGGTCAAAAAAGGGCTTGCAGCTCTGAAGATAAGGCCCTGGGGCTAGAGCGGATGCAACCGAGGGTACTCAGAAAACTGGCATCAAAGTTGGCGGAACTCCTAGTAGGGCTCTTTGATAGCTTAGTTCAGTCAAGGGTGGTTCCGAAAGACTGGAGGGTAGTGGATGTACTTTTGCTCCATAAGGGTGGGGATAAGGAGTAACTGGGTAACTCCAGACCTGTCAGTCTCACCTCTGTTGTGCGTATGCTTATGGAGACACTAGTTGAAGAGGACCTAATGGACTACCTAGAGGGGAATGGGCTCCAGGTTTGTAAACAGCACCGGTTTGAGACAGGGAGGTCTTGTCAGACTAACCTGATAGTATTCTTTGATAACTAGGGCAGTAGTTAAAGGACAAAAAGTAGGCATACTCTACTTTCACTTCAGCAAGGCATTGGACTCACTGCCGCTCAGGAGGTTGCTGAAGAAGTTCAAGGATCTAAGTGCAGTGGAGGGCATAGTTAGATGGGTGGGTAGTTGGTTAGAGGGGAGACTGCATAGGGTAGTGGTAAATGGAGTTAAATCTGGGGGGAGAGAGAGGTCACGAGGGGGATGCCACAGGGTTCAGTCCTAGCACTGGTACTTTTTTATGCTCATCAGTGACATAGGAGAAGGAATTCCGGGCAAGGTGTGCATATCATCAGATGACACTAAGCTCTGTGGTAGGGTAGAGAGGGAGAAGGCAGTAAGAGAGCTGCAGAGATTGGAACATGGTCCAAGACTTGGCAGTTCAGATTCAACACCAACACATGCAAAATGATGTGCATAGGGAACAGGAACCCCAGAACAGAATACTTTTTTTAACTAGGAGAGGCACACTACGCTTAAAACTTGGTTACAGGTGCGGACTGGGAGCACAAGGAAGTTAAGTGACTTGCTCTGGGTGTTACAGTGTACAAGTGGGCGCTATGGGATTCAAATCCTAGTCTCCAGGTTTGCAGCTCAGAGCCTTAAACCACTGTGCTACACTGCCTCCTGGATGGGACTAGTTAAGTTGGACACTGCTACTGAGGAAAGGGACCTGAGAGTCTTCATAAGTGACTTCCTTAAACAATCTAACCAATGTAACAAAGTCTACAGGATGGTGTATTGGGAGGGTTTTTGCTAGCAGGAGACTACTACTTTGTAGATCACTGCAGGGATTTATTTAACTCTAAAAATTGATTAGCGTTTTGCGCATAAAAGTGCTAAATCTTTGTAAAAATGCATAGCTCTTGCCTCACTGTGTTTGACAAACACAGCACTTCTAGAAAATCTGTATGAATACCTTCTGTACAGTTAGTATCATCCCAAGAAAAAAACTGCTTATCAATTATTTAAAACCCTGCACAGGTGAGGCCACTGCAGTACTTAATTCGGAGTGTGTCCTGAGCAGGAGGCGGTCAGTGGTGCCAGAACGGTTTGGAAAGTGGTAGGGCCAAGGATGTAAGGGGTAAATTCTCCCATATTAAATACATTATCATGATTGCAAAAACTGACAGGGCCACTTATAAAAATAGTAGGGCCATGACCCTAGTGGCCTCCATTGTTCCAGCCCCTATGGAGGTGGTAGTAATCTGGGAGCAGAATGTTGCACTGGTGAATTAAAATAGATATTGTATATGGAAGTTGCTACAGAAAAATGATAACTCATTTGCTGATTTGACAAAAAATGTACAGAAGAAAAACTAAATTAAGGGTACATGTTAGGAGGACAAATCTTAGTAGAGAAAGGATGTTACATGTTAAGAAAGAAAGAAAGAGTCACCCAGAATGTTTAGTTGAAAAGCAAAAGTGTAGGATTCTCAACAGAGGGCTAGGATGTTAGGAGTGATGCAGAAGAATGATACAAAGGCATTCTGGAGATTGGTGGCAAATGGTACGTTTTGGACACTTATTTCAACAAGACATGTGGGTCTCTTATTTTATTAATATTTGTTATGATGTAAATGCAGATAACAGTCCCATGGGGGAATTTGGCTTTGGAAAAGCAATCCTGCAGTAAAATCAGGGCTCGAAATATAGGCTTTCCGTATTTGCATGGAAATGCAGAAAGACTGCTGGAAACGTAGCTTGCCTTTCTGCATTTCTGTCTGGATATGGAAAACTGAGCAGTGGTTAACACTAATTCCTTCGACCGTGTGGTCATGGTGCCAGTAGAGAGCAGCAAGCTGACTGCGTGGTCATGGAGTCCTCAGAAAAGTAGTGAGTAGAGTGTTCCTTTACGCGCTCTCGAGAGGGAGCAGTGCGGCTCTTACTTTCTCCATTTTGGGCTGGAGGCAGGGAGCATCTTCTGTGCTGCGGCCATAGCATCGGGGGCTGGTCCTCCTGTAGTCTTGCGAGGTGGGTTGGAATCAGGCACCAAGGCCAGCTATGGGATCCTTCGCATGCAGAAGTGAAGCATGTCACCCCACCATGCCTTCCGATTGGCCGGTTGTGACCCGTCCTTGCTGTGCTGATCGAGGGGTAAGGAAGCGGTTAGTTGGCAATCAGGGAAGAAGAATTGCGTAGTGGGCTCTGCAGACTTACGGTAAAAAGCTTGATAAAATTAATTTATTTCATTGTGTGCCACTACGTTTGTGGATCTTGTAGGGAAAAAACTTGGCCACTGGAGGAGGGGGGAGTACTTTTATGGGCACTGCATTTTTAATTTTTGAAGGACACACACACACACACACACACACACACACACACACGTAATCGCAAGGGGGAAAACAACTAGGCAGAGACAGAGAAAGAGATCAGGGAAAAAGGTGCTGTCTCAGCATATGTTTGGAAGAGACTGAGCCTAGGGGAACAAGTTCTGTCTGTGGCATGTCAGGATCTGTATGGAAGGGAAACAACTCGGGCTGTGAAAAAAAAAAAGGGGTAGCGAAAATGTCCTATCTCAAGGCTTACTAGTTAGCACAGTGTGTGTGTGTGTGTGTGTGTTGTGTGGGGGTGATCGTCCCAGACCTGTGGCCCGGGGTGGCAGCTGTGTTAAAAAAAAGCCGGGTAAAAAGTTCTGCCTTAACACTAACAAAAAAAAAAAACAGAAGGCAAAATGTCCTGCCTGAATGTTCAAGAACAAAGTTGTTGGCAGAGTATAGAGGCAAAAGTCCTGTGGCTAAGTTGGGGGGACAGAACAAAGGCCCTACAGAGAAAACAAAGCAGGGTAAAAGTACTGCCTGAACATCTGGGGCACAATGATATATTTCACATAGAAAATAATATTGTTTTAGAAACATAGTAGGTAGTGCAGGAACACAAGTTAAGCTTCTCCTTACTCTTCCCCTCAGAGGAGCTGCTTGATAAGTTTTGCCCCATTATTTTGTTTTGTGTCACCTAAAAAAATTAACGGGGGCAAAATGTCCTGTCTGAACAACACCTGTCAAGCAGTGCCTCTGACAAGGAGAGTGGACTTAACTTGTGTTCCTGTACCACTTTTCTGTGTTTTCTGAAACAATATTATTTTCTATGTGGAAATGCATCATTGTGCTCTGGAAATGTAATCTGCACCACATGCATTTCTGGAGGAAATGTACCCTCGAACCCATTATTTCTAGCCCTGAAAATTACCAGGAAAGAAGTGTATATTGTTGTAGGCTCCCTTAAATTAAACAAGGCCCCAGGATCAACCCAAATTCCAGCTGAAGTACGTCTTTATATGACACCATACTGGAGTGGCCGCCTGGTTGTCTTCTTTAATAGAAGTGTATCTGAGGGATTTATCCCGGAGACATGGAGATGTTCTGAAATCATACCAATCCAAAAAAAAAAGGCAGTTAGAGCAGACCCTAAAAAGTACAGACTGGAGTAGTCTGCTAGACTTCAGCCTCAACATTTTGTCAAAAAATCTGCTGGAAAGGTTTACGGAAGATACATAGCCTAAATGGTTTATGTGAACTTCAGAGCTGGCTTTAGGGCAGGGTATTTGACTATTGATAACTTTTTTCTTGTCACACTTACTGAAACGTATGTTCTGTTGAGAAGCAAAAATTATTTGAGGCCTTTATAGATTTTTTAGGCCGCAGTTGATTCCATTTCACGTGGAATATTATGGAAGATAATGTGAGAATGGGGCATTGATCCAGTGCTGATAAAATTAGAGATACCTACTTGCATTCATGGCCACAGGTTAGGGTGGGAAGTAGATGCCAGCTCTCCAGTACCTTCCGCATGAACCCGGGGGACAGGGCTGTATCCTGGCCTACCTTTGTTTGCATTTATATCCATGGATTATTATGGGCACTGATTGATTTTTCAGACTCCCCAAGGATAGGCTCAGCATTGGCTGGCATATGCTGATAATCTGATGTCAGTTATCCCTATCACGTATAAGCTTACAAATAAATATGCACATGCTATGAAGCTGACAGTAAATATATTAAGAGTCAAATAATATTTATAAGATGGAGAGCATGACAGTGAGATTACAAGATAAAACACCTATACTTATGGACAGATGGACCACCTGGTTTACGTATATGGCGGATTATAGGCCTGAGTTGTTGCCTTAGTGTTGATTAAACCTGGGGAGTGAGATTGAGTCCAGTCGGCCCATCTTAAAATGTCTTTGGGAAGGGGTATGGCCTGACCAGGCAGAAGATGGCAGCATAGTTCAGAATCTCTGCAGGAATGAGTGCAATCTAACCTCATCCAGCCTTCACCAGACCTTTCTTTGGTACCAACTCCTGTGACCATCCTGTAATCTTACTGCCTGACACAGTTTGTAAGTCATTTTTGATCCATCATCTACTTATATTCAATTATTCTACACTATGCTGCAGCATACTAGGCCTCATCCTTCAGCATTATGGCAGATCTCCAAGTACAGCAAAGCTCACTTGCTAAAGTGGAAGTAATGTTTTCTAAACTGATGGCTGAGATTAACGATCTAAAGACCTCCACCCAACAGAATGCGACCCCTCTTGAAACTTTTAGCCAGAAAATTGCATTTAATGAGAAAGCAACGGCCTGTAACACCACTACTATTCATGACCTCCAGGCTACAGTCCGCAATCAAGATTGAACTATTAAATCCCTACAAGCCAAAATTGACGATATTGAAAATTGTAATCATCGCAACAATTTACGATTTTTTGGCTTCCCTGAAGGTGTAGAATTAGGAGACACTACTGCACTTTTATTACATGTGCTGCCTGCAATGCTTAAACTGCATCTTGACCTAACGTTAATAATTGAGCGGTCTCACCGCACTCTGGGTCCCAGGCCAACATCAGACCAACGACCAAGGCCTATCATTGCTTACTTCTTGAACTATTCCCATACAGAATTAATACTGAAATGAGCCAGAGAAATGGGGAAACTTCAGTGGCAAGAGTTTAATATTTCCATCTACAGAGACTTTTCAAAAGAGTTAACCATCAGAAGGAAGGCCTACAATCCACTTAAACAAATCCTCCACCAAAGAAGCATTAAGTTTGCTCTACGTTACCCTGCAACACTACGCCTTTTCTTAGGCTTTTCCTTCAAGGATTTTTAAACCCCTGACGCCTTAGCCAACTATCTGGAGGTCTCTCTCTGCAATCTTACCCTGGGAGGTTCAGCAGCAATTGGCAACCCGAATACAGCTTTGGTATCCGCACGGAGGGTGGACGACAAGGTATAGGAACATGGGGAAAGTGTTGCAGAACTCGCAGCCCCAAGCAGCAACACCACAATTAATTCGACCCCAAGGCAATCAACACAGCTGCAAGAGAAGCATCTGTCAGGGCATTATTCTTCAAGACTTCCATGCTGTTCTTGCAAGGTTTCACCCCAAACACCCCAAGCTGCAGCGTCTCACCTTCAAATCAACCCCTCTATTCCCTTGAGCAATAAGTTTGCTGTCTTGGAGGATGACATGCGCTCCTCGCAGGAGGATCTTTCCCAGCTAATTTCAAATGAACATCCCTCTAATTTGGGCCCTGTGCCTCAGGGATGTATTTCTGCCGATACTTCATGGGCAAAAGTTGTTGCAAGTCCCCCCCTCAAATCTTTAGAGCCACCCAAAAAGAAACGTAGGGCAAAGACCAAGAGCAAGAACATCAATAGTCACAATCCTGCTAATAAATCTAAGGTGTCATGAGTTTATATGGTCAGTAATATGGTCACAGTTGCTATATCTTGGTAGGTGTTGCTTCTAGGATACTTAAAGGGAGTGCCAGTACACTTTTTCTGCCTAGCTGCCCACTCTACAGTCTATGCTACCTGGTTGCTTTCGCTCCCAGCGGGTGCAGAAAGCAAAGGCTGTAGATCGTGGCGCGATCAATTTACTTTTTGTTGCAGTGTTTAAATGAGCAGCTTAAGGTCTTCAAGGGAACCTTGGTATATCAGCAACGCTTTTCTAACCCATTATTTTAGTGTTAGATTTTATACATTACCTCACTGAACAGGCTGTCTGTATCTAGCCTTGTACTTTCCAGTTTAGCAGTGCATCAGGTTTATAGTCTGTTGGCTGTTCAGTTGCATATCTTCAATCAGTATGCATCCTGATTATTGCCTTTTCTTTTTTTGTATGTGAATTATTAAATATTACAAGACAAATTTACCCCTTCCCTCTCCTGATGGCAGGTTCTTAAGTATTATTGGCAACTACATTTAATCTATCTCCTTCCCTACGCTCCATTATTCTTACTACCTCCTGTTTACAGAATGGAACTATCATTAGCACTCAAAGAGGTGGGCTGTGTTTGGTGTACTGTTGCAAAGGATTGTCGATCTACATCTTCTTTATGCTCCTTATTTTACTCGAAACCTACAGATATTATACAAATCCGCTGCTGTGTGGTCCCTCCTGTTTTGGGGCTCACTGGGCCTAGTCTTCTAGACCTAGTCACCCCATATAACATGTATTTAGGCAATTTTCGAGTAATCGGAGCTGATCTTTACTAAGACTATCTCTTCTGTCTGCAGTTATCACCGAAGCCTATACCTCTCCACATAATCCCAATTTGCATTTGGCTCAGGGCGTAAGGGCTTAAATTGACCTCCTCTTTTTTCTTTCCCCCTCAGTATTGTATTTATGTACTTATTCTGTTGCACTGCAAAGTATACTCAGAGTCACTCTAATGTGGTAATGATCTACTTTTCCTTTTATATTTGTTCATTTGCATTCCACCTGGCTCCCTGAAATCCTTGCTCTATGTCTAGGCTGTACTGGCATCTCGTATATGGTTCTTTAATTTACTGTTATTTCGAGTTGGTGTATCTTGTACTATTACTACTAATGTTTATAAATAAGTTCTGGTGTTTAGCTTTATCCTTATACCTTGTCCTGTTAGCTTAGAATTAAGCTGAGGTTATTGCAGTCCCCTGCCTTTCTTGGTATTATTCCCTTTCAGTTTAGCTTATCAGGAATATTTACTTTATTACATTACTGGGATCAGACTTAGGTTTGGGCTGATATTTATAACCGGTCCTCCCTAGTTTCCTCCCTACATCGATGCCCAGGAGTGTGTTGAGAGAGAGTCTCTTAGACAGTTAGCTGACTCATATCTCCTCACACCCATAAAACGTTTTCTTTGTTATTTAGTTTACTGGTATTGTTGTTGTTGTTAATGACTTTTCTCCTTCCCCATCTCTATTCTAACTTTAAGATATCTGTGCTACTCATGTGTCATACATCTCACTTTTTTGGCTTGAATGTTCCTGCCACTCTCTGCATATACATAAGCTCTCTATATTGTATTCTAATCATCCTCTGCCTCATTTATTTGTCCCTTCACACTCCAGCAATTATTCCCTTTCTTTAACACTAATAATATGAGTGACATACTTTTATATACATGGAATGTGACGGGACTTAATTCTCCTTGTAAGCGGGAGCAAATTCTTTCACATCTCAAAAAGCATAAAACACAAATTGCTTTCCTTCAAGAAACGAAATTATTAGCAGAGGATGTTCACAGACTTAAAAAAGATTGGGTCGGTCAGATCTACGAATCATCCTATACCCCCCAAAAAAAGAGGAGTTGCTATTCTTATTCATAAGAGTCTCAAATGGTCCCTTGTAAACTCTGTTTCCGATACTGACGGCAGATGGGCGATGGTCAAACTGAATACCAACTCTGGTCCTCTTCTGCTTGTTAATGTCTATGCACCCAGCTCCGATTCCCTGGAGTTTTTTAATAATTTAGCTCAACAGATTCTATCCTTTAACTCTGATAATACACCAGTTATTCTTGGAGGGGATCTTAACTTAGCTTTAGAAGTCAGCATTGACAGAAGTAGCCCCACTACAGAGGCCCACCCTAGCAGTATTAAAGCCCTCTCATTACTAATGCAAGATGTTGGATTAGCTGATGTGTGGTGCCTCCTTCACCCCCATGATCGAGAATTTACTTTTTACTCCTCTCTACGTAAGACATACAGTAGAACTGACTACTGGTTAGCCTCTCTTGTTATAATGGAAAAAACTATTGATTCATCCATCTCTCCCATCATAATCTCGGACCATTCCCCTGTAAAATTGCAACTTTTGTGGAGCCCATTAGCACCTAAATCTTCTTACTGGCAGCTGAACTCTCTCCTTCTCAAGGATCCCAATTTCTTACCCATGATCAAAGCACAAATTCAGGACTTCCTCTTTCACAATACCCAAACCGAATCTTCTATGTTCTCTGTATGGGAAGCTCTTAATGCTACGATTCAAGGGAAAATTATCAGTTATGCTGCACATAGGAAAAGAATAAGGGAACAACAGCTGGCTGACTTGGAAAATCTCTTAAGGCTAAAGAGAATTTATACTTTTCTTCTATAAGCACTGTCCTGATTCTCAACTTCATCTTGAAATTCTTCAATTTAGAGTTAAAATTAACAAATTAATTTCTTGTAAAACCGAACTGGCCTTGTTTAAACTTAAATATAAGTTTTGGGAACACGGCGATAAAAATGGGAAACTCCTCTCTTACCAGCTCAAAGCACAACAAATGGAACATACATCCTAAGCCTAAAAGACAAACAGGGTACGATTCACTCCGACAACCCCTCTATAAACCGTATCATGAAAACCTTTTATCAAAAACTATACTCTAATACAAATCCTCCATCTACTTTACAAATTCAACAGTTCCTTAAGTCGTTACATCTTCCTCATCGTTCTACTCTTGAAACAAATTCTTTAGATGAACCCTTCTCGCTTCAGGAAATCCAGAAAGCTTTGTCTTCCTTGAAATCCGGCAAATCCCCTGGGGGTGACGGATTCCCTGTCGATTTCTATAAAATGTTTTCCGACACTTTGTGTCCCCTTCTTCTTAATGTTTATCAGGAAGCTTCCAATACTGGCAAACTTCCCCCATCTTGCATCGAAGCAATCATAACCCTAATCAACCCAATCCCTAAGAAAGAAAAAGACCCTACTCACCCCGCAAGTTACAGGCCCATCTCTATTAAACTTGGATGGGATAATATTTGCTAAACTACTAACTTCTCGACTTGAATCCTTGATTCCCAAGCTAACTCATTGTTCGCAAGCTGGTTTTATGAAACATAGATCTGGTTCTGATCACCTACGTTCCTTATTTAATTTAATTCACAAAGCCAAATCCCTCAAGACACCAGCTGCAGCCATAGCTATTGATTTTGAGAAGGCCTTTGATTCCTTAAACTGGGACTACCTTCATCAAATGTTATCTTATTTCGGTCTTTCTCATACCTTTTGCTCCTGGATCAAGCTATTATATAACTCCCCTGTTAATAAAGTACTTACTAATTCCACTCTTTCCTCTTACTTTCATCTAGCAAGGGGAACTAGACAAGGCTGTCCCCTGTCACCTTCCCTGTTTATTTTAGCCATGGAACCCCTGACTGCTTGTTTATATCAATCTTCTGGTATTATGGGCATACCTATGAGCAATTCAAGATATGTTTCTCTCTCCTGCGCGGATGACCTCTTAATCTTACTCAAAAACCTGAATGAGGCTGGGTCCCTGTTGGTTGATTTGCTTAATAATTTTACTAAAATTTCTGGCCTTGCTTTGAATTATGGCAAATCACAAACTATGCCCCTTAACATAGAAACATAGAATTTGACGGCAGATAAGGACCGCTTGGCCCACCTGGTCTGCCCATTCTCCTACCTAACAGATGAGCTGAAAATCCTGTTAACCAACAGCTTACTTCCTCCTACCCCCCACTAGGACTGCCTTATGCCTGTCCCATGCATTCTTGAAGTCCCCCACTGTTCTTGACTCCACAACCTCCTCAGGAGGCTGTTCCATGCATCCACAACCCTCTCAGTGAAAAATACTTCCTCACAGTACCTCTGGAGCCGCCCTCTATCTTCAAATTGTGCCCCTGCTTTTGCACATCTCTTTTCTGGAAGATGCTACCTCTTGGACTTTAATTCCCTTGAGGTACTTGAAAGTTTCTATCATGTCCCTCTCTCCTCCTTTCCTCTAGGGTATACATATTAAGCTCCTTTAGTCTTTCAGATGTCTTCTGGTGCAGACCCTGCACCATTTTGTTGCCTCCTCTGGACAGCTTCCACTCTGTCTATGTCTTTGTGGAGATGGGGTCTCCAGAACTGCACACAGTACTCAAATGGGGTCTCACCAACTGTCTGTACAGAGGGATAACAACTTCCTGTTTTCTACTATTGATGCTTCTTCCTATGCATCCCAGTATCCCCTGCCTTCCTTACTGCCTTCTCACATTGCTTGCCCACCTTTAGGTCATCTGATATAATTACCCCCAGGTCCTTTCTATTTTTACTGTTGTCAGTATCTCGCCCCCATTGTGTACACTTCCCTGGGTTTTTGTTTCCCATGTGCATTACCTTGCACTTCTTTGCATTGAATCTGAGCTGCCATACATCTGACCATTCCTCCAACCTTGCCAAGTCCCTTCTCATCCTTTCCACTTCATCTTGTGTATCAACCCTGTTGCAGATCTTGTGTCATCTGCAAAGAGACATACTTTTCCTTCCAGTTCCTCTGCAATGTCACTTAAAGACATTAAAAGGACCGGTCCCAGTACTGAACCCTCAGGTGCCCACTAGTAACCTCCTTTCTTCACTGTGTATGCCATTTACTACTACCCTTTGTGTCCTGTTGTCTAGCCAATTTTTTATCCAGGCTACCACCTTGGGACCCACTCCAAGGCTGGCTATCTTGTGAATTAATCTTTTGTGTGGGACTGTATCAAATGCCTTGCTAAAATCCAGGTAGGCCATGTCCACAGCCCCTCCCTGGTCTACTACTTTGGTCACCCAGTCAAAGAAATCTATTAGATTTGTCTGACAATACCTTCCCATCGTGAATCCATGCTGCCTTGGGTCCTGTGCCCCACTGGCCTCTAGGTACTCAACAGTTCTTTCCTTCAGAAGTGATTCCATCATTTTCCCTACCACTGAGGTCAAACTAACTGGTCTGTAGTTTCCTGCCTCTGTCCTGCTTCCACTTTTGTGAAGAGGAATCACATCTGCCCTCCAGTCCTCAGGTACCACCCCATCCTCCCATGATTTTTAAAGAGAGTAGTCAATGGTGTCACTAGTTCTACCTTAGTTCTTTTAGAATTCTTGGGTGAATCCATCAGGTCCCATTGCTTTGTCCACCTTCAATTTTATCAGTTCTTTCAGAACCCTTTCTTCTGTAAATGGGCTGGTATCGACCCGTCTTGGTGTTTCTCTTGTTTGGTTTAGGTAACTCCCCTCCTCTTCCTTTGTGAATACTGAGCAGAAATATTTGTTCAGTATCCCTGCTTTTCACTGTCACCCTCTACCCACATTCCTCCCTTTATTAAGCTTCAGTATTCCTCCTTTGGTCTTTCTTGCCCCTAATGTACCTATAACAGGTCTTATCCCCCTTCTTAACAGAATTGGCTATCCTTTCCTCGGTTTGGGCCTTTGCTATTCTGACTGCCTTCCCAGCCTCTTTCTGCTTTAACTGATAAAGTTCTCTGTCCTGCTCCTTCTGTGTTTCCTTATATTTCCTGAATGCTGTCCTTTTCTCCTTAACCTTCCCTGCCACCTCTTTTGAGAACCACAGCGGTTTTCTCCTTCATTGTGTTTTATTGAGTTGCTTTACACAAAGGCTTGTTGCCTCTGTGATGGCTGTTTTGATCACTCCCCATTGTTCTTCCACCCCCCCCTTGCCTGTTTGCTAGAGCTTTTCTGAGGCACTCTCTCATTTTCCTAAAGTCGGCCCTCCTAAAGTCCAGTACTCTTGCTTTTGTATGGCTTGATTGTATGGCTGTGTTTATCGTGAACCACACTGTTTGGTGGTCGCTTGTTCCCAGATGGCTACCCACTTCTAAATCTGAGATTCTTTCACCATCCCCATTTGAGAGTACCAGGTCTAAGATTGCTCCCTCCCGAGTGGGTTCCAATACTAGCTGTCTGAGGCACGCCCCCTGTAGGGCATCAAGAATGACCCTGCTCTTGGATGTGCCTGCAGCAAAGGTGCTCAATTAACATCTGGCATATTCAGGTCCCCAATCAACAATATCTCCTTTCTGCCATTCTAAGAAAGCCTTCTATCATTTCCTTGTCCATTCCTCCTGAGATGGGGGTCTGTATACAACCCCATACGGATTGTGGTGCCATTTCCTGTCTCCAGGGTGACCCAAAGTGCCTCATCTGCTCCCTGTTTACTCTTTAGTTCTGTTGCTTTGATCCCTTCCTTTACATAGAGAGCTACCCCTCGTCCTCTTTTACCCTCTCTGTCCCCCCTGTAGATTGTGTATCCTGGTATGTTGACATCCCAGTCATGGTTCTCTGTGTACCATGTTTCTGTGACTGCCACAATATCCAGCAACCATCTTCCATCAAGGCCACTAGTTCAGGGAGCTTGTTACACAGACTATGGGCATTGGTACTCATCACCCTCCACTTTTTGATAGCCTTACCCCTTTTAGCCCCATTTCTGTCCTTACTGCCTTTGCCTTTTTTTACATTTAAATCTATTCTGCTCCCTAATAACTTCTGTACCTTGGTGTTTACCTCACTAATCACCATGTTTTGTGGGGGGAGGCTCGGATTTCCCTGCTCCTTTTCAGTGCCTCCCCCCTTGGCTAGTTTAAATGCTTGCCAATGAAGCATTAAACCTCTCACCTAGGATCCTGGTTCCCCCGGACAGATGCAGACCATCGCACCAGTATAGGTCTGCATCCTCAGGTGGCTCCCCAGTCCCCAATGAAGCTAAAACCCTGAGCTCCACACCAGTTTTTCAACCACTCATTGAATTCCCTGGTGAGAAGTGCCCTAGCATCTCCCTTGCCATAGACAGGCAGCACCTCTGAGAAGGTTACCGTATGCGCTACTTGTCTAAGGCCCTTTCCCAACTCTATAAACTCCTCTTGCACTGCTCTGATCCCATTCCTAGCCAGGTCATTTGTCCCTAGGTGGACAATGACATCCAGCTCCCTCCCTCGTGCAGCTCCTCCCACGATCCTGAGGATTCGCTTCCTGTCCCTCCAAGCCATGGCACCAGGAAGGCACCTTACCTCCCTCTCCCCTTCCTCCCCCATTTCTACCCCCCCAATGATTGAGTCCCACACCAGGAGTTGTTTCCTTCCTCTGTGGGGTCCCATGCCACCCTCCTGTGGGTCTCCCTTGTGAAGGTTCCCAGCATCCTCCTTGGTCTCCACTGCAGGTGCCTCCATAGAGAAACCACTATCCACCAGAAGAGCGAATGAATTGTGGAGAGGTACAGCTGGAGGGATGCAACTCTTTTCCACCACCCTCTCCCTCCTTGAGCCCACCCTGGTCCAGCCTCTCCTTTTTCTTGGCAACCTCTGAGGTAGTGGCATTGGCCCTGGTGGTCCCTGGGTGGGGGAGGAGGTTTCACGAATCCTAGCCAGGTCAGCCTGGAGACGGGCAACCTCCTCTCAGACCAGAGAGGTGCCTGCAAATAGGCAGCATCGCAGCCCAGAATGTCTCCTGGAACACTGCCGCCCCACAGCCATTGCACTGCACCACCCTATCATGTCTTATTTGTGTCCTCTCTGCTGTTTCTCTGGATGCTTACTCTCTCCTCTCCTTACAACTCTGACCCTTCCTGTTCTGGGACAGCAACTTCCTATCTTCTTCAGTAGCCTCCTTCTTCCTTGCTCAATATCAGACCACCACTTGGGAAGAGTAAGCTACTTTTTTATTTTAGGGTTGACAAAACCAATGTTTCTCTATGATCCTTTCCTTCCTACTGCCAAACAGGAAGTTCCTGTTGACAGTCAAATCCAGTGGCTATAAAAGTAGAACTGGCTTTGGGTGGGTGGGATGGAGGGCAATTAGTAAGAAAAAAGGCTAACAACAGGAAGTTGTAACTTGACTCACCTGCTTTTCTAGTGTCTAAACCACACCCCCAGGTAAGCTCTCTTTCCTCCTACTGGTTTAGCAATGTCACCTGATACAGTACCCTTCCCTGCATAGAACACACACTGCCTTTCTTTCTTTTCTTTCTTTTTTAACCTTAAATAAGACCCCTTCTACTTCTAATAAAGTTATCTGTCTACTTAATCGTAACTGACACTGACTCCTACTGAGATATGTTTTAAATTAAGAAGATAATGTAGCTTCTTTTAGTTAGCTGCTTTCTGCTCTACAAGCAAGGCTAGCAACAGGAAGTTGTAACTTGACTCACCTGCTTTTCTAGTGTCTAAACCACACCCCAGGTAAGCTCTCTTTCCTCCTACTGGTTTAGCAAAGTCACCTGATACAGTACCTTTCCCTGCACAGAACACACACTGCCTTTCTTTCTTTAACCTTAAATAAGACCCCTTCTACTTCTAAGAAAGTTATCTGTCTACTTAATCTTAACTGACACTGACTCCTACTGAGATATAAGTTTTAAATTAAGAAGAAAATGTGGCTTCTTTTAGTTAGCTGTTTTCTGCTCTACAAGCAAGGCTAGCAACAGGAAGTTGTAACTTGACTCACCTGCTTTTCTAGTGTCTAAACCACACCCCCAGGTAAGCTCTCTTTCCTCCTACTGGTTTAGCAAAGTCCCCTGATACAGTACCTTTCCCTGCACAGAACACACACTGCCTTTTCTTTTCTTTTCTTTCTTTTTTTAACCTTAAATAAGACCCCTTCTACTTGAATAAAGTTATCTGTCTACTTAATCTTAACTGACACTGACTCCTACTGAGATATAAGTTTTAAATTAAGAAGAAAATGTAGCTTCTTTTAGTTAGCTGCTTTCGGCTCTACAAGCAAGGCTAGCAACAGCTAACCACCACTGTAAAGCCTTTATGAACATACCTCTTGGATTCCGCTGGTCTCCACAGGGTATAACATATCTAGGAATCAAAATTACCAGTAACTTAGGGAAGATGTGGGACATTAACTTTAATCCCTTATTTGATAACATCAAAACAATTCTGGACAGATGGAAGCTTCCTTAATCTCTCTTTCATGGGGAAAATTGCAGCCATTAAGATGTCCATTTCTCCCAAGATTCTTTACCTCTTTGCCAATATTTCTTTAGTCGTACATCCTCCTTTTTTGCTAAAATTGATAAATTAATAAGTAACTTTATCTGGGATGGGAAACCACCAAGATTTAACCGCAACAAACTTCGATCACATTGGAAAAAAAGAGGGTTTCGGACTCCCCTGGTTCAAAGACTACCTCTGGGATTTCCAAATGGCCCAAACCATTAAATGGTTTCAGAAACCCTCCCCTCATGCACCACTATGGGTTGCAGTGGAATCCGCATTGTGCCCGGGAGGAGTTCCCACTTCCTTCATTTTTAATTCCATTTCCTCTAAACTAAAATCTCACCCGACTATATTATCCTTTGTTTTTTATTGGAAACTAACCCACAAATTCCTGAAATCCAATCCAACACCCTGGTTTTATGCCCCCTTATGGGGCAATCCACTGCTCACTCTAGAAGATCACCCAATTTTCTGTCGCACATGGAGGAACAAATGCATTTTCTTTCTCGGAGATATCTTGGACCAGAATTCACTCACTCTTAGATCATTCTCAGACTTACAGGTCACATGGAAACTTCATAAACAGGACTTCTGGAAGTTTTTACAAATGTGGGCAGCTTATAACTCTCTCTAGTTTAGTGTATAGGCATACTCTTCTAAACCCATACATCTTGCACTGGACTAATTCATCAGTAAAATTAAATAGCACCATTTACAAAAACATTATTGATAATCTACCTGATCAGTCTATACAGGCCAAAAATAAATGGAGTACTCTTCTTAACTACAATATTTCAGACGCACAATGGCGTAATTGTTGGTGTATTGCACATAATACCTTTAAAGATGCCCGTAGTTCTTTAATACAAACTAAAATCCTACATCTTTGGTATAGAACCCCCCTTTGTGCTTCAATGAATGGGCCTATTAAATAATAATAACTGCTGGCGCTGCAATTTGGCCAACGGGGTTCTACTTCATATCTTGTGGTTTTGCACTCCCATTAATAAGCTCTGGCATAAAGTCTGTTTACTTGCCTCCAGAGTAACAGGACAAAAACTTCCTTTTGACCCCAAGCTATTCCTTCTAGGCATCCTTATCCCCAGTAGCTCTCTCCTCTCACATGCACATTTTCAATGGCTAAACATACTTTCTCTTCTGGTCAAACATCTGATTCTTATGAAATGGAAATCAACTCTGGTGCCTTCTCTTTTCAGATGTTCTTCAAAGCCTCTCTCAGTATGCCTCTCTAGACCGATTATCTCATGTTACTCATAACCGACTCACTGTATATGACAGATGTTGGCAGGATTACTTCAAGTACATGAACCTAGTTCTTCTAGACCCTAATTCTTAGGGATATTTAGCCCTCCTTCTTATTTTGGTCTCAGATTAGGTTTTCTCAAACTTTGTGCACAGATTTCTCCTTTTTTTCCCTTCTTCCCTGTTTTCTCCCTCTCTCCTTCCCTTCTTCCTTGCTTTTTTCTCTCTTCTTTCTTTCCTTGCACACTTTTATCTTCACCTCTCCAATACTGAACATTGTTCATATTACCACATTTATTACTTTTTGCAGTTTACTGAATGCCTTGCCATAGCCTGCCCTAGCACGTATTTCGTACATGGTTGCTATTTCTCATCCTATAATACCCTATTGATTGTAACCCTTCTGAGCTCCACTTGCATCCTGTCTAGGTTTGTGTTTTGTTATCAATACATGTTTATAAGGCTTCTCCAGTATGTTTACCCTAAATACTGTGTTTTGTTAAGTGATATTTTATACATTACATGAAGGATAGTCTTCTATTATATAAGATGTGTGCTTTCTTATATACTCGAATTTAAATAAAAAGATAAAGTGGAAAAAAAATGCCTTCAGATTCAGATTACAAACAGGATGTGATTTTCCCCTTTACGCAGTCCACATCCTAATTACCCATCCTTTGCTCCCGCTTTGGGATCCAGCAAAGTAAATTAATGGTGTCTTACTGCAGATTTAATTTGATATACTATATGAGAAAATGAGATTTCTATGTATATTATGTCTAGATGTATTTTTACATGTACCATTTAAATGAATAATAAATATTACAGTTTCAAAAATAAAAGTCTCAAATAACCTTTGGTACAAAAAAGGAGAGCAGAACTGGAGTCTGGGAAATTTACCATTCGAGATGGGGGATAGTCGCACCTAATTGGATGTTTCTTTAGTGGCTAATCTTACTTGGGCCAAACATGTCAGTCATGTATTAAGGAAAGCTAGGTTAACAGCTTGGGCTATGGAAGTTTAATTATTCCTACAGTGGTAATACTATAATGCCAATAATTGAAGCAGTATGAGCGAAATATAGTTCACAAGTGTTGTAAGGGGAAGAAATTTGGGATCTTAAAAGGTAAGGGAATATTAAATATATCACTGCTTCATATAGTCGAATCAGCCTTAGGAGTAAATAAACCAACACCAGCTACTACATTTATTTGAGGGCTGAACTTGCCATATGCTTTGAATCCACTTTTGGTATGAAAAATATTGGATATTGGGTATCGATTTCTATAATGTACAAGGACAATCTTCCCAAGCTTTTATTGGGAAGAAAAACTTTTCTGGAAAAAAAACTGGATGTAGAACCTTAAAATGGTCCAGTGATATTAATTGTGTATTTTATACATACATACAAAGCTGCCAGCAGATTAGGTTCATCTGTCTGTCTCATCAGCCCGAGATGTAGATCCTGATTAAAGGGACACTGTCAGTTCCCCCATCCCCACCTCAACCAAAACTGTCCCTAGCATAAAAAACAACATTGTATGATTGCTCACATTCTATACAATTCGCTGATGTAGGTGGTAGTTTGATCTTGATTTCTTTTTTTCTTTTTAAAAGTGAAAGGCAGGCTACCTACACCACTGGTGTTACTACACAAAAATGTGTTTGTTTGCAGTCCTTGATCAACTCCCACCACATCTTTCCTGGACTTGAGAACACTCCAGCACAGTCTAGCCACTCAAGCTGAAGCTGGGGGAGAGGAGACTATTGCATCATAAGTGGCTGCAGTTGTTTGTGGTGTTCCTAATCTTCAGAAAGCATGTAATAAGAGTAGATCATGGGTTTAAAACAAAACAAGGTTGGGTATAATTACACCATTAACATGCATTTTAGCTGTACTAAGAAAGGAAGCGGATAAACCTCCAGCGACACCAATGAATTTGAAAGAAGGCAAGCAGTCACAAAATGTGGGTTTTCAGCTAGAAATAATGTGATGCAAAAATGGGTGACAGTGTCCCTTTCAGTTTCAGCAGCTGCCCCCCCCCACTTCATGTTCTCCCTTCTACCTGGCACATGCCCAGCACCTGCTGTTAACCTCTCCCCCAGCCTGCACCTTGCCCATGTATCTGTCCCGCCCCACCTTGAAACCCTCCACTGTTTCCCTTGCCAACAGCTTCCCTGGTAGCGCATCCCAAGGTGCCACCACCCTCTCTGTGAAATAGTGTGTCCTTACCTTCGCCCTGCTAACTTAAGGTTATGTCCTCTCGTATTTCTCTCCCCCTTCAACAAAAAGAGACCCTCCATATTTACCCTATTTATCCGCTTCATATATTTGAAGACCTCTGTCATATCCCCCCTGTCTCATCTGTTCTCCAGGGAGTACATGTTCAACTCCCCAAGTCGGTCCTTGTAGGACATTCCCCTCAGGCCGTGGATTATCCTTGTGACTCGTCTCTGTATTCTCTCCAAAAGGGTAACATCCCTCTTTAAGTAAGGTTTCCAAAATTGTACACACTACTCCATGTGAGGCTTCACTAAGTCGTTGAACAGGGGCAGAATGACCTCCCTTTGCCTTGATGTTATTCCCTTAAAGATACACCCCAGTATTTGCCTTAGCAGCCACTGTCCGTCATTGCTCTAAATTTTTCATCCTGGCATCTGTGACCACTCTCAGATCTTTTTCCCCCTCAGATTTCAACAGTTGCTCCTGTGACATAGACAGCCAGCTCTGAGTGCTGTATCATTTTTTATTTCTTAAAAATAACAGAAATGTGTTATTGAATTTGTCTATGGGAAATGCCAGTGCACTTGTAGTGACCTCCGTCACTGACACCCCCCCCCCGATCTCAGTATGTGAGATGCCCACACGCACAGGAACTTAGATAAAAAAAAATTGAACACAGCGTTTACAGGAAGGGAAAGCAGAGTATGACACTTCTCTGTGAAATTAAAAAGGCTTTGATATCTGTGAAGATCAGGAAGATCCTTTTTCATCAGAGGTGTCATTTGAGAATTGATGCTATGCTGAGACAAACCGGATCTTACTGCCTTATAAGGATCCTGTTTCCTGTACAGATATATGTTTAGTAATAATATCCTGATAGGGAGGAAGTATGGTGACCGCATCCAGGGGGCTGGAGAAAACAGCTTTTAAAAACTATGATTCTGGTTTCATAGAATGATTTCTTTACCTGACTTTGAAATAGCAACATCAAGCCTTTAGAAGACGCATATTTTGTGAATAGGAAATGTAGTTGCACTTGTACACCTTTTTTGTTTAATGACCTATATGTTTTTTGTGATAAGAGTTCTGTATATTATTGTTTACTATTTTACTTTTTGTTTAGTAAAGATATATTTTAAAAACAGAAACTGCCTGGTGTGCCTTGAAACATTTCTTTGGTTTTAAGTGAAGTTAGATGGTTTTAAAGCTGAAAGGTGCATGAGTTTATGGTGTACCAAACTGGGAAACAGTTTAAGAGTTTCTCTGGGTCTTGTATAGAGTTCTAAAAGGGTTCATTTTGTAATACCTAGTTAGGTGCCCGTAGGCAAAGATATCTGGCCCCCTGAAGACAGAATTATCTGAGCCTGACAATTGGGTATGCTAACAAGAGGTTAACAAGTTTCAATCCCTCCAGAACTTGGGACTAAGGTGACTCAAATCCACAAAACAGACAAGAGGGCTACCTTGTTCTGTTCACTGTTCACGAGACTATGCTCAGAGGTTGGCACTTTGGGAGTAGAGGGCTGACCTGCTGAGTGAATCTGTGACAGCTCCCTCCTCCAAATAATAGTTATACCCAGGGTTCCTGAATCCCAGATGCAGTATGCTGCACTTCCAAGCATTAAACCCTAACTGCCAAGTGTGTGCCCACCTTTCCAATCTGACTAAATCCTCCTGAAGTCTCCTCCTAACTTCCTCACTGGCTACCACCACCCCAACTTAAAATCATCTGCGAATAGGCTCATCTTGCTACTTACTCCCTCCCCACTGTCCGCAAGGAACACATTGAACATGACTGAGCCCAATGCTGATCCCTGAGGGACCCCGCTGATGACCCTCCTATGAGTTGAAGCCTCTCTCCCTACCACCACCGTCTGCTGCCGGTTGCTAAGCCAATTTGTTATCCAGACCACCATTTTTCCCCCCATCCCTAGGTTCCTTAGCTTACTTAGCCTTCCATGTGGGACCGAATCGAAAGCCTTGCTGAAGTCCAAGTGCAGGACATAAAGCAGCTTTCCATTATCCAGGAATCTTGTCACCCAGTCGAAGAATTTGACTAGGCTGGTCTAACACGATCTCCCCTGCACGAGCCCATGCTGGCTTTCATCTTGAAAGCCATTTGCCTCCAGGAGCTCCACCATCCTTTCCTTCAGGATGGCCTCCATCAGTTTCCCTACAATGGATGTCGGACTGACTGACCTGTAGTTTCCCGGTTCATCCCTCGGTCCACTCTTGTGGAGTGGCACAACATGTGCTGTCCTGCAGTCTAAGGGTACACATCTTGATTGGAGGGAGGAATTGAGCAATTTCATCATTAGAGCAGCCAGGACATCTGCCAGTTCCTTTAGAACTCTGGGGTGGATCCCGTCTGGTCCTGGGGCCTTATCAGTCCTCAAAGACTTGAGACCCTCCCTCATACTCCCCACTTGGATCTTAAAATCTGTAATTGCCCCCCCCCATCCACTGTCCCGATCTGCCACCCCCTTGTGGTAATGGACTCTCCCTTTCCCAAGTAAAGACTAAGCAGAAATACTCATTGAGTACTTCCACCTGCTCTACTGTTCCTTCAGCCCACCCCTTTCCTTCTTTAACCTATTTATCTGCCCCTTTCTCTCCCTGACATATCTATAAAATTTATTCTTCCCTTCTCTGATCCCATGCACTAGCCTAAGCTCCTTAGCTGCTTTGGCTGCTCTTACATTTCAACTGACCTCGTTTGAGATCATGTGGTATTCTTCCCTATTTGACTGTCTGTGGGAACTCTTGTACCATCTGAAGGCCAACTGCTTCTCCCTCACCCCCTGCTGCACTTCACTGATCCACCAACAAGGTTTTCTGTGGCCCCTCTCCGGCACCATCCTGGAGAGGGCCACTACCCCTGCTGTGCAGGCCTGACCACAGTTAAGGGGCTTGGGTTCCATAACTGACCTACAGGGGTCCTTTCCAAAAAGATAAATAAAGTGGAGGTATCCCCACCCAGAGTACATATTAATGGGTCTGACTGCTTGCAGTACAACCCCCTGGGATGTTGTACCAACCCACCTCCCCAACAGTTACCCCAACATGGACTTACCAGGATTCAAACCTGCCCACATTCTGTTACATCATTTACATTTCCCAGTTCAAATAGTATGTTCACTAAAATTAGGCTCTGGATTCATTTCTGCTGCAAAACAATAACATCTCGGTTTATTTACAGGGGGAAGTTTAGGATGGGGTCAGTGGAATAGGGTTCAAGCAAAATATTTTCCTTCCCATTTCAAAGATTCACATTTCCCAACATCATTTCCCTTTTGATTTCAGCAACCCACATCTCAAATGCAGCCACTAGACCTGCCTAACTAACTAACTGCTGCAGGTGTAACCACAAACCCAGACCCACAGGTCCCAGTGCAATAAAACCCCAGAGCCCGTCACTGGGTATCCAGATTTCAAGTTACAGGCCTGAGGTGCAGCTGGTAGCTGGCATTGGTGCCCTCACTTAGATGAAGTAACTTTAACTTTTTATAGGCTTTCCTTTGGTTAGAACTAAACTGTTACCTTTTCCTTCCAATCCTTAGCTCTACTTCCTGCCGTAGTGGGCATTTCTGAACTATTTACAGTCCCCAGTTGTGGGGCAATTCCTGCGGTTTACTCATGGTTCTGCAGAATCAGTCCTTTGATGGCACAGTTCACCGAAGTCCTGGGGATTGATGGCAACACAGGCAGAACCAGCGCTTTGCTTGAAACAGAGGGCACAGAGGCTGCAGCTTGCTGTATCTTCCTCTTGCCTGCAGATCTTGCAGCTTGTCCCCTTCAGCCCATTACAGGCCCATTGCAGGGCACACATGCAAGTCCTGCCAGCTACAGAGGATCCAGACTTGGGAGTGGCCCCACGGCCCAGCTCCTTCTGATCAGAGCGCTGTAGCACTTGGGTACAAGACTTGTGATGCCCTGCAGTGGCAGACCCCACTTGAGGGGGTGGTTAGTGAGTTTCCCACCTGGCCCTGCGTGTCAGCAGAAACATTCTGCACATTCTCTGCTTCTTCTTTTTTACTTTTCTGCCATGGTGTGTAGCCAAAGCAATCCATTTATTTTCCTTTTCTCTATCTGAGGAGCAGACTACAGGTACCTGATGTGAAAGGCACCTGTCCATCCTTCTGCTTTCAGTCTTTCAACTTCAACACAGCCACATTCATGCTCTAGCTCACACATATTTCCTGCACTCAAAGTCCCCTTTTCCTCACCGTGCAGGCACATAGAAATTCTCCAAGTGAAGAGGCTCACTCTTCCTTTTCTTCTCTCAGCACATTCATATTCTCTTGTTCCTCATCATTCCTCTGTGTTCCTTCTTTTCACAGGCTTAGACGCAGCCTTTGTCTGTTTACCAGGCTCAGGACACAACCTTTGTGTTTTCCAAGGCTTAGATACAACCTTTGTCCTTTTTCCAGGTTCAGGACACAACCTTTCCTCTCCTCTTTCCACTGCTCGGGTGCATCTTCAATTTAACACAAATTCTTGTAACCTGCAGCTTTCCCTTTTCCATTTGAGCTGCCTGTATCTCACCGCTGTGGTGCAGTTTCAGAACAACACACAACATTCGGCAACCTGCAGCTCTCTTTTTCTCTTCCAAGCTGCTTCTTCCTTGCTTCTTTTCTCCCTTTTCTTGATGGGGCAGCCACTCCCTGCCCTGGGGGAAAAACTGCTGGCAGCCCTCAGGCAGGCCCATCCTGCAGCCCCATTCCCTCCAGGGGCAAGAGCCCCCCTTCTTCTGGAGGGGCTCCCATCAAACTAACTCAAACTCTATCTGTCCTTGGCTTTTGGGAGCCCTTTCCTCACTCCCCATTGGCTGGAGCTACTGTCTTTAGGCAAAAATTAATATGTATGAGGCTCCCTCGATGCCTCATTGGTGCAGAAAAAGATGCCTGACCTTTCCCCGGTCTTTTCCCCCAAAAGTCCTTTCAAGCAGTCCCAGAGCCCTTGGCAAGAATCCTGGCTTGGTGGATGGCTGGTGTCACATGGCTGCAAAACATGGTGGCCGAAGTAAACAGTGTCCACACATTTTAATGTGTCCCAGGTTTAACATGTCCCTGCAGCCAAACCTTTTCAAGAGGTGCTGCCTGTAAATGGCATGAGTGAGGCGAGGGTACTTTGCACCATGCAGTTTAATGAATGGTTGAAAAAAATGGTGTGGAGCACAGGGGTTTGGCTTCATTGGTGACTGGGGTTCCACCTGGAGGGACACCAGCCTATACTGGCAGGATGGTCTGCATCTGTCCAGGAAGGGAACAAGTCTTTTGAGCAATCGGTTTAAATGCTTCATTGGCAAGCTTTTAAACTAGTCAAGGGGGGAGGCACTGATAAGTAGCAGGAAAATCCCAGACTCTCCCTACAAAACAGGGTACTAAATGAGAAAAAGACCAAGGTAGAAAGGTCAGTGGGGGATGCTGCAACTGAAGGTAAAGCCATCAAAAAATGGAAAGCAATGAGTATGAATGCCCGTATTCTGAGTAACAAGCTTCCTGAATTAGTGGCCTTGATGGAGGAGGAACATCTGGATATTGTGGCAGTCACAGAAACATGGTTCACTCAAAACCATGACTGGGACGTAAACATATCAGGATACACTATCTACAGGAGGGACAGAGAGGGTAATAGAGGAGGAGGAGTAGCTCTTTACATAACGGAAGGAATCAAAGCGGCAGAACAAAAGGGAAAACAGGGAGGAGAAGAAGCACTGTGGGTAAATTTGGAGACCGGCAATGGCACCACAATCCGCACAGGGGTTGTATACAGACCCCCTTCTCAGGAGGAGGAAATGGACAAGGAAATGATAGAAAGTATACTTAGTATGGCAGAAAAAGGGGAGATATTGCTGATGGGCAATCTGAATATACTGTACACTAGTCTATTCCCAGAATCATGCAACTGCTTCCATAAGGCCTAGTCCTCCCACACCCCCTCCTTCCCCAACCCCCCTTTCTTATGCTACTCCCTATTTCTCTATCGTTCCTCTAGCTTGTTCTCCAACCAACTTCATACAGAAATGCCCACCCAAGTCCAACTATCCGAGCTTTATCCCTACTATACTGTTTGTTTCTTTCCTTTTAATATGATTTAGGTTTATTGTCATTTTGCCTTGTATATATGTAAATATTTGTACATCTGTCTCATTCATAAATCATTGTATCTGTGTTCATTCTGTACCATGTTTTTGTGTAAAATTTGTAACCTTATATTGTTATGACCACTCAGGTCCATCTTGTAAATGAGCTATGCTCAATGATGTTCGCCTGAATAAATAAAGATTTTGATTGATTGAATATGCCAGATGTTAACTGGAGTGCAGTTGCAGCAGCCACTTCGAGGAGTGGGGTTATTCTAGATGCCCTACAGGGGGCATGCCTTAGACAACTAGTATTGGAGCCCACTCGAGAGGGAGCAATCTTAGACCTGGTTCTCTCAAATGGAGATGAAGAGAGGATCACAGATGTAGAAGTGGGTAGCCACCTGGGAACTAGCGACCATCGAACAGTATGGTTCACAATAAACACAGCAATAGAGTCAAGCCATACAAAGGCAAAGGTACTGGACTTTAGGAGGGCTGACTTTGCCAAAATGGGTGAGTGCCTAAGGAATGCACTAGCAAATGGGCAGGAAGGAGGGGTGGAAGAACAATGGGGAATAATAAAAACTGCCATCACAGAGGTAACAAGCCTTTGTGTGAAGCAAATAAACAAAACTAAACGATGTAAGAAACCACTATGGTTCTCAAACGAAGTGGCAGTGAAGGTTCAAGAGAAAAAGAAAGCATTCAGGAAGTACGAGGAATCACAGAAGGAGCAGGACAGAGAACTGTATCAGTTAAAGCAAAAGGAAGCTGGGAAGGCAGTCAGAACAGCAAAGGCCCAAACTGAGGAAAAGATAGCCAACTCAGTTAAGAAGGGGGATAAAACCTTTTATAGGTACATCAGGGAGCGAAGGAAGACCAAGGGAGGGATAGTGAGGCTTAATAAAGGGGGGCAGAGGGTGACTGTGAAAGGCAGAGATACTAAAAAATTATTTTTGCTCAGTATTTACAAAGGAAGAGGGGAAGGTACCTAAAACAAACAGTAGAAACACTCTGGATACAGAAGTTGATACCAGCCCATTTACAGAAGAAAGGGTTCTGAAAGAACTCTTAAAACTGAAGGTGGACAAAGCAATGGGACCTGATGGGATTCATCCCAGAATTCTAAAAGAACTAAGGGTTGAATTAGTGACACCACTGACTACCCTATTTAACAAATCATGGGAGGATGGGGTAGTACCCGAGGACTGGAGGAGGGCAGATGTGATTCCCCTTCACAAAAGTGGGAGCAAGGCAGAAGCAGGAAACTACAGACCTGTTAGTTTAACCTCAGTGGTAGGGAAAATGATGGAATCACTTCTGAAGGTAAGAATTGTCGAGTATCTAGATGCCAGAGGGGCACAGGACCCAAGGCAGCATGGATTCACAGCGGGAAGGTCATGCCAGACAAATCTGATAGATTTCTTTGACTGGGTGACCAAAGTAGTAGATCAGAGAGGGGCTGTGGACATGGTCTACCTAGACTTAAGCAAGGCATTTGACACAGTCCCACACAAAAGATTAATATACAAGTTAGCTAGCCTGGGAGTGGGTCCCAAGACGACAGCCTGTGTAAAAAATTGGCTGGAGAATAGGACACAGAGAGTAATAGTAAATGGAGTCCACTCTGAAGAAAGGGGGGTCTCTAGTGGGGTACCACAGGGTTCAGTATTAGGACCGGTCCTCTTCAATGTCTTTATAAGCGACATTGCAGAGGGACTGGAAGGAAAAGTATGTCTCTTTGCAGATGACACAAAGATCTGCAACAGAGTTGATGCACAAGGTGGGATGTAAAGGATGAAAAGGGACTTGGCAAGGTTAGAGGAATGGTCAAATGTATGGCAGCTTAGTTTCAGTGCTAAGAAGTGCAAGGTAATGCACTTGGGAAACAAAAACCCAGGAGAAGAGTACACAATGGGGAGTGAGATACTAACAACAACAAAAATGGAAAGGGACCTCGGGGTAGTCATATCAGATGACCTAAAGGTGGGCAAGCAATGTGAGAGGGCAGCAAGGAGGGCTGGGGAGATACTGGGATGCATAGGGAGAGGCATCACCAGTAGAAAACAGGAAGTTATTATCCTTCTGTACAGACAGCTGGTCAGACCCCATCTGGAGTACTGTGTGCAGTTCTGGAGACCCAGTCTCTGCAAAGACATAGACAGGATGGAAGCTGTCCAGAGGAGGGCAACTAAAATGGTGCAGGGTCTGCACCGGAAGACATATGAAGAGAGACTTAAGGAGCTTAATATGTATAGCCTCGAGGAAAGGAGGAGAGGGGGACATGATAGAAACTTTCAAGTACCTCAAGGAATCAACAAAGTCAAGAGGTAGCATCTTTCAAAAAGGGTGTGCAAGAACAAGGGCACAATTTGAAGATTGGGGGCGGCTCAGAGGTAATTTAAGGAAGTATTTTTTCACAGAGAGGTTGTGGATGCATGGAATGGCCTTCGAGAGGTCGTGGAGTCAAAAGCGGTGGAATTCAAGCATGCATGGGACAGTCATAAGGCAATTCTAGGGGATGGGGGTTAGGAAGAAGTAGGCTGCTGGTTAACTAGGATCTGCAGCTTATCCAGTAGGCAAGGAAATGGGCAGACTGGGTGGGCCAAGCGGTCCTTATCTGCCATCAAATTCTATGTTTCTATGTTTTGTTCGAATTTACATATTTTCCCACACATTTGTTGCCACCCCGGTGCCCTGTAAAGTGACTGCATAGTTCAGCAATTTCCCACAGCTCTTTTGCTGTCGCTGCTGCCATTTGTCATTGCCCCTAGACAACACACACAAGCCCCATTGCAATCCATGCATAGCCCTACTACATCTTTCTGCTGCAGCCCATATAAACACATTTGTTTAAACATTTTCCCTTTAAAAACAGAGGGGCCCCTTTGTCCTTCTAAACCCTGGACGCATTTACATATTTTATTTTTTGGTTCTCGTGTCACTAGCACCATTCTGATTTGCCCCTAGTGCTAGACACACTCCCAGCTCCATCTATAATGCGTGTTGTCTCATTAATATTCATGAGGTGGCATTTGTACTCCTGAGCGCGATTGGTGCTCACAAAAATGGCTCCTGCTCCTTTCTGGCTGCCTCCCCGGTCCTGCTAATGGTCCAGGTCCCTTCCTTAGCTTACCCTGAGACCAGAGCCACAGGAGAGGACAGCCAAAATGGCCATGACCGGCCAAAACGAAAATGTGCTTCATGCGCTTGTGCGGAGCATCTTCCAGCACTGGAGTGCCACAGAAATGGGAGGTGGCTTCGTGAACCAGCTCCTCCGGCCTCGCTGTACCCAAAAACCATGCAGGGGCAGGTAGGAGAGATTCAGGACACAGGGGCAAGCCAGAAAAACTGGGACCAAGAAAAAAAAAGTAATAGGGGGTGGAACCAAAGCCCCAAGGGAAACTAGCTTTTTTCCGGGGGCTCACAGGTAAGCCCTAAATAGTTGGGTTACTCTCCCCCTCCCCTTAAATGCTCGGCGTCCGAGCCAAGCTAAGAACTTAGCTTCAAGTTATCCCTGTAACTCATTCACATTAACAGTAATCTCAAAATCTATAACATCCTACTGTATAGAAAGGGTTATCTGTTCTAGTCAACAACATCAAACCATTCTTAATCTTGGACAGTCACCATCTATTCCCACCAGTTTGCACCTTGCCCCATCGACTCAGAGCTTTTGATGGTATTAACCCTCCCCAGGGCCCCTTGGAACCATTATTTTCCAAATGACACGATTTGTGGTGCAATTCCACCTTTGACCACTAGGGGGTGATCACTTCCCTAAACATTTATTGACCAGCAGTGAAGTCGGCCCAAGCCACGTTTGGCACCAAAATCACTTCTCCAATACCTTTCCTTGCCTCTTTACCATTTCCCGCCACTTGCAAGGGTCCCCTATTTTAGCAAGCTGGGGAGGGGGGGGGTCAATGATGGGCGTGACTGGCACAGGAGATCCCAGCAGTGCCTCCAGGTGTAGTTCCTCTCCGGCACCATCCTGGAGAGGGCCACTGCCCCTGCCATGCAGGCCTGACCATGGTTAAGGGGCCTGGGTTCCCACAGCTGACCTACGAGGGGATTTCCCAAAAGATAAAAATAAAATGGTGGTGCCTCCAGCCAGAGTACATATTAGTGGATCTGATTGCTTGCAGTACAACCCCCTGGGATGTTGTACCAACCCACCTCCCCAACAATTACCCCAGCATGGCCTTACCAGTATTCAAACCTCCCGCACATTCCGTTACACCATTTACATTTCCCATTTCAGATAGCATGCTCACTAAAATTAGGCTCTTGGGCCCAGATATTCAGAAGAGTTGTGCATGGCACAACAGTGTTACACCATGCACAACTCACTGATGTGCCCCAGTGTAACATTCAAGCGGGATTATGCCTGGCACAAATCCCAATGCGCTGGGCGCCTCAATGTCTATCTTGGTATGGTAAGTACCCTTGCATACTCTGCACATCCGATATTCAGCCCGGATGTGCTGAGCCCATGCATGAACCCCTACTTGCGCCTGCACACAGGTGAGCTGCTGTATTGCAGGGTGTAACAAGGCAGCTGCCACCTGTGGGTGGCCACCTGAGCTCCGGCTGCACCTTCTTGGCAGCGCCCCCCCATGCCCAATCGCAGGCATCTCTCATAGAAATAAACGTCCAATATCCCTGGTGGTCCAGTGAACCGCTTCACGCCCGATCACGGGCTTAAGTAGACGTCCAATATCCCTGGTGGTCCAGTGGACCACTTCACGCCCAATCGCGGGCATGAGTTGAATAATATCAGCGTCCAATATCCCTGGTGGTCAGTGGACGCTTGCAGCCCGATCGCGGGCACAAGTTGAATAAAATCCACGTACTATATCCCTGGTGGTCCAGCGGTACCCCTCCCCACCGCCACTGGGCCCCACCGCCCGCTCCTCCCGGTCAGTGGCGGGTGGCAGCATCCCGCCTGCTGCCCGCCGACTGACACTACGATGGGGCTGTCGCCCACTGGTCATGGCGTGAGCCAATGGGCGTGCAGCCCGTCACCGTACTACACAGTCCAGATATATGAATGGATCCATTTACATATCTGGACTGTGTAGTATATAAGGCTGCAGCCATTGGCTCACGCTGGACAATGGGCATACAGCCCTGTCGCTGTGTCAGTTGGCGGCAGCGGGCGGCAGGCGGGTGGGAGTGGGCGGTGGGGCTGAGGGCGGGTGGGGACGGGCACCGCTGGACCACCAGGGATATAGGACGGATTTTATTCAACTTATGTCTGCGATTGGGCTGCAAGCGGTCCACTGGACCACCAGGGATATTGGACATTGATATTATTCAACTCATGCCCGCGATGGGGCGTGAAGCAGTCCACTGGACCACCAGGGATATTGGATGGTTTAATGTTAATACTTAAGCCCGTGATCGGGCGTGTAGCGGTCCACTGGACTACCAGGGATATAGGACGGTTTACTTTTAACTCTTAAGCCTACGATCAGGCTGCGAGCGGTCCACTTGACCACCAGGGATATTGGACTGCTTTTAAATTAACAAATGCCCGCGATCGGGCTGTAGGGCACTTTTCCGCGCTGTGCAGGGGGCGTTGGTCTCCGATGGCTGCAGCCTGGCAGGACGCCAGGCACAAGTCGCCGGGGATCGGCGCACCAGCATGCAAATGGGGCCATAATGACATGCAAATGGCCCTATTTGCGCCTTGCATACATTATGGCCCCATTTGCATGTGCACTTTTGAATATCGCGGTTGTTGCGCCTAGCGCAACAGAACTTGCGCTAGTGCTTCCCCCTGCTCCACTCCGGCCACTTGCGCTGGCGCAGTGCCAGTGCGCCATGCGCACTGCGGGTGGCCAGGGTACGATATTCAGCGATGCTGTGCCATGGCGCAGCTTTGTTGAATATCACCCTGTCAACACCCCTGCACAGCCAAGTTGCGCTGCGCCCAGGCTTGCGCCACAGCCTGGCGCAGTCTGAATATCCGGGTCTTGATTCATTTCTGCTGCAAAACAATAACATCTCGGTTTGTTTACAAGAGGAGGTTTAGGATGGGGTAAGTGGAATAGGGTTCAAGCAAAATACTTTCCTTCCCATTTCAAAGATTCACATTTCCCAAAATCATTTCCCTTTTGATTTCAGCAACCCACATCTCAATAAATGGAGCCACCAGATCTGTTAACTTAGGCCCTCTCCATACTACATCAGAAAATTCCCTCTGTAACGTTAGAGGGTCCAAACCATTACCATAATGGTTTGCATTTACACTAGTAACGTTACAGAAAGTGTTTTCAAAACTCTGTTCAGCCCTGTCCACACTACAGCAGTAAAAGCCTGTAATGTTTTCAAAACATTTTCAGTGGTAGTGTGGATGCACTGTAACGTTTTTAGTCTGTAACGTTTTCAAAACGTTACAGGTTTCAGTGCAGTGTGGACCGTGCCTAACTGCTGTAGGTGTAACCCCAAACCCAGACCCACAGGTCCCAGTCCAACAAAACCCCACAGTCCCGTCACTGGGTACCCAGATTTCAGGTTGCAGGCCTGAGGTGCAGCTGGTAGCTGGCGTTGTAGCACCTACTTGAATTAAATAAAGCTGGCAGTATAGCCTAGAGGTTAGAGTAACGAGCTGTGAACGAGCCTGGTACATCCAGCAGACCAGACCGTGGTTTGATTCTCACAACCTCCACTTGCATACTGTGTGACTCTGAGCAAGTCACATAACCGCCCAATGCTCCCAGGTTGTCCCTGAAAATAGGCACTTGTTTCTTAGTGGGCCTTACCCGGTTACCAAAGATTAAATAACTGCAACTTTTTACAGGCTTTCCCTGGGTTAGAGCTAAACTGTTAACTTTACCCTGCAATCCTTAGCTCTACCTCTTGCTCTGGTGGGCATTTCTGAACTATTTACAGTCACCAGGTGCAGGGCAATATCTGTGGTTTACTCACGGTTCTGCAGAATTAGTCCATTGATGGCACAGTTCGCTGAAGTCCTGGGGACTGATGGCAACACAGGGGAGAACCAGGCTCTTTGCTTGAAACAGAGGGCACAGAGGCTGCGGCTTTCTGCTTCTTCCTCTTGCTTGCAGATCTTGCAGCTTGTCCACTTTAGCCCATTACAGGCCCATTGCAAGGCACACGCATAAGACCTACCAGCTAAAGAAGACCCAGACCCGGGAGTGGCCCTATGGCCTGGCTCCCTCCGATCAGAGCGCCCTAGCACTCGGGTACAAGACTTGTGATCCCCTGCAGTGGCAGACCCCACTTGAGGGGGTTAGTGAGTTCCCCACCTGGCCCTGGGTGTCAGCAGAAACATTCAGCACATTCTCTGCTTCTTCTCTCTTTCTTTTCTGCCACGGTGTGTAGCCAAAGCAATTCGTTTCTTTTCCTTTTCTCTACCTCAGGGGCAGACAACAGGTACCTGACATGAAAGGCAACTGTCCGTCCTTCTGCTTTCACAGTCTCTCAGCTTCAACACAGCCACATTCTTGCTCTGGCTCACACATATTTCCTGCACTCAAAGTCCCTTTTTCTCACTGTGCAGGCACATAGCAATGTTCCAAGTGAAGAGGCGCACTCTTCCTTTTCTTCTCTCAGCACATTCATACAGTACTCTCTTGTTCCTCATCATTCCTCTGTATTCCGTCTTTTCCCAGGCTTAGACAGACCCTTTGTCCTTTTACCAGGCTCAGGACACAACCTTTGTCTTTTCCCAGGCTTAGACACAACCTTTGTCCTTTTTCCAGGTTTAGGACACAACTGTTCCTCTCCTCTCCTCTTCCCACCGCTTGGGTGCATCTTCAGTTTAATGCAAATTCTTGTAACCTGCAGCTTTCCCTTTTCCATTCAAACTGCTTGTATCTCACCGCTGTGATACAATTTCAGAACAACACACAACATTCGGCAACCTGCAGCTTTCCCTTTTCCATTCAAGCTGCCTGTATCACACCGCTGTGGTGCAGTTTCAGAACAATGCACAACATTCAGCAACCTGCAGCTTTTCTTTTTCTCTTCCAAGCTGCTCCTTCCTTGCTTCTTTTCTCCCTTTTCCTGATGGGGCAGGCACTTCCTGCCCTGGGGGACAAACTGCTAGCAGCCCCCAGGCAGGCCCATCCTGCAGCCTCATTCCCTCCAGGGGCAAGAGCCCCCCTTCTTCTGGAGGGGCTCCCACCAAACTAACTCAAACTCTATCTGTCCTTGGCTTTTGGGAGCCCTTTCCTCACTCCCCATGGCTGGAGCCACTGTCCTTAGGCAAAAATTAATATGTATGAGGCTCCCTCGATGCCTTATTGATGCAGAAGAAGGTGCCTAAACTTTCCCCCAAAAGTCCTTTCAAATAGTCCCAGAGTCCTTGGCAAGAATCCTCAGTTCAGCAGTTGCCCACAGTCCTTTTGCTGTCACTGCTGACATTTGTCATTGCCCCTAGGCAGCACCCACAAGCCCCATTGCAGTCCATGCATAGTCCCACTACATCTTTCTGCTGCATCCCATATAAACACATTTGTTTAAACATTTTCCCTATACACCCATGGTCCCCGTTTTCCTTCTAAACCCCGCACCATTTACATATTTTATTTTTTGGTTCTCCTTTCACTAGCGCTGTTCTGATTTGCCTCTAGCGCTAGACAAGCTCCCGGCTCGTCTGTAATGTGTGCCACCTCATTTGCATTCCCGAGTGCGATCGGTGCTCTCAAAAACGGCTCCTGCTCCTTTCCGGCTGCCTCCCCGGTACTACTGCTAATGGTACCAGTCCCTTCCTTAGCTTACCCTGAGACCAGGATCACCGAAGAGGACAGCGAAAACGGCCGCGAACCTACGAAATGAAAATGTGTTTCCCGGCACTGGAGTGTCACAGAAACAGGAGGCAACTTTGCTAACCAGCTCCTCTGGTCCTGTTCTCCCCAAAAACCATACAGAGGCCAGCAGGAGAGGTTCAGGACACAGGGGCAAGCCAGGAAGACCGGGACCCGGAAAAAAAAAGAATAGGGGGTGGAACCAAAACTCCCAGTACAGTGGTCCCTCCCCCATCCCTGCTACAGTGTTTTCTAATACTGGCTACTAGTTTATTGTCAATGTCTTCCAATTGTGTTGATGGCCTGTATACAACCCCCAGGTTGACCCTTCTTCCCTTACCATCTTGCAAGGTGGTCCATACTGCTTCCACATTCCCCTCCGTGTCCTCATCCTTGCTACACAATCCCTTCTCTAATGAACAAAACTACCCCCCTCCTTTGCCAACCTTTCTATCTTTCCTATAGGTTGTGTACCCCAGGAGCTTCAGGTCCCAGTCATGGCAGTGTGGCCCAGGTTTCTGTTATAGCTGCTGTGTCCACCACCCCACCCCACCCCCTCCAACAGAGCCTGCAACTCGGGCATCTTTTTCCCCAAACTTCTTGCATTAATCAAAGACCGCCATCCAACCTGACCCCCCTGTGCCTGTCCATCCTCCCTAACCCCTCCCCTTTTGTGAGTTCGAACCTGCCTTCTCCACCTGCGCTGGTAACGGGGGGAGAGGCCTCTTCTGACCTCCCATGATGTGCTCTGCTATCTGCCTCCCATTGTCAAATCCCCCCCACTAGCAGTTTAAATTCCATCTGGTGCCTGTGTACTCTCCCAGTTTATTTTTCAGGACATCCTTTCCTGCTTTGCTCAGGTGTAGTCTACCCCTGGCGAAGAGTTCCTTATTTTCCCACGCATCGCCCCAGTTTCCCACTAACCCAGACACCATAGCTGGACATCAGTTCTGCAACCAATTAATAAATTTCCAGATTGTCTGCATCCTTGCTAAGGTCCCCATAGGTACTGGCAGGACTTCTGAGAAGGAGAAGGTGGTTCCTTCTACAGTGCATATTCCCGCCATCTCTCTCTAGCTGGCTTGCACCTCCATCATGCTATTTTCTGCCAGATCATTTGTGCCTATGTGCACCACAAAGTTTGGCACCCCCTCGTGCTTCCTTACTAACGAGTGCACATGGTGTGCTACCTTGTGCACTGCCATACCCAGCATGCACTCAACCCTAATACAGCTCTTCGTCCCATTAGCACTACCCCCCCCCCCCCAGTTTGATTCCCCTGACTATGGAATCCCCAAGCTCAGTACGTTGGTGCCTACTGAAGTTGAACATAGTGTGTTGTTATCAACTACCCTTTCCCTCTCTGGCATCTCTGCCACCTACCTTCCGAGCCCTAGTCTGCCCCTTTTACTTCCCTTCCTGAACTCCCCCGATCCATCCACCTCCCTTGTGCCCTTGATGCCTAGCCACTCCCCTTTTTCCAACTCCCTCCTCCGCAATTAGTCCTGCAACCTCATCCACTTCATCATTTTTCCTGTCCTTTACTGATCCCCAGGGACTGTGTTTTCCCCCCCTCCTAACTCCTCCTTTCTCAACAAGCCCTACCCCTCCATCCTCAGCTGTTTTTCCAGGATCGCTTCCTATCCCCAGTCCTATCTCCCCCTCTCTCCTACTGTCCCCAAGCGTCATCAGACTCCACCATCTCCACATGATCCCCCGTGTCCTTTCTATTTTGTGGTGGGGTATACCTGTTCATCACTATAACACCTCCAGCAGCACCGATGACATCTTTCACCCTGGCCCTACGAAGGCTGACATCCACTACTCCCTTAACTCCACCTCTCTTCCCCCCCCACACTCTCTTACTGATCACTTCCTGCCATCCCTTGTTCGTCCCTCCCCTCTTGTTACCTTCTTCCTGATCACTGTTGTGTTTTCTGTAGTCTAGTTTATTTCCTTCTCCATTCCCCCCTTTCCTGTCTGGCACAGAACTTCTCAAATGTTCCCACTGGGCTGCAAGCCCCCCACCCCACACACACACACACACACACACACACACACTTGTTACCGCTTCCTGATCACTTCTGTGTTTTCCATAGCCTGGTTTATTTCCTTCTTCAGTTACCCCTTTGCTGTCTCGCACAGTACCTCTCAAATGTTCCCCCTGAGCTGCAAGATCACTGCCGCGTCTCCCCCTATGCCCTACTCCCTTGATTAATTTCTCCAGCTCCCTCGTTAACTTCCAAATTTCCCTTTCCAGGTGTAACATCCTCACACAGATAGGGCATACTGCTGCTCTCCAGAATGTATCCATGTGCACAGCTGCTTGGCATCCAGTACATCTTACTGTCCTGCTAGGACCATTTCCTACCCCACTGCCATGTTTTTTCCACCCACCCCTCCCCCATCTCTCTACCTTCCTGGCCTCTCCAACCACCCTTCCCTCCACCCTTCTACCTTCCTGATCTCTCCACATCTTTACATGTCCCTTACTTGATTTGTCCTCCTACATTCACCTGTTTCTGTCCTTCCCAACAATCAGTTTCCAGTGACTCGGTGATAATTTAACCCTGTTTCTGACCTGTAGATAAGTGGCCAAGTGATAACTTGCCGTTATATTTTCTACAATTTCCAATGATATCGTTTTTTTCAGCCCCCCTCCTTTTTTTTCCCCCCAAACACTCAAGTGCCAGTAGGGGTCTAATCTTGTTTGAGGAGACCTTCTACACTGTGCTTGCCGTATAATCAAATTAATTAACAGGGTACAGTGATAATCAGATAATCAGAGTGCAATATAATCAAAATAAAGCTGTCTCTGTCCTTCCCAACAATCAGTTACCAGTGACTCGATGATAATTTAACTCTGTTTCTGATCTGTACATCAGTGGCCAAGTGATAATTTGCCCCTATCTTTTCTACAATTACCAATTTTTTTATTTTTATTTAAACATTTGGTGAAAGGCACACTGAGCCAGCACTCATCTGCAGGTACATCCCGGGGGACAGGGAACATGAGATAAAGTACAATTTCAAGGTAAACAACACGAAGCATAAAAAATACAATACACAATAATTTGTATAGCATAATACAGCATACAAATACAATAGTTCAGTAAGCATACCGGACATGACGACTGATATAGCAAAACATGCTGTGCAAATGTTTAAAGTACATTGGCAAACATTAAAAGTGCTATGTGACGTTATGGGAACAAGTGGGGAGGGGTAGCAGGTTTAGCAGAGATTTGACAGAGAAGTGAGAAGGGGAAGTTACGTAGGAGAGGAGTTTGAGAGTTCCACATAAAGGGAAGGCGAGAGTTAAAGGCAGATTTGCCCATATTGGAAAATGGAGTGGGGAGAGAGAGAAGGAGCGTGAGTCCCTATTACGTAGGGAGTATGTCGAGGTTGGAGCAGGAGAGGGAGGGAAGAGATGTAGAAGGGTAGTAGGTTGAACCAAAATTTTGAGATGAAGGATAAAGAGTGAATGAGACTCCTGTGCGTGAGCGGTGGGAGGTCCAGGCGTGCGAGAAGGGAGCAGTGGTGAGTCCTGTAAGGAGATGTGGAGGCGAATCTTCAGAAAGCATAGTAGAGGAAATCAAGATGGGCAAGTGAGGTGGAGGGAGCAGTGCAGTATACAGTGTCAGCATAGTCAAAGACTAGCGTGATCATCTTTGTCAGAAGCTCCCAACGTATTGGGGGAGTTGGGGCGCGAGAGTCCCTGTTTCAGTAGAGGATCCCGAGCTTTGGATAGAGTTTGGTGGTGATAGGAATTGGGGAAATTGTCTAACCAGGAGAGGCACACTAAGCTGAAGCTTGATTCCAGGTGCGACCTGGGAGCACAAGGAAGTTAAGTGGCTTGCTCAGGGTCACACAGTATTCAAGTGGGGGTTGTGGGATTCAAACCCAGGTCTCCAGGTTTGCAGCTCAGAGCCTTAAACCACTGCGCCATACTGCATCTTGTGTAGTCAGTATGAAAAGGGAAGTTTTAATTGTGGGTCCAACCAGACGCCTAGGTATTTATAAGAGGGGACAGCCTTTAACAGGGTGCCATCAAGAGAGGTGATGGGTGGGGCATTGTTGGCTTTGGCTAATGTTTGAGAGGTTTTATTCAGCCCCCCCTTTTTCCCCCCAACACTCAGTTACCAGTAGGTGTCCAATCTTGTTTGAGAAGACCTTCTGCACTGTGCTTGCCATATAATCAAATTAAATAACAGAAATACAAAAACATAGACTTTGACAGCAGATAAGGACCGCTTGGCCCACCTAGTCTGTCCATTTTCCTACCTACAGGATAATAAGCTACAGATCCTAGTTAACCAACAGCCTATTTCTTCCTACCCCCCACAAGAATTACCTTATGTCTGTCCCATGCATTCTTGAATTCTCCCACAGTTTTAGACCCCACAACCTCCTCAGGAAGACTGTTCCATTCGTCCACCACCCTCTCTGTGAAAAAATGCTTCCTCACATTGCCCCTGAGCCTTCCCCCCTCTATCTTCAAATTGTGTCCCCTTGTTCTTGCACATCTCTTTTTCTGAAAGATGCTACCCTCTTGGACTTTGTTGATTCCACTGAGGTACTTAAAAGTTTCTATTATGTCCCACCCTTCCCTACTTTCCTCAAGGGTATACGTATTAAGTTCCTATAGTCTCTCCTCGTATGGCTTCTCTTGCAGACCCTACACCATTTTAGTTACCCTCCTCTGGACTGCCTCCATCCTATGTCCTTGCGGAGATGGGGTCTCCAGAACTGGACGCAGTACTCCAGATGGGGTCTCATCAACTGTCTGTACAAAGTGATAACAACTTCCTGTTTTCTGCTGGTGATGTCTTTCCCTATACATCCCAGTATCCCCCCAGCCTCCCTACTGCCTTCTCACATTGCTTGCTAACCTTAAGGTCATCTGATATGATTACCCCAGGTCCTTTCCATTTTTGTTGTTGTTACTACCCCCCTTGTGTAATCTTCCCTGGTTGTTGTTTCCCAGCTGCATTATTTTGCACTTCTTTGCACTGAATCCAAGCTGCCATACTTCAGACCATTCCTTCAACCTTTCCAAGTCCCTTCTCATCCTTTCCAAGCCTCCTTGTGTATCATCCATGTTGCAGATCTTTGTATCATCTGCAAAGTGGCATACTTTTTCTTCCAGTCCCTCTGCAATGTCACTTATAAAGACATTAAAAAGGACTGGACCCAGTACTGATACCTGTGGTACCCCACTAGTAACCCCTCTTTCTTCAGCGTGGACTCCATTTACAATTACCATGTATATCCTGTTGTCTAGCCAATGTTTTACCCAGGCTACTACCCTGGGACCCACTCCCAGGCTGGTTAATTTGATTATTAATCTTTTGTGTGGGACTATGTCAAATGCCTTGCTAAAGTCTAGGTAGGCCATGTCCACAGCCCCTCCCTGGTCTACTACTTTGGTCACCCAGTCAAAGAAATCAATTAGATTCGTCTGACATGACCTTCCCGCTGTGAACCCTTGCTGCCTTGGGTCCTGTGCCCCACTGGCCTTTAGGTACTCAACAGTTCTTTCCTTCAGAAATGATTCCATCACTTTCTCTACCACAGAGGTCAAACTGACAGGTCTATAATTTCCTGCCTCTGTCTTGCTCCCACTTGTGAAGGGGAATCACATCCATCTTCCTCCAGTCCTCGGGTACCACCCCATCCTCCCATGATTTGTTAAAAAGGGTAGTCAGTGGTGTCACTAGTTCTCCCCTTAATTCTTTTAGAATTCTGGGGTTAATTCCATCAAGCCCCATTGCTTTGTCCACCTTCAGTTTTAGGAGTTCTTTTAGAACCCTTTCTTCTGTGAAAGCACTGGGATCAATCCCCTTGTCCAGAGTGCTTCTGTTAATTGGATTAGGCACCTCCCCCTCCTCCTCTTTTGTGAATACTGAGCAGAAGTATTCGTTCAGTATCGCTGCTTTTTCAATGTCCCTCTTTGTCCACCCACCGTCCTTTCTATTCAGCCTCACTATCCCTCCCTTTGTCTTTCTATGCTTCCTGATGTACCTATAAAAGGTTTAATCCCCCTTCTTAACCGAGTTGGCTATCTTTTCCTCAGTTTAGGCCTTTGCTATTTTGACTTCCCTCCTTGCTTCCTTCTGCCTTATCTGTTACAGTTCTCTGTCCTGCTCCTTCTGTGTTTCCTTATACTTCCCAAATTCTATCTTTTTCTCCCTGACCTTCCCCGACACCTCTTTTGAGAATCATAGTGGCTTTTTCTTTCGTTTTGATTTGTTTATTTGCTTCACACAAAAGCTTGTTGCCTCTGTGATGGCAGTTTTGATGTTTCCCCATTGTTGCTCCACCCCTCCTTCTAGCCTGTTTGCTAGTGCTTTTCTAAGGCACTATCCCATCTGGCCAAAGTCAGCCCTCCTGAAGTCCAGTACCCTCACTTTTGTATGGCGTGACTCTGTAGCTGGGTTTATCGTGAACCACACTGTCTGGTGGTCACTTGTTCCCAGATGGCTACCCACTTCTAGATCTGAGATCCTCTCACTGTCCCCATTTGAGAGTACAAGGTCTAAGATTGCTCCCTCACGAGTGGGTTCCAAAACTAGCTGTCTGAGGCATGCCACCTGTAGGGCATTGAGAATGGCCCAGCTCTTGGATGTGGCTGCTGTAAAGGTGCTCCAGTTAACATCGGGCATATTCAGGTCCCCCATCAACAGTATCTCCCCTTTCTCTGCCATACTAAGGATGCCTTCTATCATATCCTTGTCCATTCCCTCTCCCTGACATGAAAGTCTGTATACAACCCCTTTGTGGATTGTGGTGCCATTTCCAGTCTCTAAGGTGACCCACAGTGCCTCCTCTCCTCCTTGTTTTCTCTTTTGTTCCATTGCTTTTATCCATTCCCTTACATAGAGAGCTACTCTTCCCCCTCTTCTACCCTCGCTGTCTCTCCTGTAGGTTGTGTACCCTGGTATGTTAACATCCCAGTCATGGTTCTCTGTATACCATGTTTCTGTGACTGCTACAATATCCAGGCATCCCTCTTCCATCAGGGCCACAAGTTCAGGGAGCTTGTTGCCCAGACCATGGGCTTTGGCACTCATTACCCTCCATTTCTTGATGGCCTTACCCCTTTTTGCCCCATCCCTGTCCTTATTGCCTTTGTCATTTTCTCCATTTACCCCTGCCCTTCTCCCTATCAACATCTCTATCTTGGTGTTTACCTCACTTACTACCCTGATTTTTTGGGGGGACTAGGATTTCCCTGCTCTTTTCCAGTGCCTCCTCCCCTGGCTAGTTTAAATGCTTGCCAATGAAGCATTTAAACCTATCAGCTAGGATCCTGGTTCCCCTCCTGGACAGATGCAGACCATAACGCCAGTATAGGCCTGCATCACTCCAGGTGGACCCCCAGTCACTAATGAAACCAAATCCCTGAGCTCTGCACCAGTTTTTCCACCACTGATTGAATCCCATAGTATGGAGCACCCTAGCCTCATCCATGCCATAGACAGGCAGCACCTCCGAGAAGGTTATGGTGCGTGCTACTTGTCTAAGGCCCCTCCCCAACTCCACAAACTCTTTCTGCACTGCTCTGATCCCGTTCTCAGCCAGGTCATTTGTCCCTAGGTGGACAATGATATCCAGCTCCTTCCCCCGTGCAACTGCTCCAGTGATCCTGAGGATTCGCTCCCTGTCCCTCCAAGCCATGGTGCCAGGCAGGCACCTTACCTCCCTCTCCCCTTCCTCCCTCAGTTGTACCCCCGTAACAATGGAGTCCTCCACCAGGAATTGTTTCCTTCCCCTGTGGGGTCCCAAGCCACCCTCCCGTGGGTCTCCTTTGTGGAGGTTCCCAGCATCCTCCTTGGTCTCCACTGCGGGTGCCTCCATAGAGGAACCACACTTTCCCAGAACAGCATATGAATTGTGGAGAGGTACAACTGAAGGGATGCACCTCTGTTCCACCACCCTCACCCTCCCTGAGCCCACTCTGGTCCAACCACTCCTCTTTCTTGGCAACCTCTGATGCAACGGCAGTGGCCCTGGTGGTCCCTGGGTGGGAGAGGAGGTCCTCCAAATCCTGACCAACTCAGCCTGGAGATGAGCAACCTCCTCCCTCAGCCCAGAGAGGTGCCTGCAGATGGGACAACACCGCATCCTCCAGAACATCTCCCGAAAGACTTCTGATCCACAGCCACTGCACTGCACCACTCCCATCATGTCTTATTTTTGGCCCCATAACTGTTGTTTGGAATACTTACTCTTTCCTCTGTTTATTTATTTGTTTATTTTCTCCCTACTTACTTACTGCCTCCATGACCTTTAAGCTCCTGATCTTCCTGTTCTGAGACAAGAAGTTCCTATATTTCTCAGTAGTCTCCTTACTTGCTCAGAGTCAGACCTCCAGCAGCTGGGGAGTGGGACGGAGAGCTACTTTTTCCTTCTAGGATAGTGAGTATTTTGTGGCTCTGTGATCACTCACTTCCTGCTCCCAAACAGGAAGTTCCTGTTGTCGGTCAAATCCTGTGCCTATAAAAGTAGAACTGGCTTAGGGTGGAGGGGAGGGAGGGAAGGATGGCAATATAGTCCCAGTAGAGAAGTATAGTTATAACAGCAGCTCCTTCTTCTTGGTGTTCTCTGCCTGTTTTCTGGCAGAAGGTATCTAGAGCAGTTTGTGTGATGCATTTTTAGACTTAGTTTAACAATTTTTTTACACAGATTTTGGAAGTTCTTTTAAATCATATTGTCTGCTGCATCGGAAATACTGTGGAAGGAGGACGACTTTGTCCCTGCACACAGGGTGCAGTGATAATCAGCCTTTTTCCTTCCAACAGTCAGTTTCACTAGGGATCTGACATAAGGACAGGAATCAGGAGTGAGATGAGTCTCTTTGCAGATGACTCAAAACTGGGGGCGGTGGTGGATGGGGAGGAGGGGAGGGTGGCCCTACAGGGGGACCTGGAGGCTCTGGAAAGATGGTCTAGAAAGTGGAAGCTGAGGTTCAATGCAGGGAAATGCAAGGTACTCCACCTGGGGGCCAGAAACCCGGCCAAGTGTACACCCTGGGGAAATGCTACAAGTCTCAATGGCTGAGAGGAACCTGGGGTGGTGGTGGTGGATGTCAAAATGAACAACTCGGAGACTTGTAGGAGGCAGCAGCCAAGGCCAACAGGATGCTGGGATGCACCGCTAGGGGATCACCTCAGAAGGAGGAAGTGATGCTCCTCTGTATAACCTGCTTGGTGAGGCCACGCCTTGAGTACTGTGTGCAGTTTTGAGGCCACACTTAAAGAGGGACATTAAACTCCTGGAGAGGGTCCAGAGGAGGGCAACCAAAATGATTTGGGGCTTGGGGACAGGACCTATGAGGAGAGGCTCAAGAGCTAAATATGTACACATTGGAAGAGAGAAGGGACCGGGGACATGATGAGAGGTCTTCAAGTACATGAAGAGGGTAAATAGGGGAGGAACAGTCAGGGTGCTTCGAAGGAAGGAGGAGGGGGCCACTAGAGGGCATGGGTGGAAGCTGGAGGGGGGAAGATTCAGGGGAGAAAGGAGGTGCTACTTCACTGAGAGGGTGGTGGAGCCATGGAATGCACTGCCTAGTGGGCTGGTGGAGGCAGAGATGGTGGAGGGGTTCAAGAGGGGCTGGGACAGGTACAGGGGAAGGGTTCTGGAAGCAAAATCCAATGCAGCAAGAATATCCGGAACTGGGAAGGGAGAAGCCAGAGAAGGCGAGGGGGGCAACAAGGTCAGCACCCAGGGTGGGAGCTGACCAATCGAGCAGACTCGAAAGACCGTTAGGCCTATTCTGCTGGCATTTTAGTATGTTAGTATCTAATCCTGCTTGAGAATACCTTCTGCTCTGAGCTTCCTGTATAATTACATACAGGGTACAGATACCACTAATGAAAAATTTAGTAATGGGTCAAGCATTTTTCAATTAAGTTTGATCCCTATTGAAACTTAAACAAAAACTTGTGGTTATGGGCACAGTACTGCTTATTATATGAGGGATTATCCCCGTTTCTGCACAGTGCTCCACCTCCCCTCTTAACTGCCCAATTGCATAAATCACTTAGGCATTCAAAGTCCAATGCAGCAGACTCCCGATCCAGCGCTGGCAAGTGCTTTTTAAGCCAGGTTGCAGCTTACAGTTCTAACTTGGCCCTGCTCCTCTGCATGGCCCTGATTGGCCAAGATACAGCCCTTTGTTTGGCTCTTTGTCTGATTGTGGCCTGAGGCACAAAACCTATCGGTGGTAGTTCTGGGGTGCGGGGGAAGAGGTGGTCCCAGGCAGGGATGAATCTGACCTCCTTCCCCTGTATCTCCGATGCAGCAGACTCCTGAGTCAGCACCGACAAGCTCTTTTTTTTTTTTTAGCCGGATTGCAGCTTCCAGTTCGAACTTGGTGCCTGCTCCTCTACACGGCCCTGATTGGCTGAGGTACAGTCCTTTATTTGGATCTTCGGCTGATTGCAGCCCGAGGCACAAACACTATCAGCGGCAGTTCTGGTGTGCGGGGGAAGAGGGTGTCCCAGACAGGGACGAAGTCGACCTCCTTCCACCATATTTCCGATGCAACAGACAATATGATTTAAAAGTACTTCCAAAATATGTGTAAAAAATTGTTAAATTAAGTCTAAAATATAAAAAATGCATCACATAAAAAATAAATAATTCTTGGGCAATGAACGATATAGAGAAAATACACAATTCTAAATATTCTCCATGGTTGGTTAGTTATGACTGTAATTTTGCATATACAGTGACGCCTACCAGGACGAAGCATTGCACTGCAGAATTCTGTACTAGAGATCTTACTTTGAGAAGGCTCTTGCAGTAGGTATTCACATATAGGACTGACCCGCCAGGTGTCAGGACCCCGCGGAATAATTTCTAGCTAGCAGTCTCTGATGGGGGACCGCCCCCATGTCAGGTGACCGGCATCATACGACGTCAGTATAAAGGGGCAGTCCTCCATGCCCGCCTTCAAGTTCTTTCCCGCTGTTGGCTTGTGAAAGTTCCTCACGGTAGAATCAATGCTCGTCAGTCCATTCGTTTTCAAACTTTTTGACCTACAGTATTTCTCTGTTTTTCAAGTTTATTTCATGATTCGCTGTGTATGTCATCCCCGACGCCTTCCGAATCGCATAAAAATAAGTGCGACTCATGTGATTCTCAACTTCCACACAAGGACGGCCACTCCTTGTGCCTCTTCTGTCTGGACCCAGACCACCCCATGGAGAAGTGCCAGCACTGCCAGAAATTTCACTCCGCTACCCGCAAAAGAAGGCAGCATTCCCTGGAAGCCCATATCCTAAAGAAGAAAATGGCCTCCATGGAAAAAGAACTAAAGAAACTCAGGCAGGCATCCACTTCCCCCGAAGGTCACAAGAAAAAGCACAACAAGGAGAAGCACCAGGAGTGGGAAACGGCTTCACAGGAGCCGCGACTCGGACAGAGTCGCGCACTTAGGCAATATCCTTCCGGGGAATCGCCTTTGACGTGCCATCTTGTGGTTTCAAGAAGGTGTCGCCCCTGCCTGGCTCATGCGTCAACCTTCAGGAGCCTCTGAGGCAAAGGATGCCTCTGCTCCCGTGAAGGACGCTTCTTCCATGCGGTCTTCGGGTATGACAGGGTCTGGTAAGTCAGATGCCGATGCCACTGATGTCCGCCTGGACAAGGCTGCTAAGCCACCACCCCTTCGGGGGAGCACACAGCCAAAACTCTGCCCTACAAGGCCGCTTCTCCTGCGCGGCCTTCCTCAGGCAGGGAGTCCAATAAGTCTGATGCCGGCTTCTCTGACACCCACCTAGGCTTGGTCGATAAGTCGGACGTCAGTTCTACTGATGCCCGCCCGGCCAAGAAGCCTGCACCAGATCCTTCGGAACAGTCTGACGCCCCAGGCACTCTGCAGCACCCTATGTTGCCTTCTGAGGTCCCCACATCCCCTTAACTGATCCCTGGGGATTACAATCCTCCTTCCCAGGTCATCAGTAAGGATACTGGGACGCTGCCATCAGGGAACCCTCCTTCGGGTCCAGCCCCCCTGACGCCAGACCCTCAGACACTGATTCCGATGCTGGCTTACCCATCAGGTGTCCCTTTACCTGGTGATAGGCCTATCCTACCGCCAGGTCCTTCAAGCCCTATTGAAGGCATACCCACGCCAGGCCCGACGCCCGCGGGGCCAGCACTACCATTGCCTGGCTCGCCAGCAGGGCCTCTGCCAGGCCCCTCTGCTCTGTCAGAGCCCCTGGTGCCCAGGTATCTGACACTGCAATATCTGGTGCCGCAGTACCCGGCTCTTCAGTATCCGGCATGTCAACACCCGATGCTGCAATATCTGGCGCCGCAGTACCCGACCCCTCGGTTCCCGATGCCGGGCTTTCCGCTGTCAGGTTACGGATACTCCTTTTACAGATACCCTCAATGTCGGTATCCCCCTCTTCCTCCACCTCCACTGCCCACTCCTCAGCTGCCCGCGGATTTGAAGGAGACCGTGGCCTCCTGGTGGGCTGAGGCCAAAGCTCTACTCACTAGGGAGGTCGAGAGTCGTCTGCTGACACTGGACCCTATACAGGATCCCCTGCGTCGGAGACTGGAGACTCCCTCCCCAACACCAGAGGAGAGCCCTCTTGCACCCAAGGCGGGGAGGATACGTGCCCCAGGGATCTCCCTAGAGGGGCCGTCCCTCCCTCTCGTAGGGAGGAGTCTTCCTCCTCTTCATCAGAAACATTTGACTCTGACTCAGAGTTCGGCCACTCTGACCCAAAGACGAGCCCCATACTCCAGAGCGCCCTCGGCTAAGGACTGACCCCTCCTTTCTGGATTTATTGAGGAAAATCCAGGAGGTCCACCAGTGGCAATCAGTGGAGCCAGACCCACAGTGTAAGAAACTCGCTGCTCATCTGGATCTGCCCGAGACCGCTCCTACACTGATTCCACCATGGATAGAGCCTCATGCGGATCTTGTTTCCACTATTTGGAAACAACTGTCTGCGCTAGCCCCCCTTCCGAGGAAGGAGGACAGGCTATATCAGGCTCCTGAGGGTGTAGACTTCCTTAGCTTCCACCCCAAGGTGGATTCGGTTGTCATCAGCGCCGCTCATGGCCGCTCCACAAATCCCAAGCACCTCAGCTCGTCTCCACCTGATAAGGAATCCCGGCTTCTGGATCGATATGGGAAGAAGAGGAAGATCTATTCCTCTTCTACCCTTGGTATTAGGGCCCTGAACTATGTGGCATATATGCAGGATTTTCAGAAGACCATCCTTAGTCAGGTGGAATCTAAATTGGACTCCCTTCCTGAGTTGCAGACTAAGCAGGAAGTGGTGGATATTGTCCGTTCTGCCTGTTCGGCCAGTCAGCACATGCTTCGTGCCACTTATGACACAATGGACACAGCTGGAAGGAGCTCGGCCTTCGCCGTAGGCCTATGGCATCATGGCTGGCTCCGCATGTCAGGTTTGGTCCCTGAAGTGCAATCGGCTATCCAGGATGCTCCCTTCAGTGGTTCGGTGCTGGTCAGAGTGGTGATGTCAAGGACATCATTACCGAACTGCAGAAGGGCACTGCACTAAAGTCTGTCAACTCTATGTACAGGCCCCCTCAAGGGCAGCGGCGTCCTTTTCGTAGACAAAACCGACAACGACAAAAACCACAGGGCAAACGGGCCAACAAATGTCGGGCCCCTCCAGCAACCAAGACTCCCCCCAGCAAAAAAGCCGTGTGAGCCTCGGCTGCTGCTCTGCCCCACACCTCCTGACTCCCTGCCTGTCCCACTGCCTCTGGAGGTCCCAGAGGAACTGGTAGGGTTGAGGTTCTCCTCCCATCTGCCGGATTGGGAGAGGATAACGTCAGATGCTGGGGTGCTCCAGTTGATATCAGCAGGACACTCAGTAGAGTTTCTGCAGAAACCACCCCGAAGACCACCCCCCCCCAAGTCGTCTTACTCCCTGCAACATCTTCCTCTGGTTCTAGAGAAAATCATCTCCCTTCTTTCGAAGGTAGCAATAAAACCAGTTCCCACTCATCTCTGGGAAACAGGTTACTATTCCCATTTCTTCCTAGTTCCAAAGAAAATGGGAGATATCTGAGGCCTATCCTGGACCTCAGCTCCCTGAACATGTTCGTGGAGTACAAACACTTCAGAATGCTCTCCTTGCAGAGCCTTCTACCTCTTCTTCGGCAGGGACAGTGGCTGTGCACTCTGGACATGCAGGATGCCTACCTGCATATCCCCATATGCCCTTCCTATCAAAAATTCCTTCATTTTTGCTTTCAGGGGGATCACTACCAATTCAAGGCCCTCCCATCTGGTCTTTCCTCGGCCCTCCGAGTGTTTACCAAATGCCTGTCTGTGGTAGCGGCCCACTTGTGTACCCAGGGAGTTCAGATATTCCCGCATTCTGACGACTGGCTCCATGGCCCGCCCAGGAGGAACCTGCACCCCTTCCCTTACCCTGCAGGTTTTCACCAGCCTGGGTATCACCATCAACCAGGCCAAGTTCCATTTGATCCCTTGCCAATGCCTTCAGTTTATAGGGGCGATTCTGGACATCACCACCGCCAAAGCCTTTTTGCCTCCGGACAGGGTAGACACCCTTCAGACACAGGCTTGTCTTCTATCCAGTCACAGGAAGGTTGGAGGCAGGTCAGTCCTCCGCCTCCTCGGACTAATGGCGGCTGCCATTCTGACAGTCCCACTCGTTCGGCTCTATATAAGAGTCTCTCAGTGGACGCTTTGGTTGCAGTGGGACCAGACCTTGGACAATCTAGACCAAGAGGTACTAGTTTCAGATCCCATGATCTGGGACTTGCATTGGTGGATGGTACAGTAGAACCTTTGCCTGGGAGTTTGCTTCAACATCAAATCCGCCCTCACATACGTTGATGACAGATGCATCAGGAGTAGGCTGGGGTGTCCATCTAGGGTCTCACAGGACTCTGAGCAGCTGGTCCAAGTTCAAACAAAATCTGCACATAATTATGCTCAAACTGAGAGCAGTCCTTTATGCCCTTCAGGCTCTACACTCCCCTCATTCTCCCAGGTCATCTCCTCTTACAGTCAAGACACCATGTGCGTAGTCTGGTATCTCAACAAGCAGGGAGGAAGACGTTCCTAACCCTGTGCTGGGAAGCAATGAGAGTCTGGCATTGGGCAACCCAGCATCACCTTCACTTGACTGAGATTCACATTCCGGGAGTGGAAAACACACTGGTGGACCAACTCAGTCGGTCCTCAGCCAGATCCCACAAATGAGAGTTGGATCAAGAAGTCGTAAACGACATCTTCCAGTGATGGGGCACACCTCAGATAGACCTCTTCGCCTCTCCCCAAAACGCAGAACTTCCCGCCTTTTGCTCGCTTGCTCCAGGGCGAGAAATTTTTTGGCAGGACGCTCTGTCTCTCGCTTGGAGGGACAGATTCGTTTATGTCTTCCCTCCCATTCCTTTAATTCCGAGGGTCCTGAACAAACTCAGATCAGAGGGAGCTCGAATGATTCTCATCACTTCCTTCTGGCCCAGGCAAGTTTGGTTCTCTCTTCTGCAACAGTTTTCAGTAGAACCTCCTCTTCCTCTTCCTCTGTCGCAACAATTGTTGACCCAGGATCAGGGGACCCTTGTTCATCCAGGTCTCAAATCCCTTCATTTACATGCGTGGCTCCTGCAGACGTAGTAAAAGCCTGCTTCGGAGTCTCTCCTCTCATAGCGGACATCTTGATAGAGGCCAGAAAGCCTTCCACCAGGTCCACCTACGCCATGAAGTGGAAAAGAGTCTCTATTTGGGCTAATTCGAAAGACTTCGAACCTTTCTCATGCCCAGCCAATAAAGTCCTGGACTACACGAGTCACCGCTTCGATCTGGGTCTCAGCCATTCCTCACTAAAAGTCCACATATCTGCTATTTCAGCCTACCATATCCCCTTTGGAGACAGGACTTTTGCTCAGTTGGAGGTCTCCAATACCTTCCTCAGAGGGGTTCTCCACTTGAGATGCATTCCTGCCCCTCCTTGGGACTTGAATTTCATTCTGGAGGAGCTTATCCTGCCTCCCTTTGAGTTGGCAGCTACAGCCCATTTAAAGTTCATTTCTTGGAAGACATGCTTCCTAGTGGTCATTACTTCTGCTCAACACATTTCTGCTCTTCAGGCCTTGCTGTGCAAAATCCCGTACTTAATTTTTCACAAGGAACGTGTGGCTCTATGCACAAACCCTAAGTTTCTCCCTAAGATGGTGGCTGAATCTACGCTGAATCAATCCATTGAGCTATCCGCTTTCTTTACGCAACACTCCAATCACTACACCACTCGGACTAAGGATCGCAAGAAAACTGATCAGCTTTTTGTCTCTTTTGCTTAGAAAAGGGAAGGCAATGCCGTATCCAAGCAATGCCTGTCGAAATGGCTGGCTCTCTGTTACGACAAGTACAACAAGACCCTGCCGGGTCAGGTCAGAGGTCACTTCACCAGAGGAGTAGCTGCCTCTGCAGCTTGTTTCAAGAATGTGTCAGCGGCAGACATCTGTGCAGCCACAACTTGCACTTCTGTCCATACCTTCACTAAACACTACAGTTTGGACATTGCCTCTCACCGTAGAGCAGGCTTCAGGTTGGCTGTTCTACAAGGTTTCCTCTCGTGAGACCTGTTCAGCCTGAGGTTCCATGCTATGGATGACAATCCTCCTCCCGAGTACTTTTTCTTGTTCCAGACTGCTTGGGACTCAGTCCTATATGTGAATACCTACTGCAAGAGCCCTCTCAGTAAGATAGTACAGTTACGTAAGAACTTACCGTAACAGTAGATCTTTGAGAGGCTTTGCAATCGGTATTGCCTTCCTGCCCTCCATTCCCCCTAAGCTTTTTTGGCTCCATTTCCATGAGGGGAAATATCCACTTCTCTGTCATCTTGCCTCTTTTGGCCTTTGGCGAGAAAGAACTGGAAGGCGGGCATGGGGGACCGCCACTTTATACTGACGTCGTATGACACCGGTCACCTGACGTGGGGGCTGTCCCCCGCCAGAGACTGCTAGCTAGAAATTTTTCCGTGGGGTCCTGACGCCTGGCGGGTCAGTCCTATATGTGAATACCTACTGCAAGAGCCTTTCTCGAAGATCTACTGTTACAGTAAGTTCTTATGTAACTGTACTTTACTGTAGTAAACAATGCAGTTTCAATGGGAGTTAATCCCTTTTGTCATACAGGAAGCCTGTATGCGCTTCATCCTGTGACACTGCGCTTCTCACTGTGTCTCTGTCTGTCTGTCTGTCTCCCCCCCCACCGCAGCGCTGCTCACTTGTACACTATGGGGAAATGCTACAGTATGGGGAGTTACACATGTAACCCCCCCTTCCCTCTATTTCTAGGGGTACTGGGTGTTGTGGGAAGGGGGCCACAGACCAGAAACACTCCTTGACACTTCTTGCTGCTGAAACATTAAGAAAAAAGGTGGCCTACCTTATGACATCTTCAAAATGGATATGGTCTGCCTCTTCCCCAGCTGAATCTTCCGGGCCCAGTGGCGATGGGAAAGAAGACACCACCAGATCTGGGTAGCAGTAGCTGCTACAGTTCCCAAAGTGGGTGGGGGGGCAGGACTGTTCTTGTCTCAGGAGGCAAAATGACTAATGGAGCAATTAAAACAGAATTCATTAAACTTATTAGATTTAAGAAGAATCACCAGCACCACAAATTCTGCAAAACCAAGAACTTTATTCTGGGCTTGAAAATGATTAGATCCAGACCATTTCAATTAAGAATGAATTGAATGAAGCAGCTCCATAGGACTGAGAGGGCAGACAGCACAAAACAGCAGCTTCAGGTATTTTTACTCTTCTTGTCCATCAGCGTGCAGCAAAATTTTGTTCATACAAATCTAAGATGATTAGATCAAACTGGCTCCTTGAATTCTGACAGCTTCTTCCACAAAAACCCTTTTTCCAGTATCACAACCTTTTGTTTACTTTCCATGTCCCTAAAACTTCCTGATGGGGGAGTGCCTTACTCCTCCCATGCCGGCTGAGTCAATAAAGGCCTCGGGACGGATTAGCAGCCTAAGTCTCCACGGCTGCTCCCATATGGACTTCCAAAAAAACATCTCTGTGAGCCAGAATGGTGCACTTTAAATTGGGGCTACTCGGGACTTCTGGTGCAGCAGCACAGCAGATGGCAGCAACCGCTTAGAGCTCTGTGCTTCTACACCAGAAAAACCTGTATAGTAGCCCATAGATCAATAATTATTTCAGTTAAAAGTCCTTCAAAAGATGGCTACTACCAAGATAAAGGAGACAGGCTTCAAAATCGGTGAAAAAACAGAAAACTAAACAAACTGAAATGATGGATGGCAGGTTGCATAAAATACTACATGAATTAAAAGAAATTAAGTCGGACTTTCAGTTATTTAAAAACAAACTGGTCCAGCTCCGGTCGGATGTCTCAGATTTACAGCAGGGGACAGACACCATTGAAGAGGGTCAGAGAACAGAGGAGCAGGCCCTTGCAGAATCTCAAGCCACAATATTGCAGTTAATAGAAATCGGCCAGGCGATGGAGGAGAGACAGGAAGACGCAGAAAACCGGCAGATTTATGGGGTGTCAGAAGGGAATGAAAATAATGACATGAATAGTTCTGTGTTTCAGTTGCTGAAAGAAACTCTAGATCTTGACCCCGATATAAATATTGAAATTGGGAGAGCTCACAGGGCCCTTGGCCCATGGCCAACACAACAGGGTGCACGCCCACACTCCATAATTGTTCGCTTCCTACGATATCCTATTAAAGACACTATTCTAAGTAAAGCCTGGGCCAAAGGAAAACCTTTTTATCAGAACAGCAGAATATATTTTGCGAATGACTATGCGCCCACAACTATGCAGCGCCGGCGAGACTATATTCCACTTTTCCCTATTCTCCGTGGCTTAAAATTAAACTTTCAGACACTGTATCTGGCACGGTTGGTAGTTCAGTTTCATAACGGGCAGGAGAGTTTTGACACCCCAACACAAGCCTTGTCTGCTCTCAAAGAGCGCAACTACGAACTGCCTTCCAGAATCCCACTTATGCAGCATTCAGACTTGCAGAAACCCCCATCTCGGGGCTTCCAGGTACCAGATCTTCAAACGCAACAAACGTCACTTAATTCGATTAAACAACTGCTATGCCGGTTTGCCAGATCTACCTCCTGAGACTTCAGACCGGAGAGACATTTGGCCTGTGGTTTTCTTTTGGGGATGAGTCCTGGGGGTTGACATGGGGCCTGGGACAGAGAGTTGGACACTGGGGGGGGAGTCTAGGGATTGGGGTCGGGGACCTGTTTGAACCTGCTGCTCGTGGTATCGTGCCTGTATGCCCTTCGAGTACACCTACTGCAGAGAGGTCCTTCCATGGCTGTAAAGGTAATTAACTGAGTTGGAGAAGGGTGATGTGGCTTCCCTGGAACCCCCTATTCAGAAGTGAGGCTTATTGAGTTGCAGGATCCCTTGGCAAAGCATTGCTCTGGGGGAGATATCTCAGAGTGCGATTATAGACCCTAACTTAAGAGACCGAGTGGGAGGTGGCCCTTGGGGGGAGGGGAGTTTCTCCTTCCCTCCCGGGTTACACAGAGGTCCATGAGTGCAGAGAAGACATAACCAAGAAGAGGACATGGTATGGGCCCCTGCACCCAGGCCTAGAAGTACCACCGGCATACCCCTAGATGGCAGTAGAAGGAGCGATCTGCTCAGATTCTGGCTGGATGCTGTCACCGGATGGGTGGGGGAAGTCGGCAAGGAAAACATAGTGGGAGGGGGCAGGGGGAGAGCCACTCCACCAGCAGTCTAAGATATAAGAAACTAATGAGATGGAAGATGTGACCTCTCCGCGTGGGCGATTTGGTGAGCAGGGGGCTCGAGCTGAGGGAGCGGGGGAGTGGTCAGGCCTCAGTCCTGGATCCACATGCTCCGGCCATCTCGCGGACCAGCAGTCTCCATGGTTGTCCCTGGGGCTCGACTCCCGAGAATCCTGCATGGAAGCCGCTCACTTTCTCACCTCACGGGATGTGATTTACCTGAGGGGGAGATGATTGTAAGAGGACCCTGTCTGGTGAAGAGAACTGAGACAGCAAAGGAAACCGGGTCTGGACACCCACAATATAGAACTTCATATAAATGGATTGAGTTGCCAAGATGGTTGCTGGGACCCTCCTTAAAAGATGGGTTCATTGGCGGAGAGGGTGATTAGCTCCTCTATGAAAGACATTCATATTGCACCATTCTATTTACTTTATTATTATGTATGGTTCATAGCTCAGTGCTTATGTAACATATAGTGGAATGATGTAGATGGTTGTTGGATACAGAGGCCAGCATATAATGATGTGCTTAGGTACTTGGATGCTTGAATTGAGTCGTTTGATAATATTGATGGTTTTGGCCTTTCTCTGTATCCCACCTGTAGGAAGGAGGCTTGGATTAGAATTATGGAGCCCCCCGGTGGGATAAGAGTGCCGCAGAAGGAGGAGGTATCGGGGAGGATGGTGGGTGAATGCGACTCGCTGTAAGCAGAGCGGAAGACAGCTGCTTGTTTAAATAGGCTGTGGGGAAGGAGCTCTTCCCCCACATAATTACAGGCAAGCCTATCAATTATGTTACTAATTTTCAGATGACCTTTATTTTGCTCATTCTGGGCTCAAAAGACACTATTTCAACAGTTTAGTTTATTATTCATCTTATTGCACTTGACTGCTTTATTTAACTGTTTTTGGGGTTTGGTACACCCTGACGAGCACCTCCAATCTCGAAGTACAGTCATCTATTCGGTGTTATTCTATACACCGGGTTCCGGGGAGTGTCCCTGGACAGTAGAAGTCACAGAGCTTATTATGTATATAGTTGGGCATAAGTTTGATAGTTGCCAATTAGATAGAGTAGATGAGTTTTGGTTTAAAATTGTTAAAAATGGGTGTCAGAGTACAACATTGCAGCAGAGCTTTCAGAACTACAAATACAAATGGGGAGGGTCTTGTAAGCTAACTACGGGTGGAAGAGGTGGACGGGAAGGGGGAATGTATTAGTTAATGTTTGTTCCATACATTCCTATGACTCAAGTACATAAGATTAAAATAATATCTCAGAATATACTGTAAATGGATTGGGAGGACCCATTAAGAGGAGCAAGGTGATATCATATCTCAAAAAATCCCACCCTCAAATGATCTTGCTCCAAGAAACACACATGAACAAAGTTGAACATCAGAAGCTGGTAAAGTTTGGTACGAGTACAGTGGTGGCAAGCTGCCATCCCTCTGGTAGGTGCAGGGCACAGCAATATTAATCCTGGGGTATTCTGCATTTCAAGTGGAGAGCTCCTACCACAATAAAGATGGTACACTGGCAATGGTGAGGGGGACTTGGTGGGGCACAGAGCATATGGTGGTGAGCCTCCACTTCCCACCAGGGATAAGCCCACTAATGCATCAGAGATTTCTGGACAAGATAATCCAGTTTAGAAAAGGGGTTCTGGTAATAGATGGGGACCTTAATTTATTGATGGACCCTGAGAAGGACAGCTCAAACCCCGCCCCATCTCATATGACAGCGGGGCAAAAACATGCACGTAGACTGATTAAAGAAATGGGTCTGATCGATGTCTGGCGGAATAACAATAAGGGTAGTAGACAGTACACTCATTACTTAGCTGCTCATCATGCATATTCCCAGATAGATCACTTTTTAATGACAGCAGAGCATCCAGACTTGGTGCATTGAGTGATTATTCCTCCCATCCTTCTTACAGACCACGCCCCGTTAGTGCTACAGCTTGATACTCACCCAGAAAAAACTCTAACCCAAGGGCGTTTTAACAATGCCCTATTATGAAATAAAAAATATATAGAACTTATCCAACAACGTATCCCTGAAATTTTAGCTCAAAACACATCCTCTGAAGTATCCTTAGGGATAGTATGGGACACTCTGAAGGCCATCATTAGGGGAGAAATGATAAAGTTTGCGGCCAGAGAAAAGAAGGAGAGAGAACATCAACAAAGGCACTTAGAGAGGGAGCTTTCTATTTGGCAACAGGCACATATGCAGGGGGAAGAAAATGCCTTACAAAGACTAAACATAATCAAAAGTAAATTGCAAGACCTACTTGGCTACAAAACCGAGCAAGCCTTGCTATATGTCAAGCAAAAATATTATGAGGGAGGGACTAGGGCCTCAAAGGTATTGGCTTCCGATTAAGGGTACAGAGAACTAGAGGAATGATTACACAAATTAGACATCCACTTACGAGGCAACTCTTAACAAGCACCAAAAATATATTAGAGGGATTTAAACGTTTTTATAGCTCCCTGTATACTCAGGACCCAGAATCAACAGATGACAAATATGTAACTTTCTTTCAGAACTTAACTCTCCCTAAACTCTCAGAACAACCGATGAAGCAATTACTCTGTCCAGTCACTATTTAGGAGTTAGCTAGGGTTATAAAATCAGATGAAGCGGGGAAATGCCTGGGACAGGACGGGATAACATCTGAATTTCATAAAAGATTTGTTACCCACCTTACAAGAAGTATTTAGAGCAGCAGTGCAATGAAAAAAGTTATTCCAAAAAGCAAATTTTCTGCTATGGTTATAAAAAATATTGGCAGAACTCTTGAGTTGGTTTTTCTGGTTGCTTCCTGTGCTGTGTACTGTACATTTGCATTTTTGTCTGGACTCTTATCCTCCTCGGGTCCTCAGTATTATCCCTATGCAAAAATGAGGTGGCCATCTTTTTTTCTTGAGAGAAGTAATTACTTTAAAACATTCCTAAAATTCTTAAATAATGATGAAAACTAAAAATGTCACCACCAAAATAAACTGGAAGACATCCGGCATCAGTTAGGAAGAAGAAAAGGTAAGGTCAAATTTGAACTCATTTTCGTTGCACTGCTGATTTAAAGATTTGCAAAGCAATGACACTAACCCTCCCCCTCATGGCAATATGCAAATATACAAACAAGGAAGCAGGCTCGACTCGCCGACATGCTTCTCAAACAACCATAATATTGTAGACGAGAAATGAAGGCACCGTCCACCAATGTAAATATACAAAACTGCGTTTATTGCCAATTAAAACTGAGCAAAAATAGAAAACAGCAGCAAGATACCACATAGGTGCTACAAACTCCACAATGCCCCTGCGGTTTCGCGTAAACTTCACTCGAGGCGCATGCGCCAGGCTTCGTCGGCTGATATTGTGTGCGATTTTGCTATGTATCACCTGCTGACCTATTGCTGGTTCAGTGGCAACAGTTCTCGGCCCCGATGATGAATCATTCTCGTCTCTGTCTAAATACCCACAATTTAAAGCTGGAGAAGGACCCTTTTTTTTTTTTGTTGCCCGGCTCCACTGCTTCAGAAGGCCTCGTACCTCCTCCTACTCCATCCACCAGGGCAATCCCCCAAGGCATCCGATTCCCCCAATTTCATTGTGCACGTAGGGCCAGAGTTGTTTTAATTTTTCCCCTGTGTTTCTCCCATCTCCCTGGGACGCCTGCATGAATGACTGTCACAGGGTGTTCCTGTGAAGGGTTTAGGGCCCCGAGTTGATATATATAGAAATAGGAGGGAACCTGCAAGCCATGCTTGAATTTTTTTTTAAAGGTGCTGTCATGATGCCTATTGTTCCTCAGTTAGGCTGTTCAGTTCGAAGTCTGGCTGTTTCTAAACTCATTAAAGCAAAAGACAGCCGCTGCTTAATGATATCGTTTGAAAAATGCAATGTAAATATGGGTTCTACCTTTTTGTAGAGTAAATGATTGCACAGATAGAGTTCAAATATAATGTCCCCTTTCAGTAGTTAAACAGTTACTATTTGTGGCTCGTGTTATATCGGGGGCATTTGTTAAAATAATAATAAAAATATAAAGGAAACTAGTAGCCAATCCTTGGGCTCGTTTAAATTGTGAAGGTGAAGTGTTTTTAGGTCGGGCGGAGTCTTGAACCGCCAGCCTGACTAAAATAAAAATAATAATAAATGAAAGGGATGAATACAATAATTTTGTTAACAGTTCTATGTTCTGCCCGATTTTGTGAAGGTGTGTTTTGGCACCTTTTCTGTGTGGAGAAACTGAAGTGGAGAGCCTCTGTGGCAGCATGCCTAAATTCAGTCCCATGCCCGAAGTCAGTCGTCATGCTGAGTATAATAAACTATTATAAGGTTGTCATTAGTTTAGAGTAGAAGTAAATATAGCCTTCCATTTGGAATGTCGTTTCATTCTGTTTAATAAATGCTTAGTTTTAGCCCTCTATGTTTATATTGTGTTTTCTAGGGCTTGGCCATGTTTTTAGTTTTAAAAATGGTATTGAGAACCATCTGGTTCTCTTCTCTAGTTCCCGTTATGTTCTTTTCAAAATTCATTTGAGAAATCGTTTTACAGTATAAATTGCTGTGGAGCTTCAAGCGCGACAGTAGGTAATGGGCTGTTCCTATGGAGCTGCATAGATAGTGAAGGCATTTAGCCTTCTAGTACTGTTTAAATTTTATAATCCCCATTGAAAATTAATAGTGTTAGCTCTACATAACCTCTGGAGTTGAGGTTGTCTACTTTTGAGCTGTTTCTGAGACCTTTCAGGGCGAGAGATTTTTTGGCGTTTACGGGCATTTCGGAGCCCTGAGGTCCATTTACTTTTGGCTATAGCTCGCTTTTAAGAGACAACTGGCCACAATCTTTATCCTTTGTACCGCTGCTGAAAGTGAGTGGTTCTTTACCCTGCGCGTTAGTGCGTACTGTTGTGAGGGCATTTAACTCTCTAATTCTTTGAAACTTTAATTTTTTATAATTTAAAATAGGGAGGATTGCTTTTCTTACCCTCAGAAGACGAATTCCTTTGGTCTGAAAATGGTTTAGTATTGGTCTGAAGACGAAAGTGTTTGTAGTGTTCTTTGGAGGCTCTGAGCTCGGTTCCTGCCGGCGTCTTTTGTTGTTCTAGAAGCCGGCCGCCAAAATGTACTCTTATAATAGGTATAGGAAGGAGGTGCTTTAGTTGATAGAAATTAGGTTTAAAATGGGTTTAAATTGTTTATAGGAGTGAAAATGTTTTCTTATGATCATTTAAAGGGGCAATGTGTTTATAAATAAAATAAATATTTGGTAAATAAAGATTTAAAGTATAAAATAAGATACTGGGGTGGAGTTAAATGGTCACATGACCCCTTTTGGGTATAGATTCAGACTCTTTGGGTTGAGAGATAGAGATAGATAGAGAGCGAGATCATTCTGCTTGCTGTGGGTCTGGAGGTATACTCTGGAAGCTGCTATTAAAGCGCTCTATGGAGTTATAATGAACTGTGCTATCAAAGTGCTCTATGGAGTTACAATGAACTGTGCTATCAAAGTGCTCTATGGAGTTATAATGAACTGTGCTATCAAAGTGCTCTATGGAGTTATAATGAACTGTGCTATTTACTGCCCCGAATGGAAGATTTATAAATGCCAGATGAATTTGTCTGCTGTGGTATTTACTGCTCTGAGTTCCAGGGAGCTTTGGTAAAGTGCTCTAAGGAGTGAAGGTGTTCAGTTTCTGTGCTAAAACTGAGAACATGCTGTCGAACTGATGCACTGTATTGAATTTGTCCTATTTTTTGGAGAATTGAGAATAAATTTGGAACTTTGGAAAGAGTGCTACATGTGTCATGCTACCTGATTTGCCCACATATACCTCCACCCTTCCACAAGGACGTACGTCCAGGCTGATGACGTGCTGATGCACGCTGACTGCCGTGCGCTTAACAGCATCCCCCCCTCCCCGACTCCGCAAAGCAGAGCCGCTGGTGCCGCGAAAGCCCATGCTTCCACCGACTTCAGGGGTGTCGGGTGCTAGAAGCACCCCTGGTATCTCACCACAGAGGGAGGAGAACATCTGTAGGGATGCTCAATCCTCCGCCCCACTGACCCCCAGCAACCCGAGTCCATTCCCGAACCCAGGTCACCGGCATAGTGCGAGGTGTGGCGTCCAGCGCATCCACCCTCAGCGCCACTGGGCCAGCTGAGAAGGACCCTCTTAATTGCGAATCGTACAGACCTATCTCGGTCCTAAACCAAGATTATAAATTCTATGCTAGTATCTTGGCCCATAGATTAGAATCCCTCTTACCCATTATTATCAATAAGGACCAAATAGACTTTGTCCCTACCAGAAAGACAGCAGACAACATAAAAAGAATGCTCTACCTCTTAGAAAAGGTGGCAGAAAGATCAATTCCTTTCTGATTATTAAGCATGGATGCCCAAAAGGCTTTCGGCTGTGTATCATGGATATTTTTATATCATACCCTGCATAAATTTTGTCTTCCCCTGAATTTGTGGAGTGGATATGGGCCCTGTATACTTCCCCTCAAGCGGTGGTTAAGACAAATGGTACATATTCTGGGAGATTTACCTTGTCTGGGGCACCCGGGAAGGATGCCCCCTTTCCCCTCTATTGTTCGCCCTTTATGCAGAACCACTGGCAGAAGCGATTAGAGAAAGGGGGGACATACAGGGGTTACAGGTGGGAGGGACTGAGCATAAGACTGCCTTTTACGCAGATGATTTATTAATTCATCTAACATCACCAGACTCGACTCTTCCTAAATTGTTCACTTTATTACAGTAAATGGGGGCCTTAGCTGGCTATAAACTTAACACTTTCAAGACGGAGGTCCTCAGGTGGAAATATGATCCAGACAACCATACCCAGAAATCCTTTCCACTGAGATGGAATACCCAGAAATTTTGATACTTGGGGAATATAATACCCAGAGATCTCTCAGTTATATGAGGTAAACTTTCCCCCGGTAGTGAAGGCACTGAGAGGGGACCTATAACATCTTCCTGTCTGTCTCATGCAAAGGGTTGAGTCCATTAAAATGATGGTATCACCAAGGTTTCTGTACCTATTCCAAAATCTCTCCATTCTGATTCCACAGGCAAATTGTAAGGCATGGGATAATATGCTCTCTCAATACTTATGGCAGGTGAAACGTCCTAGGAAGGCATATGCTTGGCTTCAGTTAGCCAAGTCCAGGGGAGGGCTGGCATTTCCAAGGCTCAAAACATATTACTGCTCTGCCCAGCTAGCACATGCCTTAAACTGGTGGGACTCGACTATAGACACTATAGATATAGGCACTGTGGGTCACCCTGGAGACTGGAAATGGCTCCACAATCTGCACAGGGGTTGTATACAGACCCCTGTCTCAGGGGGAGGAAATGGACAAGGAAATGACAGAAGGCATCCTTGGGATGGCAGAGAAAGGTGAGATATTGCTGATGGGGGACCTGAATATGCCAGATGTTAACTGGAGCACCTTTGCTGCAGCCACATCCAAGAGAAGGGCCATTTTCGATGCCCTAAAGGGGGCATGCCTCAGACAGCTAGTTTTGGAACCCACTCGGGAGGGAGCAGTCTTAGACTTGGTACTCTCAAATGGGGAAGGAGAGAGGATCTCTGATCTTGAAGTGGGTAGCCATCTGGGAACAAGCGAACCCCAAACAGTGTGGTTCATGATAAACTTAGCCACACAAAAGTGAAGGTACTGGACTTCAGGAGGACTGATTTTGTCAAAATGGGAGAGTGCCTCAGAAAAGCTCTAGCAAACAGGCAAGAAGGTGGAGCAACACTGGGGAAACATCAAAACTGCCATCACAGAGGCAAGAAGCCTTTGTGTGAAACAAACAAACAAATCAAAACGAAAGAAAAAAACACTATGGTTCTCAAAAGAAGTGGCGGGGAAGGTAAGGGAGAAAAAGATAGCATTCAGGAAGTATAAAGAAACACAGAAGGAGCAGGACAGAGAATTGTACCAGTTAAAGCAGAAGGAAGCGGGGAAGGCAGTCAGAATAGCAAAGGCCCAAACTGAGGAAAAGATAGCCAACTCGGTTAAGAAGAGGGATAAAACCTTTTATAGGTACATTAGGGAGCAAAGAAAGACGAAGGCAGGGATACTGAGGCTGATTAAAGAGGAAGGTGGTTGGGCAGAGAGCGACAGTGAAAAAGCAGGGATACTGACTGAGTAATTCTGCTCAGTATTCGCAATGAAAAAGCAGGGGGAGAGACCTAATCCAGTCAATTGAAGCACCCTGGATAGGGGGTTTGATGTTAGTCCTTTCACAGAAGAAAGGGTTCTGAAAGAACTCTTAAAACTCAAGGTGGATAAAGCAATGGGGCCTGATGGGATTCACCCCAGAATTCTAAAAGCACTAAGGGAAGAACTAGTAACACCACTGACTACCTTTTTAATAAATCATGGGAGGATGGTGTGGTACCTGAGGACTGGAGAAGGGCGGATGTGATTTCCCTTCACAAAAGCGGGAGCAAGACCGAGGCAGGAAACTACAGACATGTCAGTTTGACCTCAGTGGTAGGAAAAATGATGGAATCACTTCTGAAGGAAAGAATTGTTGAGTACCTAGAGGCCAGTGGAGCACAGGATCCAAGGCAGCTTGGATTCAGAGCAGGAAGGTCATGTCAAATAAATGTAATTGATTTCTTTGACTGGGTGACCAAAATAGTAGACCAGGGAGGGGTTGTGGACATGGCCTACCTAGACTTTGGCAAGGCATTTGACACAGTCCCGCACAAAAGATTAATAAGCAAATTAGCCAGTCTGGGAGTGAGTCCCAGGGTGGTAGCCTGGGTAAAACACTGGCTGGACAACAGGACTTAAGGGTAATAGTAAATGGAGTCCACAGTGAAAAAGGAGGGTTACTGGTGGGGTACCGCAGGGTTCAGTGCTGGGGCCGGTCCTTTTTAATGTCTTTATAAATGACATTGCAGAGGGACTGGAGGGGGAGGTATGTCTCTTTGCAGATGACACAAAGATCTGCAACAGGGTTGATAGACAAGGTGGAATGGAAAGGATGAAAAGGGACTTGGCAAGGTTGGAGGAATGGTCAAATGTATGGCGGCCTAGATTCAACGCAAAGAAGTGCAAAGTAATGCACCTGTTGAACAAAAACCCAGAGCAAGAGTACACAGTGGGGGATGAGATACTGACAACAACAAAAATGGAAAGGGACCTGGAGGTAGTCATATCAGATGACCTAAAGGTGGGCCAGCAACATGAGAAGGCAGTAAGGATGGCTGGGGGGATACTGGGATGCATAGGGAGAGGCATCACCAGTAGAAAACAGAAAGTTGTTGGCCCTCTGTACAGACAGTTGGTAAGACCACATCTGGAGTACTGTGTACAGTTCTGGAGACCCCATCTCTGCAAAGACATAGACAGGGTGGAGGCTGTCCAGAGGAGGCAACCAAAATGGTGCAGGGTCTGCATCAGAAGACATATGAAAGACTAAAGGAGCTTAAGATGTATAGCCTCAAGGAAGGGGGGACATGATAGAAACTTTCAAATACCTCAGGGAATCAACAAAGTCCAAGAGGTAGCATCTTTCAAAAAGAGATGTGCAGAACAAGGGCACAATTTGAAGATAGAGGGCGGCTCAGAGGTAATGTGAGAAGTATTTCTTCACAGAGAGGGTTGAGATGCACGGAATAGCCTTTCTGACGAGGTCATAGAGTCAAAATCAGTGGGGGAATTCAAGAATGCATGGGACAGACATAAGGTAATTCTGGTGGGGGGTAGGAGGAAGTAAGCTGTTTGTTAACTAGGATCTGCAGCTTATTCATTAGGTAGGGAAATGGGCAGACTAGGTGGGCTAAGCAGTCCTTATCTGCCGTCAAATTCTATGTTTCTATGTTTCTGTGTTCCTCTACCCATTCGAAGGTGATAGAGCTGGACCAGCAAAGGGAGGTTATTGAACGGACCATGGGAACCCCCCATAGTTTCCGAAAGGGCAATTCAGAGGGCATTAGATCTAATTTTACTATAGCAGTATTAAAGGTATGATGCAGGACACTTAGGGAGCCTAGGATCAGGCCCTCTACTGTTCCCCTGATCATCCCTTTATATGACCCTCTATTTTCACCAGCTGCAGTAGACCACACCTTTGAACGGTGGAGGAGAAGAGGTCTGAAGTATATTTTTCAGTGGTATGACCAGGGAGTGTTTAGATCATTTCCCCAAGTACAACAGACTTACAACCTACCTAATGGAGACTTTTTTCGTTTTCTTCAACTGAGTCATTACATCATGCAAAAATGTGGCAGTAGGTGGGAGTTTACTCAGACACAGCCCTTAATCCAACTGATTATAAACACCCATCTGGGGAGGATGCCAGACCATAAAATCTCTAGATTATACCAAATTCTTCAAAGTCAGTTACTAAATTGCAGAAATCTTGGGAATCAGATTTAGGTATGAGAATAAGAGAGTCAGACTGGACACAGATTTTTACTAATCAGATAGGATGACCAGCACTTTTATCTGGAGGGAGTATGGCTGGAAATGATTTGTCAAATATTTCAGAATCCCCATAGTCACGGGGAAATATGGAGGAGGTGGGGGAACCAGCTGCTGGAGATCATGTGGGGACAATCGGGCAGACCACATTCATATATTTTGGAAATGTCTGAAGATTTGAAACTTCACAGACAGAGGTGAGCATTCTCCAGCTTTTCCCGGAGATTAACCAGTTTACCCCCCGATTAGCTTTATTACACTGGTTTCTAGTAGAAATTGAGAACATTCAAACCAGGAAACTGCTCAATATACTACTACTGGCTGCCAAGAAAGTGATTTCTAGGAGATGGCTCCAGCAGACTCCCCCCAGTAGACAGGAGTGGGAGGATGTGGTCCAAGAAATTTATGTAATGGAGAAGATGACAGCCTTCCTGAATCAGAGAATAGATAGTGTCAGGAATCTTTGGAATAAATGGTTTCTATGGATCACGTAACATAGGTGAGATGTTGTCCCTTAGGCCTGGTTAGTCCAGGTCTGGGGGTAAATTAAATTCTTATAGACTATCTAATTGTCAATTACACAGTACTACATTTTATGATATGCCTCTTCCTGTAGGTTTGGGATTCAGTATCACTTGGAGAGCCCGTACTTGAAGTATTGTACTTTTACAAATATAATTGATCCCTGTTGAATGTATTGTAATCAGTCATGTACTTTCACCCTCTAATAAAAATTATAGTAATAAAAAAAATTTTTAAAAAATGGGGCTACTCCATACCAGCACCTGTCACGTAAAACAGACGGTGGCTCCTTTCCTTTCTCAGATTACTGTTCACACTGGAAAATTCTGGCCCTTAATGGGTCTGACAGACCTACCCCAGACATGGGCACGGTAGATTCCAGGACATGCCCCAGACATGGGCACAGCAGGCCCATACTTAGGGATTCAGCTTGACCCTAATCTCTCCTATGGACTTCTTGTAGATAATGTAGCTAGAGCTGCTAATACACGGCTTGGTCTCCTCTACAAACACAGACCACACCTCATGCCAGAAGCTTTGAAGGTTGCAGTCCTGAGCTTTGTGATCTCTGTAATAGACTATGGTCTCATCATTTATGGCTCGGCCACAACCACAACCCTTAAACGCCTCTCAACTGCCTTAAATAAAGCATGTCGGCTCATCACTGGTGCTCACCGTCTCACCCACACATGTGACCTGTACACTCAGACCGGCTGTCTCCAACTATCAAACCGCATAAAGTTTCTCACCTGCTCCATGGTCAAAAAAATCTACCTTGGCCTTGCACCTTCTTGGGTCTCAACTCTGTTACAACACCGAATTAACAAATGGTGCATTAGGAGATCGGCCTACAGCTACTGAAAGTCCCCACTGTCACACTTCACAGGGACAACGCTCTTTTGCTTATCGAGCACACTCTGGTTCAATGGCCTCAGCCCAACCATCTCCTCTGCCCCAACTATTGGTATGTTTAAAACTAGGCTCGGGACTGTCTCACTACCAACAGCTCCTGTGACTCCCAACTAACCTTGTTTCTCCACTTCCCTTCTGCTCTAGTTGTCCCCCACTGGATTCTACCCTCACATCTTGGTATACCCAATGCTGCACTTTTCACCCTCTTGCCACCCTTCCTACATTCCTTCTCCCCCCTACCCTCTTCCCTCTCCCTGTGACTCTGGCACTTCTTATCTGTTGTCTGTTTTCTCTGACAAATGCAGCTGGCTGCCTTGTTACAATGCTACCCTTGAACTGTATTAATCTGTACTCTGTTTGCAATGTCCACATTGTTGTAATGCCTGTCTTGATGTTCCCCATAATTTGTATTTCTCTGACGTGGAACCTTTGTAAAAGAGCCATGGCTCAAAGGTATTTGTAATCCTAGACTTGATAAATAAATAAATAAATAAATAAATATGTCGAATCCCAGGCCAAAACTCTCAAGGCCATCTATACTTGTCCCCCAGACCACATGCCACATGGGTAAGCATCCCAGAGCTGCCACCTCTAGGAATGCCCTGCTATAGCACTTCCATCATTATAGCAACCCCACTGTTTGGGTACCCCTTACCTTAACTGGGGCACCGGGACCCTTACTCCTCTGAAAGGTTGCTGCTGGCACTTCATTCTTGCTCCCGCTGCCTCCTGCTCTTCTTCCCCACACAGCAGATGTCCACACTCGAAACAAGGGGGCATTCCTCCCAGACCCACATGACCGCTGCTAACATCTACAACCCTCCCAACGGAGCACAAACCCCGTGTTGCACCGACGCTGCTGCATGGCCACCTACTAGGCTGAATGGGGGGAGCCCCCGGTCACTGCTCCTACACCAACCAACGACTCCTGCTCTCTCTCCTTCCCGGGCAAAACCAGGGCCTTTTATACCTTTCTTGCTGCTGCCCCCTGGTGACAGCATGTGTAAACAATGCCGGGAAGGGGTACTCAGACTAAACGGTACCACTGGGGTGGGGATGCAAGCACAAGCTAGTAAGCCTACCGATGGGGTGTGGCTTACACACAGAATAGACTTGCTCATGTGACTGTCTCTCTCTCTCTCTCTCTCTCCCTCTCCCTCTCCTCTCCCTCTCTCTCTCTCTCTCTCTCTCTCTCCCTCTCCCCGCCCCTCTCAAAGTCTCTCTCCCGATGCGGTGCTGTACAAGGACCTCAACTGAAGACACAGTTTTTTTTTGGGGGGGGGGATTTCATGTGACGGTCCAGAGTGCTGACCCTCTCACTGTCTCTCTTTCTCTCCCCCTCTCCCCACAGCACTGCTGGCTTGTACACTATGGGGACTTACATTGAAGAAAGAATTGCTCATTCGGGGAGGGGGGGAGTGACAAGAACAGTGGTGACCTTCTGGCTGTCTTGTACTCTATCACCCTGCAGTGCAGTGCTGCTGACTTCATGTGCAGCATGGACAGTTATACAGAATAGACTTGCTTGTGTCTCGCTCTCTGTCCCTCTCCCTGCAGCGCAGTGCTGTGTGGGGAGTTCAACTGAAGACAGAGTTGCTGGGGGGGTCTCGGTTGCGGTCACTAAGTTACATGGTCTAGGTGCCTCTCACAGCTCTCTCTCTGACATGGTGGGGAAACCTCGCTGTCTGTCTGTCTGTCTCTCTCTCGTATGGTGGGGGAACCTATCTGGGATGTGCTACTGGCACTGGCAAGGTTACTGGCATATGTGTGTGTGGGGTTACACATGTAATGTTGGACAGAACAGAAGGATTTTTTCATTTATGCTGTGACATTGTCACCCACGGATAGTCCCATTTCTGTCTCCTGCTTCAGCACTGTTCAATGGCTGCCTTTCTCTTTTGCTTACTGCAGTAGAGAACAAGTCCCAATGGCACTTTCCCTAAATTGCTCTGTGAAACTGTGGATTAAATAGGGAATTTAATCCACGCCATGCAAAGCCACTGGACCAATTGGGTTGCATGTTTTCCCAACCCCTGTTATAATTTCAAATATTCACTACCCTTCATGTGAAAAATGCTGTCTAATATTTGTTTTATAATGTGATATTTTAGTTGCTTGTTTTATCTCCTCAGTGTGCAGTGTTCTTACCCCCATTCCATGCTCATTCTGTTCATGCGCTCAGTTCTAGAGTCATCACTTCAGGAAAGACAAGGACAGACTGGAAATGGTGCAATATTGAGTAACTGAAATGATCCATGGGCTGCAGGACAGATCCTGCGAGGATCGGCTCAGGGCACTGAACATGTATTCACTGGAGGCCAGAAGGGAGATGGTCCCATAATGACATGATAGAGACAAGCAGGTTTCTGAAAGGAATGAACAGGGCAAACTGCTGTCAACTATTCAACAGGAATAGCGATCTAGAACATGGGGACATGAATGGCGGCTGGCAGGAGGGAGAGTCAGGAAGTATGTAGGGAAGTTCTTTTTTACAGAGAGTGTGGTTGAGCTGTGCAGCAGCCTGTTGGCTGAGGCAGTGGGCGCCAGAAGCGTCAGCATTTTCAAACATGGTTGGGACAGAGTGGAGCAGTAAGCAGGAATCATGGAGGGCTGGGGGGTAGTGTGAGCAAACCCCCTGTATAGACACGAGGTCTTGGAGTAGGCTAGGGTGTTCGGGTAGATTAGATGGACCAGAGGTCCTTTTCTGACATCATTTTTTTATGTTTCTGTGAGTGAAATGATGGCAGTGATCCTGGGGAGGACTTTGAGAGAGAAGGGGGATCATTGGGTACAGACAGAAGGAGGGAGTGGAATGATCCCTGTTGTTTTTTTATTTTTTTTTTGTTTGCTAAGTTATCCTTGAGTCTTTACCCTCCTACATATCCGACCTGGCCCTAGCTGTACTGGTCTCCCCAGTCCCATCATGCAGCTTCAGGATCCAGTCACGGAAAATGTATAAGTCACCAGTGCAGGGCCCTCGGGAGGCCAGCTTAGTCCTCCTGCCTGGTCAATGTGATGGCGAGGGTGCACATGCGCATAGATGCAAACATGCATAAGCTCCACCAATGTCCTCCCTCACATGAAGTCACTCCAGACTGCGCTGCTGCCTGCGGTGACCCAGGTGGCAGTATCACAGTGCAGCCGGCTGCCCTCCCCCTGGAGGACAGTATCCACTGGGATGTTCAGTTGTGCTCTACCCAGCTGACCCTAAGTAACCCAGACTTGTCTCTGAACCTGGGTCACCAGTGCTGCAAGTGATTGCCCTATCATTGTGCCCGTGGGCCTGCTGTGGGGGTAGGGCATTGAGAGAGAAGGTAGTGAGTAGGCGCAGGCGCAGACACAGGAGGTGGCAAAATGATCCCTAAGAAGGGTTTTGACTGGAGGGAAGGGGGAATGGATAAAAAGGGTGAGGCGAAATGTTCCCTAAGGAGGTCTCAAGTGAAAGGGTGGGGAGGGGAATGGTAAAAAGGAGGCAAAATGATCCCCGAGGAGGTTTTGAGTGAAAGGAAGGGGAGGGGGAATGGATAAAAATGGTGAGACTGTCCCAGGGAGAGGGGAGGAATAGGCAGAATGCCATGCAGAGATTTTGCAGCAGGGGTTAGAGAAGGAGCAAGTATCAGATAAATGGAGGGAGGAGGAGAGAGAAGGGGAGAGGAGAGGTAGCAGGGAAACGAAGCAAATCGGTATTTGGTAAGGAAGGAGGAGCAGTAGGAGAGGAGCCTGTCCACGAATTAGTGGAAAGAAAGATTCTGGTAGAATGGAGCAGCTGTGGGTGCAAGAGAGTCAGTCATTTTCTTTTATTGTTTTTGTTTTACATTTAACGTGAGCGTCACTGTCGGCTCTGGCTGCTAGTTCTCTTCACTTCCTGCTGAGCTGTGCTGAGCTCATCCTGGTTAACCCTCGCAAAAGTATTTTCTTCCTGAGCAGGAAACTACTCACCACTGGGGTTTTCACTAACCGTAGTGTGGCAGTGAACTGCAGCTTCTGCCTTTTACATCAGCCATGCTAACTACTTCCTCTGCTGTTGAGGTACTGTAAGAAGTGCCTCTGCCTGTACTACCCTCGGTCTCCTCAGTAGCTCATTCTCAGTCAGGAGTATAGGAAGAATTTTAGGGGACAGTGCTAGCTCCCCTCCAGGGGTGTAGCTAGCTTTTTTTGATGGGGGGAGGGCAAAGACTGCTAAAAGTCCTGCATTTCCTAATAAATCCCAAAGCAATAGGCCGGGGTCTGGGGGCCACCTAGGCCCCCAGAAGCTATCAAGTTTTCATTGCATCGTGGTACATTTTGAGGGTCATTCTGACTCTAGTTGGCTGCTTTTAAAGCTTTCTTTGACTTGTTTCAGACAGTTCCATGTCGCCGCATCAACAGGAACATTGCCAAATGGCATAACAGCGACAGCACCATGCTGACAGTTGGCTTTGTGCCATCACTGTAACAAAGTGTTTTTTTTCTGCAGACCCCCCCCCCTGACATTTATATAATTAACTCAGAGTCAGAGTTGTGTCTCGGAGGGGGCGCAATCACTGGGGAAAAAACGTCGGTGTACCGCCAGGACCATTACAGTGACCTGCGGATCTTGTCGCTGTAATGGTCTTTGCAGTAATACATTCACTGTGCAAATGGTATACCGTTTCAAACAACCAATATCCCTATCAAAATAAATAGCTTTTTATTTTCTTTAAAAATTTTGTCAAAACTAAAGCAACTTCTTGGTCAGTATCAAGGAGCATAAACCACATACATCTCTTATCCAGAAAATTCAGCCATAAAATGTTCACGCTGGTAACCATATTGCACACAGTTTAGAAATGCTGTTAAAATACAGGGTAAGGGAACAGACCATTTTGGAGATTAGAGGCTGTCTACCACTGTCTGTCTTGTCTCAAGTGAAACTGTGACTACTGGCTAGCCAAAGTAAAAGAGAGCCCTGTGCAGCAGCAGCCAAACAGTCCCTGACCACTGACCATGGCTGCTTGGCTAAAAAACAAATCTTGCAGCATAAATAATACATATTCATAATGAAGGTCAGATGCCACTCCAGGTAAAGGCAATCCGTGACCTCTGGCCTTTATTATGTTTATATATTTATTATTGTGTTATACAGATCTGATTGATACAGAAACTGGTACAACCCAGAGCTCATGCCATCCAGAGCTATTAAAAAATAGAGAATAAGGTGCCCCTAATGGTACCCTCTAAGTGTGAGGTACAAGCTGCCTAGTATTTCGCACCAAGTACTGGCCCCTCAAAGAAGGTGGTGAGACAAGGTTCATGTATGATGTCTTAAGAGTACAGCCAAATGCAACATGAAACCTCAGAGCAATTTAGAAACATAGAAACATAGAATTTGACGGCAGATAAGGACCGCTTGGCCCACCCAGTCTGCCCATTTCCCTGCCTACTGGATAAGCTGCAGATCCTAGTTAACCAGCAGCCTACTTTTTCCTACCCCCATCCCCTAGAATTGCCTTATGACTGTCCCATGCATGCTTGAATTCCACCACTGTTTTTGACTTCACGACCTCCTCCGGAAGGCCGTTCCATGCATCCACAACCCTCTCTGTGAAAAAATACTTCCTTAAATTACCTCTGAGCCACCCCTCTATCTTCAAATTGTGCCCCCTTGTTCTTGCACACCTGTTTTTTTGAAAGATGCTACCCTCTTGGACTTTGTTGATTCCCTTGAGGTACTTGAAAGTTTCTATCATGTCCCCCCTCTCCCTCCTTTCCTCGAGGCTATACATATTAAGCTTCTTTAGTCTCTCTTCATATGTCTCCCGGTGCAGACCCTGCACCATTTTAGTTGCCCTCCTCTGGACAGCTTCCATCCTGTCTATGTCTTTGCGAAGACTGGGTCTCAGAACTGCCGCAGTACTCAGATGGGGTCTGACCAGCTGTCTGTACAGAGGATAATAACTTCTAGTTTTCTACTGGTGATGCCTCTCCTATGCATCCCAATATCCCCCAGCCCTCATTGCTGCCCTCTCACATTGCTTGCCCACCTTTAGGTCATCTGATATGACTACCCCCAGGTCCCTTTCCATTTTTGTTGTTGTTAGTATCTCACCCCCCCATTGTGTACTCTTCCCCTGGGTTTTTGTTTCCCAGGTGCATTACCTTGCACTTCTTAGCATTGAATCTAAGCTGCCATACATTTGACCATTCTTCTAACCTTGCCAAGTCCCATTTCATCCTTTCCACCCCACCTTGTGCATCAACTCTGTTGCAGATCTTTGTGTCATCTGCAAAGAGACATACTTTTCCTTCCAGTCCCTCTGCAGTGTCGCTTATAAAGCCATTGAAGAGGACTGGTCCTAATACTGAACCCTGCGGTACCCCACTAGTAACCCCCCTTTCATCAGAGTGGACTCCATTTACTATTACTCTCTGTGTCCTATTTTCCAGCCAGTTTTTACCCAGGCTGTCATCTTGGGACCACTCCCAGGCTAGCTAACTTGTATATTAATCTTTTGTGTGGGACTGTGTCAAATGCCTTGCTAAAGTCTAGGTAGGCCATGTCTCACAGCCCTCCCTGATCTACTACTTGGTCACCCAGTCAAAGAAATCTATCAGATTTGTCTGGCATGACCTTCCTGCTGTGAATCCATGCTGCCTTGGATCCTGTGCCCCTCTGGCCTCTAGATACTTGACAATTATTTCCTTCAGAAGTGATTCCATCATTTTCCCTACCACTAAGGTTAAACTAACAGGTCTGTAGTTTCCTGCTTCTGCCTTGCTCCCACTTTTGTGAAGGGGAATCACATCTGCCCTCCTCCAGTCCTCGGGTACCAACCCATCCTCCCATGATTTGTTAAACAGAGTAGTCAGTGGTGTCACTAATTCTACCCTTAGTTCTTTTAGAATTCTGGGATGAATCCCATCAGGCCCCATTGCTTTGTCCACCTTCAGTTTTAAGAGTTCTTTCAGAACCCTTTCTTCTGTAAATGGGCTGTTATCAACTTCTATATCCAGTGTGTTTCTACTGTTTGTTCTAGGTACCCCCCCCTTTGTAAATACTGAGCAAAAATATTTGTTTAGTATCTCTGCCTTTTCACAGTCTCCTCTGCCCACCTCCCCCCTTTATTTAGCCTCACTATCCCTCCCTTGGTCTTCCTTCGCTCCCTGATGTACCTATAAAGGTTTTATCCCCTTCTTAACTGAGTTGGCTATCTTTTCCTCGGTTTGGGCCTTTGCTGTTCTGACTGCCTTCCCAGCTTCCTTTGCTTTAACTGATACAGTTCTCTGTCCTGCTCCTTCTGCGATTCCTTGTACTTCCAAAGCTTTCTTTTCTCTTGAACCTTCACTGCCACTTCCTTTGAGAACCATAGTGGTTTCTTACATCGTTTAGTTTTGTTTATTGCTCACACAAAGGCTTGTTGCCTCTGTGATGGCAGTTTTATTATTCCCATTGTTCTTCCACCCCTCCTTCCTGCCCATGTGCTAGTGCATTCCTTAGGCACTTACCCATTTTGGCAAAGTCAGCCCTCCTAAAGTCCAGTACCTTTGCCTTTGTATGGCTTGACTCTATTGCTGTGTTTATTGTGAACCATACTGTTCGATGGTCGCTAGTTCCCAGATGGCTACCCACTTCTACATCTGTGATCCTCTTCATCTCCATTTGAGAGAACCAGGTCTAAGATTGCTCCCTCTCGGTGGGCTCAATACCTAGTTGTCTAAGGCATGCCCCTGTAGGGCATCTAGAATAACCCCACTCTTGAGTGACTGTGGCAACTGCACTCCAGTTAACATCTGGCATATTCAGATCACCCATCAGCAATATCTCCCCTTTTTTTGCCATACTAATTATACTTTCTATCATTTCCTTGTCCATTTCCTCCCCCTGAGAAGGGGGTCTGTATATAACCCCTGTGCGGATTGTGGTGCCATTGCCGGTCTCCAAATTTACCCACAGTGCTTCTTCTCCTCCCTGTTTTCTCTTTTGTTCTGTTACTTTGATTCCTTCCCTTATGTAAAGAGCTACTCCTCCTCCTCTTTTACCCTCCCTGTCCCTCCTGTAGATAGTGTATCCTGGTATGTTTATGTCCCAGTCATGGTTTTGTGCGAACCATGTTTCTGTGACTGCCACAATATCCAGATGTTCCTCCTCCATCAAGGCCACTAATTCAGGAAGCTTATTACTCAGACTACGTGCATTGGTACTCATTGCTCTCCATTTCTTGATGGCTTTACTTTCTGTTGCAGCATCCCCCACTGACCTTTCTACCTCGGTCTTTTTCTCATTTAGTACCCTGTTTTGTAGGGAGAGGCTGGGATTTTCCTGCTGCTCATCAGTGCCTCCCCCCTTGACTAGTTTAAAAGCTTGCCAATGAAGCATTTAAACCGATTGCTCAAAAGACCTGTTCCCTTCCTGGACAGATGCAGACCATCCTGCCAGTATAGGCTGGTGTCCCTCCAGGTGGAACCCCAGTCCCCAGTGAAGCCAAACCCCTGTGCTCCACACCATTTTTTCAATCACTCATTAAACTGCATGGTGCAAAGTACCCTTGCCTCACTCATGCCATTTACAGGCAGCACCTCTGAGAAGGTTACTGTGTGCTACTTGTCTTAGGCCCTCCCCAGTTCTAAAGATCCTTCTGCACTGCTCTAATCTCATGTTGAGCCAAGTCATTTGTCCTAGGTGGACAATGACATCCAACTCGAACTCCCGTGCAGCTGTTCTCATGATCCTGAGGATGCGCTTCCTGTCCCTACAAGCCATGGCACCAGGCAGGCACTTTACTTCAGTTTTCCTACTCCCCAGTTCTATCCCCCTAATAATTGAGTCCCCCACCAGGAGCTGCTTCCTTTCCTTGTGGCATCCTCTGCCTCCTTCCTGTGGGCCTCCCTTGTGACAGGTGTCCTCAGCCTCCTTAATCTCCTCCGTGGGTGCATCCATAGGGGAGCTGTGCTCCCCCAGAATGGTGTATGGATTGTGGAGTGGAACAACTGACTGGGTGTGCCTCTGTTCCACCCTCCCTGAGCCCACTGTGGTCCAACTGCTGTGCTTTCTTTGCAACCTCTGAGGTAGTGGTGGTGGCTCTGGTGCTCCCTGGATGGGGGGTTCCCTTCCTACCATCAACAGACAAACACAAGAACTGTTTTTAAAAAATGTAAATCCCTCAGAATCAGACTCACAAAGAACGTAACATTTATTCAGTGCAATGCAACCCAGTTCCATTTATGTTCCTGCTAATATTTAAAGTCGTTAATTATCTCCAGTATTGGAGGCTGCATACCTAGTACTCAACTCACGGGGCTGATATTTCCAGCAGTGGTGGGACTGGGGAGCTTGGTTATCAAGTGATTGGGGTGTCATGTCGCACATTTTCAGAGTGGAGTGTATTACTGTGTCCTTGTGATAGATTCTGTGAAAATTCTTTTATCACACATTTTTATCACAAGATGAAAATAATACAGTCTACTCTGGCTGTTCTGCTTGCCTCCCTCGACCCATCTCTCCCTCGGCTGAGACACACAACACAGTCAGTGTGCCCCTGGCCTTGTCACTTTATCAATCAGACATGACAACAACTGAATCTGGACTAGCTGGCTGCAAACTAAATGCCTCCCTTCCCTCCTCCACAAACAATTACAGAACCCACCACAGACAGACCTTGCTGCTGCCTTGCTCGTTCGCAGTGGTGTAGTTCATCATCTACTGCTGCTGCTGTGTGCCTATATCTGTCTGGCCTGGGGCTGCCCAGTTCATTTCTGCTCCATGCTCCCTTCCCTCTGGTCTGACATGGAACTTCAAGCCTAAGGAGTGGACAGTATGTAAACTTTATTGCCTTGGTTGCCGGCAAACAGTATCGAACCACCACTGCCTGGTTAAAGAATCCCGCGCCCGCATCACCCACTGCCTCTTCTGTTTTGCTGCCCTGGCTACCGCCAACAGTTGCAGCGCCAAAACTGACAAACAGCAACCAATCAGCAAAAATACTGGCTGTGCTGCAGTTTAAATTGTAAAACGCACCACGGCAGCAAGAGGGAGCCAAGTGCTCGCGGCTGGGCAGCCAGCATCCAATAGATGGAGCTGCTGCTGTACAGCTCGAAGCTGGCCCCAGACCAGGCAGTTCAGGAGTCGGGAAGGAACAATCTTCGGGCAGCAGCATGACCTTACCACAACGGAATTAAAAAAACAAAACAAAGAAACCTCAGAGCTTCAAAAGTCCCAGTCTGAGTGCTCTGCACAGCTGAGGGGTGCCATCCCTGCCGCCCCTCATAATCTATGCCACTGCTTCCCTCCTTCACTCTCGTTTATTTATTAGAAGATTCAAATGATACCTTTGAGCACAAGTGCACTTTTACAAGGTTCCACGTGACAGCTAAAAGTTATATACAACGTATGTTACAATGAAATACAAAATCACACGTACCCCCATAATGTTACAGTAGAATCACAGTAGAAGTTACATTTAAGTCGGAGACGGGGCAAATGAGCACATTCCAGAGGGAAATAAGTCCCTAATTGATGCCGCCTCCTCACTTCACTTCTGCTAGTGACACAGACAACCACTTCTGTGTTATATAAGTAATTCAACCATGATCACTTTAAAGGTGAAGTCTTGTACCACGCTCACTATTTGTGCCCCTTGACCTCCTTCCCAACTCAGAAAGCCCCATGCCATTGGAACTGAGACCACAGGGCTGGTAATTCCCTGGGCTCTGACAAATAACCCGGCAGAATCTGTTTCCCAATCAAATTCTGCTGAACCATAGAAACTAAAGCACCTTGCCCTGCACAGACCACTAGCTGCTTGTCTCTTACAGAGTTACTCCCTCTCTGCACTCCGACCCTTGTTTTATTATGGCTGTATAGCATAGTTATGCAAGAAGTAATAAGTTCAAGACAAAACTGGGAAAGCAGAGCCAACACATACAGTACTACTTTCTGCATCTGTAGTGGAATTGGAGCACCTCATTAGTGTGCATCGGACCGGCCCCCCAAGTTGGCCCTGTCGGCAGGCACTGTGTGTGTGCGTGTATGGTTTGTGGAGGTTTTCTAGACTTCCTTCCTCCACATGAAACATGCTGCATGGCACTTGCCACCTGACCCAGAGCATCTACTGGCCGTACTGGATCCAGAGCACTGGTGGGCACTTGCCAGCTGTGCTTCCGCACTTCCAATGTGATCCGCATGCTCATTATAAATAACCATCCCTGATAGTCTAGTGCCTACGCCTCCCTTCACCACAGCCCTGAGATGGTGGAGGGCACTTACACTCCACTCACTTCCATAGCCGGACACCTTCTTCAGCACACAGATACTGTGGGGAAAAAATGATTCTTAAAATAGTCATACTGTGCATGCACACAGTTTTAGTTTTTTTCATATACAATTTTGTTTTAGTCATAACTCTTTTTTTTATTTTGAATAATGTAACCAAACTTGGAAAGTGTCTTAGTTTATTTATTTATTAGCTTTTGGTAACCGGGTAAGTGCTCTAGGCAACAGTCCTGAGAGTACAACAAAAAGAATACAGTGAAGACATCAGCACAACACAGTAACAAAAATCAATTCAGTCACAACAGTATGGGAGGACACATATGATATAAATACTAAACAGTACACAATATGTTATAACAAAATCTAGATGCAACAAGATAGGTAATGCGTAGACGTCTCCAAAACAGAAGAAATAGAGAGGAGACACACAGTTAATTACAGTTACAAATACAGTTACCCCTCATGACCACGAAAGTCTGTGCTTGTAAATCCCAAACAAAATGTGTTTTTTGGGGGTAAGTTTGATTGATTAAGTATTTAAAATAAAAAAATGGTTAAAATTAAATTGTACATGGAAAAAAAACTAAGCCCACATGAATGTGCAGTATGACTGTTTTTGGGCTTAACTTTTTTTCACTGTATCTGTATGTGGCAGACAGGGGCTAGCTGTGAAGAAGAGTGGGAAGTAAGTCCTGGTCGCCATCTCAGGGCTGCTGCAGGGGATGGGGCCACTTGACTACCAGGGATGATATTTTATTATGGACTTAGGGATTGGGGGTGGATACATGACACTAGGTTAGATTGTTGATGGCATCCCAGTGTTTGCTGATGGGTGGGGCACTCCACATATTCTGAGGAACAAGTGCTTGCTCTTCACTTTTTAATGAGACATAAATGGCCTTATTACTGTATGTTTCTTTGTTTCATCATGCCTTAGCAGTGTACTCCAGGCATGTTCGACTAAACTCTGGGAATATACTAGAATTGTCTCCAGGCACTAATCTGCTCCATAGGCCCAGACTTTAGGGGGAGCAGTTTCTGAGTTTCCAGTACTGTGCTGTGAGTATGTAGAAAATACTAGTTGTAGTAGTAGTAGTAGATTTTATTTGGGGTACCCTTCCCTGAAAGCTCAGGGTGCCCTTACTATGACATTACAAATACATAAATAACAGAACAGGAACAGTTAAGTGTAGAAAAAAAAATATATAAAACCCATCATAATTAAAAGAGGTGTACCCATTCTAAATCATTAAGGACCTTCTCAGACCCCAAAAGCCTGCATAAACAAGAAGGATTTCAAATATCGCTTAAATACCTTAGAATAGGGTGCCTCATGTAGGTACCTTGGCAATGAATTCCATAGAGCCAGAGCAGCTACTTCGAATGCCCGGACCCCAGAGCTCTTCAGCCTCACTCTGGGGACCTCCCAGATAGCACCAGTAGCTGATCTGAGGGGGTGAGATGGGATGTAGGGTGCAGGAACTCTTTCAGCTAGGCCGGACCCAATCTGTGTAGGGCCTTGTAGGTCAAAAGGCCTACCTTGAAGGTGATGCGCCAGCACACTGGCAGCCAGTGCAGTTCCTGCAGCACTGGGGTGATATGACCGAATCTAGAATGACCCATCAGCACCTGTGCCGCTGCATTCTGCAGCAGCTGCAGGTGCCGCAGTGCACCACCTCCAACCCCGAGGTAGAGTGTGTTATAGTAATCGAGTCTCGAGGTCATGAAAGCATGCACCAGTGTGGCCAGAACCTCAGGTGGGACAAAGGGCTTGATCCAAGCAATGTTCCGGAGATGGTAAAATCCGGTCCAGACAACTGCTGACACCTGAACATCAAATGTCAGTTCGCTGTCAAATACAATGCCCAGATTCTTCACCCTTGATGAAACCTCCAGTTCTGTTGGACCTATAAAAAGGCCCAACCTATCACCGGAGGCTCCAGGCCCAACCCTCCGACCCAGCTCTACCACCAGCACCTCAGTCTTCCCAGGGTTCAGTTCCAGCCAGTTCAATGCTATCCAAGCCTGGATCTCAGCTAAGCATTTGTTCAGCACATCAATTGCGTCAGCTCTTCCAGGTGTGAAAGACAGATAGAGCAGAGTATCATCAGCGTAACAGTGAGAACTCAGCTGATACCTTCTAATAACCTCGCCCAGGGGCAGCATATACACTGTGAACAACATGGAGGAGAGGACAGAGCCTTGGGGAACTCCACAGGGCAGGTCCCTTGGGTCCAAGGAACAATTCCCCAACACTGCCCTCTGGGATCCGTCCCGGAGAAAGGACTCAAACCAGCTGATGACCTTGCCGGTGAGTCACACATACTCCCTCAGCCTGTCTTGCAACACCCCATGGTCCACAGAGTCAAACGCTGAGGAGAGATTGAGGAGAACAAGAATTGTATGCTCTCCTTGATCCCTTGTCTTGAGTAGGTCATTCAACATCCTGACCAACTCGGTCTCTGTGCTATGCAAGGCCTTAAATCCAGACAGGAAAGGTTCATAAATGTTGAAGTCCATGAGACAATTCTCTAGCTGTTCTGCTACCACCTGCTCAAGAACCTTCCCCAAAAAGGGAGAGTTTGAGATAGGCCGGTAATGTGCCAGGACATCAGGGTCCAGCGATGTTTTTTTCAGCAGGGGCTTGACCAGAGCTTGTTTGAGACTCCGGAAAAAAACCTGGCCAACAAGGAACTCCCGACTATCTCGGCAAAGACCAGACCCAGGACCTCGACACTACCTACTACCTAGACTGCCCTATATTCCAGTAATACTTGGCTTTTCTTTGATTTCTTTAGCATACCGCATCCCTATATTCCAGTAATACTTGGCTTTTCTTTGATTCCATTGGCATACTGCATCGTTTTGGTTTTGCAGGACATATGTTCCACTCTGACACACAAATATTTGCTGTGTGCACTTTCATTGTGCATTTTTCCCTTTGCAATTGAGGTTTGTGGAGTCCACTTTCTTTTATGTTATCTTGAAGGACAGCTTGAAGGTAAGGCATGGTGTCTTGGGTAGACAAGGCAGAGTTTTGATTCAGTTGAAACCCCAATTTATTGGTCTTCTTAGTTTGCTGGCTGGCTCTTTTCTGTCCAGGCACTCCCAGCTCTGTCACGCACCATCTGTAGATCTTGCCTTCACTCAAGGAGGTCCTCCATGGATTACCCCTGTGGCAGGACTGGGTCTCTGTGCCCTTCCTGGAGCAAAATCCAAATATCTGGAGGAAGCCTAGTTGGTTGTGCAAGATCTGTGGAGGGTCATGCCATAACCCAGCATGGCTGGGGTTTTTCTTCCTTGGTTTTCTCCACTGGGGCCGCCAGTTGTGCAGTGATGCATTGTGCATGCTTGCAGACACATGCATGCACATATCAGTGTCTGAGGGTGGGCCCTGTAGTTACTGAGGCAGACCCGCTCTGCTATTGCCCAGTTTCTGCCAGGTGGCAGGCTGGTAGTAAGACACCATGTCCCCCCCTCCCTGAGAGAAATTAGCTATCCATAGGATACTTAATTCTCCCTCTCCCAGTGGTCCCCTGAACAAACTAAGTTTGTTGGTGTAGTGAACAGTAGTACTACCAGGCCAACTCTGTCAGCTGAGTCCTTTATAAAGCTCAGAGTAGCTGTTCAAGTAGTGGAACTGCTCTTTTGACAGGAGGACTATTTAACAACCCTACAAGGCTTTGAACTGACAGCACTTATTGTTATATACTGTATATGTATATATATTTTACACACACGCACACACACTTCATTCCAGTATTAAGCTTATAGCGCAAGCCTGTAATAAATGACGCATGCGGACTGATTGGAGTGACGACACCCCTATAGGCAACCATACAAACTGTGTTATACTGTATAGCACTGGCCAGTTCTAGTAACTCTAACCTTGACCTCTCCTACAGAGTAAGAAACAATCTTTGCCCCAGAGCTCACCATGCTATTGCTTGTGATATTTTGCTCCCTGAGCGTTTCTTAATTTGGCCAAATCTAAGGGAGTGGGATGTGGCATATAATAACAGCCATTTTGCCTTGGCCTCTAGGTCCTGGAAGTTCCCCTGGGGCACTCTGTCACTCTTTGGCTTCCCAGACCTATTTCTGTAGATGCTGAAAGGGCTTTGCTCATTTCCTTAGGCATATTTAAAAAATAAATCATTACTAAGCCATTTGCCCTTGCAGTCGGCACCTGTTGCCTGTCAGAGTTGTTCCCTTTCCCCATTTCTACTTGCTTTGTATATTGAGCCGCTCACCATGGCAATTGGAGCTAATTGGAGAATAGAGGGAGTACCCCTGGGAGAAAGGGAGTTCACGGTGGCACTATATGCAGGTGATATTTCATTTGCCATTGTGTACCCAGACACCTCATCAGGGGCAATGGTAAGAAATGGCTATGTTTGAACATGTTGCCAATTTCAAGCTTAAGATCTAAAAAACAGAGATTCTGCAGTTTTATAACCAGCTATCAGCAGGGATCAAACATAAACTTTCTTTTAAATGGAACAGGGGATTGCTGAAATACTTGGGCATCAGTATACCAAGGGGTTGAGATCATTTAGAACTGCTAAATTATGAACTACTAACACAGCAAATAACTGCCAACCTGTATTGATGGATACAACTCTCCTTTAGTTTTATTCCACATTTGGAGATTATTCATATCACTATACTGCCACACATTTTATTGTTACTGCCCCAACTCCCATAAGTCAGTCACCCCCTCAACCCCCTTGCCTCCTCCATTCTCCCCTACCTGCTGTACTCAGCAGTGCACCGTTAGTTCCTCCTTCTCACTACAGTTTTGCCACCATCTGCACTTTATTGTACAGTTTGTTTTTATTATTAACCTGTACTGTTGTTGTACAGTTAGTTTTTATTTATTATTAACCTATACTGTTATTGTACAGTTTGTTTTTATTTATTGTTATTAACCTATACTGTTTTGCTTATTGCAACCTATTTGTTGTAGCTTATTGTGCTGTCCTGTTCACCCTCCCCCAGGACGCATCTGGAATTGAGCTATTTCAGCTCAGTTTGTCTTTCTTGGTAAGTCATTTGAAATAAATAAAAGTTGATATCTTATTTAGACTCTTCAAATTTTACAGAGCAAGAGCAATTTTCAGACATGGGATAAGTTAATTTGCAGACGTATTTGGGATAGTCATTGCACCAGTATAAGATACGGGGTATTGCGGCTTCCCTGGGGAAAAAGGAGGCGTAAATCCTCCTACTGTTAAATTACTGTAGAATTCATTAATAGCATGTCAGCTTAATTTCACGCTTTGAAGTCGCCCCACATATTTGCATTTTATTAAATTTGCACCTGGCGTATTCAGCATAGCACAGCACAGCCTTCCTATTTATTTAATTCTTACTGCGATCTGCTCGCTCTGCTCCCACACCCGCATGGCAGTCCTCTCCCACACCTACCACCACAGCTGATTTATCAGGGAAAAGCTGCAGCCAGTCTCCCACACTTTACATTTCTGCCCAAATGGAGCATTACTCCCTCTCTCCCTTGTGAACAACGGTGTGTCCTTGTCATGGACCTTTACCGTGCCCATACTACACCAGCTGTCCTGGAGAAGCAGGAAGAAGAGGCAGTTATCTCCATGTTTGTACCAGCCTCCTGCACAGACCTCCAGCAGCCACTAGATGTGGCTGTAAACAAACTTTTTAAAGATTTCCTTGAGACGTGCTTTACAAAATGGTATGTTGGCAAGATCACTGACCAAATAAATGCTGGCTGTCAGTGTGCTGACATCAAGGTGGATCTGAGGCTGTCGTCAATAAAAGCAAAGCATGCCAAGTGTCTAGTTATGGATTTCTAACAGAGTGTAGGGAGGACTGTCTGCATGGATTTATTGAAGCAGGTACTACAGAGGTGCATTTTCAGTGCCTGAATTAGGTAAGCTAATTGTTAAAATTTTTAGTAAAAGTTTTTTCCTTTTCCTTTTTGTTCAGCTGTAATTGTGTGGTTCTTTCAACAGGTAACTCAGGAATTTCAGGAATGAATGGTGACGTGGACCGCACTAGGCAACAGAAGATCCTCCGCCAGTCACATACCACGGATCACTAAATCTTTTTTTTTTTTGTATTTTTTTTTGTGTGTTGCATTTCTACCTTTTTTAAATACTACTAAAATAAAAATCAAGTTTTAAATATAATTCTGTCTCATTAATTTTGCGGGTTACTGTGACCAACGAACATAGCGAGAATACTTTTGCAGCAATTATAATGAATTCTACAGTATACCCCATGGCTGCACCGCTATAGGTTATCTATTTAAGCAATAAGGCATGACAAGGTGTGTGTTATCATGTAATAATGTCACTCCTGGGGTGGGTTGAAGCATGGTAAGCGAGTGCTTCCAACCAGGAGTATGTTTACGATAACTACACACCTTAGCAGCCTTATTGCAATTACACAATGGCTCGATGTTGTACAAAATAAACAAAACATTAAAAATGTTTTTAGTAGATTTTTTGTGTTTCTGAAGAGAAAAAAACAGTAAATCTAGGTCCAAAAGGTCCAATAAATCCATACAGTGATGTTATTGTTTCACTGTTTCAGGCACCCACTGACCAATCAGACTACAGGAAATTTCCTTGCCATTGTATAATTATGGTTAACAGCCTCCTGTAGGGTACATTGGAAATGCATATTATTTCATATCAATGACCTAGATCAAATGGACAGTTTTCTTTTAACTAACCCCTTGGGTGGCCTACCCACAAATACATTTTCAAGTGATACAGCTGAGACTTTCCAACACTGGAATAGTTTCTGTCAAATGAAAACTTTAGAGGTTACTTTATTTTAATGCAGCCTTTAGCCTACAGTTTGAATTTTCCACCAAGTCATATTGCTGGATCGTTCAGACATTTCAGTTCCTTGAGGAGAGAGGCCCAGTTCCTATTCTGGAATTATGTAAACAAGACAGACTTCTTCAAAATGACTTTTTTCTTTACCTACATGTACGGTTCTATCTGCTGGGTGCAGGCTCCGGAAGTTCTAAGTTACTGGATAATCCTCCTTTGTTAGCCAGATGCTGCTAAATTCCCTCAAAAACGACCTTTGGAGCCAATTAATAGGCAGCCTATTTAAAGGACTAATCAGCCCTGCTGCCCTAGCGATTCTTTGGGTCGGTTGTCCATCCCTCCAAGCCATGGTGATAGGTAGGCACCTAACCTCCCTCTCTTCCCCCTTTCCTATTATCAAATCTATCCCCCGCTTACAAACTGAGTCCCTCACCGGAAACTGCTTCCTCCTCTGTTGGAGTCCTCTCCCATCTTGGGGCCTCCCCTTCAGAGGCCGGCACATCCTCTCTTGCTACTATTCTGGGGGCTTCCTCTTGGCAATTCCATCCTGCCAGAACAGCAAAGGAAATTTTTTTTGTGGCACAGGCAGAGGAATGTGCCCCAGACCTGCCACTCCCACCCTTTCGGAATCCACCAAGGTCCACCTGGCCCTCCTCTTCCTAGGCAACCTCTGAGACAACAGCAGTAGACTCCATGGCCCTTGTGTGGGGCTGGAGGTCCTCTGGATCCTAGCCAGGATGTGTCGGTTTTAATCCTGCCTAACTCTGCTGTGACTGTCTCTGCTGGTGTGGATTTCGAGACCTGTAAAATGGCTCTAAAGAACTGGCTGAATGGCTGCTGTAGTAAAAATGCACTTCTCAGTTCTCCATATCTTGGCCAGATATAAGACCATACTTTCCATCTTATCTCTGCAGAGCTGGTATCAAGGAGTATCCCCGTATTTGGCATTAAAACAAAGATCACATTTACCAGTGTCACCTTTTCCTTTATTATCAATACAGTATTTTTCTAGAATAGCTAATTTGTGATTAAGACCGTTGTGGGTTGCTGACAACAAAAGCAAGTCATCTGCATATACAAAAGCAGGAATGGGATATGTTTTATACATGGGAAATGCCCTTTTACATCAAGAAGAAGAGAGGGAGGGTCATTTACAAACAAATTAAGTAAAAGAGGGGCCAGTAAATAACCCTGTTTTATTCCAGTATTCAAGTTGGAAGATGTTAGAGGTATTATTTTTTAAATCATATCTAATAGCTGAATCCTAAGTATAATTTGGCCTGTATTTAGTATAGTCAGTTTTTTCAGAAAGGCGGAGTGTAGAGATCCCATTGAAGGCTCACTTGAAGTCAATAAATGGCAAATATATGGGAAAACATTTCTTAACGTTACTACTCTTCCACCGCTGCAAAAAAAAAAATTGTGTTAGTATGAGGGAGAGTAGGACTTTCTAAAATCTACTTTGAATGAGTTTAACACATTTCCAGTTTAGACTTGGTGCCCCACTCCTAGCCACCCCAGTTATTCAGCTTTTTAACTTGTCCATTAGCACCTCCATAGTGCCTTTATCCTGGAAATCTGCCAGAATCATACTGGTCTGCAAGAAAGGAGACCCTAAAATTCTATCCAATTATCACCCCATTGCGCTTCTGCTATCCTCAGCAAGACGTTGGAAAAACTTATTCGCCGTCAGATCTCTTCCCATTTATTAAACTTCAGTCTTCAGTCTGCAGTTCTACATGGTTTCCGGGCTGGTCACAGCAGCACTACAGCTCTTAACCCTGTTCACTAGTGAAGTAAAGTCTAACATAGACACTGGCTTACTTACCGGGGCCGTGTTCATTGACCTCACTAAAGCTTTCGATCTGGTTAATCACCCTGTGCTCATGCACAAACTGCAGTCTTTTGGTGCCTCTTGTTGCACCTTATCCTGGATCAGCAGTTACCGCTCAGACCACTCCCAATCAGTCTCCTTCAATAAAGTCCTTTCATCTCTGGCTCCCATCTCCTGTGGCATCCCACAAGGATCCATTCTTGGACCCTTGCTTTTTTTCCATTTTTGTCAATGATTGTCCCTCTTCCTTCACTGACTGCAACTCCATTATGTACACTGATGATTTGGTGCTGTACTCAGCTGCTCATTCTGTAGCCGACCTTAATGTTCACCTGTTGTCCGTGTTCCAAATGCTTCAATCCTGGCTCCAGACCAACTCCCTGATCCTCAGTCTACCAAAGACACAGGCTATGCTCTTTGGGTCTGCTAGAAAAGTTAATGCTGGGACCCCACAGCTTTGCATGTGCTGCTCTGATGGGTCTGTAGTCCTGTCCACAGACTCCTTTAACTACCTCAGAGTGACACTGGATCCCACTCTTGATTTCTCTTCTCATTTAAATGAGGTGTGCAGATCCATCAACATTAAGATTGGTGCCGCATACCGGGTGTGTCACTCCCTAACCCCTGCTGCTAGGATCTTGGTGGCCAGAGGCGTCTTGTTTCCTAGGCTTCTGTATGCTTTCCCCATCTTTCCCATGCTAACATTGGTATTCTTCATAAATGGGACACCACCTACAATAACATCTGCAGATTTGCCCTGTCTCCCCATTGCCTTACTCACCACTGTCTCCTGTACTCCACCCTACACTGGCTGCCCCCCAAAAACCTTCACTTATACACTCTGGGCTGCTTCACTGGCTCCATGACAAGACCCCCCTCCCCTGCCCTAACAGCACTGGGGCTATGCTCACCACAGTGTCTAATTCTTCTTCACTCTCTGTCCTGCACGATTCTACAAAAATGGGGGATCAAGCTTTCTCTCACTTTGCCCCCAAATGCTGGAACTCTCTACCTCCCAGTCTTAAATGCTCTTCATCTCACTCCTCCTTCAAGACTGCGCTTTTCTCCTACCTACATGCACTTGACTCCTGTGACTGTACCTAACCCCCCATCTTGCTTTCCTTAAGCTAGCTTACCGTTGTCACTGTAATTATTGAATGCTTTGTCTTGTTTCCCATACCTTCTTCCTTCCATCCCTGCGAGGATGGCTACTGCTACAAGTTTTGTTTCCATGACTATCCCTGCAAGGATATCTACTGGATTTGTATATTTGCTGCGTTGTACTTCACCATTGTCTTTTTTGTAAATTGTATGTTGTACTCTCCCAGGTTGTGCTTGAAAATAGGCAGGGTTTTGCCTAATGCACCTACCTTGTCAACAAAAGCTAATAAATAATAAATAAATACATTAAATGATTTGAGTAAAGATTTTTCCCAGTTAATAAGACTGATTGGTCTATAATTCTCACAGGCTGGATTACCCTTTTATTATAAAAAAAAAAAAACTGTGACAATTAAATTCCCTTTCCATTCTCTAGGGGATGCATCTTGCTGTATTAATTTATTAACCAGTGTAGCCAAAAGATTGCTTCACTAATAAATTTCTACTTTAATAAATGTAAGGGGAAATTTTATCAGGGCCTGGGCTTTGTTGCCTTTCATTTGCTTAATGGCATCCGCGGCTTCTTTTGGATGGATATCTAGACAACCTCTTTTGCACTTAAAATCCCTGTACCAGTGTTTTATAATTATAGCTTTCCTCTTCCTTGAAAAAATATTTTGATAATACCTTACCCAAGATGGAGGTGAGATATGCGCTGAGATGTTCGCAGCAAAATTTCCAGCACCCTTGGCAAACCGTTCCAAAAATGCTTTGAGTCTTGAGACATTATTGCCTGAAACATTTCCTTCCACTGCTCTTGATGAAATTAATTCTTCCTGTTTAGAAGCAATAGTGTATATTGTTTTCTACATTTGTTTAAATGTAATACTTTCTTTTTGAAGTATTTTAACAGACAGTATCTATTTTCAACAATCCTGCTTTCTGATTCTTACATGCATTATTAAACCATGTTTTATTTTTACTTACAGTTTTCTTTTACACAGAAGAGGCAGAATGATACAGTACTAAAAACTTCATTGACTCCTTGATACAAGCCTTCCCCCGTTGATTGAGTCATACAATGCTCAACCGTTTCCTGAACCTTGGGACTCAAAATGACACCTGACAAATGGTCTCTCAAATCATCAGTCAAAAATACCTTTCTGCCATTCTGAATTTCTTATTTCTGGAGCCTTATCCAAATGATTCATGTGTTTGTTTGTTTTTTTGTGTTCATCAATTTAGAGAATAGTTTTATCTGTATGGGAAAAATGGTCGCTGTCTGGTCTCTGTAGAACTGTCATGTCAACACAATAAAAAAATGTTCCAATAAAAAGATACAAAATAACCTACAGTATAAGATGTTGGTTGTAGCCCTTGGTCATCAGGCAGAGGGGCCGTTGGCTGGTCAGCCCTCTGGGCTCTGGCTTGGAAGCAGCGAGCTGTTGACCTCTGACCAGGTGCGGAATCTGGGCATTATGCTTGATGGGCTGACACTTAAGTCTCGGGTGTCGTCCGTTGTCAAGACCTCATTTTACCATCTGAGGAATATCGCCCATATTAAACACCTTGTCTTGCCTGAGGATCTTCCAACGTTGGTGCATGCTTTCGTGACCTCCAGCCTTGATTACTGCAACGCCCTGTACCTAGGGCTACAGGATGATATCCATCACTTGCAGCTGGTGCAGATTGTGGCAGCCAGGCTGTTGACTGGTTTATCTAGATCATGCCATGTAACGTCTGTACTCCGCAGTCTGCACTGGCTGCCTGTTCAGTGGAGGATCACCTTTAAGGTCAGTTTACTGACTTATTAGGCCCTACGCAGACAGGGACCACGGTATTTGTAAGACCTCCTCTGCCCCTATCATCCCCTCTGCCTGCTCCGCTCCTTCGACAAGGGATTGCTAGAGGTTCTCAGGGTTCGTTTGAAGACCTTGGGTGCCCAGTCATTTGCATTAGTGGCCTCAACCCTGTGGAACTCTCTACCTTATTGGGTGAGAGAGTGCCTGACTGTGGGGTTTTAAATCGGTGCTTAAGACACATCTATTTAAAATCGCTTTCTCCAATTTTAATAAATTCTGGCTGCTGTTTTTGATTACTTGAATTATTAATATGTTTCAGATATTTATAATTTTAAGGTTTTTTTCTTATATATGTACAAATGCTTTGAACACTGTGAATTGCGCTTTTTACAAATACAGTTTTGATTGATTGTTTGAGTACAACACTTGCACCTCTTGAAGAAAAATAATCATATTGTGCCGGTATATCACCTTCCAATAATCCAGAGCACTTAAACCAGTCAGTTCTAAGAAATTATCAAATCTTCTGCCACTTCTGTTTACAATTGTGTCCCTGGATGATCTTTTTGGTATTACCTCATTCTGATAATCAGTGTGTATTCCATGTCACCAGCCTATGAATAGAAATCCCAATCAGTAGTACTCCTGCTTCGGAGAATTTCTTAATAGCCCTAATCAGCTGATTTTCTAGGGAATCCCATATGTCATCATTAAGGTTTAATTTGTAGGATGGATTCTGAAAGCTCTTGAAAATCCCGCAGCTGCGGGAAAAACTCGGCACAAGTGGATTGCCACTTGCGGAACCGGAGTTTCTCCTGGAGCTACAGTCTTCTCAAAAGTGGAGCCAGTTTATGACCGGCTCCACAATTTAAAAGCAGCTTCCGGGTGGTGTTTCCATAGAAATCCCCGCAGCTGCAGAAAAATGTTACGGCCGGTGGGACCAGCCGTAACATCTTCTGCAGCTGCAGTAGATGAGGATACCAGTCTCTTTAGCTATGGAGATTGCACCCCGCAACTGAAGTTGTGTTGTGGGACTAAGTCCCAATTCCTTTTGAGAATCCGGCCCTCAGTTCTCAGAGATTGAGGCATACAGACACACACACACACACACACACACACATATACCTCTCAACTGTCCCTGATTTTCAGGGACGTCCCTGATTTTGCCTCAAATAATTGCTCTGTCCCTCCTAAAAATTGTGTTTTCGTAACCAAACAGTGGGAGTTATAAGCACAAAATAATGTCAGACCTTAAAGTTACAGACTTGTTCTTCCTTAAAAAATGCATTTTACACTAAGCCCCTTATTCTACCAGCTTCCTGAATTGGTATCTCCAATTCTGAAGCTATGTCTCTGATTTTGGTCCTTTGTCCCTGATTTTTTTTAAGCCTTGTCCCTGATTTATGAGGCAGGAGGTTGAGAGGTATACACACACACACACTCTTTTGTACATATTTCAGAAAATAGTTTTGAGATTTTGAATGCCTTTGGCTCTCTACAGGCATTTCTGAACTTAATTCCCTTGCAATAACTGTAATTAAAGATTCATTCTACAGGTGCAACTCTTCATCAGTGTTCACTATCCTCCAGTTTAATTTTGTTACATATATGTACATATGTTCAGGGCCCTTGAGAGGGTGTGGAAGCAGGGGATAATTCCCGGGGCCCAGCACCAAGAGGGGCTCAGGCCTCCCAGAATATTGTATGCAGAGAAGGGGATGCAAGCTGGTAGGGGCCCCAGAGTCTGATCTTTACTCGGGGCCCGGAATTCCTCTCAAGGGGCCTGCATGTGTGTGACCTGCGCAGCTACTAGGGGCTTGATATATTTACATGATCTTTCCTTTCCTTTCCCTTTCTTTCCTTCCCTTCCCTTCCTTCCTCCCTCCCTCCCCTTCTACTTAGAGAGCAGATTCACTTCTACTTTTTGCCTCCTGTCCCCAGCCTGCCACCCCGACCCATCAGGGGAGACACTCGACATCCCACTGCCTTCCACCCTACCCAGACGGACCCCGAATCCCCATGGAGCTGCGGTTGTACCCCCTTGCCGGGGATGAGGCAGGGGTTGAACACCCCGTAACTTACATTTCGTCGGTCCCAGGTGTCGTCGAGTGGGCGGAGGCACTTCATGGGCACGTCACAGTTCCCCATCTTCCCAGTGGTGGCAGGCTCATTTTCTTGTTTTCACCCTCCCCGTACAGCGTGCAACTCCCCTGACATCATGGCGCAGGGCACCAACGTCCATGCTGTACCACGGCCAGCCATCCCTCAAGGGGCTTGTAGTACTCCGAGCCTCCACTTGGAGTCATGCAAGTGTGCGGGCATCGGCCTGTTCTCTCCCCGGAGAAGGTGAGCTGTCGTAGGACGCTCAAGTCTATCTCCCCCTGCTGACCCACCAGCAACCTGAGTCCGCTCCCGAACCTGGGTCGATGGCGTGGTGTGAGGAGTGGCGTCCAGCGCCTCAACACTCAGCGCCACTGGGCCAACCACACTTTTACTTTTTGCCTGGATACAGTATGAGGATCCTGGGGTGACAGCAAGAACACACTATCTCATGTACATCAGTCTCCCACAAGGACAAGTGTACAACCATAAATTAAAAATACTACAAAGGTAGTTGTTAGACATGCATACAGATTTTGTTCTGCATGTGTATGGGGCGGAGGGGAGGATTGAGTTTTGCAGAAAGGATGTGTGCTTTTTTGTGTTCGATGGCCCCCATTGTACTTCCACATATAAGAGCTTTATGGTGTATCTGTCTAAGGAATTGTGGCAAGATCCAGTAGAAATATCAGCAGCATGAATAGTGCACTGGAAGTGTCTTGGCTTTACAAGCAAATGGTCAGAGATTTGCAAGAACAGATTTCTGACTTTTGGGGAAGTGCTGGAATTGACAGAGAGGAGATTAAGCACCCAGCTTTAACCTAGAGGTATGTAGTTATGCCAAACTTCATGTCATTTTTCTGTTGAATGATCATGCAGGAGTGCGTCATTTTGGTGCTACATCTTTGCACTCTTGGGGTGCATCACCTCTGCGGCACTGATTTTATTCATTATTGTGCCTATATATTTTGGTTTATACCATGGGCATAGGAATACATTTGTGCTAATAAATTTGTTTATTCTTGAGCTGGAGTGAGAATAAAGCATTTATAGAAACATAGAAGTTGATGGCAGATAAGGACCGCAAGGCCCATCCAGTCTGCCCATTTCTTTTTCTACCTTATCAATGTGCTATCGGCATTTGCTCTGTCAATGGCCTATCTGTTCATACTTATCTGTATGGCTCCCTTATGCCTATCCCATGCCTGTTTGAAGCCCTGCACTGCATTCATATCCACCACTTCCTGAGGTAGGCCATTCCATGCATCCACTACCCTTTCTGTGAAAAAGAACTTCCTCACATTACCTCTTAATCGGCCTCCCTCTAATCTCATGCGCGTCCTCTTGTCCTGCTGTTTTTCTTATATTGAAACATGGTAGACTCTTTCACTTTGTTAATGTCCTTAAGGTGTTTGAATGTTTCAATCATATCATCTCTCTCCCTCCTTTGCCCTAGGGCAGGGCTTCTCAAATGGTGAGGCCAGCCTCCATGGGGAGGCCCCAGCCTGTTCAAGGGGAGGCTCAAGCAAGTCTGAAAAAGTAGTATTTGAATTTTGAGTTCCAAGATATTTTGTGTGAAGGGATGAGGCAAAATGAAAGAGGATAACGGCAATTTATGTATTTGTTTACATATTGGTGATTAGGAAAGGTACACTGAGCTAAGGCTTATTACAAATGAACCTGGGGAAGGGCAGTGAGTGAATACAATTCCAATGGTAACTGTAAAGTACTCAAGCAGTACAAAATGAACAATAGTGCAAATAGGAACCATGATCAAATAGTGAGAGGCAACAATTGACCAATTAGGATTGTGGCAGAACAGGCCAGTATAACAGCCCATATACAAGGCTTTAGCATAGAGGTACTAGGCACAAGAGCAGGAGAAAGCAAAGGGATCCCTGAGGAGTTTCTTAAGAGCAGAATGGGGAAGGGGGGGGAGAGGCGGAGGTGGGTAGGAAGGTTATTCCAGATAGAAGGTAAACAGAAGGAGAAAGCAGTCTGACCATGAAGGTATTGAAACAAGGGGTAACAACAGTTCGAGAATCAAAATAGCAGAGCAAGTAGGTTTACGGGGGGAGGGTCAATAAGATGAATAAGTGAGAACCAACTACTCAAAGAAGTTTCACTTTATTCCCTATGAACTATGCAAAGTATGCTATTTTTCTATGGGGAGGCCCAAGATTATTTCAATATTTGGGGGAGGCTCAAGATCTTTTCCACGACTTGGGGGAGGCTCACTATGGCAAAGACTGAGAACTATTGCCCTAGGGTATACATATTGAGTTCCCTTAATCTGTCCTTATATGTTTTCTGATGCAGTCCCTGCACCATTTTGGTTGCCCTTCTCTGGACTGCCTCAGTTTGGTTAATGTGCTTGTGAAGGTGTGGCCTCCAGTACTGCATGCAGTACTCCAGATGGGGCCTAACCAGTGTCTTGTAAAGAGGGATTATTACCTCCCTCTTACGACTTGTGAGACCCCTACTAATACACCCCAACATCCCCCTAGCCTTACCTACTGCTGTAGTGGTCTGCTTGGATGATTTCAGGTCATCCGTGATGATGATGCCCAAGTCTCTTTCTTCCCTTGTGACTGCCAGTAACTCCCCTCTCAACCTATAGGTGGGTTCAGGTTTTCTCTTCCCTATGTTTATGATCTTGCACTTCTTTGCGTTAAACCCCAGTTGCCACCCTTCTGACCATATTGCCAGTTTATTCAGATCTCTTCTCATTCTGCCTACCCCATCTGGATCATCTACTCTGTTGCAGATCTTGGTGTCATCTGCAAACAGACAAACCTTACCCTCCAGTCCATCTGCAATGTTATGATGAAGATATTGAAGAGGACTGGCCCCAGGACTGATTCTTGAGGTACCCCGCTTGTGACTTGCATCTCTTCTAACTGTATACCATTTACCACTACTCTCTGTTTTCTGCCCATCAACCAGTCTGCCACCCAGTTGACCCATCCCTAGCCTACCCAGCTTATTAATCAGTTTTCTGTGTGGAACAGTATCGAAAGCTTTGCTGAAGTCAAGGTAGGCGATGTCAACTGCTCCCCCTTGGTCCACCACTCTGGTTACCCAGTCAAAGAAATCTACGAGATTAGTTTGACAGGACCTTCCTGTTGTAAACCCATGCTGTCTTGGATCCTGTGCTCCTATGGATTCCAGGTGTTGCACTGTCCTTTCCTTAAGGAATGCCTCCATAATCTTTCCCACTACTGAGGTAAGATTGACTGGTCTATAGTTCTCTGCCTCCTTCCTGCTACCACTCTTGTGGAGCGGGATCACATGAGCCCTTCTCCAGTCTTCTGGGACCTCTCCTGTGCTCAGAGACTCACTAAATAGTTCTGGTAATGGCTCTGTTAGTTCCACCGTTAGCTCCTTTAGTACCCTGGGATGTATGTCATCAGGTCTATTGCCTTGTCCACCCTGAGCTTATCGAGCTCTTGTAGGACACTTTCTTTTGCGAAAAGACTAGTGCACACCTCCCTCCCCCCTGTGTCCATGGTGCTGAGCTGTGGGCCCTGCCCTACCTTCTCCTCAGTAAATACTGAGCAGAAGTATCTATTTAGGATAGATGCTTTTACATGGTCCTCCTCCTCACATGCCCCCTTATCCCCTTTGATCTTAGCAATACCCCCTCTGGACTTTCTCCTTTCACTAATGTATCTATAGGAAGTCCTGTCACCTTCTTTTACTGTTCGTGCCAGTGTTTCCTTGGTTTGGGCCTTTGCCTGCCTTACTGCCTTCCCTGCTTGCCTTAGGGAAGTTTGGTATGCCTCCCTATCTTTATCCTGCTGCGTTCCCTTATATTTTCTGAAGGCCAACCTTTTGGCTCTGACCTTTTCTGCTACTATTTTTGAGAACCAAAGTGGTTCTTTTGCACTTCCTTTTTTCTCTAACACAATGGGATGTTGCTTCAAGTATTGCAGCCTTAATACTTGCCCACTTTGTCTGTTCCCGCTCACCTGTATTTCTTGTTGCCAGGGCTAGCTTAACTCTGTTGGTCATCTTATCAAAGTCAGCTCCTCTTAAGTCCCATATTTTTGTCTTGGAAAGGGATGATTTAGTTCTAGTGGTCAAACTGAACCATACCATGTGATGGTCACTGGCCCCCAGGTGACCTTTTACCTGGAGATCTGTGATCCTTTCCCGGTTAGTCAGTACTAGATCTAGGATAGCCCTGTCTCTTGTGGGTTGTTGTACCAGTTGTTTGAGGCCCTCCTCCTGCAGGGAATCCACTATGTGTCTAGTTCTGGCAGATGTCCCTGCTGGTATTGACCAATCTGTATCTGGCATGTTGAAGTCTCCCATTATCAGAACCTCCCCTTTAGCTGTCATGTTTTGTATATCTTCTAACAGTAATGTGTCTATGTCCTCCCCCTGGTCTGGGGGCCTGTAGACAACCCCAGTTCATATGGCTAGCCTATTTCCTGTTTCCAGGGTGACCCACAGTTCTTCTTGCTCCTTATGTGTATTCTGAATTTCTATAGCTTTGATATTTTCATTGATATAAAGGCCACTCCCCCCCTTTGCACCTCGGTCTCTTCTGAACAGTACATAGCAGGTTACTGAAGTCTCCCAAGTGTGGTTACTGGTGAACCATGTCTCGCTAATGGCTACTATGTCCAGTTCAGCCTCTGTCATTATTGTCTGCAGGTCTGGGATCTTTTTTTTTTTATTTAGTTGTTTAACCAGGTATAGCACACTAAGCTGAAAGCTTTTTTACAGGAGCGACCTGGGAGCACAAGGAGGTTAAGTGACTTGCTCAGGGTCACACAGTATGCAAGTGGAAGTTGTGGGATTCAAACCCAGGTCTGGTCTGCTGGATGTCACCAAATTTGCAGCTCAGAGCCTTAGACCACTGCGCTATACTGCCTCCTGCATCTTGTTTTCCAGACTGCGAGCATTTGTGTACATGATTTTCCACTGGCCAGATTTTGGTGTCTTGGTTGTTGGGTGAGGTCTGGCGTTTCCCCTGTGCATCGTATGGGGAGCTGGACTCTTTTCCTTACCTGGTGATGCAAATGAACTACAAACATGCAGAACTCCTGTTCGATCACTAGTTGGGGGGGAGGGGTGTTCTTCCCATTCGATGTATCGGGTGCTGCACCCCTCTCCCCATTTGCTAGTTTAAATATTCTGCAAAAACATCAAACTTCTGCCCCAATGCACTGACTCCTTCCTTAGTCAGATGCAGTCCATCAAATGTAAAGAACTTTCACTCCCGAAACTGTTGCCAGTTACCTACAAATTTGTGTCCCTTTTCCTGGCACCATCCCTTGAGCCACATGTTTAGCTCCCCTATTTCCCCTTCTCTGACATTCCGTCCATCTGCCCCCCTCTCCCAGACTGGCAGGATCTCAGAAAAGGAGATGCTGGATGAAATGGATGATAGTTTGTCACCGAGCCTGGTCAGGTGTTCCTTGGTCTTCACAACTGACTGGCGAGATTGCTAGTCCTATGTATTCTCATTTCAGCCTGTGTCACAATCACTTTTCGCACTGCAGCTCAGCCATATGTTCTGCAGTGGAATGAACGTTGTGACCATTCTCTTGAAGCAGACCTGTACTAGTTTGCAATGCAGCCTCCCCCAAATCTGGCTGTCAGATTTGTTCATGAACCAGACCAGAGGTTCTGTGGCTCAAACTTACTGAACTGCCATTTTCAAGTGGGCACAACCGAGGCCGCTGATGTAATGAGGAGAGGATAGTGAATACCACTGCCTCAATGTGCCTACAAGATTTCTAATCACTCATTTCACAAAATTCCTGTGCCTGCATAAAACTAAGGAGAAACTTTCAGTTCTGGTAAACAAAAAGAAAGAAACATTTGTCAGTGATAGCCAGTAGTTAAATAGCCATGTCTCACCCAGAAACCCACCCTGATATAAATGCCTGGACTGTCATGAAGTACTTCTTCAGAGACTGTGTGACTCCTGGGCATCAAAGACCAATGTGTGATGCTGTGCCTGTTGTTGGGCAGCAAGCTGGGAATTTAGGGGACTTCAGGGGACCACCTCAGGGAATAGGTATACATGGCAACATTTCATTAAGTGGTTCCCAGAGATTTCTGTCTCCGGTTGTTTTTCTCTCCTGAGTGTCTGGGTGTTGTAAAATGACACTGTCTGGCAAAAATGTGCAGCACTTTTACAAGACCCTAACACACGTGCTGTGCTTTTATAAACAAAGCCCAATTCACAGAGACATTTCCATGCACAAGTCCTGCACTGTCCAAGTAAGCATAAGGAGTAAACTATAGTACATCACACATACACTGGACAGATGTTCAAACTCTGTGGTGGCCACTTGTCAGTAATGTTCCTGTGGAAAGGAGGCACATCCAAGTCCATGGTTTCCCAGAGATTTCCGCCTCTGGCTTTTTTTTTTGTCTCTTGAGTGCCTGGATGTTGTGATATGGCAATGTCTGCCAAAAATGTGCAGCACTTTTTTATGACTCTAACACATGTTCTGTACTTTAGAAGTAGGCTTGACAGGATTTGATTGAAATTGATAAATCGGTGTTAAACGTCAATATGAGAAACAATAGTGCAACGACAAAAATAAATTATATCAATTTCTGTCTATTTGACATGATCCACAACTGCAGCAGCACTCACTCTTTTTCTGGTCACTCATATCCCTAGTGTTCAGTCCCGTAAATGAAAATCATCATTGCTTGTAGTGCAGTGGTCCCTCCCTGATCCCCTATCTTGGTTCCTGGTGTAAAAAATAAATATCTGGCAGTCAAGTGGTTCCCTCCCCAGTCATGGTGCACGGTGTAAAAAAATCCACCAACAGTAATTTAAAATTTTCTGTAAATGCAAGCCAATCTGAGATAAATTTTTTGGACCTATGAATTGTAAAACATGGCACGGAGGAAAGGGGAGTTTATACCTCAGTCTTCCGCAAATCAAGAGATTCAAGAACAGGGGATGTAGTGACCAGTGTTTAGAGAGAGCTGAAAAGAGGGTTGGGGGCTACAAAGGGGATATTTGGTAAATGGTGGGAAATCAGTAACTCCACATGAAAGTCACGAGAAGCAAATTAATTTTGTCACCACAAATACACCGCAATCATTTAGAATGAGTGAGATTTTACAGAAACATCGGCAGGTGCTAAAAACAGAACCACGTCTTGCAAAATGGGCTAGTAAAATACCCCAGATAACATACATGAGGGGCTGCAATATTACAGATAAGGTGACAAACAGTTGTTTTATAAAGTATGATTCTGAATGGAAGACGCTTTTACGGGATACTTTGACGTGTGACTCCTGTAGCTTTTGCAAACACATTATGACTGGGATTTTTTTTTAAAGCCCAGTGAGAAATGAAACACATCAAGTAAATGCCTTTATTAACTGCAATTCTAACAATGTAGTGTATGTGGCTGTTTGCACCCTTCCCTCTCCCTGCAAAAAATAAATCCCTGCCAGTCCAATGATTACTCCACCCCCTGATCACCTTCCCCATTGTAGATGACATATATCATTACCACTCAGTTCTACACTATATCACCTTTTAAACTGCAAATTAAATAGAAAGTTTTCATTTAAACTATGGATTTTGTGCATCAATGTCAATTTTGCATCGATACAAATCGGGTCTAAGGCTTGAAAATATAGATTGATTTTTTTCAGTTGAAAATATAAAAAATTAAAAATGTAATCCTGGCAAGCCTATTTATAAGAAAAGCACAATTCACAAAGACATTTCCACACACAAGTCATGCATAGTGCAAGTAAGCATAAGCAGCAAACTATAGTAAATCACACATATACTAAACAGATGTTGTGAAATGACACTACCTGGCCATAATGGACTGCATTGTCTAAAACAAGAACACACATACGGTATTTTATTCGGCTGTAAGGAGTTCCAATTAGAACTTTCTATCCCTGTTGGGATAATTGCGGTAGGATGATTTTGAATTTCCAGCCACCAACAGAGATTGTCACCTTGTTACCGTGATAAAATCACAATGCAGTGTAAAGTTGTTGTCACCTTATTCAGATTTTATTGACTGGCCCACAGACTAGAGTAAATGGGAGAAGAGCGCACATGAGTAGATCACAATGCTTAGATATTTTAGGACAGGTTAAAGGTCTGATTTCAGCAGGAGCAGAGATAAAATGCAGAGTGTTTAATACAATACTGTTTTGTTACATAACGGTTTTTGCTGTAAAATAGCTCTCATGAAACTTTAAGGTGAGGTCCAAAATACAGTACAGTACTATGTGGGCCATCAGTGGCAGTGGGGGGAGTCGGGTTTTATTTATTTATTCATTCATTTGTTGACTGGGTAAGTGCACTGGTCCAAGGGCCATTTTCAGGCATGACCCTGGCCATGGAGATGGCACAGGAACACAGCGATTATAGAGCATCGAGAGATGATACAAAGCACTGTGTAATTAAGTACAGAAATTACACAGAGCTATTCAATAAAAAAGGGGGTAGATAGTACAACTAATAAAATAGCAAAATAACATAATACTAGTAGACCAGTTTAGTAACTACATCCTGGCGAGACAGAGGCTGAATACAGATAAACAGAGCTACATAAGGTAACAGTGAGGTTAGGCTGGAGGGGGGGACGAGGGAGAGGGTAATGGCTACATGACAAAATCATCCAAATGAGCAAGAGCGGGTGACAGTGGACAGTAGGTGCGACCTGAGGAGAGAGTAGAAATGGTGCGGGAAGTCAAGGGGTCTAAGAGGGGAGCTCAGGCTATTCTAAAGGGTTGGAGCCATGGATGAGAATGCCCACTGGCCCATGCACGTGAAGACTTGCGGGCACTCCAGCACGGTGCTTGTGGAGAGGCAGAGGTCACAGTTAAATGTCTTAGGCCAAAGGAGGAAGGAGAGAGGGGAAGTAACATGATTTTGGATGGCCTTGTCAAAGGTATAGGCCAGAAGGTAGCTCCATCTAGCTTGAGGGGAGAGCCAGCCAAGAGCCTGATAGAGGGATGCAGTGGTGGGAGGAGTACGGAGCTAGAAGGGCAAACCAACAGATATTGTTATAGGTGGTGTATAATATTAAAAGGTTTGTGGAGGAGGTTTGAGAGTAGATGGGGGAGCAGTAATCCATTGTTTATTTATTTATTTTATTTAAACTTTTTTTACTGGGTAAACGGATGAACCAGTGGTCCCTTTTCATGTGCAACCTGGAACCATTGTAAAACAGTCTAGGTGTTACATAAATACAATACACAGTACATTATACAAACATATATCAAAACAAAATATAGAAATAGATATTTAAACAGTTTTTAAGAAGAACATTGACAATCCAGTCAACTAAAAAGGTGCTTCTTTAGTTTTAATTTAAAAGCATTGTGGCTTATGCCACTCTGTAAAGTCAAAGGAAGCTCATTCCAGTTTTTTGCTGCCCTGATCGAAAAAGCACGCTCTCCCATTTTTTGTTTTGGTCTTCTTGATTTTAAATGTACTTATTTCATTAGACCACAGTTCTCTTTTTACATCACTAAACTGAAATAATGAATACAAAGTAGAATTGTCTTTTTGTCTAAGGACACAGTCCATGACACAGCTTAAATTATGAAGACTGTTCAGGCAAGGCAGGAGCCAACCAGTGGTCTTAAATAAGACACAATGGTGAGTGTGGTCAGATATTTTATAGGTAAATCTACAAATACTGTGAAATGTTGTAGTCAAAACTGTCAAATCTTGTTTTAATAAATGTGTGAGTAAAAAAGAAGAGTTGTAGTTTAATTTGGATAACAATATACTCTTAGCTATAGCGAGTCTTGCTTGAAGAGTTAAAAGAATGCTGCAGTTTAAATAAGACTCCCAATTTTTGGTTAACCTGTCTGTTATAATACCAATATGTTTGGAATATGTTAGGTAAGGATCTAAAAGTATACCCAAATACTAGAAAGACCTATTCAAGTATGATACCCGAGTTATAAAATATTTTTAGTTCTACAGCTTTTTCAATCCTTGGTTTTGAACCAAAAAAGCATACTTTTGGTCTTTTTACTATTTAAAGACAGTTGTAGTTTACTCAACCAGTATTCCAGTACATGAAAATCCTTATTCAAAAACTGATTTATTGTTTCCACTGAGCCAGAACTGCTATACAATACGATATCGACAGCATAGATTATTTTGTTGGTGTTTTAACTTTGAAGGAATTACATCTATGAACAGAGTAAAAAGGAGTGGCCAAGGGCTGAGCCTTGGGGGACTCCCTGCTCCAGTTCCCTGCCACTGGATAAAGTACCTCCATATGACACCTTAAGAGATCTTCCCCTGAGGTAACTATTAAACTACTCCAGGGGAAGATTAGTGAGTCCAGAGTCACCCAGGCTCCCGAGCAGCAGGCGATGGTTCACTAAATCGAATGCCTTGGACAGGTCCATGAACGCAGCACCAGTGAGCAACCCTCTATTCATAGCTCCACTGATGTGGTCCATGAACCTGGTCAAGGCTGTGCCTGTTCTATGGCACTTTCTAAAGCCATGCTGCTCGGGAGTTCTGAGCCTCCCGGACTGTAAATATTCAGTTAGTTGATCATTAGCCAGTTTTTCTAAAAAAATTTCCTAGTGGGGAAAGTAGTGATACCGGGTGATAATTACTCATATCCTTAGGATCACTGCCTTTAAAAATTGGTGTTATTATTGTTTGCTTCCATTGCTGTGGGAAGCAACCAGCGGTCAGGGACAAATTAAATATTTTTCGTAAGGGGAAAACTAATATGGGCTGTTATTAACTTTAAGAACTTAGTCTCTAATTTGCTAGCTCCTGGACTTTTAGTATGTATGTTTTTTAATAATTTAAACACCTGAGATGATTTTATTGCTTTAAAATAAAAAAAAAATGTACACTTCTGTTATCTAAGTTTCTTTTGAAGTGAGTGCCAGAATCCATGCCAATTCTATCTGTGGTATATTCACTTAAGTCTAAAAATGTATTTAAAAACTCATTACTAATATCTTGGGCATTCATTATGTTTTTACCATCTTTGTAAAAGACCTCTGTCTGGCCTCACACTGTTGGATTAATTAGTGTTTTTATTGATGCCCAAAACTTACTTGAATTGTTTAGTTCAGATTTTTGTTGTTCTAAGTAATGATTCAGTTTACTTTGTCATAGCTTGGATTTGCACTCATTTTGCAATCTACAATACACATTAAAACCAGCGTTTGTTCCAGTTGATTTAAAACAACTCCAAGCCACATCCCTTTGCTTCATTAATCTAAATAAATTGGGTGTGATCCACTTACGCACAGTTCCTCTCACCCTTCTGACAGTTTTAAGAAAATACTTATCCTGCAACTTCAGGACGGCATAGGTAAAATAATCTACTGCCAAATCCACATACGGTATTGCATCCAAATAAGTCCAGTCTATCAGCTGGAGATCCACTAGCAGGCCCTCACTCATTTCATTAATGATCTTCCTATAGGATATTAACTGAGGGGAGGTTTAATCCGGTTACACTTCCAGGTGCAATATGTGGCCATATGGTCACTCACTACATCCAGAAGTATTCCCCTGTTTGTTTTTTTTATATTTGCCTGACTATTTGTCAAAGTCCAGTGAAGTATGGTATGTTTATTACTGTTCATGTTCATTCTAGTAATGGTGTGCATCAGCTGGCTTAATCCTGCATTTGTAAACTGAGAATCAGTTTTTGGGTCTGCTAGAGGGTCCCAGTGGATATTAAAATCCCCCGGAGCTAAAAAATCTCCCCTGATTGAAGATTGGCATCAAAATTTAAAATTCTGTGGGACCTTGTCGGGCAGTTTTTGGAGGATTATATACAGTACAGTACTTCAGTTTATAACACGTGCCTTGTATTATTTCTACAAGCAACCACTCATAGTCTGTGTTAGACTATAAGTAGTTACAACGTCACTTGCTACTAAATCTGATTTATAATAAACCAGTATCCCCCTTCCCTTCTTTCTTCCCATTGTGTCTTTTCGGATAAATTTATAGCCTTCTAAGGCTATAAGATTATTTAATATTGAAGGCTTTAACCAAGTTTCAGACAGACTTAATAGGTCCAGGTCATATTTGGCAACCCAAGTCACAGTCTCTTGCTTTTTAGAAAATAGACTTCAAACATTCAGATGGGGGGCAAATCGTAATCCTCCTGATTGCCTAATATTAAGATCCAAGAATCCTTCTGGGTTAGAGGTCCCAGGATTCATCTCCACATCCCCTGAGAAAAGTAACATAAACCATGCAGAATAAGTTGCCAAGACAATTAAGGAAACATTAGTATTCATAACTGGTTTGGTATACCTCCCTAAATTTAATAAAGCTCTTTTCCTCAGGATTTCAGTATAATCACATTTACCTGAAATATTATTGGTGGAATTTAAAAGAATATTAGAGTAGGAAAGGTCCTTTAGTACAATATCCTGATTGAGCTGTTTAACTGAACAATTTGGAGTGAGGGTTAGACTGTGGTCAAGTAAAACGAGTCCTAGAAAGTATCATAATATACCAATGTATTGAGTTCTTATTTTAAAAAAATCTCACTATGGGAAAAAGTCTTACAAATACTAGTGACTATAAGCTATTAGGCTGAATAAAATTCAAACCTTCCTTGAGATTGTTAGAAGGAACTGATTTTTATTTCTTCGCATGGCACTTGTGCTAGTGCCTATGTGCTTGCCTCTCAGGCCAGCATGGGCTTTTAAGTCATAGTGCCCGGCCCCTTCTTTTTTTTTGCAACTTAGATTTTTATTATTTTTGACAGGACATCATACAATATATCCAGGCATGTAAGATCTACCTTGTGAAAATTATCAGTTGTAATATTACAATGTGGGAAATCACATATTAACATTAATTTCTTAGTTAGATTTTTGTGTTTTCCAATACTTCTTTCTCCCCCCCCTCCTGACCCCCCCTTAGAGAGGGAGCATAACAAATAAAACTTTCAGTTTTAATGGATACCACAGGAGGGATAGAGAGGAGAGGTCTTGGCAAACGCCACCCCGGGATAGCAGACTCCCCCCCCTCCCGCCAATGTATTTTACTTTACTGTAGTCTTATTGAGGGCTAGTAATATCCATGGTCTGACCGGGTTTAAGCTAACCTTGTTGTCCTGACCGGGTCTTATGGAACAAATTCTGGTCTATGCAAGGAGATGTAATGGAGCCAAGTGGTCCATTTGTTCGTCAGGGTCGGTGAAGTGTTGTGTATGGCTGCTGTCATAGCCTCCATTCGATAAATGTCATGTATGGTATCTTCCCATTTCCTTATGGATGGGGGGGGGTGGGGGTGCAGCCATAGTCTGGTGATAGTTTTCTTAGCTGCCATGAGTAGTATAGTTAATAAATAAAGCTGCTGCTTTTGTTTAAATGATTTTTTGGGGTGTAAAAGTAGTACTATGTCTGGGTTCAGTGGTCCTAAGGTGGGGAACAACACTGATACAGTGTTTCCAGTTGCCTTCCCAAAATTCAGATAAGATAGGTCATGCCCACAAGATGTGTACATGAGTTGCTACCTCACAACCTCAAAGCCTCCAGCATGTTGAGTCTCCCATTGCCGAGTATTTTGCTGTTATTTGTGGGGTGCAGAAATAACAGATTGTGATCTTCCTGCTAAATTCTCTCCAGCAGTAGGAGCCTGTCACTTTGTGTTGCCGTTGCCAGATCTTAAGCCAGTTCTCTGGTGAGAGGACCGTGACCAAATCAACTTCCCAGGAAGCCTGCGTGCCCTCCATCAGCTTGGTTGGGGTCACTAAAATCGCTTTGTTTGCTCGAGAGATGAGATGTCAGGGTGTCTGTTCTCTTGTAAGTTGGGCCAGTAGCAAAAATGTGGGTGGGATGCTGGGAGAGGATACGTCTAGTCCCAGGGTCTCTGAAATATAGTGCAGAATCCGTAAGAATTTATAAAAGTCTGTGTGGGGTAAACCAAATTTGGATTGGAGTTGAGCAAATGGTTTAAAGAAACCATTCAGATAAAATTGGTGTGTAAAAATCAAACCTTTGTCTTGTCAGCCCCGGAACCCAGAATCCAGACTTGCCAGGATAAATTTATGGTCCATGGCCAGGATTCCAGTCCATAATGCCCCTGATTTGTTGGTTGGATGATTTAAAAATCTCTTCCAGAAGCCAATGAGGGATCTGGTATAAAGGGAGATTGTGTCTGGGAGGGTCCCCCCAGAATGTCTGGCACACCAGCCTTAGGTTCAAAGGTGTTGTCGAGAAGGCACTTACTATCTGGACCCATTGGGGTGTCAGGATATAGGTGTCAAACCAATGTGAAATATGTGACAAAGCCGCTGTCAGGGAGTAATTACCTATATTGGGAAGGGCTAGTCCTCCCTTGCCCTTGGGGAGTTGTAGCTTTCTGAGAGCCACTCAGGGCTGGTCTCCCTGCCATATGTAGCCCAAGAAAATCTTGTTCCATCAGATTATTACTTGTTTTGGAGAGGAGTATGGGGGTGTTCTGTAAAAGGTACAGCAGGCTGGGTAGTGTATTCATTTGTATGGACTGTATCCTGCAAAAGAGAGAGATCAGAAGATGACGCCATCTCTGTAAGTCTTTCTTGACTTGGTCAAATAGGGAATCAAAATTCTGAGGGAAAACTTTAATAGGGTCTGGTGTAATGTCTATGCCTAAATAGGTAATGTGTGTCTTGTCCCGTTTATATGTGAAATTCTGTTTTTCTTGATCTGGGAGGGGATTGTGCAGCGTCAGGACCTCCATCTTGATATGATTTATACTATATCCAGAAAATTGTTCGGTCTGTGTCAAGTTCCCCCTCCCCCCACCGCCTCCAGTTCTGTCAGAGAATCAAGAGGGTTAGTGATATACAAAAGCAGGTTGCTTGCGTAATAAGCAAGTTTGAGTTGAACTCCCCCTATAGTATATCCCTGTATTTGATTGTTCTAACAGAGATATTGTGCTATGGGTTCCACAAACAGGGAAAATAGATATAGTGAAAGAGGGCAGCCCTGGCGGGTACCATGGGTCAGGGGGAAACGTGCTGAATGGGTACCATTCATTTTAACTGTGGCTTCTGGGTTAGTGTATATGCCTTTACTTTTGTTCATAAAGGTTTCTGGGAAGCAGAATTTCCATAAGGATGCCTGGAAGAAGGGCCAGGAGACATGGTCAAATGCCTTTTGGGCATCTAAGCTCAGTATCACCCCGCTCCTTCTCGCTGCTGATTGGCCTATGGCTTGCCACTGAGCCCCCTTCACTACAGTAGCCACAATCAGCACACAGGGTAAACAATTAAAACTCACAGTCACAAGTCCCACAGGATGGTTCCAGCAGCAGTCTGATGACTGAAACAGGCACTGCAACACAAAGTCAGGACGCTGTGGCTGTGGAGCTGATGTAAAAAACACTGCTCTGCTTCCTGGCTGGCATGGGCTTTAAAACTGTAGTGCCCCACCCCTTCTTGCTGCTGATTGGTCTATGGCTCACCACCAAGCCCCTTTCACTTCTATGGCCACAATCGGGGCACAGGGGAAACAGTTCAACCTCATAGTCACAAGTCCCACAAGATGGTTCCAGCAGCAGTTTGATGACTGAAACAGGCACTGCAACATAAAGTCTGGACACTCTAGCTGTGGAGCTGATGTAGACAATGCTGATCAGCTTCCTGGCTGGCATGGGCTTTTAAGTTGTAGTGCCCTGCCCCTTCTTGCTGCTGATTGGCCTATGGCTCACTGCCGAGCCCCCTTCATTGCTACAGCCACAATCAGTGCACAAGGGAGACAGTTCAAACTCACAGTCACAAGTCCCACAAGATGGTTCTAGCAGCAGTTTGATGACTGAAACAGGTGCTGCAGCACAAAGTCAGGACACTCTGGCTGTGGAGCTGATGTAAAAATGCTGCTCTGCTTCCTGGCTGGCACGGGCTTTTAAGAGGGAGGAGGTTACACTGGGCAATGGTGAGATGGGCTTCTGGGGTGAGATAATTAATAAGATGATAGTTGATCCTCAGTTTCTGATTTATACAGTGGATTAGGATCTCAATATGGTCTGAGACAGTAAAGGCAGGGCCGAGGGTGACACCCAGGTATTTGAAGGAATTGACGGTCTCTAGGAGTGAGCCAACAGGGCTAGCCTGGGCTTGGCACCGAAGAGCATTGTCTTTGTCTTTTTGGCGTTAACCAGAAAATCTGTTTGCAGTGAACCATTTGTAGGCATTACTGTAGCTGGAGATAAGTGAAATGGAGAGGTTGATAAGGGGTGTATCACTCTGGTAGAGGATGAGATTGTCCGCATATAGTAAGGAGTGGCAGGAGAGACAGTTCTGGGGGAGAGAGTTTACAAAGAGGGAGAAAAGAACAGGCCCTAGGATGTATCCCTGGGGGTTACAAGTGGAGACAGGCAAGGCAGAAGAGGTAGTACCACCCGTACAAATAATTTAGGTACGGTCAGAGAGGTAGTCATGGAACCATTCGGTAGTGGCAGGGGATAAACCAAGGCTACCAAGTTTGCCAAGTAGGATGTTGTGGTTCACCAAATCAAATGCTTTGGTGAGGTCTACAAAGACAGCTCCAGAAAGCTTTCCATCATCCTTGTTTTGGAGCACATGATCAGAGCCGTAGTGGTGGTGTGGCCTTTTCTGAAAGTGTGGTGCTGAGGGCAGAGGAGGTTATATTTTGTCACATAGTCTGTGACCTGGTGGTGAACAATCATTTCCAGAAGTTTGCTTAGATGGGAGAGGATGGATATTGGGCGGTAGTTTTCCATGTTGCTAGGGTCTGTGGATTTAAAGACCGGGACGACCCGAGCCTCTTTCCATACCGAGGGTACCAAGGCGGAGGTGAGGGAGAGATTGAAGACCATGGTGAGGGGTTTTGTAATAGTATGAGCCATAATTCTAAGGAAGCAGGGCAAAAGGCTGTTGCTACCAGCACTACCCTTGTTTGGGAGGCTCAGGAGGAGCTTGAGTGTTTCACTGGGGGGAGATGGCTCTGAAGTAGAATGGAGGTATGTTGGGGTGAGTGACAAGTATGACTAGATGAAATACTGTACCACTGTACACTTACGAGCTTATGCTCAAAAGTGATGTGAATAGGACAATCAATAAATACATGCACATAACATCACAACACCAAAAATGGCTAAAGATTGAAGCTATCAATGTAAATTATATTGTAATGAACACCCTCTGATCCCCCTTGAGGAAAGATAAATTTGAAGAATGAAAAACACAAAACATACTGAACAGTAGAGGTGTTTTAAAAATGGCTGAAGCAAAACTGCTAATACCTCCAAGCCACTTTGTGGTGTTCAGTACTCCTACTCGGTGTGAGTGAATCACGATCTGTACCAGGGTACAGTCCATGCACATTTTAAAACAGAAGTGCAATGAAAAATGTTTTTCCAAAAAATCTATCTTCAGCTACAATTAGAAAAAATAAATTTGCATACCTGTCAAATATATTTTTCTAGGTACCTCCTATGCTGCCTACCATGAGTCTTTTTTTTTTTCGATCCTAACCCCTATCAGGCCTACAATACTATGTCTATGCAAAATGTGGCGACAATCTTTTTTTTCTTGAGAAAGAAACTATACTGAAACATTCATAAAATCCTCAAAGGTTGGCAGAATTAGAAAATTGTACCACCAAATAAAACTGGAAGATGTCTGGAATCTTTTAAAGTGAAAAAAGGTAGTGTCAAGTTTTTTGCCCAATTTCATTGCACTGCTGCTTTAATATTTAATATTTGTAATATAACACACATGCGAATAGGAAAGCATGGAATGAAAAAGCAGTGTTTAGAATGCACAATGGTTTACACTCATCCTATGAGAAGTCCAGAGAGGAGGGATGCCAGTCAGAGATGTACAGAACTGGCCAGTTTTGGCAGATGGCACAGCATTGCTACCAACATTAACCCAAGAAGAGGACCACTGTGTGGACCCCTATGACAAGGGGTGGTTGGTTGTTTGGCACCAAGTGAATACTGACAATAGTAATATATTACTGACAATAGTAATATATTATGACTATGATGAAATCATACTGTCCATGCCCAGTAATAAAAACACATCTTCACCTTCTGTCTTTCAGACCGATAATAGTGGAAGAGAGTCGTGCATCCTGTGAAGCACTGAAGTGTAGAAACTGTTTATCATTATAAAGAAATAAGAACACAAAAATATTAAATACATACATTATAAAAATATGTATTGTATAAATGTAACAAATATATATTGACCTGCACCACTAGTGTAGAATGTCTCCTCACTGTCCCTGCATTTGCTTTGCAAACATAACAGAGGCAGAAGATGGTTTAATATGATAACTGCCTGGCTTCGTTTGGCAGACATCACTCAAAGTGGCTCCTAACATTGGCATTTCTACTTATATTAACCCAAAATTGCAGATCCATGCTCTTCAATGTGTCCTCTAACCTTTCTCTGAAGAACAAGTTGGTACAAAAAGGGAAAGGATGTTTTCAGGGAAGGGGTGTTTTTATGTGATAACTGCCAAGATTCAGGGTGAGTTTTCTGGTCTAAGAGCTTGGCTTCATTTGGCAGACACCACACAAAATGGCTTCTGACTTTGGCATTTCTGCTTATATTAACCTGAAATTCCAGATTAATATTCCCCAAGGTGTCCCCTAAAGCCCAAAGCACAGGTTGGTGAAAAAGGGGAAAGGTGGTTTGGGGAAGGGGGTTGCTTTTATGTGAAGACTGCCAAGATCCAACGAATTTACTTCTTTAGTGATAGACCCCTTTGAAAATGCAAACGCACTGCTAGGGCCACCTGTAGTTGGGAAATGAAAGAACATCTAAGTATTAGCATCCCTGCAGCAAAAAACTGTCATTGCGTCACTGGCAGATGCAAAATGCTGCAGTAACATGTAACACTTGAAACGGCAGAACACAACATGATACGGGGCACAACTGTGTGTGTGTGTGTGTGTGTGTGTATATACATACATGTACATATACAGTATCTCCATACATAAAATAGCAGTGTACATGGATAGGTTGAGAAAAGAGGTTTGTTTTCAGTGTTTGGCACACTCTGAGACATGTTTTTAAATTTCTGGCAGGTAGTGTGGGGAATCTAGCTCAGGAAATTAATCTTGTGGGTGAGTAGATTAAGAAAGCCTTGTGAATCAGGTGTGTGATTGGGGGGGTGGAACTGCTAGAGGCTTACTACCCTCTAACAAAAGCACCATAAAAGATACCCTTGCCCAGCATGTTCCATCACGTTGAGGTCCCATTGGGTGAGTGGAACAGCACAGGAATGAGGCATCTGCCTTGGGTATTTGCAAGCATCCACAGATAGTCCGCAGTCTGCAGGAGACTCTGCAGGTGGAACTCCAGGCCAAGGCAGGAGATAACACACTGCTGTGTTCTGGTATACTCAAACAGCTTCAGGATAGATAGCTACAGGTAATGGGTAAACATCTAGTGGGTAGGAAGTAGTAGGAACCAGCATAAGGTAGGTACAGGTAAGGGGGTTGAAAAGGGAAAGTAGGAAACACCCTATCTAGGGTAGTGTAACAAATAAGTATGGGCAAGTGGGTAAGGAGTAGAAGACACCTAGAGCAAGTTAGGCACATATAGGTGGGTGAAAAAGGGAAAGCATGAGATACCTTGTCAGGGTAAGGTACAGTATATATTTCAGACAGTATCCAGTGAACAAGACAACCAAAACTGGGTGCCAAAAAGACGGTGACTCAATTATGGTGCCTGCGTTCACAGCTAACAATGAGGGGGGTGACCGGATACTGGGGTCGGCAAATAAACGTGATGGGAAGTAGTAGGTATATGCATGTGCACCCACGGGGGGGGGAGATGCAGGGGAGGGATGGTATGTGGGAGGGGGTTGTGGCGGGTGTCACAAATGCACTCAGCAGGTCAGGCGCTCTGCTCCCACAGTGCCAACCTCCGAGCACAGTAATGTGAACAGGTAACAGACAGGGTAACCCTCCTGTCTGCTTTTGGGTCCAAATCACCTTTAGTGTCAAGTTCTGGAGGGATTCAAACTGTGACCCTTATGTTAGCGTACCCAATGTACAGGCTCAAATACCTACCCTCTTCGGGGATTGCAGTACAATTTTTTGCCAGGGGCACCAAGCCAGGCTTCCAAAATGAACCTATAGAACTCTATAAAAGACCTTAGGTATATTCTTACCTTTTTCCAGTTTAGTAACACCATCAAGTTTTTGAGCAGTTTTTGTCAGTCTTAACCCTCTATACATCACATACAAAAAAATAACTGGCAGACCCAGGCAGTCTTTCAAAATAAAGGGTACTTCACTAAAAGATGATAAAAACATGAAAAATGTAAACACAGAACAATATACCAAAGAGCTCACAATCATATAAAAGAACAAGGAAAGATTACAAAACAAAAACTCCTACCACAATACAGTTAGACTTTTTCTATCTAATGTATTACCTCCAACTGCTTATCAGAGAGATGTGTCTTTCTAGAGTCCCAAAATAATATGTCTAAACAGTTCAGACACAGTATAGTTTAAACTGTGTCTCTCCACACCCATTCTGTGAGTCATCTAGCTCCTCCTTTGAGAATATAAAAAAAAATTCAACCAGGATGTCCTATCAGAAGGTATATTAAATAAGGTGACATCAATAAAAAGTGATTTTCCTAATTATGAATCTTTTGATCCACCAGTTCCCTTGAAGTTTTACAACCCTGCAATCCCTCACCTAAGTGTGAGATGGCTGGCAGGAATCAGCTTAATGATGTCCTGTTTCTGATATCATAAAATGTATATTTTAGTTTCCCAGCTTCAGAGCAGCAACAGGTAACAAAACAGCCATAAAATGCAGTTTCTTAAGGAAGTTAATTACATTACAGAGATCTCCTGTCAGTGTAATATATGTAGCTTCACTGAAACCTGGGGGGGGGGGCACCCATGGAGCACAGGCTGTCTTACGTGAGGCAATCACATACTATATTTTTATATTACAAATAGCATACAATAATCAAAACCAGCTGGCCAAGTGTCACAGTGGGCAGCTGCCAAGCTGGACTGCTGGTGTCACGCCGGGTGGGGCCAGCTGGCGGGCACAGGTACAGAGTTCGGTCCAGTCGCGGTGCTTTTTTTTTTTTTTTTTTTTTGCTGTGGCGTCATGTATTTTTTTAATTTCACCCCCAACATGCACCTCCCTGGGTTGAGAATACATAAGTAGGGGGGTGCAGGGGGCGAAGCCCCTCATGGTGCACAGCTCCCTGCATTAAGAGTGAGACCTGTAGGTCTCGGGCGCTGTTTCTGTTCTTGCTGCAAGTGTGCATCACTGAAATAGATTTTTGGCGATGTACACTCGCCATAATGGTGATCGCCTTTCCACAACTGCCATTATGACATGGAACCATTTCAGTCAAGCAGTAAGGGAGAGGTGGGAATTAAACAGACGTAGAAAAGAGGCAGTAAGGTACAGGGAAGTTTCAACAGGCACTAAACATAAGGAAGGAAAGAGCATGGGAGTGGTGCAGTGCAATGGGTGTGGAGCCGCAGTCTTTCAGGACACCTTCTGAGACAGAGGTGCTGCCCCATTTGTACTCACCTCTCTGGGTTGAGGGCACAGGTTGCTGGACACTGGGCCAAACTGGCAAGGATCCAGAGAACCTTCTGCCCCATGCAGGGGCCATCAAGTCTGCTACTGCTCCCCCATAGGATGCCTAGGTAGGTGGTTGGACTTTGGTGAACTCCGGAAGGATGGGGGGGTGCGGTAAGAGTATACACTCTTCAGCCTGTACCACTGCTCAATTCTTCACTGTACAGGTGGGATGGGGCAGTCAGAAGGAGGCACCAATAGCAGTGGGAAAGGAGGAAGTGGTGGTCCTAAGAAGGGAAGACTCCAAGGAGGGAGGAAGAGTCCTCCAGTCAAAGAGGAAGAAGTTGCTGGTGGGAGGCTCTGTTGTTAGGGGGATGGACTTGGGAACAGGTGGAGAAGAGAAGAAGGAGGTGAAGTGCTGGAGAGGTGCTTCAGCATGGAGGGATGGCAGGTGGATCCAGAGGATCACTTGGGCCACAGGAGATGGGAGGAAGTTAAATGTAATTGTCCATATGCATATGGGGACAAATGACCTGGCAAGGGACAGGGTAGGAGTAGTGCAGGACAATTTCAGGGAGCTGCAGAAGGGCCCCATGCAGATGGCACACACTGTGGCTTTTGCAAAAGTGTTATCTGTATATGGCTGGTGAGAGGCTAGGACTCTGCACCAGGGTTTTTAACTACTGATTAAAGGCATGATGCATGGAGTAGGGCTTTGACTATACTAGGGACTGGAAGCCAACCTCGGAGGGTATGGGCCTCTGTGGGAAAGACAGCTTGCTTCTTTCCAGAAGGGAAACCACAGTCCTTAGTGGGAGGTTTAAATGTTACTTGGAAGAGCATTTAAACTAGCTGAAGGTGGGGGTGAGCCTGTAAAACCAAGGGAGGCTACAGTTGCCACCCCAGAAGATAAAGCAGCTGGGAGAGAAGAGACTGAAGGGAGTAAGCTCTTCCTGCACAGGGTCATAAGAAGATAGGGGTGGGGACAAGGCAGTGAATGGGGGGGTGATAAATTAGGAAGGGGGTCAGGGGTAGCTTCAGAGAACAGCACAGGCAGGAGGAATGGGGCAGAGAAGCAGCCAGGGAGGGAGGGAGTAAGGTATGGAGAGCCATGTGCATCAATGCAAGGCATCTGAGACATACAGTTCTGGACCCGGAGGCCATCATGGTGGAGGTTAGTCTGGATTTGGTGGCCGTAACAGAATCATAGTGCACTGACAGCTGTGACTGGGATGTGGCTATACTGGGCTACTCTCTGTTCAGGAGAGACAGGGAAGGGAGAGGAATTGTGCTATATGTGAGGGAGGGAATCAAGACCATAGCAGTATGGGGGCACACAGGAGAAAGAGAAGGGCTGGTGGTGCCGTGGGACATCCTGGAGACAGGTACTGGGGCCGCTATCCATACAGAGGTGGTCTACAGGCCTCCCATCACAGGGAGAGGAGTTGGATAAGGCACTTGGGGACGCCATTATCAGAATGCACAAGGCTCTAAGGTCAGAAGTGATCCAAAAATGGTGGGCATGCTTGACTCTTGAATTTCTTAGTGGGGCAAGAGAGTTCCAGATGTGAGTAAGTATGTTAAGGAAGTGGGATAGGGCAGTATCAACATCAGGGGCATGATAGACAAGTAACCAGTTATACGCAGTACCGTCATAAAGTAGGGCATGAGTGTCGAGAGATCTAGTCCAAATGTATCTGCGATGGAGTGGTTAAGTCTTACTTTTCTGATGCAATAAATCATACTGTGATCTCTGAAGGCATCCGGCAAGGTGCCTGCTACTGTGAAGCAGTGGGAGTGGGAGGCAAGTACCCAGTCCAGGAGGTAATGACTGGGACAAAGGATTGAGTTGAGTGAGTTCAGAAATTAACTGGGTGAGGTTTAGGGACTTGATCCTTTGGAGCATGGATTTGGAGGTGGGGGAAAGCCAGTTTAAGTTGAAGTCACCCAGGAGGGTAAGTTCACTGGAGGCAGCATGGGAAACAAGAGAAGACAGTGTGCCGAAGAGGGAAGAGATCTTTGGAGAGACATGTAGGACACCTAATAAATGAGAAGGGGGGAGGGGAGGAGAGGGATAGCTTGGCATGTACAAATTCATGGGAGGAGTGGACCTATTCATTGAGGAGGATTGTGCAGGTCAGGTTCTGGCATACATATAGATAGATAAATATTTTATTTATAAAGTGTTTAGTTCCTGGGACTTTGGGCGCTGCACAATAAAAACACCAATGCAAAATCCAATTATTTAAAATCAAACAGTAAACACACATACATAAAAAAATCATTATAAATGCATTATAATACAATGCTACTCCATCACTGTGCTTGCCATTGTCCTGCCAGAAAAGGTGGAACTCCGGCAGAGCCAGGCTGGAGTTTGACATCATAGAAGAGAGACAAGACATGTACAGGGGGGTCATAAGGGTACTGCGAGGTCCAGACTTTGAGTAGATCGAGCCTAAGGAGTAGGCTCCTGGCATTTAAGTGGAATATGCCAAATCCTTTGGGGGGGGTAGCAGGAGAGGGAGGAGGGCTAGGGTTTGGTTCAGCATCGCCAGCCAGGAGAAGAAATAAAAAGGAGGAAAGTATGAGATTTTGCCCCTTAAGCAGAGGCACAGCAGAAAGTTCCAGATTGAGGGAGGAAAAGCAGATATGCCCAGGGTGGTAGGCTGGGGTGTAGGGGTGGGAAAAGGCTGAGGGAGGGAGGAGTAGAGACTGGGAGAAGAAATGGGGTTGCATGGGGAGAGATGGAGATGGAGGGAGGGGGGTTGGGGTAGGAAGGAGAGAAGGAAGATTGCTAAAGTGAGGTTAAGGAGCATATTGAGAAAAGGCTAGAGTCAAAGTGAATGTAATTAAAGTTGGTTAGTAGTAATGACTATATAGGAGTTTAACCCCCCTGTTGGGTGCTTACCTGTGAGACCCCCCAAAAAGGCTCATTTCCCCGGGGTTTTGTTTCCACCCCCCATTCTTTTTTGTCCTGGGTTCCAGTTTCCTGGCTTCTGTCCCATTTCCTGGTCTCTCCTGCTGGCCCGACGTGGTTTATCAGAGAGTGCGGGGTCGGAGAAGCAAGTTCATGGAGCCGCCAGTTTGGAAATGGCACTGTGGTGCCAGTCAGCTCTGCACGTGCACAGCAGCACATCTTTTGGCCATTCTGCAGCCGTTTTGGGCTGTCTCTCCAGTGCTCCTGGTCCCAGTACGGACCAAAAGAGGGACAAGAGACCTTGGGGAAACTGAAGAGGCAGTGGGAGAGAAAAGAAGGCCATTTTTGTGTGTGTCAATCGTGCAGTAGAAATCAGGAGCCGCCTCCTGAATGTTAATGAGGTGGTGTCCCTTTGAAGAGTCAGGAGTTCTGTCCAGCACCTGGGGGTTAAGTGAAATGGTGCTTGTGACAGAAATAAGGAGGGATAAATGAAATAAATAATAGATGCACAAGGGAAAAGAGAGAGCTACCTGTCTGTGGGAGCATTAAGTGGATAAATGTGCACACTGGACTACAGAAACAAAACAGAGCTGAACCTGTGTAAACAGTATTGGAGCAATGTGTGTGCTGCCGCAGTGGTCAGTGTAGAAAGGCAGCAGTGACTGAGAGAAGGTTAAAGCGAGAAAGCTATAAGTGCAGTCGCGCCAGAGGGCACAGGGGTGGTTACCAAATGGTGGGGAAACTGTAAGATAAAAGTAGAGGGTTTGGCTGCACGTACACTTAAAATCTGGCAACACTGATAAACTGTGTGGGACTTTTTACTTTGGCCACCATGCTGGGCAGAAATGTGACACCAGCCAGCCAACCACCAAGCTAGGATTCTTGACGGGGACTCTGGGACTGTCTGAACAGATTTTTTGGGGAAAATACTAGGGAAAGTTTAGGCGCCTTTTTTTCTGCACCAGTGAGGTATCGAGGGAGCCTCATACATATTCATTTTTTATAAAGGGCTGTGGCTCCAGCCAATGGGGAGCTGCCAGAAAGCTCCCAAGAGGACAGAACTGTTGGGCTTTGAATCAGTTCGGTGGGAGCTCCTCCAGAGGGCGGGGAGCTCTTGCCCCTGGAGAGGATGGGCCTGCCTGGGGGCTGCCAGCAATTTGTCCTCCAGGGCAGGGAGTGCCTGCCTCATCAGTAAAAGGGAAGGCAGAAGCAAGGAAGAAGTAGCTTTGAAGAGAAAAAGGGAAAGCTTTGGGTTTGCTGAATGTTCTGCGTTGTTCTGAAATTGCACCATAGCAGTGAGATACAGGCAGCTCAAATGGAAAAGTGAAAGCTGCAGGTTACAAGAATTTGTGTTGAATTACAGATGCACCCAAGCAGTGGGAAAAGGAGAGGAAAGTTTGTGTCCTGAACCTGGACAAAGGTTGTGTCTAAACCTGGAAAAAGACAAAGGTTGTGTGATGAGCCTGGTAAAAGGACAAAGGTTGCGTCTAAGCTGGGGAAAAGATGGGATGCAGAGGAATGATGAGGAACAAGAGAATGTAAATGTGCTGAGAGAAGAAAAGGAAGAGTGAGTCTCTTCACTTGGAGAATAGCTATGTGCCTGCACGGTGAGAAAAGGGACTGTGAGTGCAGGAAATACATGTGAGCCAGAGCGAGAATGTGGCTGTGTTTCAAAGTTGAAAGAAGGATGGACAGGTGCCTTTCTGGGTTGGGTGCCTGTTGTCTGCTCCTGAGACACAACAAGGAAAAGAGAGAAACAGATTGCTGTGGCTACACACCATGGCAGAAAAGAAAGAGAGAAGAAGCAGAGAATGTGCTGAATGTTTCTGCTGACACCCTGGGCCAGGTGGGGAACTCACTAACCCCTGTCAAGTGGGTCTGCCGCTGCAGGGGATCACGGGTCTTGTACTCGAGTGCTAGGGTGCTATGAGTGGAGGGAGCCAGGCCGTGGGGCCACTCCCTGGTCTGGGTCCTCTGTAGTTGGCAAGTCTTGCGCATATGCTCTAGAATGGGCCAAAGGAGACAAGCTCTAAGATCTGCAAGCAAAAACAGAAAGAGCAAGCTGTAGCCTTTGTGTCCCTGTTTCAAGCAAAGTGCCCGGTTCTGTATGCATTTTCCATCAATCCCCAGGACTTCAGAAAACTGTGCCATCTAAGGAGTGATTCTACAGAACCATGAGTAAAGAGCTGAAATTGCTCTGCACCTGGGGACTGTAAATAGTTTAAGCATGCATACCAGAGCTGGACATAGAGCCGAGGTTTAGATAAGGGAAAGCATGTAAAAAGTTAAAATTCCTTAAGGGCCCCAATGCCGGCTATCAGCTGCACCTCAGCCCTGCAACTTTAAATCTGGGTACCCAGGTACTGGGCTTTGGGGTCAAATGGACTGGGACCTGTGGGTCTGGGATGAGTACACCTGTAACCCCTAGGTGGCGCTATTCCGAGGGCTACTACCCCTGCCTGCTTGGCTAGTAGCATGTTAAGGGGCCTGAGTTCTGAAGCAGGTACCTCCACCCAGAGGTCAGGGTTGGTAGTGGTCAAGCTAACCTGGGCACAGCCCTCCGGGACACTGTAACACCCCTCTTTCCTTACTAGTGGCTGGGACAATACACAACAATCACTTTCTCAATACCCCTGATACACCACACAAGTACCTACACTGTTTGCACTTACCACCAGGGCTTTCCTCTGGCCCGGCCCTGGGGACCCCCTGTAAAACAAGGTTATACACAGCAAATAACAGCAGTACAGTACTGTTGCACAAACTGGAACCACAGTCAGGGTAAATGCAAAAAAGAGTTAGATCTGATTTATTTAAGGGACTTGAACAAGGGAGGGGCATAATCAGGTTAATTTGCTTAAAGGCTGTATCAATCAGTTATGCATGCACTTCAGGGTCCATAAACAAGTCACACACTCTGGGTACCCAGATGGAGAATGGTGGGCTAGCCAGGAACGTTGCAGCTGGTTAGGGCCCTGTGATGGAAGAAAACAACATGCACAACACACTCTATTTGTAATCTGGAGCCGGAGGGCTCAGTTCATGAAAGAAAACAACAAGACAATCAGATGACACACTTTTAGATTAGGCTGTTGATGCAGGGAGCTACCCTGATGATTATTCATGATACACAAGACTGGACACAGGCTGGATGAAATTCGAGACAGCAGGTGGTTAATCTGGAGTGCCAGGAGAAGCAGGGCCCGCATGAATCTCCGAGGCATTGTTGCTGTTTAAGTGTGGAGCAGGGGGCTGATCCCCAGGCAGGTCTCTCGTCGATGGCTTTCTTTCTGCAGCGGGTAGTCTGGCTGGGCCAGTGTGGCAAGGCCCCGGCCAAATGGAGACAAATTCGGATACAGTCTGTTTTGGGCTGGATACAGCTTCCAGCAAGCAGAACACAGTTCACAAAGTGAGGGGACCAAATCACAACCCACTAACAACTCACAGCACATTTACATGTAAGGAAATTCTACTGTACCAGGCAAACCGCTCTCCATCGCAATCGCAAAGTCACTGCACAAACTGGAGATTCAAAAGCAGCTGTAAATCCTGACAGACTGATCAAATTCAGCAAAATCTTTGGTCTTCTTCAGGTATGAGCCTGTTAAAAATAAGTGGCTTACTTCATTCTCACAAACTTGGATTTAGTCCGAAATAATTATCTTCTCTCCCTCTCAGGGGCAGCAGGCAGACATGCAGGCCTCAACTCTGGCCTTTCACAGTTCTCCCATGCAAAACTACACAGAACTCTTGCCCAGATCACTTCAGCTGTTCCTTCTTCACTTCTCAGCCCAGAACTGAAACTAGCTGCAGCAGCCTGGGAATTTCCCCAAGATCCAAAAGGTTCGGTTGACTGATCCTCCTGTCAGTCACAACAAAGGCTCCCCCTTCAGGTGCAAAAAGGCGCAAAAAGCTCAAAACTACAATTCCTACAGATTTTGACTCCGGACAGCTCCTGTAGTCCGGGTCCATTTTAGGTCCCACCAGAATTGATTGGTTCAATTCACAGTCCAGGACCAAGATAGTGGAGATAAACAAAACAGTCCTAGCTGCAAAGAAGGCAGATTAGACAAACTACATTATCATTATCACTCTAAATGATTTTCAGCAAATAGTTACATCTCTCAACAGAGCTCCCTCTCAGATTACTTATGACTGCAATCCAGGCAGCTCTTAATGAGACAGTACACAGATGCTATACAGGCACTCTCTGGCAATCATATTTAAACTGCTAAAACTCAGGACACCAGCCTGGCAGTGAGCATTTAGGCAAGCTCGAGAAAGACTTTTCGGGAACCCCATTTGCAGGGGAATTACACACCTACAGCATTTTGCTAGATAGACCTGGTGGCTGCAAAATATGATTGAGATATGGGATTGAATCAGAAGGGGAAATGTGATTACTGGAAATGCAAATATTAAAATGCTTGAACTCTATTCCACTTACCCCATCCTAAGCCCTCCCCACTGTAAATAAACCGGATGTTATTGTTTTGCAGCAGAGATGAATGCAGAGCCTAATTTTAGTGAGTAGGTTATTTGAAATGGAAAAGGCAAATGATAATTGAATATGGGGAGGTTTAAACCCTGGTAAGTCCATTCCTGGGGTAAATGTTGGGGAGGTGGGTTGGTACAACATCCCAGGGGGTTGTACCTCAAGCAAACAGACCCACTAATATGTATTCTGGGCGGAGGCACCGCCATTTCATTTTTATCTTTTGGGAAACGACCCCCGTAGGTCAGCTATGGGAACCCAAGCCCCTTAACTGTGGTCAGGCCTGCATGGCAGGGGTTGTGGCCCTCCCCATTATGGCGCTGGAGAGGGGCTACGGGAGGACAGACGTGTGGACAAATAGGTTGCAGCAATAACCAAGTAGGATAGGCTAAATGTGGTAACTTCAGCAGAATACCTTAATAGCAGACACAATTGTAACAGTTAAAATGGTTGCACTGACTAAATGCAGGTAGATTAAGCAGAAATACCGTAATAGCAAACACAGTTGTTGCAGTTTAGCATGTTAGGACAAGTGAAGCAGAGCTTTAGGCAATAACTACAAATAGCTGGCAGAAAGCTTCAAATGGTACGTGGTAAGGTAGGCAAGTTGTTGCTACAGTGGATAAGCTGTGATTGTAAGTGTAACCCCTAGGCAGTGCTATCCCAAGGTCTACTGCTCCTGCCTGCCTGTAAAACAAGGTTAAGCACAGCAAATAGCATCAGTACAATACTTTTGGCACAAACTGGAACCACAGTCAGGTTAAATGCAAACAAAGTTAAATCTGATTTATTCAGGGGACTTGAACAAGGGTTTTGCTTTTGCTGTAATTCTTTCCATTTTTCCTTTACTACTGAGGACAGTTGCATGAAAGAGGATTACTGTCCCTTAGATTTTATCTGCCTTTTCTGCTTGCCTACACCTGACATCATAATCCCTTGCTGATGGCAGCATAATTATCTCCACAGCAACAGACTGTGATGTGATAAACAGAACTGTGATGTCAGGTGTAGGTAAGCTGTCAGAAGAGATGGGCAACAATCCTGTTTATATTCAAGTGTCCTTAGTAAAAAAGGAAGTAAGGGTGAGAATTACACAGAAAATATTAAATATAAGCTGAATTGTGTTTAAATATTACATTTTTTCAACGTTGACACAACAGCGTCAGGGGCTCTTTTGAGCTACAACTCACTTTTTTTAGTGGCAACATGTAAAATAATTTGTGGTTTGGAAAATAAATTTCTTCAGACTGTTTCAGCTGCATGTTATCCCTCCTTTTACTTAGCTCCTCTAGTTTACATTCTCTTAGGGCATTATACTGATGGATCTCAGTCCCTAGGATTTCTGTTGTGGCTCTTCTCTGAATCCTTTCTGTATCTTGTCTTTTATTGTGAGTCCCTAATGCCAAACTGGGCTCCTATACTCCAGGACTGGTCTGACGACAGTACTGTAAAATACACAAAGTCCTTCTGATTGACCCCAGCCCTACTTAGCAGAGTGAAGAAATACAATCTGGAATTCACTTTTGTGAGCATTAGCCCTACACGTCACCGTACTTGGTCAAAAGAGTGCAACTTTAACTGTGCATGAAAGAAGAGCGCTGTCAAAAGAGCGTACCATGGACAGCGACGGGTAGAACAGCAAAATGCATTTACGCTATCCCTGTAGCTGTCCATTTTGGGGAGTGACTGGAGTGTGGTAACAAGGGCTGGAAAAAGTTGGAGGCTGGCCAAGCTGCTCTGTGCCTTAACCCTCTCTGCCATTGGAGCAGCTCAGCCAGCAGATTTCTAGAGACCAGGTTTCTGGTCCTGGTCTCCAATCTTTTACTGTGAGACAGGTTTCCCAAGCATTTTACAAGTCCCATCTCACAGTACCTTCCCCACCAAGTTTCACTTTTCCCCCGAAATCCAACTCTGACTCAGAGTTGATTATTTTAGTAATGGGGTTGGGGGGCAGACCCCCCCTGACAAAACATAAATTTACAATTTGTTTTCTGTCACTGTTGTCTCAGTGGGTGCTGTTATTGCAGGCTCCCTTGTTGCAGCGCTGTTTTGGACAGCGCTGTGATTGGGTTCGCACTTCCGACATAGTGCCCTTGCAGGTAGCTATATGTGAAGCAACTGTGTTCCTGAAATAATGTGTGTAGTAGCACGTGATGGTTATGTATAGACAACTTTGTATAGAAGGTGATGAAAATTATGTTGTTTTGCTATGCTTTTCCAGGTGAAGGTTTCCCTGCTGATCATGTCTAGCACCATATAATGTGCATTTTCTTTTCTTTGACATACATAGGTGTAACATTGCCTGCAGTACAAGGAAGATGCAGCAAGAGATCTGATAATTCATATTGAAGGCCTGGTCCACAGAGACGGACTGCTGAGCAGATGCATTATTCTTTGAAAATGTAGAGATAATAGCAGAACCACAGTCAACCACTAACATTCCTTGCCAAAAGTAAGATGCTTGAACTGTAATATTTTCTTTTGACCACATTCATGTGGTCTTCAAAAGTTCAATTTCTTCTTTCTCTCTCTCTCTCTCTCTGTTTTTTTAATCACGTGTTATTGTTTTACCTGCCAGCCCCCTCTCCACAGTTTCTCTTCAGGTGCCTACATGCCCACTGCCTGCTGATCTCATAGGTCACCCTGTCCTGCCTACTCAGACTGCTGCAGTTTCACCCTAGTGGAGAGCCATACCCATGCAATACTGAGAGTGCGGTATACTGGTTCTCCATTGGAGGCAGTGGGCGACTTCCGAGACTGTGATGTGGGGGACATGTGATGCTGTCATGTTCAGTTTTGTGGTCGCACCCCACTCCCACATCTCTGTACTAACCAGCACAACACCACACCTGGGGAGCATGATGTGTGGTCGCTCACAGCATCCTATGTAATCCCAAATTTTTGCTAGGAGGTGCTGAAGCAGCAAGGTCATGATCACCCTCCCCTTGGAGCCTGAGGCAGCCCTATGCTGGCTCCAGCAGCCCAGGACGGGTGGGTGAACTCACACGGCAAACCTCAGCTTCCCACATAGGAGTGCAGTGTGCTTTGCCCGATGCAGCGGGGGGGGGGGGGGGTCAGCTGATTTTTTTTAAACGTGTGCATATTTGCTAAATTGTATGAATGTTAGATTTTATTAACCATGGTCAAGTGGTGTGTTGTGAAAATTCCTGAATGGGCCTGTTCTGGGTTATTTTTTCAGTGGTTTGTGGAGTTCTCAAGCAAACTGTTAAAATGGTTTGATATTAAAGGAAATGATAGTTCTTCTTGCTGTAGTGGAGACTGGAGGGTTTAAATCTAGTGATGTAATGCCATTTTCTTTACCTGGTCTGGCGAAGTGACTTTCTGCCAACCCAAACTGCCCTTCCTCCTTTCCCTATGTACATTTTTAGTTGGTGAAGTCCTTTCTCCCAGCATTCACCTTAACCTTTTCTCACCTGTATAAAAGTTGAGTGAAAGGGTGCTTCTCCTGCTGCATGTAACTGGTATTTTCTCCCAATCTTGTTGGCATAAAGCAGGCATACAAACCTCTGAATGCTTTCCCACACCATGGCCAAGCTCTGCATGCCATTAAGCAGGGTTGCAATACTTATTAGATTGTAACTAGACCCAGATTTGACTCACATACCTCAATTATGTGGCTGTAGAGCGGTAATTTTATATATGTTTTGTATTAATTAGTTAATTATGGAATTACTGAAGTGAGCTGTAAAAAGATGATTTCAACATCTGCTGTCAAGTACTCCGTTCACCTTCCTATTGTCTTGTTTTAATTGCTGTGCTGTGGACCTCAATAGATGCATAATGTTCCAATATGATCTAAATCTATTGGCAGCTGAAGGATTAAGACACAGGTGTAAGTGAAAATCAGCTGGAGAAATCTGTGAGCAGCTACCGCTTAGCTGAAAAATATGGCTCTGAGCTGGAGCGCTAATGCCAAGCGGGACAGACCTGAAACAGCATATAGTGGTGGTAGTGACTAAATGTGTCTGGTCCCTGTGGGCAACATGGGCAAGAAACCTAGGTGGAGGCCCCTTGTTTATCCAAGAAACTCCAGGGGGAGTTTAGGAAAAAAAAAAGGGGCGCATGGTAGCTGGAGGCATTCTGGGGATGCAGCAAGGGAAGTAAGAGTATAGAGCATTACGGAAGAAATGCAGAGCAATGATTACAGAGGCCAGTGCTGGCCTGGAAGACAAGATGGCACAGGGGCTCAAGTGAAATAATAAACCCTTTTGACGCTGCATGGAGAACAGATAGAGAGTCCAGGGTTCAGTGGGGAACCAGTAAGCAAAGCCAAGGGACTAGCAAAGGCATTGTATAGCTATGTAAGACAGACTTCCTAAACTGGCATAACCAAAGGAGAGCACCGTCTACAGCTGCACCATGCCTGACACTGTACTGTTACTCTACCCTGGGGGCCTTTGTAATGAAATCTTTTCAACAGTAACAGTTAAATACTCTTGCTTGCAGGCTGTGCATATAAGCCAATCGCCGTCATAATGATGTCTTCCACAGGTGACTTGCCAGGCCGTGGTTTACTCTTGCTGTGTATAGGGCAATTCATAAAGGTTTATTTATAGTGTATGATTAGTTATACGTAATTCATTTTTTATTTCCTATACATAGTAACAATTGATGCTATGCCTATAAAGCTAGACAACCATCAAAGTGATGACACCCAGTGAAAAATAATAAGACATAAGTGATTCATGCAGTAAATAATATTGCATCATATACTGTACATACACAGTTAACCTACAATAAAAAATAGGATGGGGGGAGGAAAGGGATGGGAAGGGGTTAGGAAAGAAAGGATACCCAGCCTGAAAATCCTCTTCACCTCTCTCTGCAACAAGTTTGGCAATATTACCACTTCGTTGCAAAAGGGTCACAAGTTTCAAAAGAATTTTAGGTTAGCTGGAGATCCATGTGCTTTTTCTTTATAGTGACAGCCTATAGCATAAGACATATTTTCAGTTCCTATTGCTGTCTTATGTTCTACAGCTTGCTTCGTAAGGCATCTCTTCATATAGTACACATAGGCCATGCCGCAGGGACACTTGAAGGAACACTACATTTGTTGTATTGCAGTTAATGTAGTCTTTAATGAAACCTTGTTTGCCTGATCTTGGATGGTTGAAATATTTCACATTTGTAGTGTTTACATAACATTTACATGCTCCATACTTACAGTTCCTTTTTATTCCTTCTGCAAGCCATGCCGTGGGTCCATTCAAATCACTACTTTGGATCGTATGTAAAAGCTTGTCCTTCAGATTCTTCCCTTTTCTGAATGTGACTTGAAGTCTGCTGGTAGATGTCTCCCTGACTCAAGTCTGCACTTGTAGTATACGCTAAAGCTTTTTTACTACCGTGCTGACCATCAAGGTGTAGAGTCTGTAACTGGAGTGTGGATACTGTCGTCGAGGTACAGGTCAGGAAGCATAGGAAAACCAGAAGCAGTTGTAGAATTAACCAAAAATATTTATTTGTACAAGCAGTAACATTAAAAAAAATAAACTTGTTCCGTATAACTATTTACAAAGGCAAAATAAAATAGAGAAGATCCATTAGAGTTTTCCTTCAGTCTGTCTGTCCCTTTCTGCAAGCAATTGCAACTCAGCTCAGTTCTCTTATAAGTCCTTGCAACCCCCATTCTTTTTTCTTTTTTTTTTTCAATTCTGTTTCTCACCTCCCGACTGGAACTCTCTCAGGCTGCCTTACTCGCCAGAGTCGCTGTACCGCCCACTGTGTTCTCCGTCATCTTCAAGGACGTTACGACTCCCTGGGGACACAGAGGGGCTACTGTCCAAGGGTTAGCGAAGGGGCAGTGGCGGAGAACCAGCGTTAGGCATGTGGCGGTGGTGGCACTGAAGGAGCCATCGCCTATCAAGCAGGAGTGTTTTTTTCCCCTTAGTGTATGTTCCTCTCCCCTTCCTCCCTCCCTGCCTTGCGTGGCACACTCCCGATCAGCGCATGGCAACCCTTCTGACGTCGGGCCATGCCCCCTACGAGCCGTCCAGTGCTCGGCAGTGCCCACAGTCTCCACCAGGGGCCGCAGGTGCACCGGACACCCCAGAGCCCTTCCCCAGGGTAAGAGAGCAGTCCAGCGGGTGCTCAATCCGATCCCGCCCCTGCCGACCCCCAACACCCAAGCTCGCTACTGAACCCAGGTCGCCGGCATGGCACAAGGTGTGGCATCCAGCGCCTCAACCCTCAGCACCAACCAGGCCGGCTACAGCAACCCCCATTCTTAACAAGCATCCTGTTTTTTCTAAAGTGTTCTAGTATATTTCAGGCAGGTGCTGGCAGGAACATGGTGTCCCAGAGCTAAGGCCCCATCTCCACAGCTGTTCTGCAAAAGGCTTGAAAATTGCACTCGGGGGGTATGGCTACCTGCTCAGCCATCAAGACGCTCTTTCAGAGAGCTCCGAAAGATTGCTGCTTAAATATATATAAAAAACAGACTTACAACCTATTTGGTGGCGTAGAAGTGCAGATACTCTATTTTTGAAGATTTGGGCATTGCTGAAGGTGGATTTCGTTACTATGGGTCGGAAGAATTCAGAGAATAGAGCCAATTTTTTTGTGCCTCGTGGCAGGGCGTGAAAGTACCGACTGTATCCTCGGAGCAAGGATTGGGGGAGCCCAACAAGGAGGACTCCCGCCTGGCATCACTTGACTCGCTCCAGCAAGGCTCTCTCAACTCTCACCAAAACGGTCCAGCATATGGACAAAAAAATGGACTGCTATCACGATCGCATGCTGGCTGTGGAACAATGGATGGATGGCTTGGTGGAAGCAGTGGCAAGCACTGAAAAGAATTCAGATAAAGCACTGGCTACAGCGGTGACGTGTGTGAGAGAGCACACACTCATATTGAGCCGAATGGAGCAGCTTAAGAATACTGTGATGGCCTTGCATGTCCAGGTACTCGGAATCCCTGAGAAAATGGAGGGTGATGACTTCTGTGCATTTATGTTAATATGGTTAGATCAGACATATGGACTAGACCTTCAAGACCTTATTCTCTGTGCTTAGCAGATCACACCACGGAGAGCTAGTGGACAGAAAGCGGAGCCTCGCACTATCCTGATGGTCACAGTGTCCTTGGTGATTCTAGATCGCACCTTGCAAGCTGCCAGAGCCAAGAGGAATGTACATATTGATGGGTCCCAGGTGATGTTATTTCCGGACCTCTCATATACAACCCGAATCCAAAGAAAAGGTTTTTATGCAGTGAGGTGGCGATTCCGCGACCTAGAGATCCCTACCAGCATGTTGATGCTGGCAAGACTCCATGTTAATATCAGGCGGAAAACATATATATACACTGATCCCAAGGAAGCAGGAAAGATGGCTGAAAAGCTTGTGGTGGAAAAGGCAGCCCGAGAGGGAGAGAATTCTTCAGAGTCAGAGAATGAAGAAGGGACTTAAAGGTGGACTCGTGTAGAACTTTGTGTCCAATTCTAAAGTTAATTTGCAGGTAATGCTTCATTTGCTGGGGACTAGTTTTGGGACTCCATGATAGACATCACAAAGGATGTTATGGGACTTATTCACAAAATGAATGAATACTGAACTGTATTTTTTGAATTTGGGGACTGTATGTTCTGATTTCTCAGTAAAAATTAAGTAAAGTCTGTATCCCCTTTTCTGTGGATGCTTATGTTTCCCCAGTTTTCCCATTAAGTGTGGATATTATGCTCTTCTAAACGGCGCTGCACATGGTTAAAATGGCGGTCCTGATTCTGTAATTTTTATGGGGAGGAACTCTATTCTCTTAAGTATTTGAAGACCTGTTTCTAGAATAAATATTGTAAATGTTATGGACCTACATATGAAAATAGAGGTTGAAAGTTATAAAATCAAAATGCTGTCTACCAAGTAGGCTAAGGGAGCAAACTGAGAGGGGAACATTTTCTTTGCATTATTTATGGGCTGTATAAACAAAGGCTAAATAGCCATTTCTCTTATTGTACAAACTCTAATGTGGTTAATGTTGTTTAAGGCATTAGCAGCACATAGCCATTCTGTAAACTATGGCAACATGTTTTATATCCCCTCTTATCTTGTATCAATGGTAACACTGACTCATATAGCCTAACATCAACTTTAGTTGGAAATATTATGTATGCTTTGTTCCGAGTGAAATTCTTGTACTGTATAGTATAAAAATATAAATAAAAAGTAAAAAAAAAAAAAAAATTGCACTCAGGTAACCTCTTGAGTTTCCAATAGCTTTTTGCAGTCATCTCAAACTATAATTATATACATTTCAAAAATTAGCACTATATAATTTATAAACAAAGAGATCTCAATATCAGTTACATTTCCACTTAATGATTTGCATATATTTTTATATCAGCAGATATGCAAGGGAGGAAAAGACAAACAGCAAGGGAAGACTGAGAGACAGTGAGAGGCAAAGAATTGCAAGACTGTCGGGGTGATCAAATCCTACTGTAGGTCTCATAGGAAAATTTGGTTGCTCAACCAAACGGACAAGAGACAGGAAAAGACAGAACAGATCCCTGCATTCAAACTCTCCATAACAACTGGGACAGGGTCCTATTCTACCTTGTCACAAATACTTTTAATGTTTTGGATATGTATGTCAAACAGGATACTTAAAAATGGTCTTTCCACAAACCTCTTCTGCAAGGAAACTCCTTGCTCCACTTTGAAAGCTGCCACCCCCTCCATACTGTAGTCCATGTACCAAAAAAGTTGGTTTATTATTGTGAAACAAAACTGTTCATCTGAAGATATGGCTTCACAACAGATGGAGGAACTGGTGATATATTCAGGATGAGGGATTATGATGAGGATAGCAGTGTCGGGGGGGGGGGGGAAATCATGTGGTCGGCTTACATCAAAATAACTTCTTGGACCAGACCTGTTGGGGAAGAAATGAATATAGTGGCATGGTGGATGTCCAGGATGGTGGACAAATGAATTGCGTGACCACTTTCTCATCACAGTCTCATCAAGTAAGACAACTAATAGAAAAAACACTGGTCCATTTTGTAATCAGACACTAACCTGAGGACTTGGTTGACTAGGGGTCCTAGGACGGTTTACAGATATGGCCAGAACATTGGAAACAAGTTTTTAATTAGTTTAAACCCAGGCAAGTGATCGAGAATGTACTAGCAGGGATTTTTCCTGGGGTAGCTTTCTGTGTGGTACTTGGAAGTTTGCAGTTACATGCAAAAGGGTAACTTTTAAAGATACTGAAAAACAAAAAAAGGTGCACACACCACACAGGCTAGAAGGCAAACCGCATTTATTAAGAAATCTCCAGCATTCCAGACACCATGAACATGCTTGTGGATGTGATCCTTCATGCACCTAATAAAGCATAAACCAGCATAAATTACATATTTTGTGCGAGAATTCATGTTGAACTTAGTACCAAATTCCATACCTGTAGCTGGGTGCACAAACTTAGGCCGTGTCACTGCAAACTTGCATACATTATACTGTAGTTATAACTGGTACCGAACCCTGTTCTCTCTTCTTTTTTCCTTCTATCCTCCCTCACAGAGTGACTACTTGTCAACTAATCCTTCTAAGTTTCTGTCTCTTTAGACACAAATTGCAGTGTCTCTGTCCCTGTTTCCTGCATGTGTTACAGATATAACAGGTAAACAACCTTATTCTCTCTTCTTTTTTCCTTCTATCCTCCCTCACAGAGTGACTACTTGTCAACTAATCCTTCAAATTTCTGTCTTTGTGGAAACAAACTGTAGTGCCTCAGTCCCCGTTTCCTTTCTCAGCCCTGTGCTTTTTCCTTTCCTGGTACCTTTTAATTTCATTGCTATTAGCCTTTCCCCTTTTACTGATAGACGAAGCAATGGAGTTATAGCTATGGAAATTAAAACAGCTACAAAGGTCTTTGGTACTAAGTAGACTGGGTGATTACAAAGAAACATATAATTTGATGGCAGATAAGGACCGCTTGGCCAACTCAGTCTGCCCATTTTCCTACCTAATGGATAAGCTGCTGATCCCAGTTAACCAAGAGCCTACTTTCTCCTACCCTCACCCCCTAGAATTGCCTTATGCCTGTCCCATGCATTCTTGAATTCCCCCACTGTTTTTGACTCCACGACCTCCTCAGGAAGGCCGTTCCATGCATCCACAACCCTCTCCATGAAAAAATACTTCCTCACATTAACTCTGAGCCGTCCCCCCTCTATCTTCAAATTGTGACCCCTTGTTCTTGCACACCTTTTTTTCTGATCGATGCTACCCTCTTGGACTTTGTTGATTCCTTGAGGTGACAAAGTTTCTATCATGTCCCCCCCTTTCCTCGGGGTATACATATTAAGCTCATAAGTATCTCTTCATATGTCTTCTGGTGCAGACCCTGCACCATTTAGTTAACCTCCTCTGGACTGCCTTCATCCTGTCTATGTCCTTGCAGAGATTGGGGCTCCAGAACTGCACACAGTACTCAGATGGGGTCTTACCAGCTGTCTGTACAGAGGATAACAACTTCCTGTTTTCTACTGGTGATGCTCTCCTATGCATCCCAGTATCCCCCCAGCCCTCCTTACTGCCCTCTCACATTGCTTGCCCACCTTTAGGTCATATGATATGACTACCCCCAGGTCCCTTTTACATTTTTTTGTTGTTAGTATCTCACCCCCATTGTGTATTCTTCCCCTGGGTTTTTGTTTTCCAGGTGCATTACTTTGCACTTCTTAGCATTGAATCTAAGCTGCCATACATTTGACCATTCCTCCAACCTTGCCAAGTCCCTTCTCATCCTTTCCACCTCACCTTGTGTATCAAGCCTGTTGCAGATCTTTGTGTCATATGCAAAGAGACATACTTTTCCTTCCAGTCCCTCTGCAATGTCACTTATAAAGACATTGAAGAGGACCAGTCCTAGTACTGAACCCTGCGGTACCCCACTAGTAACTCCCCCCTTTCTTCAGAGTGGACTCCGTTTACTATTACCCTCTGTGTCCTGTTCTCCAGCCAGTTTTCTACCCAGGCTACCATCTTGTGACCCACTCCAAGGCTGGCTAACTTGTATATTCATCTTTTGTGTGGGACTGTGTCAAATTCCTTGCTAAAGTCTAGGTAGGCCATGTCCACAGCCCCTCCCTGATTTACTACTTTAGTCACCCAGTCAAAGAAGTCTATTAGATTCGTCTGACATGACCTTCCCGCTGTGAATCCATGCTGCCTTGGGTCCTGTGCCCCTCTGGCCTCTAGGTACTCAACAGTTCTTTTCTTCAGAAGTGATTCCATCATTTTCCTTATCACTGAGGTCAAACTCACAGGTCTGTAGTTTCCTGCCACTACCCTGCTCCCACTTTTATGAAGTGGAATAACATCTGCCCTCCTCCAGTCCTCAGGTACCACCCCATCCTCCCATAATTTGTTAAAGAGGGTAGTCAGTGGTGTCACTAGTTGTACCCTTAGTTCTTTTAGAATTCTGGGATGAATCCCATCAGGCCCCATTGCTTTGTCCACCTTTAGTTTTAAGAGTTCTTTCAGAACTCTTTCTTCTGTGAATGGTCTGGTATCAACCCCCCATCCAGAGCGTTTCTGTTGTTTGGTTTAGGTATCTCTCCCTCTTCATTTGTGAATACTGAGCAAAAATATGTGTTTAGTATCTTTGCCTTTTCACAGTCACCCTCTGCCCACCCCTCTCGCCTTTATGAAGCCTCACTATCCCTCCCTTGGTCTTCCTTCGTTCCCTGATGTACTTATTAAAGGTTTTATCCCCCTTCTTAACTGACTTGTCTATCTTTTCCTCAGTTTGGGCCTTTGCTGTTCTGACTGCCTTCCCTTCTTCCTTCTGCTTTAACTGATACAGTTCTCTGTCCTGCTCCTTCTATGATTCCTTGTACAGTACTTCCTGAATGCTATCTGTTTCCCCCTAACCTTTCCTGCCACCTCCTTTGAGAACCATAGTGGTTTTTTACATCGTTTTGTTTTACTTGCTTCACACAAAGGCTTATTGCCTCAGTGATGGCAGTTTTGATTATTCCCCATTGTTCTTCCACCCCTCCTTCCTGCCCATTTGCAAGTGCATTCCTTAGGCACGCACCCATTTTGGCAAAGTCAGCCCTCCTAAAGTCCAGGACCTTTGCCTTTGTATGGCTTGACTCTACTGCTGTGTTTATCGTGAACCATACTGTTCGATGGTCGCTAGTTCCCAGATGGCTACCCACTTCTAAATCTGTGATCCTCCCTCCATCTCCATTTGAGAGTACCAGGTCTAAGATTGCTCCCTCCCGAGTGGGTTCCAATACTAGTTGTCTTAAGGCATGCCCCCTACAGGGCATCTAGAATGACCGCACTCTTTGATGTGGCTGCAGCAAATGCACTCCAGTTAACATCAGGCATATTCAGATCCCCATCAACAATATCTCTCCTTTTTCTGCCATTCTAAGGATACCTTCTATCATTTCCTTGTCCATTTCCTCCCCCTGAGATGGGGGTCTATATACAACCCCTGTGCAGGTTGTGGTGCCATTGCCTGTCTCCAAGTTGACCCACTGTGCTGCCTCTCCTCCCCGTTTAACCTTTTGTTCTGTTGCTTTGATTCCTTCCTTTATGTAGAGAGCTACTCCTCCTCCTCTTTTACCCTCCCTGTCCCTCCTGTAGGTAGTGTACCCTGGTATGTTTACATCCCAATTATGGTTCTGTGTGTACCACGTTTCTGTGACTGCCACGATATCCAGATGTTCCTCCTCTATCAAGGCCACTAATTCAGGAAGCTTGTTACCCAGACTATAGGCACTGGTACTCATTACTCTCTATTTTTTGATGGCTTTACCTCTTGTAGCCCCATCTCTGCCCTTCCTGACTTTGCTTTCTCCTTTTACCCCAATCCTGCTCCCTACTGACCTTTCTACCTTGGTCTTTACCTCATTGTCGAAGAATGAGAATATTCAGGTTTTTAAATTGTCTAACTGTTTTTAAATACTGTATCAGAAGTTATGGTATTAATCACTATTAGCGCTGTGATTTTTGAGTCTATAATTACTTACGCATGCACACAGATGGATTTGAAATGCTTTGTTTGGATTGATGTATCTATAGCAGAGATTTATGAATATTCATGAGAATGTATATTTAACTGCACAAATCTCACTCGTGGAACCGCTCCCTTATGGAGCTGTTTGGTGATATGTAGGGGTGTCTGGATAAATGAAGTTTGCCTTCTAACCTGCATGGTGTGTGCACCCTTTCTTGTTTTTCAATACATGTAAGTCTGGTTTCCTGGTTAAGGGTAACACCTTTAACTGTGCCTGGAGTGCACAGTGTTGTTTTTACTTAACTCTTTTAAAGAGCATCCGTCTTGGTATTTTCTCAAGCTTAGAAGGCTAAGCAGGGAACTCCCTTGCCTGAATGGGAGATCCTATGGGTGGCTGAATAATTATTTAATTAACCCCAAAGGAAAGGAAGGGATCATAATTTGGTCCTGAGGGGCTTGCAGCATAATCAGTTTCCACTTCCTTATAGTCATTTCTGTCCTCGTGCTCTGCTTTGTGACATCGGTATAGCGGGGGAACGCTCCATTCACTTGCATGGAGCATCTTTTTGCAAGTTAATTCCCTGATTTTAAATTGGGTTCTGGCATAGATTGATGGCAGGGTTCAACTAACACGGCCCTTGTTAGTTGAAGTGTGACATTGATCTGTGCCAATACCCAATCTGAAATCTGGAAATTAACTTGCAAAAAGATACGAACATACGTACATACAAACATATGAAGAAGCCAGCAGAAGAAGGCCATTTGGTCTATCAAGTCTGCTTGTATTGCAGGGTCCACAGCTTGAGCTAATTTTCTTGCCATCCCTCCCAACCCCTCCCATCCTCCCTGCCCGTATCCTTACTTTCCCTATGCCTAACCCAGCCTCTCTTAAAGCTGCCCACTGTCTTAAATGGGATGACCCCTTCCGCGTGCATTCCAAGTGTCCACCACTCTCTCTGTGAAGTGGGTCCTGACCTCCCTCTTAAACCTCCCACCCTCCAGCATAAGACTGTGCCCCCTAGTGTTATGGTTGCCACTCAGCTTGAAGAGACTCTCCTTATCAACCTTATTTATCCCTTTCAAGTACTTGAAGGTCCCAATCATGTCCCCTCTCTCTCTTCTGTCTTCCAGGGAGTACATGTTCAGTGCCCTCAACCTCTCCTCATATGGCTCACCCTGCTGACCCACTATCATCTTTGTAGCCCTCCTCTGGACCTTCTCCAGCAGGTTAATGTCCTTTTTGAGGTGTGGGCACCAGTACTGAACTCCATACTCTAGATGCGGCCTTACCAGTGACCTGTACAAGGGCAGTATAACCTCCTCTCTCCTACTACTGATACCCCTAGATATGCATCCCAGCATCTTGTTTGCCTTTGCTGCTGCTTTCTTACACTGAATGGAGTGCTTCAGGTCACTAGTGATCATCACTCCCAGGTCCTTCTCCTCCTCTGATGCAGATACTCTGACTCCACCCAGGTAGTACTCTATCCCGTTATTCTTGGCTCCAATATGCATAACTTTGCATTTTTTGGCATTGAAGCCAAGCTGCCAGATCCTGGACCACCTCCCAAGCTTTTTCAGATCTTCCTATAGGTTCTGTATCCCTTCAGCTGTGTCCACGCTCCTGCAGAGCTTGGTGTCGTCTGCGAATAGGCACATTTTGCCCTTAATGCCATCCCCAATGTCATTGATGAAGACATTGAACAACACAGGTCCCAGTACAGAGCCCTGTGGGACCCCACTGGTTACCACTCTGGTACCAGACAACTCTCCTACAACCACCCTATGGGTTTTGTCCCTCAGCCAGTTTTCCACCCATCTGGCCATCTTTTCCCCAACCCCAAAATCCACCAACTTTCTGCTCAACCTTTTGTGGGGTACAGAGTCAAAGGCCTTGCTGAAATCAAGATAGAGGATGTCTGCAACTTAGCCCCTATTTACTGTCTTAGTGACACAGTCAGAGAAGTCAATCAAATTCGTTTGACATGATCCCCTGCCATGAACCCATGCTGCCTCGCAACCTGGAGACTGTTCTCCTCTAGATATTCCACCTACCTTTTCTTTAGTATGATCTTGCCCACAATGGAGGTCAAACTGACTGGTCTGTAATTCCCTGGGTCATCCCTAGGACCGCTTTTGTGAAGGGGCACTACATGTGCTATTCTCCAGTCCTGCAGTACCATGCTTGACTCTAGTGAACTATTAAATAGGTCTGCCAGTAGCCCTGCCAGCTCCTCAGCCAGTTCCTTTAGTACCCTTGGATGTACTCTGACCGGGCCTGGTGATTTGTCCACCTTCAATATCAGCAGACCCTCCCTCACTCTATGCTTCTCTATCACTACATCTGTGTTCCCTCCCTCCCTCCCTCCCTGCTTCTCTTCTCCCTCCTGAAGGCACTGGTCTGTCCTCCCTGGTGAAGACGGAACAGAAGTATTCACTTAGTATCTCTGCTTTCCCCCATTATCCTCCACCTACCCCTTTCTTAAGCCTAACAATCCCTTCTTTCTTGTCCCTTTTCTCACTTATATAGCGATAGAAAGCCTCATCCCCCTTCTTAATTCCTTCAGCTATCTGCAGCTCCTTCTATGCCTTTGCTCGCCGGACTTCCCTACTTGCCTCACTAGCTAGCCTTGGGTAATTTTCCTTATCTAACTCTCTTTTGGTCTTCCTGAATTTTCTATAGGCCAGCCTCTTCTCCCTGACTGACTGGGCAACCACAGAACTGAACCAGCTGGGTGTTTTGGCCCTTGTGCACTTACCCTTGAGCCTAACACACTCCTCTATGGCACCCAGTATTCCTTCCTTAATGATGGACCACCTTTGGTCCACCCTCATTCAAGTGAATGAAGCATCCCCCTGCTGTCTCCCTATACCGACATCACAAAATGTCGGAGGGCAGTGGCGGAGCCTACTACAAGGTGTGGAATGGGATCATGCTGTGAGGTCCCCAGGGCAAATTATGACTCCTTCCCTTCCTTTAGGGGAAAAATTGTTAAAAATTCTTCTGTCCATAGGAGCGCTCATTCAGGTAAGGGAGCTCTCTGCCTAGCCTTGTAAACACCCTGTTTCAGTAGGGAGTACCCTGTGAAAGAGATCATAAACGGTGTCACGTCTTCTGTTGTGTTTGTTGCAGAATGTTGTTGCAGATCCTTCTACATGGGGAAAAAACCTCATGAAAATCTGAAGTTTGCATAAGTGAGCAGTTCCGTGCAATGGAGAAAAGGGATCGGGAAAATGCTTTGGCCCACCATGTTATGGCGAGAGGTGCTGACCACTGTTAAATTCCAAGCTCTTGAAAGAGGTCTGCTTGGGCCCAAGAGGGGGAGAGGGTTTAGACAAAAGGAGGGGAAACTTTTTGATAGTATGAATTAGTGGCAACTAGACCCCCAGGAAAAAATTAGAAATTTCAGTAGGGTCCCTTCTTGATGTCACTTTTTCAGGGTCTATCAGGGATATTGTGACTACTTAGTACTTTGGTTTTATTTATTTATTTAAACGTTTCACCAGAAAGATATACTGAGCAAGTAGCTTGTTTCCAGTTGCATCCTGGGGGAAGGGAATAGGGATGCACAATATAGTACAAAGATGTAATGGTAGTACAGTGCATGTCAAGTAGTCAATAGCAATTTCAGAATGCAGGTGCTTACAGTAATAGATACAAGTTTGACTCCCAGTAACAAGGAGTTCAGTTACGTTGAAAACACGCATGGCTTCTCACATGGGGAATAGTGAAATAGGAAAGTAATAATTTTGGGAAAGGTGAAAGAATTAGAAGCAGTTTCAGGTAGGGTAGGAGAAATTATGAAGGAGGGAAGAGAGGGTACGAAGGGAGGGGCATTTCGGATGGAGGAGGGAAGTGAGTTCCAGAGCTTGGGAAAGCAGTGGGAGAAGGCTGCCTGGCCAGCAGAGGAGGTCCTGGAGAGATCGATTAGGGTGTGAGCATCACTACTCCTAAGGGAGAGGAAGGAGTAAGGAGAGAGTGAGAGGGGGAATGAGAGGTAGGAGGGGAGTGCACTGAACCAAACTTTACCAAGGAAGCTGACACAGTGAGCCAGGTGTCTATCCTTGAGTGAAGGGAGCGCTAAAGATTAATATAAAGAACAGTGGTGAGTACGGGGAGGGCAGTCGAGAGCAAAGCGACAGAAAGAGTGGAAGAGGGTGTCCAATCTGGCTAAGTAAGTTTTAGGGGCTGCACTGTAGACCACATCACCGTACTTAAATGTTGGAAGGATCATTGTCTGAAGAACTGCACAGCAGAAGGCCAGCAAAGGGATGCATCCTCAGTTCCTGTATAAGGCTTCAAGTTTGGGGAGCAGCTTCTTATGTATGGCATCCACGTGGCTAGAGAAGTTGAGGTGTTTGTCAAGGCAAACCCTCATGGTACCTGAATGAGGTAACATCTTCCAGTGTAGTCCCATCTAGGGTATGGAATGCGGGGAGAGGATACCTAGAGAGCCTCTGCCTTGTGCCGAAGGACATGGAGACAGTCTTCTTGGTGTTTAGGAACAGTTGGTTAGAGGGTAGCCAGTGCTGGACTTTGTCGAAGTCCTGCTGCCACAATGGGAGTGGAGGGATTGGACGTGAACAGGACTCTGTCGTCCACATACATGTAAATGGACGCAGATGAGGAAACTGAGGGGAGATCATTAAGAAAAATGGAGAATAGTAGTAGACCAAGGACAGAGCCTTGTTGGACCCCAGTGTTGATAGGGAGGGGCGAAGAAAGGGAGTCCCCAGTTCTGACTGTGTCCTACCCACTAGGTCAGATCTGAACCAGTTGGTGGCAGTGGCTGATAGCCCAGCGGCTGTTAGCTTGTCAAGGAGGAAGGGGTGGGAGACTATGTCGAAGGCCTTGGCCAGGTTGACAACGATGGCAGATGTGGTGAGGCACTGGTCCATACCAGAGAGTATGGAGTCAGTGAGCCTGAGGAGGGAGGTGGATGTGGAGTGGTTCTTCTGGAAGCCTGATTAGAAAGGGTGAAAAAGGAGAAGGAGTCCAAGATAAGGAGAGAGCTGAGAGAGTATAATGCGCTCTTGCAGTTTGGCAAGAATGGGAAGGAGGGAAATGGGGCGGTAATTTCCAGTGGCAGAGGAGTCTCCACCTTTGTGGAAAGGGATGACGGTAGCATGCTTCCAAGCAGACGGGACAGAGGCAAGAGTGAAGGAGAGGTTTAGGAGAGCAGCTTGAATGCATTACAGTGGTGTTTTATCTTTAAGCGCATTACTTTGCTGATCAACTCTACTGGATACAACTGATTATGTACCCTATACTACTGAGTACTTTTTATCTTTGCTATGTTCTTTTTTTTGGTCCCTTCCTCTTCTCTCCCGCCCTCTTTTCCTTTCCTGTCTCTTTCACATTTGTAATAGATTGCATTGGATTATTGCACATACTGTGTTATGTTATATTTATTGTTATTATTTCTGGAGCTGCATGTTTGTATTTCTTTAGTGCTGATGTTGTGTTACTATAACATTGCCCTGCTTGGGGACTGTGAATTAAACTCCCACAAGGTGGCACTACACCTTGATAAAGCACCAGCAGGAAGCACAAAATGGTGGTGGTGTGGGTACACACTGGATGCTGCTGCAGGTTTCATCAAATGTGAACTGTTGTTGCACTTTAATCAACAGGTCTGTGCATTAATTTGCTGTTGTAGCAAGTTTGTTTATATGGATTGTGTGCGCGAAGTTTCCTCTTGTTGCTTTGAACAGACTTCTCTACTCCTTGCTGCACCGTGAGGACTCTGAGCAGCCTCCTTTTTCATTTGATCTTGTGGCTTTGGAACCTAAAACCAGACTCTTTACTCCATTCCTTTAGCCATTCATGTATTTGTCTAATCACCCTCTGCCTCGTCTGGCTGGCTCATGGCTTGGGCTCTGTGAGAATACTACCTGAGAGACCCTGCTCCTGAGCTTTCTCACCAGCTCCTTAAATGTTGATTGGAGGACCTCAGGCCTACATGTTCTAGAGTGCAAGCTTAGATGCCAACCACTATTCCTCCCCCACCACCTTAAAAAAATTACCCATCTGGGGGTATGAGATCGTCAGCTCATGCATCCAGGAGGAAACAGACAATCTGGTTCTCACGGTTCTGGTTGTGTAGAGCCCAGTCTGTGAGTAAGCAGCAATACCCAACAGGGTGGGCGGTATTGTGCTATACTGGACCGCCAAGGGGAGTAATGAGGTGGCGGAGGGCCTTATAGCCCCTGAAAGGTCTGGTATAGCACAATACTGCCCACCCTGGAGGGTGTAACCCCCAGGTGGCGCTATCCCAAGGGCTACTACCCCTGCCTGCTTGACTACTGACAGGTTGAGGGGCCTAGGTTCTATGGCGGGTGCCTCCACCCAGAGGTCAGGGTTTGTAATGGTTGGTCTAGTTTGGTCACAGCCCTCTGGGACACTGAGAACCCCTTCTAATTCCTCTAATGGCCCACACGATGCATAGGTGTTACAGTACCAATACCCCACATGTACACACTGTTCATTCATAAGGTACTACTTACAGTCGAGACTGATTCGCAGGTTCGTCTCTGAGGACCCCCTGAAAAATAAGGTTAAGCAGCAGACACAAACCAATACAGTGCTTGGCTTGAAGGTACTGACACTTCAGACAGTTTAAAGTTTAACAACAACAACAAATCTGATTTATTTAGGGAACAGTAACACAGGAGGAAATCAGGTTAATTAGTGGCATTAAATCACAGTGCAGTGCACATACAGGGTCTGAAAAGTCACACTCGTGCATTCAGGGGGGGGGCTAGCCAGGTCCGCTGTCTGCCATGGCAGGTGCAGATGGATAGGGCCCTGTAGAAAAAATATATGCACAACACCTAATTGTAATCCGGAGCCTGATGGCTCAGTCCATGAAGCAAAGAAACAAGAATAAGATGACACACTTGTGATTGAAAGCAGGCTGCAGGGGAATACCCTGATTTGTACTCACAATACCCAAGCTGAGAACCGGATGGTAGATGTTCTCTGGATTGTCAGAAACAACAGGGCATGGAGACAAAGTCCTTGTGACTGGACCCCACTGCAGTTTATAGCAAACAGATTTAGTCCGAGACAAGCTGGGGTTTGCTTCCAGCTTCAACACACAGCACAGGGGATTGGAAATAGCGATTTCCCCACAAGCACTACGCACATTCATATGTAAAAGGAAGGTACTATACCAGGCAGGCTGCTCCTCGATCCCGATCGCAATTACTGCAAGATACCCGGGAGCACACACAGCAGCTTCAGTTCCTGACAGACCGAGTGCGATTCAGCAATTTCTCAAATCTTCTACAGGGTGAGCCTGGTTTCCACACTTCTAGTGCTTCTTTCTCCTCACAACTCGGATTCAGTCCAAACTGGCACTCACAAAGGCTGCAGACGGAAACTCGGGGCCTCACACGCGCTTCCCGCATGAAACTATACACCGCAGATGCACACAGCTCCTTCTCTCTTCACTGCCACAACTGATCTGATTTTTCCAGTCACAGAGCAGGGCATTTCCTTTAGCTCCACACTATTCTGTTGGCTGATTCAGCTGTCACTCACAATAAGACTCCCTCTGTTGGTAGAAAAAGGCGCCAAGGTCAAAACTACACTTCCCAGAGTCACTGCTCATACAATCCCCTTGTGGCTGGCTCAAAATTAAGAGTCCAAGTTCTGATTCGTCCACAGGCTCCATTTTAGGGGTCCCTTAACCCAATTGGCCCAGCACAGCAGTTTAGATCCAAAATGGAGGGATAACACACACAGAGTGCAAGCTGCAAGAAAGGCAGGTTAGACAAGCTGCATTTTACTTAACACTCTAACTGGTTTCAGGCAAACAGTTACATCTTTCATTTAGGCTCCCTTTGCGCTCTTAGTGACTGCAGAAATGGAGCGATTTCTCCGCAGCTCGGGCGGGATTCGAGCATTAAATACACAGTCCCCCCCATACAAACTAATTAAGTCTGCAAGCAGACAGCTCTTAAAGAGACAGTACGTGAAGGCTCAAATAGCACTCACTTGGAACCACATTTAAACAGCTCGGACGCTGAACACTACCCAGACTTGGAGCATTCAGGCAAGCTCCTGGAAGACTTTTGGGATCCCCCATTTGCAGGGGGGTTACAAGGGTATTACTGCGCTTAGAAAATGGGCACTGTAAAAGAAAATGTTTAATAAAAAATGTTATGTATTTAAAATAAGACTTGTAATAAAATAGTTCCTCCGCCTACTTTACAATGAGGCCTTTAGTCCTAGTAGAGACTCTGTAGTTAACTCCCCCCCCCCAAAAAAAAACAATGCTGGTTGTATGCAGGTGCCACCTCCACAGTAGGCTGTTACTTCACTGCCTCCACACACACACAACACCTTCTCCACTTTTCTTTTGTTTCTTTATTGATGCTTTTTGCTCTGTTTCTTTTAATACTGGGGCATTAAATGTTGCAGTTGCAGTCAGGAGGAGAAAGCGCGGTCTGTTTTTTCTTTGTGGTTTCACCTTTGTCTCCCCCTTCCCACACTGCACTGATATTAAAATACATGTCATATTTCTGTGAAATCCCTGAGGAGATACATTTTATTTTTTCCTGATGAAGTTTCGTTCGCAGGTTTGAGCTGTACAGGTGACAGATGGGTGGGCAGATGGATGGCTGGACTAGCATCTTGCCGAGGAGGGGCATGACATCAAAACCTTAAAATCGAGGAGCCAGGTAAAAATGTAAAATAAGCTTGTGATAAGACGTTGCAGTATTTGTTTGCTGAGCATCACTAGTTTTTATAGTGTTGGCAGTAGTGCTGGTGCACGAGGCTGAGCTTCGTTTTGTTATTGGAGCAGGTGGATGGCTTTCAAGAAGGCAGAGTTTGTTTTTTTTTCAGTAGAAATGAGGGTGGATCTGGGGAATGGGGTTAGGTTTTTTTTGTAAGAATAAATGGCAGGAGACTTTGTGGGCAGGGTTTGTGTGTGTGGTGGGGCAGAGTCCGATTTGTCAGCAGCGCGGTCAGAAGCACTATTCTATGCAGTTGCGAGGGATGGCGGGTGGAGTGGCCGAATTATTCGCTTCTGTTGTCTCCCCTCATCCCAGATGTGTCCCATTATTGCTTTTTGTTTTCTTTTTTTCTTAGTTTCACAGTGGCGCGTTTGTGAGATGGTGTCTACTGTTGGCAGATGTACCACAGGCAGGACCCATGATCAGAAAAAAAAATTAAATTATGCAGATCTTGGCCCTTGTCATGGAATCGGTGATCTGGCAGTTTACTGTGTTTAGGCTCTGAGGTAAGCACTGTCTGTGCTACTGAAACCATAAGGTTATTTAAAAAAAATGTTTACTTAGGTTAAAGACTGTGCAAAAAAGGAGTATATGACAGAGGCTGGGGGGGCAGATCTCTCGCTATATAAGAGAAAAAAATGGTGTTTATTTTAAACTTTACATTCCATTGGAACAGTGATAATGGTTATCAGGCCAGTTGGGACTGGTACTTTTAATACCCAGGTACTATTGTCTGATAGACGACTACCTTTCCAGGGCTATCAGCCAATCAGAGCCCAGGAATTTCTTAGCCCATTTTCCAAGTCATAATAAGTCCCTTGCTACCACAGTTTGACATCTAAGCTCACTTTTTGCTCTCCCCTGCCTGACTGGCTTTGGAACTGGCCCATTGCATGACGTTCTCCCACAGCTGTAGATGTAACCCCTAGGTGGCGCTATCCCAAGGGCTACTACTCCTGCCTGCTTGGTTAGTTGCAGGTTAAGGGGCCTAGGTTCTGATTCGGGTGCCTCCACCAGGAGGTCAGGATTGGTAGTGGTCAAGCTGACCTGGGGCACAACCCTCTGGGACACTGTAACCCCCCTTTTCTCCTTCTAGTGGCCTGAACAGTACACAATAATCACTTTCACAATTACCCTTATTCACCAGGCAATTACCCACACTGTTTGCACTTACCACCAGGGCTGGTTCCTCTAGCTTGACCATGGAGACCCTGTGTAAAACAAGGTTAAGCACAGCAAATAACATTACAATACTCTTGGCACAAACTGGAACCACAGTGAGGTTAAATGCAAACAAAGTTAAATCTGATTTATTCAGGGGACTTGAACAAGGGAGGCGTGTAATCAGGTTGATTTGCTTAAAAGCTATATTAAATCAGACAGTTATGCATGCAGTTCAGAGTCCCTACACAGTCACACACTCTGGGTACCCAGGTAAGAAAATGGTGGGCTAGCCAGGAACGTTGCAGCTGGTTGGGGCCGTGTGATGGTAGAAAGCAACATGCACAACACTCACTGTTTGTAATCTGGAGCTGGACAATCAGATGACAACACTTTTAGATTTAGCTGTTGTTGTAGGGAGCTACCCCGATGTTTACTCACGATACCTAATACTGAACACAGGCAGGTTGAAATCGAGACTGCAGGCTGTTGAGCTGGAGTACCCGGAGAAGCAGAGCCCACACGAATCACCGCTGCGTCATTCCTGATCAAGGCACTGAGCAGGGGGCTGATCCCCAGGCCGGTCTCTCATGGATGACTTTCTTTGCATAGCAGGTTTTCTGGCTGGGCCAGTGTAGCAGGGCCCAGGCAAACAGAAATGGATGCAGATTCAGTCCGTGGAGCTGGATACAGGCTACAGCAAGCAAAACACAGTTCAGACACGCAATGGGGAACCAAATCATGACCCACTATAAACACACAGCACATTCATATGTAAGGAAATTCCACTGTACCAGGCAAATGGCTCTCCGGTCACAGTTACAGAGTTTCTGCACAATCCGGGAGTTCTGAAGTAGCTGGAAGTCCTGACAGGCCGATGGCATTCAGCAAATCTTCGGTCTTCTTCAGGTTAAAGCCTGGTCACAATTCAGTGGCTTAATTCGCTCTCCAAGTTCGGATTCAGTCCCCAAAAAAAAACACACGTTCCCTCTCAGGAACAGCAGGCAGGCATGCATGCCAAACTCAGACCTTTCCACAGTTCTCCCATGCGAATCCACTATGGATTGCTGCTCGAACTATCTTGAGCTGTTACTTCTTCACTTCCCAACTCAGATCTAACTGAAACCGCAAGCAGTGTGGGACTTTCCTCAAGATCCAAAAGGTTCAGTTGGCTGATCTGTCTGTCAGTCACAACAAGGGCTCCCCATGTTATTTTAGGTGCCAAAAGCCCCAAACTACAATTCCTACAAGTTTTGGCCCCACCAAGCCCCTGTAGGCAGGCTCCATTTTAGAGTCCCAAATGTACTGATTGTCCCATTCTGCAGTCCAGGACCAAGATGATGGAAACAAAGAGAACTGCTCATGCTGCAAAGAAAGCAGGTTAGAACAAACTGCAATATTATTACTACTCTAACAAACGATCAGCAAAAAAGTACATCTTCAAACAGAACTCCCTCTCAGGTCAATTATGACTCCAATCCAGGCAGCTCTTAAAGAGACAGTACACAGAGGCTATACAGGCACTCTCTGGCAATCACATTTAAACTGCTAAAACGCAGGAAACCAGCCTGGCAGTGAGCATTTAGGCAAGCTCAAGGGAGACTTTTCAGGAGCCCCCATTTTTAGGGGGGTTACATATGACTCCACAATATTGCTGTCCGGAGGACATGGTGTGGCTGTTCCGACATGGTGTGGCTGTTCTGGCCCCTCTTAGGGTTACCACCTTTTAAGAAGCCCAAAGTGAGACATTTCTTACTGAAACATGATTTTACGTGGGACAATATGTAACCTTGACCAATATGACTTCTTTTCACTAAATAATTAGAATTAAGACTAAGTGTTGTGGTTATTCAGTTGTTTCTAGTATTTTAAGGTATTTTAATAAAAGGTATTATAGTTTTTTGCAACATTTAGAGGAAAGTAAGAAAATATTTTTTCTACTATAATGTCAGGACAAGTAGTATTTTTCATGTTTTATTGCAGGACTCAGATGCCCAAATCAGGACTGTCCTGTGAAAATTGGGACAGGTGGTAACCCTAGCCCTCTACCCAGCCATAACTTCTATGCCCTGTCTGATATAGGCCCACCTGCAGTTAATGAGTTTTCTTCTCTGGCCTCTTTCTCTTCAGCCCCCACCCATTCTCTCCGTGTATGCTCCATTCTGTCATAGTCTTAGTACAGCTTTCCTCTACCCCAGTATTTTTGTGCAAGGTTACCTGCCTCAGTGGCACCATTAGAAGTCTGAACATTCCATTTGCTTAATCTTGATGTAAAATGGCCACATCAGAAGGGCTGAGTTAGTGCCCAGCACTTCGGCTCTAAGTGTAGTATCAAACATAGTGACTGCACAGAGATGCATTCCCTCTGGCCATGGGCCAGGAAGGTAAACAGTTTGCAGCTCCTGCAATGCTGAATGCATCAGATTTTCCATCCTTATGTATTTTATCCTCTACTCTCTGCTTTCATTACCTGTTTTTGTTGTCTGTTGTAATGGTCTCCGTCCCTGTTGTTGCCTACCTCCTTCGAGCTGCTTTACTTCCTCTGAATGCCTTGTCAAATTCACACCATGAAACACTGCTCCATATACTGTACTTACATCTTCTCTCACAAAATGGTAATCTTTTAACAGTTTCCACACTCAACAACATGCACGCTTGTAGTCAAGATTTTCTGGGGGTAGGGTAAGGGCGCTGTGACCCGGGTTTCCTGCACCAGACCATTGATAAATCTGTGATATGACTGTCTGTTTACTTTCTCATGCCTCCTGTTTTCTTACTACACTATCAAGCAAAACAGAGCAGTCAGTTTTTATCTTCGCTGTGATTATAGCTTAGACTTTGCAATCTCGTAGAGCTGTACATCTGTCCTTTATGTACTGTAAAAGACCAAGAACGTCATCACAAAAGCACTGAAACAAACGTAACCTGAGGGGGCACTAGCAATAAAGGCAGGTTTCAAAGAAATACAACATCACTATACCCCAGAAATGCAAAGCATTGTGGGAAGTATATGCAAACCAGCATGAAAGAATTTAGACTGGTTCTGCCATAATCAGGAGTGTATGGTGCCAAAAGGCCTCTCATACTGTACAGTCTCCAGTAGCTGAAAACAGAAGACGCAGACACATATTTCATCCTTCTTGGGACTCGTTGGTGTGCCTGTTCTATATTTTAGCCCAGGATGAACCAGCCATATGTTGGTCCTGTTTGGTTTGACTGACTAATACAGTGACTGAGGTGTATAATGTTCAATATCGGTTCAGAAATGGTACTAGTTAAAATGGAGCTTTCCAACAGCTCACTGAGACAGCATCCTTCAGCTTGTGCCACCGTAACTGTGCAATCCTTTAGTAAATGGATGTTGAACAGTTCCTTTTTCTCCTTTCATGGAAATGGCAAGTACATGATGATAGGCAGTTGGAATGCCTGACTGCTGCATGGCCTCGGTATTTTAGATAAGCATTAAGTAGTATCTCTGAAACCTCTCAGGACATAGCTGGCCAAATCATACAGCCCTAGCCTGCTTAGACTTCCAGTCTGCTCACTTTGAAATGGAAGAAACCTTGTCTGCTGGCTTATAGCCGTTGCTAGAGCGGTCTCAACAATATTGTGTTATTAGCAGGTAATCATTGTGGAAGCGGAATCCAGTAAAAAGAGCTCCTGGAAGAGATCAAGAGAGTGATTAATTTACAGAGCGACTGATTTATGATTTTTTCTTTTCTAGCTGAAGTAGTGGGGTTTTGAGTGTGTACTGGAATTTTAATTTGTGTGACTGACTGTAATTTCAATTTAAATGTAGGCTACCTGTTTTAAGCTCATGCTTTTTGGTTGGCTTGATATAACAGCCTTTGTAAAGCACTTGGAGAAATTCACTACAAGTCTTTGACTTGATGCTTTGAAACACAGTGTTAAACCTGTTTTATTTAATAGGTAGGCAAAGCAACTTACAGAGGTCTCTAGTCAGTGTGTAGCATTTCAAGCATTATCTATCCATTATCTGTCTTGTTTTTGTCCTCCGGGGTTGGGAGCAAATTGTATGTGGATTTTTTTTTCTGCTATAAAGTAGAAAGGTGGCAAAGGTTCCACTGTGTTAGTTATTATGTATCTGGACTGCATTTGATAAAAGCCCCAAATGTTTAAATAGTATGGCACAGTGCTTCTGTGTGAGGGCCCTACCTGACCCCCAAGTATTACAAAGGTTACGGATTGTGACTTATAAAGGACAAAGCCATTTATATTCACCAGCAAACTCTGCAGTTTCTGAGGACCCCTGCTCAGGTGGGGGGGCCCGAGCCAGAGTACCACTTTAACATTTATTTTACTTATTGTCACTGTTAATGTAAAATAGCAGTAAAGGTATCACTGGCTTGTTTCAGTAAATATGCTGTACAGCCTCTCCTAGCTTCTGCTTCTCCTATTATGTAAAGTATTTATTTTTCCATACCCACGAGTTGCCTGTAACTGCACTATTTATAATTTATGCACCAGTGCTGCTGGTATTTTTCACTGTTGTAAATGTACCTTGCCTACTGTGATGTCTGTATCCTCTCGCAATTGTTCTCACTTCATTGTATGTTCTCTCTTTCTGTGTAATGCCACCTGTTGTGGCCCGGGTTGTACTTGAAAACAGTCCCTCGGATCAGTGCGCTTACCCGGTTTCCAAAGACTTTTAATAAATAAATTGTAGAGCCTTTTTTTTGTTGTTGTTGATAGAGCTTTTTCTCATTCTGGTCTCATCTGGCAGCACCTACAGCCTAGTCATTGACCTTCTCACAGACTTACAGGTTAACCACCACTTACACAGTGGGTGGCCAATCCGAGAGCCTGAGCCGACTTGAATGGATGGCTTTTTTGTCTGGTCTCCTAGTTTCCTTTTTGGGATGCGGGCATGCAGTGACACGACTGTACGTGGTATGCGTTGGCATGCATACATGACAGACATCTGGTGGTGACCACCCCCTGTTCTGGTGCTCCTAACCTTGCCACCGACTGATCCCCACCAGTTAGCAGTCTCACTGCAGGAGCAGGGTCCTCGCCTCCTTGAGGAAGTCCTTGGGGCACTCTGTCCTTTCTCCCCTGGCCAGCCCCTGATGGCTTGTGCTCATACCTGAACTCGGGTCACCGGAGTGGCAAGTTGTTCCACTACTGGGTCGGCTCTGTGGAGCCATCTGATTTGGCATCATACCTTTATGAAAAGACAGTACTAGCAAAGGCATAGCCCAGCCAATCAGTCCATGAACAGACACGGACTGAGTGGGCAGAGGGGTCTTAACATTTCTACTCTCCCTGAAAAAACATAAACATGTAACTGATTGTGTAGAAAATAAATGTCATGCATGTGGGACAGAGTAAAAAAGATGTAGTCAGGTAAGGGCCCCATGACTTATCTCGTCTGGGGCTCTCAAAACTCTGAAGCTGGCCTCTAGGACACCAATCAGAATATGTGGACTTCTCTAATGGTATTTATTCTGTTACTGTTGCAGAGAATGAAGCTCACTTGGCACATACTCCTGGATCTATGGTTCTAGATGGAAATGGGCTGCAAAACAGAGGCCAGCTGAAAACACCCGTGAGTACGACAAGTCGGGGTAAATACTGTCTCCAGGTCCATAGAATAATGAAACTGTGCTTGTTGAAAATATTAAACAAAGATCGTTTTTGCTGATGACAACTGTGTTCCATTTTCAGTGTTAGTTAACTAGTGAAAAATTAAGCAAAACGTGACCTTAGTCCTCCTGAAATCAAAAATGGGGGATATATACTTTATAACAGCATTTTTGCAAAGCTCTGCTTTTTGCTAACTGCTTGATAAAAGCAACAGGCGCTGTAGTGTGAGGGACATCCGAGGTCATCCACTACAAATAGTTGGTAGGTCATTTAATACACAGAAAAGAAAATACTTCTTTACCCTTAGAGTGGTCAACCCATGGAACAAATTTACCCGTTGATGTAGTAATAAGCAGAATTAACAAGCATTTGTCATTGCCAAATGTTGATTGCGTTAGTGTGTTGAGCTCGCTCACTGCCCCTCTGTCACTTTCTTGTTTCTCTTGGTGCTGCAGATTGCTCGTTTGTACTGGGCTCCTGCCTGCGTTGGCACCCTGTTCTGCCCACTAAGAAATCCGCAGCTGTCCCGATAGAGCTCCACTAAGGTGGCTCACTCCCCCTCTCACTCGCTCATTCTGTTTCTCCTGGCGCTGCAGGCTGCCGTTTTGTACTGGGATCCTGCCTCTGTTGGTGGCTTTTTCTGCCCACAAAGAAATCTGCAGCAGTCCCGACACAGGTCTGTTGAGCCTGCTGACTCCCCCTCTCTTACTCACTCGTTCCGTTTCTGCCGGCGCTGCAGGCTGACCTTTTGTACTGGGCTCCTGCCTGCGTTGCCACCTTTTTCTGCCAACAAAGAAATCCGCAGCAGTCAAGATAGAGTTCTATTGAGCTCGCTCACTCCCCCTCTCTCACTTGCTCGTTGTGTTTCTCCCGGTGCTGCAGGCTTCCCTTTTGTACTGGGCTCCTGCCTGCATTGGCACCTTTTTTTGGCCACAAAGCAATCCACAGCTGTCCCGACAGAGCTCCTTTGAGGTCGTTCACTCCCCTTGTGTCACTTACTCATTCTGTTTCTCCTGGCGCTGCAGGCTTCCCTTTTGTACTGGGCTCCTACCTCTATTGGCACCTTTTTCTGCCCACAAAGAAATCTGCAGCAGTCCCGACAAAGCTCCTTTGAGCTCGCTCAATCCCCTTCTCTCACTCACTCATTCCATTTCTGCTGGCGCTGCAGGCTGCCCTTTTCTATTGGGCTCCTGCCTGCATTGCCACCTTCTTCTGCCCAAAAAGAAATTTGCAGCAATTGTACACAGCTCCGCTTGCACTGCCACCCCCTCTCTCACTCGCTTTCATTCTGGTTTTCCCGGTACTGCAGGCTGCCCTTTTGTACTGGGCCCCTACGTGCATTGCTGCCTTTTTCTGCCCACAGACAAATCTGCACCAGTCCCAATAGAGCTCCGTTGAGCTCACTTACTCCACCACTCTCACTCACTCGTTCTGTGTCTCCTGCCGCTGCAGGCTGCCCTTTTGTACTGGGTTCCTGCTTGCATTGGCGGCTTGTTCTGGCAGAAAGAAATCTGAAGCAGTCCGAAACAGCTCCATTGAGCTTGCCCCCCCACTCGATTCCATTTCTGGGTGCTGCAAGCTGTTGCTTGTACTGGGCTCCTGCCTGCGTTGCCGCATTTTCTGTCCACAAAGAAATCTGCAGCTATAGAAACATAGACTTTGACGGCAGATAAGGACCACTTGGCCCACCCAGTCTGCCCATTTCTCTACATACTGGATAAGCTGCAGATTCTAGTTAACCAACAGCCTATTTCCTGCAACCCCCCACTGTAATTGCCTTATGTCTGTCCCATGCATGTTTGAATTCCTCCACTGTTTTAGACCCCACAACCTCTCCAGGAAGGCAGTTCCATGTGTCCACCACTCTCTCCATGAAAAAGAATTTCCTCACATTACCCCTGAGCCGTCCCCGTACTTAAAAGTTTCTATCATGTCCCCACGTTCCTTCTTTCGTCAAGGGTATACATATTAAGCTCTCTCAGTCTCTCTTCATATGGTTTCTGATGTAGACCCTGCACCATTTTAGTTGCCCTCCTCTGGACTGCTTCCATCCTGTCTATGTCCTTGCGTAGATGAGGTCTCCAAAACTGCACGCAGTACTCCAGATGGGGTCTCACCAACTGTCTGTATAGAGGGATAACCACTTCCCTTTCTACTTGTGATGCCTCCTATGCATCCCAGTATCCCCTGGATTTCCCTACTGACTTCTCACATGCATACCACCTTTAGGTCATCTGATATGACTACACCCAGATCCCTTTCCATTATTGTTGTTGTTAGTACCTCCCCTGCTATTGTGTACTCTTCTCCTGGATTTTTATTCCCCAGGTGCATTACTTTGCACTTCTTTGCATTGAATCTAAGTTGCCCGACAGAGCTCCGTTGAGGTCGCTCAGTCTTCCTCTGTCACGCGCTCATTCTGTTTGTCCTGGCCCTACAAGTGGCCCTTTTGTACAGGGCTCCTGCCTGCATTGGTGCCTTTTTCTGCCCACAAAGAAATCCACAGCAGTCCTGATAAAGCTCCGTTGAGCTCACTCAGTCCCCCTGTCTCACTCACTCATACTGTTTCTCCCACCGCTGCAGGCTGGCCATTTCTACTGGGCCCCTACCTGCATTGACGCCTTTTTCTGCCCGCAAAGAAAACCGCAGCAGTCCTGACAGCGCTCCAGTGAGTTCGCTCACTCCTCCTTCCTCACTTGGTCAGTCGTTCTGTTTCTCCCAGTGCTGCAGGCTGCCCTTTTGTATTGGGCTCTTGCATTGGGGCCTTTTTCTGCCCACAAACAAATCTGGAGCAGTCCCAACAGAGCTCAGTTGAGCTCAGTCACTTGCCCCCTCTCACTCGTTTGATCTTAATCTGTCCCAAACACTGATTTTTCACAGCGACCGTGCTATTCTCTGGCAGGAGTGCAAAAACATATTTTAGCCAGGATATGAAAAATGACAGCTGTACTGTTCATAAGGAGGTGTGAAAAAATGCCACTATTGAAAATGTGGTGTGAAAATATTACAAATTTGCGAAGTTACAAGGGTGCGTGGAAACAGTTCAGCGCACGCTTGTAACACAGTCATGTTATGGAGTTTCATCATCAAATTTTCAACATAGGGATTTTAGGACCTCTGCTCATGAACAGTGCCACTGTCATTTTCTTAATCTGTCCTGAACACTGATTTCCCAGCGACCGCGTTATTCTGTGCCGCAACTGTGAAACCACATTTCAGTCAGGATGTGAAAAATGACAGCTGTACTGCTCATAAGGAGGTGTGAAAAAATGCCACTGTTGAAAATCTGGCGTGACAATATTGCAAATCTGCGAAGTTATAAGGGTGTGTGGAAAGTGTGCACTTGTAACACAGTCATTTGATGGGCTATCATCCCCAGATTTTCAACACAGGCATTTGAGGACCTCTGCTCATGAACAGTATCACTGTCATTTTCTTAATCTGTCCCGGACAGTGATTTCCCACAGCGACCGCTCTATTCTACGCGGAAGTGTGAAAACACATTTCGGCCAGGATGGGAAAAATGACAGCTGCACTGTTCATACATAGGTGTGGGAAAATGGCAATGTTGAAAATCTGGAGTGAAAATATTAATTCACAAAGTTATGAGCGGCCATGAAAACCGCGCAACACATGCTCGTAACACAGTCATTTTATGGAGTATCGTTACCAAATTTTCAACATAGGCATTTTAGGACCTCTACTGATGAACAGTGTCACTGTTATTTTCTTAATCTATCCCGAACACTGATTTCCCACAGCAACCGTGCTATTCTGTGCCAGAAGTGTGAAAACACATTTAGGCCAGGATGTGAATAATGACAGCTGTGCTGTTCACAAGGAGGCATGACAAAATGGCACTATTGAAAATCTGGCATGAAAATAGTGCAAATTTGTGAAGTTACAAGTGTGCATAGCAACTGTGCAACGCACGCTTGTAAAACAGTCATTTTTTTGGATTTTTTTCACCAAATTTGCAACATAGGCTTTTTGACAGCCCTCCTCATAAACATTGGCACTGTTGTTTCGTTAATCGGCACTGAAAGGTGGTGCTGCGCAGTGACCGCGAAATCACCTTTCGGGGCCGATTAACGCCATGACAGTTAAAAAATTCATGAGGAGGGTCCCAAAAACCCCATGCTGAAAATTTGGTGCCAAAATTCCAAAAATTGACTGAGATATGCATTAAAGTTGAAAAAAACATATTTCTACCATTATACAGCTTACCGGCATTTCCTCAGTTTGCAGTCGGCTTTGAAGAGTGCAGACGTGTTCCTGGTCCACCGAAGATCATTGCACCGGACTCTGGAGGCAAGTATGGTGAGGGGTGTGGGGAGGCAGGGTGCGCGGTGGGTGGCGTGGGTTGGGTGGGGGGGCAAGGACAGGGCCGAGGACAGTTTCCTTTTTACAGGTAAAAACGCCGCTGTGGGACTGTTTTACTTTCAGGGCATGTGGCATGCTGGGGTGGGCTCCCAGCATGCCACTGATCTTGCTTCTGGGGAAAGCTGTAGCCATCGGCAAACAACAACAGGGGAATGCCATTCTGCCGGCGGGGATTGGGCACCCGTTGTGAACAATAAAGAGGCACATTATGCCAGCGAGATGGGCTCCCCGTCCAGCAAATAAACATGGTGGGGAGAGTATATTGTTTGTGAACACGCGTGCAAGCTGCCGCCGTGGTTCACAAACAATACCAGTGTTGTGAGATCCTGCCCTGCAATGACGGGTCGCTCCCTCATTGCAGCGGATGGCTTACGCTGCAATGATGAGGCAGTCCCTGATTGCAGCGGCTGATTTCTCACAAGTTAGTGCCAAGGTTCCAAACTTGTGTCACCAGCAGCATACCACGGCATTGGGGGAAACGGGACAAGCCTTTGCAGGCTGCGGGGGCATTGGCCACAATAGTGCCGCGCCTCCGCAACCTGCTTCTGAGAAAGCTGTTGCAATATGTTTCTTGCATTGAGCTCAATCAACATAAAAATGAATTGAAACAACACCTGGATAGATATACTGTATTCTCTCTGCAGGTAGTCTCAGAGATTATTCAGATTAAAGAAATAGGAGCAATCATGGGTATTTTTGCCTCCTCACTCCTCGGTTTACCTTAGTATTTGCAGTCTGTCTCTCTCTTTTTCCTTTTTTTAAATGTCATGGAGAAAACATTTTGAACTGATTTTTTTTTCGGCATCCAGCAGCACTTTTTAAAATATAATATCTGGACACAGTTCAGTTTGGGAAACAAAAACCCAGGGGAAGAGTATACAGTGGGGGGGGGGGTAGTAACAACAACAAAAACGGAAAGGGATCTGGGGATAATCATATCAGATGACCTTAAGGTTAGCAAGCAATGTGAGAAGGCAGTAGGGAGGGCTGGGAGTATACTGGGATGTATAGGGAGAGGCATCACCAGCAGAAAACAGGAAGTTGTTATCCCCCTGTACAGACAGTTGGTGAGACCCCATCTGGAGAATTGCATCCAGTTCTGGAGACCCCATCTTCACAAAGACATAGACAGGATGGAGGCGGTCCAGAGGAGAGCAACTAAAATGGTGCAGGGTCTGCAAGATAAGCCATACGAGGAGAGACTAAAGGAGCTTAATATGTACACCCTTGAGGAAAGGAGGGAGAGGGGGGGCATGATAGAAACTTTTAAGTACCTAGGTGGAATCAACAAAGTCCAAGAGGGTAGCATCTTTCAGAAAAAGAGTTGTGCAAGAACAAGGGGACACAATTTGAAGATAGAGGGGGGACGGCTCAGGGGCAATGTTTGTTGAATTTTGTTGATCCGGTAAGCCCACTGGGCCTAGAAGTCCCTTTTTCAGGAGCGACCGGGGATACAGGTGGTAAGCAACTGAAATTGAACCAGATTAAGCTGTTGATGGTATTTTTTTCAGTGAATGAGGGGAATTTGGCCAGGACACCAGGGAAATTCCCCTATTCTTTTCGATAAGTGCCATGGGATCTTTAACATCCACCTGAACTACCACCAATCCAGGCAGATGGGAACTCGGTTTAATGTCTCATCTGAAAGACGGCACCTCAGAAGTGCAGCGCCCCTTTCATGCTGCACTACAGTGTCAGTATTGGGTCATTAAACCAAGTGCTAGATATGGGAATTGAACCCACAGCCCTCTGATCTCCCGGCCTCAGAGGCAAATGTGCTGCCTACTGAGCCACTAACACTGCAAATGTGAGGAAGTATTTTTTCACGGAGAGGGTGGTGAACGCATGGAACAGCCTTCCTGGGGAGGTTGTGGGTTCTAAAACTGTGGGAGAATTCAAGAAAGCATGGGACAGACATAAGGCATTTTTTGTGTGGGGGGGTAGGAAGAAATAGGCTGTTGGTTAAATAGGATCTTCAGCTTATCCTGTAGGTAGGGAAGTGAGCAGACTAGGTGGGCCAAGCGGTCCTTATGTGCCGTCAAAGTCTATGTTTCCATGTTCTATGTTTCTATGTTTCATTAGTTTTCTATATGTGTTTCCCTTCATGCTTTATTAATGAGGACGTTTGCATGAAAATAATTTCTTTGAGTCTTGCACTTCATTTCTTTTCCTGATTTTGCTCCACAGGTGTCATAATTCATGGTTTGTGACTTCACAGTCTGTCCCATAACACGGGTTCAAGCAATTGTTCAGGGCTGTGTATGGATGTTGATGGGCGAATAGTTGCCACTACATGTTTGTCACTGTACTACCAGTTTACCATTGTTTATAAAAAGAACTTGTATGAAAAAGACGCTATATAATTTGACGGTCTTCCTTTTCTTCAAATTATTTGCTGTTTGTGTTTCTGCTCTCATTCTATGCATATGTTCTGTAAAAACTATGTTAAAGTAACTGGTTTTGCGAACAGCTTCCAAAAAGAAAATAACTTAAGCGTTAAAGAGATTTTATGATTTCTAGCAAAATATTCATTTGAATTTAGCAGAACAAAATTCCCCAAATACACAAAACTCACAGACACACATATTTACACAAAATTCACAAATACCCCAAATACCCCCAGATATTAAAATTACAAGGGCTTCTGTTGATTATTAATGAAGACATTTTCATTTAAAAAAAGGCTGTTTTGCCATCAGACTTCCATCTGTTCCTGTTACTTATAGCTTCTATGAAGTCATAGAAACACAGAAACATAGAATTTGTTGGCAGAAAAAGACCACCTGGCCCACCCAGTCTGCCCTGTTCTCTGCCTATATTCTGTCACAGCAGACCCCAACTGGTCTCTGTCGACCTTCCCCCCACAACTTTTTATTTACTAGTATTCCCCTGTGACCATCCTCTGTATGTTTGAAGCCCTCCTTCGTTTTCCTCCACTGACTCTGGTGGCAGGCTGTTCCAGGCATCTACCACTCTTTTAGTGAAGAAGTGTTTCTTCATGTCCACCCTAAATTTCTCTTTTTGGATATTGTTGCATGCTTTCTTGTTCTGTTGCATTTCTTCATTTGAAACAGGCTCCCAACCTGTACCCTGTTCACCCCAGTGAGGTGCTTGTAGGCCTCTATCATGTCCCCCTCTCCGTCCTCGCCTCCAGACTGTACATGTTGAGATCCCTCAGTCTCTCTTCATACAGCTTCTCATGCAGCCTCTTTACCATAATCCTCTGCTTGTGACATCACCACCAGATGTCACGTCAGTGATTCTCATGTCACAAGCAGAGGATTATGGCTTCAGGGTAGGAAAAGAAAACAAAGAATAAAATATCCTGACATCCAGGTTTTTTTTATTGTCATAAGATTTGAGTCCTGCTGATGCCAACTGTAATTATTTTGCGAAAAAACAGAAAATAACTTTTTTTTTTAATCCTTACTGTGTCTTTCCACCTGTTTTCAACACCCGGCTCTGTCAGGATCTCCACCCCTCTTAAAGCCCCACACCTGCCTCCCTGATATAGGTGACACTTCCTGCAAAGCCTTGGTTTAAACACAGGCAGGGGGTAGGGAGATTTACCCCCCCCAAAAAAGTGGTTTATCGTCAGAAAGTGGTACTGCGGCAGGGCAGGGCCTGGATTCCCTGGATTCTTAGTATTCGAGTGCTGGGTGGTTTTTGCTGCTCCTTTGTACCCATCCCTTGAAACTCCAGCAGTCGTGATGCTCAGGTGCACTCATGCATGCACTGTGTGCTGCTGTGCAGCATCATCCTGTGTCTCCCCTTCCCTGAGGCACGCCAGACCGTAACTCCACCTGAGGTGACCCAGGTGGTGCTGCTGTGGTTGGGTCATGCACCACCTCTCCCTGGGGAAGGGGATCGTGCCCTGGGACACTCGGTCCTTCTCCTCTTGACCAGACCCTGACTACCCAGGCTAGTTTTGGAACCCGGGTCATTGGTGTCATGAGCAGTAGTCCTACCGACAGGCAGGCCTGGAACCTGACTCCTTGGGGTCAGGGGTGCTCCAGATGTGCCGTGGCCGGAGAACCAAAACTAGATTAACGTTTAAAGAGTTCTGGTCCATGTTCATGCCACTGCTTGCAAACCTAACTCTGTGCGTTGTACTGTGTCTCAGTAATACTCTATAACAGTATATTATTAAAATATCACTGGCACAAGGGGAATATGTGATGCACGTCTTCATTAATTTGCACATTAATATCTTCTAGAAACTGAAGCGGAAAATCAGAGAACAGTCTGAAAATAGGAAAAGAAGACATTCCACCAGTCCAAGAAGAGCCAGCCTTCCCCATGATCACCTAACAAATGGAGATGTGGAGGCTGTTACCTTGTATGAGGTCATCAGCATGGGCAAAAGTGCCATGCAGGTAACTCAGAAATCCATAAATATTGTGGAAGGTGGCTTCTCATTGAACAGAGAGGCTGTGTGGTCATTGGTGACCTTGACAATTGTCTTGTGATGTGATTATATATCCAAGCACTCCTTTCCCCTGTGTGTGAGACAGTCTTATTCTGTAAACACTGTCTCACATGCAGGTTATTTATATATTTATTTCACACTTTGAAATTAACCTTTGAGCAGTGAGCTCTTTTACAAAGGTCCCACATCAAGGGACAGTACAACAGTTAACTGTTACAATGGTACAATTCACATAGACAGAATACAGGTATCTAACACAGGAATACAAGCTAGACAAGACAGTAGCTTTGTAGCTGATTACACGCAGTCACAATTAACACATTTGAGAGGTACAGTATAACCAGCTGCATTGGGAACAGGCATCATCACAAGTTTCAGGTCCTAAATTCTTCAAAATATTTGCATGTAAAAGGAAAAGGGAGAGGGGTGCGGGAGCAGGGGATTAACAGGCACAGTCTCAGAGATGAGCTAGGAAAGCAACAGGTGATAGGTGAAGTAAAATGGAGGTGAGTATGAGGTAAGGGCAGAACTGGGTGGCGAGGCAGTAGTGAGGGGGAGAGGAAATAAGTAGGTAGAAACAGGTTGAGAGTCACAGGGATGGGACTGAATTAATGGAGCTCAGACAGGCAGAAAGAGGGGCTGGGAGGGACAAGGTGGGAGTAAGGGCTACTCTGTGATGGATTAAAATCCTGTCGGGTGAAGTTAGGGAGTTTGATTTTCCGCAGTAAAGTACTTATGTGGATGGTGACTGCTTTACTGATGGGTGTAAGCTGTCCTCAAAATGGGCTCATTTGAAGGAATTTTTATAAATTGTTATATTTTGTTAAACAGCCGTGATCAATAAGATGTTAATACTGCCACAGAGTCCACTTTTTTAAGTTTTAAGAGGGGTCTCACATTCAAATTGTATCAGAATTACTTACTGTACCTTTAGTTTGCAGTTCTCATACCCTGAGAACGTGTGCCAGACCACTCTTACTACTTTGAGAGTGGTCTTCTCCGCAGTGTCAACATACAAATGGAACATTCTGAGATATGAGAATACTTTATTTATTGCTTAGTAGTCTGTGGTGCTCTGGCAGTATTATGTAGTCTCTGCTAGCTTACTAAAGTCGAGGCATTTAAATTAGATTTATTTCAAAACAGATACAATAGCTCAAAGTGTTATTGAAGTTAGCAGTTCTAAAACAGCTGAGGCAATAAGCCAGCAGTATTGGGACATGACAAGAGCATCAAAAAAGGAAAGTCACATATAAAAATACTTTATTTATTGCTTAGTAATCTGTGGTGCTCTGGCAGTATTATGTAGTTTCTGCTTAGCTTACTGAAGTCGAGGCATTTAAATTAGATTTATTTCAAAACAGATACAATAGCCCAAAGGGTGTCTGAAGTTAACAGTTCTAAAACAGTAGAGGCAACAAGCTGACAGCACTGGGACATGACAAGAGCATCAGAAAGGGACAGTCACATATAAAAACAAAAACAGAAAAAGAAAAGAAACAGATGATGTAAGACCAGGTGGACAAGCAATTCATGGAGTCACTTGACTGATTCCTACTCTGGCAGCAAAATGGCCCTAAAGTGTCATGCAACATAGGGATAAAGGTCTTTCATATACCTTGTATTTGTATGGCACCGCAAAGAGAACAGGGCCCTCCCTTAATGAGCCTAGCACTGTTTTCCATAATGGGGGAACAAAGCAGTGCAGTTTATGATCCTTGCTTCTGTAGTTTCTTGAAAAGGATTAATCAAGCTGCTTCCTTTCGGGTTGAGAGCAGGAAGAAACTAGCTTTAACAAGACTGCCTTCATATTTAGATCTGTATCCAAAAACAGTAATGCACTTGTGCTTCTAAATGCCCTCCAAACTTTTTGCTTCAAGTTTGGCTCAACCCCCATGCAGTGTGGGGGCAGGGTAGGGCTTGGATATACTTTCATCGGTTGTTTTCTGGTGCCGGGTCATTTTTTGTGCCCATCCCTTGAGACGCCAGTGGATGTGATGTGCAGGCACAACTGTGGATGCAGAGCACGCTGCCGCCTGGCATCACTTAGTTGTTAATTACAGCTTTAATGGCCATCCCAGTGACCTAGCAGTAGTGCACTGCCATGCAGACACCAGAAATGGAGAACGGACTTCAGTCATCTTGTCGGGGGGTGACTGCCAGAAGGTAGTATGCCTCAGCTGTGGAGGGCTCGTGGTGGGTTCTATTAGTACGGGGCGGGGGAGCTTGCTCCTTCCACAAGGGCATGCTGTATTGCCACGGCTGTAGGTCACAGTTCCCAGCAGTGGGAGAAAATCCCCCTGTCTTCTGCTGAATGGCACTGAGCCTGACCAGGGTATATCCCTGAAGACAGTGGAAGGAGTGAAGTAAAACTGTAGATGAAAAAAAAATACACCTTAAATGTAAGATTCATGATTATAATAGTGCACTATCAACATGGTGTGTAGCTCTCACCTGTCGCACATGAGGACAGACACACCATTATTTTGTCTCTTAGAAGTCCTCTGTCCCACATTGTACACCGAGCTTTTAAAGCAGAAACTTGTATTAACAAATGTTGTTTAATCCACAGCAGGCTTCATGAATATTTGAGCTGTAACATCCGCATTGTTTTTGAACTTTTTGGCAAGGCAGCATAGGACTTCAGGTGCTTTACAGAATAAACTTAAAATAAATTAGAACCATACAATAAATACTTCCGAGACAAAATAAATAAGGTGAAAAACTAACAGGTACAACAGCCTGTATTAAAATAATGTTCAATCTTTTAGAATTGCAAATATGCCAGTTCAAACCAGTGGGTCTTTAAATCTGTCTTAGAGCGGCCAGCTGCCGGCTGCTGTAGTACCATCAGTAGAAGGGTGCTCCATAAATTGGAGCAGCAACCCCAAAAGATCTAGTGCCGGAAGATTTTAATCTTTAGCTGCCTGATTTGCTAAACTGTCCCAGATTATATCTCTTTTCTCACATTTTGAGGAACTGTGCTCCACAACTGGGTGATGAGAAATTAGAAAACACATGTTTTGTATTTTGTTTTAGTCTGTGGTGGATGAATGGATTGAGGTTTATAAGCAAGACAGAGATGCGGCCCTTCTGGATCTCATCAACTTCTTCATTCAGTGCTCGGGCTGTCAAGGTAATTATGGCTTCTTCTTATCGCTGTAAAATTATGACTAAGGATGAGCAGTCCATGTCCAGAGGTCTGATCTGAGGACCGCAGAACTAGAAATATGTGTCTTGTCCCTATTTTATTTTAATTTTTTTCAATAAAAATGTTTATTGATTTATTTTTTTTCATATTCATGTAGGGAAAAACAGTTATGGACAAACAACATCTCAAACATGAGGCAATACATTCATAAGGGGTGACACAGAGGGTGGGGTCCAAGCAGAACAGGAATGGCTGTAACCACTATTCGCATCACTATATCTGGTCAATTTCATACTAAGCATGGAGAGTACATACCTCATTAACATATGGGGCGTGACATCTTCTCATTAAGCATAATGACATTGTAACAGTTTGCCTCTATTTTTTTGAAAACATGAGTCAAACGAAGTACAGTCTCAAGAAATGTTTAGCGTTCTTACAAAGGCATTGACCAACTTCAGTTTTAAGTTCGTGGGAATGTGATCAGTGCCCGTTTTGGGATGTTGGGTCTCTCTGTGAGGTTTTCTCACACTTTGGCTGTACGTCTTTTATACTATCCCATATGCACCATCCCCCACCACCACAAAATTTAGTATTTGGATTATTTTATTTGTAATACAGCCTGTCTTGCCTTTTATTACTGGGGGGATAGGATTAGACTTGGGGGTCCCTCAACCTACAATGAATCAGTGTGGGAACGCTCAAAACCTCTAGTCACAGTGAATCAATATGGATGGGCTCAAAAACAATCTTTCTCAGACATGTATATGTTGATCTCTCTTCTTATCTATTGGAGCCCCCTCTACCTACCCCACAGAAGGCTAAGAAGGTAATGATTGAATGTGGTGCAGCAGTGCCACCTGTTGTACTACAGAACTGGTGACCTGGGTTTGGGAGTGGGCTCGGGTCATGGGGGGGTGGGTGCCCATGTTTGGAAGGTACTGGTGATGGCAGTGCCTCCTAGGCTCATAGAGTGTAGTTCCTGTGATGGACCAGGGAGCCTACTCCTCCATGGCGAAAGTGCATATGTGCAGTGTTCAGCTGTGTGGTGCAGTCATGTGAGCAGAGGTGGATGAAAAACAAAGGACAAGTAAACCTGGCTGCAGTCTGCATGACAGCCCGGTGCACTTAAGGTACATACCCCAGAGCCAGCTACCTCCACTGGATCCTGGTCGTCGGGGGAGGATGGACCTCCCCTGGAACCCCACCAAGGGGGAGCTACAGCAGTACCAGGGTTAGTGTAGGATGGGGCTGGGAGGATAATTAGGACCAGAAGGAGGATTATTGTGTGTAGCAGCAGGGAGAAAAACCTGTAGGGGAAGGTGGGAAGAGATAAGTCAGAGTCAAATACACAAGGAAAAGTGGGAGGAAAAAGTCAGAAAATCCCCAAAGACAACTGGAGAGGGCAAAATAAATGAGCTGGAATTTATATTCAGGAATGAAGGTATGCATTTATACATAGTTGCAGAAGCCTGCTGGACAGATGAGGGTTGCGGGCGAACCACTGAAGGATATAAATCACTCCACAAATCAAGGGCAGGTAAAAGGTGAGGAGGTGTGGCCCTGTTTGTAAAAGACACAACAGCCAGTAGAAATTGACAGCTGTGTGGAGGATGAAAAGGAGCAGGTCTGGATCAAGGTAACACCTAGAGAAAGATGTAACCCCTAGGTGGCGCTATCCCAAGGGCTGCTACCCCTGCCTGTTTGACTACAGACAGGTTGAGGGGCCTAGGTCCTATGGCGGGTGCCTCCACCCAGAGGTCGGGGTTTGTAGTGGTTAGACTAGCTTGGTCACAGCCCTCTGGGACACTGAAACCCCTTTTATTCCCTCTAGTGGCTCACACAGTACACCGGAGTTACAGCCCCAATACCCCCACGTACGTATACACACACTGTTCACTCATATAGATACCACTTACCCTCGAGACTGATTCTGCAGCACGTCTCTGAGGACCCCCTGTAAAATAAAGTTAAACAACATACACAGCACTGTTTCCATAAGTACCAACACCACAGACAGTATATAGTATAACAACAACAAATCTGATTTATTTAAGGGGCAGTAACACGGAAGGGGGAAATCAGGTTAATTGGTGGCATTAAATCACAGTGCTGTGCATGCATACAGGGGCTGAAAAGTCACACTCTGGGTACCCAGGTTGGGGGGGGGGGCTAGCCAGGTCCGTTGCCTGGGGTTTGGCTGGCAGGTGCAGATGGATAGGGCCCTGTAGAAGAAAATATATGCACAACACCCAATTGTAATCTAGAGCCGGATGGCTCAGTCCATGAAGCAAAGAAACAACAAGAATTAGATGACACACTTGTGATTGAAAACAGACTGCCGGGGAATACCCTGATTTGTACTCACAATACCCAAGCTGAAAACCGGATGGCGGATGTTCTTCTGGATTACCAGAACAACAAGGCATGGAGACAAAGTCCTTGTGACTGGACCCCACTGCAGTTGATAGCAAACGGATTTATTCTGAGACAAGCTGGGGTTTGCTTCCAGCTTCAACACACAACACACAGCACTGGGGATTGGAAATAGCGATTCCCCACAAGCAGTATGCACATTCATATGTAAAAGGAAAGTACTATACCAGGCAGACTGCTCCTCGATCTCGATCGCAATTACTGCAAAATACCCGGGAGCACACACAGCAGCTTAGTTCCTGACAGACCGAGCGCGATTCAGCAATTTTTCCAGTCTTCTACAGGGTGAGCCTGGTTTCCACACTTCTGGTGCTTCTTTCTCCTCACAACTCAGATTCAGTTCAAACGGGCACTCCCAAAGGCTGCTGACCGAAACTCAGGGCCTCACACGCGCTTCCCGTATGAAACTATACACCACAGAAGCACAGAGCTCCTTCTCTCTTCACAGTCACAACTGATCTAATCTTTCCAGTCACAGAGCAGGGCATTTCCTTTAGCTCCACACCATTCTGTTGGCTGGTTCAGCTGTCACTCACAATAAGACTTCCTCTGTTGGTGGAAAAAAGTGCCAAGGTTAAAACTATGTTTCCCAGAGTCACTGCCCATACAATCCCCTTGTGGCTGGCTCAAAATTGAGAGTCCAAGTTCCGATTCGTCCATAGGCTCCATTTTAAGGTCTCCTTATCATCCTGATTGGTCCAAGTCAGCTATTCAGGACCAAAATGAAAGAGTTACACTGAAACAGTTCATGCTACATAGAAACATAGAAACATAGAATTTGATGGCAGATAAGGACCGCTTGGCCCACCTAGTCTGCCCATTTCGCTACCTAATGGATAAGCTGCAGATCCTAGTTAACCAGCAGCCTACTTCTTCCTACCCCAACCCCCTAGAATTGCCTTATGACTGTCCCATGCATGCTTGAATTCCACCACTGTTTTTGACTCCACAACCTCTCCGGGAAGGCCGTTCCATGCATCCACAGCCCTCTCTGTGAAAAAATACGTCCTTAAATTACCTCTGAGCCGCCCCCATCTTCAAATTGTGCCCCCTTGTTCTTGCACACCTCTTTTTTTGAAAGATGCTACCCTCTTGGACTTTGTTGATTCCCTTGAGGTACTTGAAAGTTTCTATCATGTCCCCCCTCTCCCTTCTTTCCTCGAGGCTATACATATTAAGCTGCTGAAATGAAGATAGGTTAGACAAACTACATTTTCTCAGTCACTCTAAATGATTGCTGGCAAACAGTTATATCTTTCAACAAGGCTCCCTCTGCACATGTAGCAGCAGCAGAAATGGAGCGAATTGACAGCAGCCTGAGCGGGATTCAAGCATTAAATACACAGTCCCCCCATACAAGCTAATTAAGTCTGCAACAGACAGCTCTTAAAGAGACAGTACGTGGAGGCTCAAATAGCACTCATTTGGAACCACATTTAAACAGCTCAGATGCCGAACACTGCCTAGACTTGAAGCATTCAGGCAAGCTCTTGGAAGACTTTTGGGAACCCCCATTTGCAGGGGGGTTACATAGTGAAAAAAAATCATACTGTGGGTAGGTTACAGATCACCATCATTGACCACCGAATAGAGTCTGAGATTTATTTCCAGAATCCATAACCTTGAACCGGGTAACGAAATTATAATACTCAGTGATTTTAATATGCTGGGGATAAAGTGGTAACAGAATGCAGGTACTTTACAACTCAAAAATGACTTCCTAGAAATAATTGACATATTATGGTGTTCTCACTGGGATTTGATATTAATGATCTTAAGATCAATCCGGTCCTTTGGTCCAATCATTGCACGGTGCAGTTCATGCTTGGGGCTCCTGCCATAAGCCCTTCCCCTGTTGAGATGATTTGCTGTAGCCCTTCTGAGGTTTGACCCCTGAGGGTTTTGGCGCAGCGAATTTGTCTAGAGTGGAGTGATGCTTGCGGGAGGTGTTGTGGTGGGGTGCGCCTACAGTGGGGTGTTATCCGACACTATTAACTCCCTCGCACCTGTCAATGTCACGACCCCAGAACTTACGTACCTGAGATCGCCATGGTTTGATGGTGAAATCAAGGAGATGAAAAGCGGTCGGAGATGGGCGCTGCTGGAAGAGATCCCGTCTGGATGTGGACAAACTGGCTCTGCGTGCCCACTATGCTGGGTACCAGGAGGCAATCAACCGTAAGAAGACAGTGTTTTTGTCTAAGGAGATTGCTGCCGGAAGGAACCGACTGGCCTCACTTTTCCGGACTGTCGATAGACTTCTACATCCAGTCTGTGTATGGCTCGGAAGGGTTTCTTCTAACACTGATTGTGAGGATTTCGCTCGGTTCTTTTCAGACAGGGTGTCCGCGATCCGGCGTGCGGCTCCTTCAGTCAACAATGACATAGCTGGCAGTGATCGCCTGATGTGTTCTGAGTGCACTCCGTCTGGTTGGGGAGAGTTTAGACCAGTGGAGGTTAGTGAGGTTATTGAGGTAGCAACCAATATGAAGCATACCTTTTGTGAACTGGACCCGGTGCCAACGTTTTTAATGAGATGCGTTGACTCTGTCGGCCCGGTGTTTGCCTCGATTGTACGGTGTTCCCTTTCTGAGGGTGTCTTTCCAGATGCCTTGAAGGAGACTCTGGTGAGACCCCTCTTAAAGAAGCCATCTTTGGACCCGAGATCAAGGCAAATTACCAATCAGTCTCTAACCTTCCATTTGTGGGAAAGGTTATTGAGAAGGTGGTAGCGCTTCAGTTGGAAGAGCACCTCATATCTCATGAGTTGTATGAACCCTTCCAGTCGGCTTTTTGTGCCAGACATAGCACCGAAACTGCACTTGTTCGGGTGCAGAATGACCTGCTCAGAGCTAGAGATTGGGGAGACAAGACAATTCTTGTTCTTCTCGATCTCTCCTCAGCATTTGACACTGTGGACCATTGTGTGCTGCTTGCCCGCCTTGGGGACCTATGCGGACTCACCGGTAATGTCATCAAATGGTTTGAGTCCTTTCTTACCAACAGGAGGCAGTGGGTTATAATGGGAAATTTCTCATCTACACCCAGCCTACTTCTTTGTGGAGTTCCTCAGGGATCAGTATTGGCTCCAATGTTGTTCGCAGTGTATATGCTGCCTCTGGGTGGGATCATTAGGAAATCAGGCTGAGTTTTCATTGCTATGCCGATGATACTCAGCTGTATTTTCCTTTACCCGGAACATCATATGCAGTGGATGTGCTTAATATCTGTCTGGCGAGATAAGCGACTGGATGGCCTCCAGCTGGTTGCGGCTGAAGCCCGATAAGGCGGAGGTATTAGTAGTGGAGTTGAACAGAGTTCGTGATAGGATGGCATCTGACACAGAAACTGGGCTTGTCTAGGATCTGTGCCATTGAAAACCTCCTCTTGGGTGCGAAATCTTGGTGTGATTCTGGACAAAGATCTAACCATGGAGGCTCAAATATCCTCCGTGGTTCGTACCTGTTTTTACCATCTTAGAAACATTGCCAGGATTAAGTCCCTTGTTCCGCCTCTGGACCTCCCTACTCTGATATATGCCTTAGTCACATCTAGGCTTGATCACTGTATTGCGCTCTATCTCGGGGTCACGGGAGGATCTCTCCACAGATTGCAGCTGGTGCAAAACGCAGCTGCCCGGTTGTTGACCGGGCAGCAAAAGTTTTGCCATATTACAACCGGTTTTGTAATGAATTGCACTGGCTGCCAGTCAGGTGGAGAGTCCTCTTTAAGGTGGGTCTTCTCACCTATAAGGCCCTACACGGGCAGGGCCCTGGTTACCTGTTAGACCTTCTGTCACTTGCCTTCTCCTCGTGCCCTCTTCGTTCCTCCAGTGAATGCTTCCTGACCATTCCCAGAACTAGGCTGAAATCCGCTGGCGACAGAGCATTTAGCGCCGCGGCCCCTGTTCTGTGGAATTCCTTACCAACTATGGTCAGAGAAGCTTCGTCAATGGATGTTTTTAAGGCCCAGCTTAAAGCTTTTTTCTTTTCTAAAGCATTTAATGTTTAGATGAATATTTATAGTTATGGCTTGGTTTTTGTAAGATTTATATTTATTATGTGTAATGTTTATACTTATTATATCTAAATGCCTGTTTTAATGTTTGTACGGCGCCCAGAGCCTCTGGGATTGGGCATCTTTTAAATAAATTTTGCCTTGCCTTGCCAACTATAGAACATGTCCAGGATAATACTAGAGGGGAGAACATACTGGACATTGTGTTGAGCAGTATGGAGGAAGATATCATAAATTGTAGAGTCAGGGAACCACTTGGTGGTAGAGACCACAATATGGTCCAATTCGAAATGAAAAACTGTAATGACAAAAGTCTGTGGAAAACCTATAGTGAAATGTTTCCATACAGCAGATTTCCCTGCAATAAAAAAAATATTGCAGCACTGGAACTGGAAGAGTGATTTTGAAGGGCTTACCCTGGATGAGGTGTGCAAAAAATTCATAAATAAAATCCAAGATTGTAAGACTAGGTTTATCCCTAAGAGACTCAAATACAGTTTGCAGGGGAAATTACCATCATGGTGTTCACTTAAGATCAGGAGGATAATAAGAAGTGAAACAAAAACAACAGGAACTTGGAAGGCAAAGAAAACTAACTCAGTGATTCAGTGGGATTCATACAAAAAACACACATTAAAATCTGTAAAAAGGACAGTCCATAGCTAATATTCAATCCAAATGGGTGGAGGAGGCAAATATCCACCTCACCCCGAAGGAATGGATTAAAGTTTGGACCAGGGTGCATAAAACTACTGCCTCTACGTCTTGGCGTGACTTTAGATGGAAGGTGTGTGCTTGATATTTTTTTTAATTTGTTCCTTTTGGCTCCCTGGCAGTTGCTTTGTGATTTCTCAACATCTCAGGGCGGGGTCCACAGCTCACTGCTGGAGAGGATGTGAGGAAGGCGGTACACACTGTGATGTTCTGCCCCTTACTTATGATTATTGTATGATATTGGTATTATAAATACATGTTCTGTGTATGACATTTTGGTGTGCGAGGAATTTGGCCTGTAACTTCAAGGTGTCAGTGACTGAGAACTACATGATGTAATTAAACAGACCAGGAGAAAATGGTTAATTGAGACATCCTTCCAGAGACAGTTTATTGCCTGCTGCTGCTTTTGAAGTTAGAACTTAAATACGAATTTTATGATGATTCAAGAGAAAGGTAATTGGGCTACTTCCTCTCTGATTAGCAACTAGCAGAAGAGTCATAAAATACCTCAGATCTCACTGGCATAGGAAATCAGCCAAGGGACATGACAGATGTGGGAATGTTAAGGTCAAAGGGAAATGTTTAATTAAAGGATGCCATATTTAGGAAATGTTTTTTTTCTTCTGATGTACCATTAATGTTAAAATACCTCCTGGTAGTAAATTATGTTTGTAATAATTAACTCTAAAAGGAGGAGCTAGATGACTCACCAAGGGGTTGGGGAGATAGAGTTGAAAATGTATCATTGTTTCTGAAATGTGTGGTATCATTCTTGGGACTCTGAGGGAAAGACAGTTCTCTGATTTAACAAGCACTTAAAGGAAATACTTAGAGAAGAATTAAGTGTCTGTGGTAGGAGTTTGGATTTCTGCAACTTTCCTTTTTATTTGTAGATGACTGTGAGATTTGTGATATTTGTTCTGTATGTTATGTTTCCTATTTTTATCATATTCTAGTAAATCACATTTTTTAAAGATACTGCCTGGGTGTCTTCTCAGTTTCTTTTTGCATGTGAAATGCCTGTATTTTAAGTCTGACAACTGTTAAAAAGGCTTGATGGTGTTACTAAGCTTGAAAAAAGGTAAGAATATACCAAAGGTTTCTTTTAGAGTTTTAAGGGTTCATTTTGGAGATCTGGCTAGGTGACCCTGGCAAAGGATTGTATAGCAATCCCCGAAGAGGGTACCTATCTGAGCCTATACATTGGGTATGCCAACATAAGGCTGACAGTTTGAATGCCCCCAGAATGCAAGGCTAAAGGTGATTCAGACCCAAAGCAGATGGATGGGTTACCCTGTCTGTTACCTGTTCACACTATTGCACTCTGAGGTTGGCACTGTGGAAGCAGAGGGCCTGGCCTGTGGAGTGCGTTTGTGACACATACTACCACATTTTCTGGGAGTGCCTCATTATTAAACCCTTCTAGACTGAGGTGGCAGAAGCCTTAATGAACTGCTGAAGTTGATCATTCTGCTCACCTTTGAGCACTTAGTTTTGGGTCTCCCACCAAGGGAGGTTAGAACTGCTGATAAAACTTATTTGTTCTTAATTTTAATTGTAGCAGCATGTAAAGGTATTACTCTGCACTGGCTCTCCAGATCCCCATCTCAGCTGATACATTGGGAGCGTACCCCGGAGGTAGCCCCTACCAGTGCCTTACCTTTCGGAGGGACCCACCAGCGAAGGGATATGCCGAGCTACCTCGGGGGTGCATAATGTGAGGTAAGGGTCGGCGTCAGGGGAGAAGGGCAGACAGAAGGACCAAGCAGGCCTGAAGGAGAGGCTGGCCAGTGGAGCAGAGGAGCAAAAAAAAAAAAAAAAACTTTCCTCAACAACAATCAGAAAGGGACTTGGGAGTCCTTGTCTCTAGTGAGCTAAAGTTCACTAAGCAGACTAATGCAGTCATTGGTAGGGCAAACAAAATTATATGGACCATACATAATAATATAACAACAATAGAAGCAAAAGTACTACAGTATTACCCTTATATCGAGGATATGTTCATCCTCACATTGATTACTGTTCTCAGCTATGGTCTCCTCAAAATAAAACTGACAATAGAAACCCTGAAAAAGTTCAACGCAAATTCACAAAATGCATCATTGGTCTAAAAGATATAAGCTATGCAGATCGACTGAAATCATTAAGCCGTATGTCACTAGAAACAAGGAGGTATAGGGGTGACTTGTTAATGTTGTGGGAAGTCATAAATGACTCAGCTCTGTTTCTGGAAATGGGCTTCGACTAGTGTTGCTCAGGTAGTGCTTTTGTGGAGCCTACCACTATGTGTCAGATGGTGCTGGTATCCTGACTTGGATCCTACCGGATATCCTGCCAAACACAGATGTAGGATCCAGGGTCAGACAGTGATGGATCCTAGTTAGGATCTAGGTATGCTGGTTAAGATCCATGGATCTGGGGACAGATAGTGATGGATCCTAGGGCAGATAGTTAGGATCCAGGGCCAGACAGTAATGGATCCTGGTTAGGATCCAGGTATCCTAGTTGGTAGGATCCATGGTCAGATAGCACTGCTGTCCTACCACAGCAACTGTCTGGCCAAATTGGAGGTATCTGATGGTATCCTGATTTCTAGGATACTATCTGAGCAACAGTAGTTTCGACTACAAACAAAACGTTAAAGAAACAAGAGGGCACCCCCTACAGTTACACAGCTTCCACTATAAAATAAGTAAGAGAAAATTATTTTATACAAGAAGAGTTGTGAACGCCTGGAATATTTACCTTTACGCATAATTACTAGAAAAAGCAAATTGTCTTTAAAAATAGACTGGATATGTGGCCACTGAATACCAGGTGTACACACGGATAAGGATTTTTTGGGAACTTATATGAGCAGCGTGCCACGGGTTCCCCAGGCAACCGCAGTATGAACTGCAGTATATTATTGTTGCTGTTGTTTTTCACAGATGGAAGTCTTTTGTGTCCAGCGGATACCGGTTTATCAGTACAAGGGTTCCCCTCTTAGTCCTGGATGGACGGGGATGACTTGGGAGGAACATAATGGGTTTGGTTTAGGTGGGGGGGAGGGGGGAGGCAAGATGAGCAGGTGAATAAGCAGTGGATTAAAAGGAATCCTATAGACTGTAGGGGCTGTGTATTGGCCCAGTGGTAGTGCTTAATGCTCTGATGCACAAATTGAGAAGTGAGCCTGGATCATTTGTGAGTTGGCAGATTAGGTTGGGGATTTCGTGACTACTGCAGTGGGCCATGAAACGTTCCTCTGCAGGGGATTTGCTGTGTGTTGGCAAGGCCACATGTCTGCATGATGTCAACAGAGAGAGAACAAAGGGGGATAGGTAGAAAATCAGTGTTTGTGGGGAATGGCACAAGATGTCAGAATGATGATAGCCCAGTTCTCTTGGGCCTGGCACTGCTCGGAGTGGTCCCTCTAGGTACCTATATAGTTAGGGGTGGAAAATTGCTGGAGTCTTGAGAAGGGGGAGGAGCCTGTCTGCAGTGATAAGAACATTCAGATCAAAAAAATCAGATTTTTGGGGTGGAATACCAATCTGAAATACAGGTACCTTATCTAAAGCTACCTGCTGAGTGCAGCACTTAATGTGGATGAATGCAATAAAATCTCCTTGGTATTTGACAAATTTCTTGAATGCTACATCAATAATTTTTGGTCTTTGATCTCAGCATTATACTAATTTTTTTTTGGTTTTTTTTTTTATTTATCATGCTTTTGTGCTTCCGATCTTCCCCTCAATGCCCCTAATGGAGCTTCATTACTCATACCGACTCACCATCCCAAAGCTACCCCGGGTGGCACTGGGTGGGCACCCCTCCCCATGGTTGTGCGCCTCCCCATGGTCAATGTAGGCTTGCCCTGGCTTACCCCCCAGTGCAGGGCCATGGGAGCAGGACCCCCGGACACTGGTGGCAGCGGGAGCGGGGGCATCATGGCAGAGGGACCAGAGATTTTATTAGCTGTGCGGCAGTACCTGGGAGCGGAGACAATCCTGCCCCCCACAGGTAACGGCACTGACACAATGGGTCCCCCCAGGCTCCGCCAGAGGTCCACATGTGTGTTGGACCCTCTAACCCCTTCCCCGAGAAGGAGAGTTGTCTCTAGGACACTCGGTCCTTCTCCCACCGGCCAGCCTTCCAGTGTCCTGAGTCCATTTCCGAACTTGGGTCATTAGCGTCCCAGACGGACGCTCTGCCTCTGTGCCAGCAGGCCAGCCCTTTATACTCTTTTTAAAGGGAAACTACAGACAACACTTACAAACAAAATATGTTGTGCAGACCATTTTTATTTGTGGGTGTAGTCCTAGTGTGTCCTTCCTTTTATTTGCTGTTAAGAGTGCATTGGGGAGGAGCAGAGTGGTGGGAGGGGGCAGATGTTAGAACAGAGCTGAGGGAGCCTGTTTGAGAAGTCTGCCTATCTGGCAGAGGTCTTGATGAAGGGGAAAGAGAAAGAACAAGATTCAGAGTTTCTCAAAGAGTAGGAGGAAGGAAGAGGATAGCTGAGGAGAGACATGAGAAGCATGGAAGGGAGCCAAACCAGAACTTGGAGATAAAGAAGATAATGTGCAAAACATATCTGCTCTCAAGGGGGGGGGAGGTGTAGGGGGAACAGTGATGGGACAGGGAGGAAAATTTAGGGCAAAGCAGCAGGTTAAATTAAAAAGGAGATCCAGTCTGGCCATAGCGGATGTGGAGGCTGCTTTGTATACCACATCCCTGTCATCTGGGTAGGATCATTTACACAGTGATCACCTGGCAAACAGGAAAGTGGGAGACATGAATTGTTCCACTGTAGTACAGTACCTCACGTTTAAGGAGGAGCTTCCTGTGGATGGCATCAGTGTGACAGGTAAAGTCGAGGTGACTGTCCAGCCAAATTAAACGGGGGGACTACCTCCAACAAGGAGGCAGCCAGTGTCCTGAAGACTGGGAAGGGTTGGAGTCTGGTTGGTCGTTGCCTGGTACCAAAGGTCATAAGGTGGGTTTACAAGAACCTGGCCATTGCAACTTGATCTGTGCCATTCACCTGCTACTCCCCTGGCACCACTTCTGACCTGCCTTTACACTATGGGAGCTGTGTACTGGTGCAGGGTCATTCTGTATGTCATAGTGAACTTCCTGCTGGCCGCTGCTGGATTTCCTCCTAGGAGGGCCAAGCAGCATACAAATTGTACATCCCCAATCTTGGGCAGGCAATCAGGTGTCCTCTTCCTCCTCCTCCACACAATCCCTCTCATGTTGCCCAGAGTCTCACCCCTCCTTTTACAACAAGACCAGTACTCGGGTGAGATGTTGGTTATAGGAGCTGGGTTTTGGCGTGATGCAGGGTGACCTGGTGCTGTACCAGTGTAGGTGGAGCAGCATGTTTACACGCTAGTTAAAACATTTGCACTGGTACTCAGACCCACAAAAACAGTGATTGCTTTGCGCTGCAATGGAGTGATCTGCAATACTCCGCAGACTGTTTACGCAGCCTGATCTGCAATGGTGCAACGCATCTGCACCTGTCACAACATTGCAGAAGATTGGGTTGGGTAAATATCCCTACAGAGACTGTTTTTGTGGCATTAAGGGTGTTAAAGTAGCACAGCACAAGCTCTGGGCATTGCCAAAATAGCTCTGGACATCTGTACTGCTAACTTAGGAACCAAGGAGTCACAGATGTAGAGCAGTGTGTCATCCTGTCACATATGCATGTTCAAAGAGAAGCAAGCTTAGGGAACCACATTCCAAAAAACTGAGAGTAGGATGTAGCCCAGTACCAAGTCGTGCTGGATACCTGACCTGATTGGGAGGGCAAGGGAAAACATTCTGAACAGTTCTCTTTATGGAAGCAGGACTTTAGAGGTTTGGCTGTGCTGCTCTTATGTATATGGGATAAGCACAAAGGAATCATAGTGGAAAGGAAGGGGGGGAGGGAGAAAGAGCTGTAGATTGGGCATGGTCAGATGTAATAGTGTAGGTAGGGAAAAATGGGTAGACTGGATGGGCCAAGTTGTCTTTATCTACCATCAAATTCTGTGTTTCCATGTTCTGTAGAACTCTAAACACTGCTCTGATTAAGCAATGCTGCATGACATAGTGTACATTGTTGTGGGATAGCTGCGTGCCTCATGTGTTGTGAGGAACATGACATAACTGAGTGCCTTCATCCATCCATGAAGTATCATTATCCCACAGAAACACACCCTGCAGTGTCTAACTGCCATTGTAAAATGCATCTAAATTTAACAATAAAAAATGAAATGTGGTTTAAACATAGTTTCTGTAATCTGAAAATGTATCCATACACCGCAGAGAAAATAACCTCTTTAATATTCCATTATGTAGAATGTATGTATGCCACGTAAAACAAAAATGCTAACTTTTAGGGACATGGAGATGGTGTACTAATCCACATGTTCTGTCAGTGTCCTTTCCCCTTTAATTCCTGCGAGAAAGTCTTCAAGCTGGCTCCTCCCACCCACCTGGGTGGTAACTCCCTTAGCACCTCCTGTGATGCCAGTTCTTCCTTTACGCAGGAAGAAGGTTCCCTTCTTATCGCTTTCAAATATACTGTGGCCCTTTGCTATTTTTTTCCAAAATAAAACAAACTTTTGTCTTCATTACTCGATTTTCTTCTCGCCGTCATTATGGATAAAGCGAAGTCCGCTCTGGGGTTCCAAAAATGCAGTTGGGAGCAACTTACATCGTGATGGGACTCGCATTCCTCATGCACAATGTTCAGGCCTGCATTCATTACCATTCACTTCTTCCAGCAACTCTCGACGATCACCAAGCGCACCTACTCGTTGGCCGTCCAGATGACAGAGATCTGCACATTCGTTTGAAGGACATTGTCGGGTGGTCTCCGTGGCTGTGGGGTCTGTCGAGCAACTTGTGGCTTTTGAGGAGGCCGTGGCCAAGGCTGCAGTGCAGCCCTCCCCAGCTTCAGCCTTTTTGCCACTTTCTTTGGGTGCTTTGTTTACAGGTGCCAGTCCACTTTGGGGCAGGGTCCTAAGGGCACTAAGTCCAAGAAAACAAAAAAGGACAAAGAGAAAGAGACCAAGAAGTGGTCTCACCAACGTTCGTGGGATTGGGAGCGATTTCAGGCCTCCGATTCCCACACTTCACCGGAACACTTGGTTTCAGCCGATGTTTCAGATTTGTCCACCGGCTCTGCAGTCTCCCTGTCGGGCCAGTTGGCCGAGACTCATGCTGACCTTCCAGCTGAGATTTTTCTCGACCTGGTCAACACTTTGTCTGCCAAGGAGGTTGATACCTCCTTGTCCAGGACTCCTGTCCTGACCTTCTTGGGGGGGGGGATGGGGCAGTCCACTGTTTTGCCTCTTCCCACTTCAGAACTTCAAGACCTGGAGAGAGAGAGCTCGGTCTTGGCTGGCCCCCTCTGAGAGCCACCGCTGGTCCACCCAGTAGTCCTGATTGAGGTCCCACTCCAGAAGCCTGGAGTCAGGCAGCCTGCATCGTTCACGATGTTTGTGCTCCAGGCATTCGTGTAAGTGGCGCCACTGCTATTCCTCATCCTCTTTGGATGAGGAAAGGCACCAGCACAAGATGCATCGGTGTTATGAAGATCTTATGTGGCAGAAGTTCTGGCTGACCCAGATCAAGCTGATTGTGGCTTCCCTGGCCCTTCCTTGGATGCCACTACCAGAGCCGCAGCAGATTCTGCCCCAGCAGGAACCAGTTCATACGGTCCTAGCTCGGCCCATGCTGGCCTCTCCGCCGATCCTGGTGGAACTGCCATCCAAACACTCGACATCTGGTGCCCTGATGAAGGACGCTTGACCGGGCAAGGGTTTGCCCCATCAGCTGTCAATCACCATCACCCCAGACCACCCTAGGTGGGTGAGTGGGGACTCGGGTGGGTGACCGCTGTTTCATGATTCTTCAGACTCTGGGGGTTCCTCCCTTCACTTCTGGCCATTAGACGTGGAGTCAGTGGGGGACTTATCTACAGACCAGAGCCCAACTTCCTTTATGGGCCTGCTCCATTTAATCTCTGAGTCGATGGGACTCAAGCTGGAACCCATCCAAAACTGGAAACGGTACCTGCTCACTGAGATTCTTAATCAGGGGGATACCCCTATGGAGGCCTTCCCGGTCCAGGTTGCAGTTCTTGGTTCTGCCTTGGAGCTGTGGCAGCATCCGGTGTCTTGTCCTGCACCATTGGCCCGCATGGCCCGCAGGTACACGGTCCCTACTAGATCCCTGTCGAGATTCAAGGAGCATCCCATGGCTGACGGGCTCATTGCTGACTCTGTTTTCAGGTGCATGGGCAATGTCGGGGATGTGGACAAACCCCCTGGTAAGAAGTTAAAGAAACTGGTCCACATGGCAAAAAAAATGTATGCTGCTCCTTCACTCAGCCTTCGGCAGACGAGCTCGTCCCTTCTGATGGCCCACTTCTCGCATGCCCTCTTGGTGTCCCTGGATGAGGTGCTCCCCCATCTCCCCGCTGACCTGCAGACCACAGTGAAGCAGATGTGAGATCATGGATGTGCTGCTGTGAAGCAACAGTTTCAGATGGCCATGGACATTGGAGACTCTTGTGCCTAGTCCATGGCGCATCAGTTGCCATGCACTGCAGGGCTGGGCTGCACATCTCCACCTTCACAGTGGATATGCAGCACAAGTTGACAGATGTGCCCTTCATGGGGACCAGCTTGTTTGGAACCAGGGGAAAGGAGGGGCACCTTAAAAGGATGTAAAAGTCCAACGCCCCCTTGGACTCGGTGATTTCTGCCCAGAAGGACTCTAAGGGCTCCAAGCAGTCTAAAAAGAAGCCCTTACGGTATGCCTTTGTCCCTGGCCAAACCTGTCCAGCCCCAGGCTGGACAGCAATAGGCCTGGTGCCCTCGGCCCAAGTCCATGGCCTCGGTCATCAGGAAGCCTGGAGACGAGGTCCCGGTGATCTCTCAGCCGGGCCTTCCTCCAGTTCAAAGCCTGCCCAGTGACAGGATGTTGGTGCCCTCCCTCTGCCATCCTGAACCCTATGGGTCCTCCCATGGGGGGCCGGCTCCACCACTTCCTTTCTACCTGATCTGCTGTCACCATGGACAAATTCTCGAGGTGTTCATCCAGCGTCTGCTTCTGGAATTCAAGGCTTAACCCCCCCCCCAGCCGAGCCCGTGCCCTATGAGAGGACATGATGGCAGTCGACATTCAGTTGGCCCTGTGGGATGACATTGCCGAACTCCTTCACAAGGATGTAGTGGCTCCCATCTCAGACCCCCAGCCAGGGCTTGTCTCCAGGTACTTCCTAGTACCAAAACACTTGGGATGGCTGGTGCCCCATTCTAGAGCTACACAACTTGAACAAATTCATCAGGTCCTGCACCTTTAGGATGGTAACTCTGTCCTAGATCATACCATCTTTGGCGCTAAACATGTGGTTTTGCTCTCTGGATCTTCAGAATGCATTCTTCCATATTCCAATGCCTATGTCTCACTGGCAGTTCCTCCACTTTCAAGCAGATAAAACCCTTTACGAGTTCCAGGCCATGCCCTTCTGCTTGTCCTCAGCCCCTGGGTCACCAAATGCGTAGCAGTGGTGGCTGCCCACCTGAGGTGCTGGAGAGTCTGGGTATATCCTTACCTTCTCAGGTAATTCACTTCATCGAGGCAGAGCTTCACTCTTGCAGAACCAGGGCCTGGCTTCTGGTGGACAGGGCAGAGGCTCTTGCCTCCTTTGCCCAATCATTTCAGAATGGGCAATTGCGCTCTGCTCGGAACTTCCTGTGTCTTTTGGGCTACATGGCAGCCTGCACCAGTGTAGTCCTTTGGGCTCGCTGGAGAATGCGCTTCCTGCAGTGGGAGCTGGCCAGCAAGTGGTCTCAGTGCAGGGATCACGTCCACCAGCTGGTCACTGTGACCCAGCGAATGTGAGACACGCTCCAGTGGTGGAACATCTACAGAAGCATATCTCATTTGTCCTTCCAGAGCTGATGGTCCTCCTGATGACCGACACCTCTCTCATGGGCTGGGGAGCCCATTTGGGATCACACAGTCTACAGGTTCTGGACCCCTGAGGACTCCTGATGTCACATCAACCTGGAGCTCAGGGTGGTTCAGCTGGCGCTGTTGGCTTTTGCTCCACATCTCAGGTGTCAGGTGGTTCAGGTCCAAATTGACAACACCACGACCATATACTACTGTATCTCAACAAGCAGGGCAGCATGCACTCCCTTCCACTGTGCAAGGAAGCTTTCCGCAGCTGGACTCTCATGCACACTGTTGAGGCTGATCTCTTGGCCATCCATGTGGTCGGTGTCTCCAACCAGCTGGCGGATGCTCTCAACCAGGTGCGTGAGGCGTCTCACAAGTGGTCTCTCCATTTTGAGGTAGTGCACAGTCTGTTCTTCCAATGGGGCACCACTCTGGTGGACATGTTTGCCTCCAGGGAGAACAGAGAACACAAAGCTGATGCTGTTCTGTGCTCACCCCCCTCCCTTCAGCAGGGAACACTGCAGGGGGATGCCTTCTTGGGGCCCTGGACCCCAGGCCTCCTCTATGCCTTCCCTCCCTTTCCCTCGATTCACAAGGTGCTGCTCAAGGTGTGGAGGGACAAGGTACAGGTGATCCTGGTGGCTCTGGACTGGCCACACCAGTTCTGGTATCCTGATCTCCTCAGCCTCAGCAGCAGGACACCGAGGCATCTTCCTCTATGCCTGGACCTGCTCTCCATCAATCAGGGTATGGTACTCCACCTGGACCTTCAATCCCTGCACCTGACAGCCTGGTTCCTGAGCGGCTAGAGTTCCAGGCTTTGGGTCTCTCCAAAGATTTCCTCAACATTGTAGAGGCTTCTCAAAAGGAGTTGACCAGGAAATGCTATGCTTTCATATGGAAAAGACTCTCCATTTGATGTCAGGGCAAGAGGCTGGACCCTTTGTCCTGTCCAGTGGCTAGCATCTTTCACTACCTCTGATCCCTTTCCCACTCAGGCCTTAGGTCGACAACCCTTAAGGTGCACCTGGCAGCCATCTCTGCTTACCGAGCGCGGGCTGGTCAGCAGTCGGTGGCGCAGGAGAAGGTGGTCTGGCACATTTTTAAAGGCCTTGACCACATTTCCCATCCAGTGCGTGAACCACAACCACCTTGGGATCTGTTGCTGGTTTTGGCAAAGCTCATGGGAAAGTCTTATGAACCTATACACAGGTGTGAGATGTCACACCTGTTATGGAAGACTGCCTTCTTGGTGGCTGTCACATCAGCCAGAAGGACCAGTGAGATCAAGGCACTCTCGGTGGAGTCTCCATACCTGGTCTTCCACAGGGACAAGGTTGTCCTGTGCCCCAGCCCAAAGTTCCTCCTGAAGGTTGTGTCAGATTTCCACCTTAACCAGGTGATTACTGTCCCAATGTACTTCACCAGTCACACCTCAGAGGCCAAGCACAGGCTCCATAATTTGGACCTGAGCTGAGCATTACCCTATAATAAGGAGCACACTGCTGGAGTTCAGGGAGAGGTTCACCAGGTATTTGTCACCTTCGCTGAAGCCGCACCTGGCAGACTGGCAGCTAATGGATGATTGGCAGGTGGATTGTATCCTGCATTGACTTCTGCTATAGGGTGGGGGATAGGGAGTCTTCTGATGGGCTAAGGGCTCATTCCACCTGTCAAACTGCTGCCTCTGGGGCTGCTTCCAGGGATGTCTCTGTCCTGGAAATCTGCAGGGCTGCTACCTGGAGGTCAGCACACACCTTCATTTCCCACTACTGCATCGACCTTGGGTCACGCCGGGATGCTGGTTTTGGGGCCTCAGTTCTCCAATCTTTATTCCCTAAATAGGGTGTGTGTGCCTTGCCTCCCTCCTCCCAGGAGAGCTGCTAGGAGTCTGCCAGGACATGGGATTAGTACACCATATCCATGTCCCTAGGAAAACAGGTTACTCACCTGGAATACTAGTTCTAGGAGTGGTATATGGTGTACATCCACATGGACCCACCCGACCTCTCCTGGCAGTGGCGCACTACTCTGCTTCCAGCGGGCAAGAACTGGCGTCATGGAGCAGTGCTAGGGAAGCTGCCACCTGTGTGGGTGGGAGGAGCCAGCTTGAAGACTTTCCAGCAGGAATTAAAGGGGAAAGGACACTGCCAGAACATGTGGATGTACACTATATACCACTCCTAGAATTACTATTACAGGTGAGTAACCTGTTTTTCTGTTCAGTTCCACTGGAAGAATGCCCCTCACTCACAGACACACAAAAGAAGGCCTTGTATGGAGTCGTACTAAATCCATACATTAAAATTAAATATAACTTCATTTTTAATGTGGTTGTTTTTAACCTAAGGGGGGGGTAACTTTTTAGGGCCTGGTTGAAGTTTTTCAGTGGATAAAGGTGGCACCCACTCGAGAGGGAGCAATATTAGACTTGATACTCTCAAATGGAGATGGAGAGAGGATCACAGATGTAGAAGTGGGTAGCCATCTGGGAACTAGCGACCATCGAACAGTATGGTTCACAATAAACACAGTAATAGAGTCAAGCCATACAAAGACAAAAGTACTGGACTTTAGGAGGGCTGACTTTGCCATAATGGTGAGTGCCTAAGGAATGCACTAGCAAATGGGCAGGAAGGAGGGTGGAAGAACAATGGGGAATAATAAAACTGCCATCACAGAGGTAACAAGCCTTTGTGTGAAGCAAATAAACAAAACAAGAGCGATGTAAGAAACCACTATGGTTCTCAAAGGAAGTGGCAGTGAAGGTTCAAAGAAAAATAAAGCATTCAGGAAGTACAAGGAATCGCATGAAGGAGCAGGACAGAGAACTGTATCAGTTAAAGCAAAGGAGGCTGGGAAGGCAGTCAGAACAGCAAAGGAGGCAAACCGAGGAAAAGATAGCCAACTCAGTTAAGAGGGGGCTAAAACCTTTATAGGTACATCAGGGAGTGAAGGAAGACCAAGGGAGGGATAGTGAGGCTTAATAAAGGGAGGGAGGGTGGGCAGAGGAGACTGTGAAAAGGCAGAGATACTAAACAAATATTTTGCCTCAGTATTTACGAAGGAAGAGGGGAGATACATAAAACAAACAGTAGTAACACTCTGGATACAAAAGTTGATACCGCCCATTTACAGAAGAAAGGGTTCTGAAAGAACTCTTAAAACTGAAGGTGGACAAAGCAAGGGGCCTGATGGGATTCATCCCAGAATTCTAAAGAACTAAGGGTGAGAACTAGTGACACCACTGACTACCCTTTTAACAAATCATGGGAGGATGGGGTGGTACCGAGGACTGGAGGAGGGCAGATGTGATTCCCTTCACAAAAGGGGGAGCAAGGCAGAAGCAGGAAACTATAGGCGTGTTAGTTTAACCTCAGTGATGGGAAAATGATGGAATCACTTCTAAAGGAAAGAATTAGCCAGTATCTAGAGGCCAGAGGGCACAGGACCCTAGGAGCATGGATTCACAGCGGAAGGTCATGCCAGGCGAATCTGATAGATTTCTTTGACTGGGTGACCAAAGTAGTAGATCAGGGAGGGGCTGTGGACATGGCCTACCTAGACTTTAGCAGGCATTTGACACAGTCACACAAAAGATTAATATACAAGTTAGCCAGCCTGGGAGTGGGTCCCAAGATGACAGCCTGGGTAAAGAATGGCTGGAGAATAGGACACAGAAGTTATAGTAAATGGAGTCCACTCAAAGAAAGGAGGGTTACTAGTGGGGTACCGCAGGGTTCAGTATTAGGACGGTCCTCTTCAATGTCTTTATAAGCGACATTGCAGAAGGACTGGAAGAAAAAGTATGTCTCTTTGCAGATGACACTAAGATCTGCAACAGAGTTGATGCACAGGTGGGGTGGAAAGGATGAGAAGGGACTTGGCAAGGTTAGAGGAATGGTCAAATGTGCAGCTAGATTCAATGCTAAGAAGTGCAAGGTAATGCACCTGGGAAACAAAACCCAGGGGAAGAGTACACAGTGGGGGTGAGATACTAACAACAACAAGAATGAAAAAGGACCTGGGGGTAGTCATATCAGATGACCTAAAGATGGGCAAGCAATGTGAGAGGGCAGCAAGGAGGGCTGGGGGATACTGGGATGCATAGGAGGCATCACCAGTAGAAAACAGAGTAGTTATTATCCCTCTGTACAGACAGCTGGTGAGACCCCATCTGGAGTACTGTGTGCAGTTCTGGAGACCCAATCTCCATAAAGACATAGACAGGATGGAAGCTGTCCAGAGGAGGGCAACTAAAATGGTGCAGGGTCTGCCCGGAAGTCGTATGAGAGAGACTTAAGGAGCTTAATATGTGTAGCCTCAGGAAAGGAGGGAGGGGGACATGATAGAAACTTTCAAGTACCTCAAGGAATCAACAAAGTCCAAGAGGGTAGCATCTTTTAAAAAAAGGTGTGCAGAACAAGAGCACAATTTGAAGATAGAGGCGACTCAGAGGTAATTTAAGGAAGTATTTTTTCACAGAGAGGTTGTGGATGCATGGAATGGCCTTCAAGAGGAGGTTGTGGAGTCAAAATCAGTGGGGGAATTCAAGCATGCATGGGATAGTCATAAGGCAATTCTGGGGGTTGGGGGTAGGAAGAAGTAGGCTGCTGGTTAAATAGGATCTGCAGCTTATCCAGTAGGTAGGGAAATGGGCAGACTGGGTGGGCCAAGCGGTCCTTATCTGCCGTCAAATTCTATAGCCTCAAATTTTAACTGTGGCAGGGTTAGCAACAGAGATTTTCCTGGCAAACTGGTAAGGATAGGACGGAGATTTTTCATGGTCTCCAAAGAAACACCATACATTAAAATTAAATATAACTTCATTTTTAATGTGGTTGTTTTTAATCTGGGGGGGGGACTTTTTAGGGCCTGGTTGAAGTTTTTCAGTGGATAAAGGTGGCAGCCATGTTTGTAATGGATATCAGAGGTGAGTGAAGTGACTTATCAATTCAGCATGTGATATGCCCAAATTCCAAATCCCACTGCCTGAACTTGTTACAACCTGTGCGTTGGTAGAGGATTAACATCTGGGTCTCTGGACTTTTTGAGCCAACCAAGGAGCGGCACATTTCCAATCTGTTTTATAAACAATCAAGGTAATGTTTTAATTCATTCAGCCAGCATTTTGTATCCATAAGCTACTGTGAATTGTGATTTGTGGAGAAAATTAGCAAACTAGTTGCAAAAGCCAGCAAACACCAGCAATTCTTATTTCTTACAGGACTGGTTACAGCAGAAATGTTTCAGAGTGTGCAGAAAAATGAAGTGATGGAAAAAATGACGGAGATGTTTGATGAGGTAAGGCCCCTCTTATTCCTATCTTTACAGCAAGTGAAAATGAATTAATGTTTCTGTACTTCGTCCAGCTCCCAGTCTTTGCCAGGGGGTGGAGTTCCAATGAGAAAAAAACATTTATAAATATAGAGTATTTAAAGTAACAGATGTGCAAACTTCATGTAAATACCAAAAAACTACATTAATCAAAGTTTCTCAACTACAGCCTAGTTCAAAAGAAATACAAAATGACTAATTAAACAAGATTTAAATAAGGTTTCAAAGAAATACAGAATCATATATACCCACAAGATGCAAATGATCAGGGACATCACCATGAAGGACTTTGCCAGAATTCTTGCTTTATTGCAGAAGCCCTTCTCGGGCAAGGGTGTAGCTACTGATACTCCAAGTAAGCCATGGCGTACCAAGTTTAGCAGCAGAGGGTAGCAAACAAGCTGGCCAGCATTGCTGTGCCCTCTCTAGTCCATTGTGTTTAAATTCCATTGTTTGACTTTGTAGGCTTTTTCTTTTCTCTTTCAGCTTTGTTTTGGGGGAAGGGGGTGGCAGAGTGGACCGTGGACGTTAAAGCTGAAGGTCTTAATTAGGTCCACATGGTCTGCCTGCATAGTGATTGGCTGCGGCATCTGGTAGGGGGTGTGGCAAGTCTGGGGCAGCGAGTTTAAATGCCCCAGCAAAGTTAGAAGCCATACTATTAGTTCTATTGTACTGGGAGTGAGAGAAGCAGTAGAAAACTGAGGAGCAGCAGACAGAAGAACAGACTCAGAGCCAACTAAAAGAATGAAGACTTCATGTGGAGTGGCAAGTGAAGCAAATCTGCCTACCTGCAGGGGAGAGAGAGAAGAAATTTCTGCCGTGGTCTTGGACTCGTGGAGCAGTCAGTGGCATCTACCAGTGGGCAGCGAGCACCACACTAGCAGTACAGACAGACAGACAGCAGGTCTAGTGTGGGAATCATCTGATTGGAGCCAGGAACCCTGGACTCGAGTCGGGGGGGCATGCATGAATAACAGTGGGGGAGGGGTAGCAGTGTGGCAGGCTGGTGTACAAATCTGAAATGCCTGGCTACACCCCTGTTCTCGGGTAACCCCTGCCTCTGTGCTTTTGCAGTGAGGTTCTTTAAGATTTAAAGGGGACAGGAAATCTGTGTTAAGTAGCAGCTGTTAGTAATGTTACTACTAACAGAAATGAAAGATTTGCCTCCAAATGAGCCATATTGAACTGTACCTGAATAAACACTGATGTGAAAAATTGTGTTTTCAGTTGTTTCCTTTTTATGGATAACATTCTGCACAGTTCCATTCACGGAACCAGTAATTTGGAGTTTTTACTATGTCATGGTTTGAGTACAGAATGCTAAACATGACCTATTGTCCTATCAGAACCATGTTTAGAGTTCAGTGCTCAAACCGTGACATAGTTAAAACTCCAGATCACTGGTTCCATGAAGAGAACTGTAACAGAATGCTGCCCATAAAAACAAAACAATGCAAAATGCAGTTTTTCGTATCACTTTTTATGCAGGTACAGTTACATATAGATCATTTAGGTTTATGGATATAATTTCTACAACTGGGAACATCATAAACAGCTGCAGATTAGAAATCATTAATTGTCCTCTTTAAACAAGATATAATATGGTGATACATTAGAGTATGTAGAGGATTCGCCAGCAACAGGATCACCCAAAAAGCTTTTGTTTGTTGCTAATTTGTTTTTATTTCTTTTTCAGGTAGGTGCTCTAGAACTGAGGTTCCTTTTTCAGACATGGCCCGGGCGTACAAAGTACTGTACAACATACAAACAAATAAAATGCATAGTACAGTAGATAATACAGAGAATACAAAAAAAAAACAGTTATCCATTAAAAACAAACCAAAGCAAGTACATGTATTAGAACTAAGAACATTCCTTTTTAAAGCTGAAGAGAAAGCATGAGTTGTGGTAGGGGTCTTATTGTCACTGTTCTTTAATTCTGTATTAAAGGGTTCATTGTCATAACGGCAGCTGTGGAACGGTGATCCATGACGAGGGTGAAAATCCCATAGCATGATGACTTGGAGCAAAGTCTTTTTTTGCGGGAGGCTTTGCCTCCTGCACCCCACCTTGTTGGGGATTGGCCCCCCACACCCCCTTTATTTAATATGCTAACTTGGGGGGGCATACATCGGGGATTGGTAGAACCGCCAGTTGCCCAAAAGTGTCAGTGCTGTGGTTCCGTCACCCTCTTCACGGGTCGCTGTTCCTCAGTTGCCATTTTGACGTGCTACCGTATTAAAGCTGCATGATAGCTGAAAGGTTGCTGATCCATATCGGTGTTTTCAAAGATAATTGCAAAAAATGGTCATGTGATGAACATGAATTAAAACCATTTTCAGTAAATTTCAGTTGGTTAATCAAACATTGAGGATTGTTCCGTATGCAACAGTCAGAAAAATTAGGTATTGTAAATTCAACCCTATACTCAAAGAAAAGTCAGTATAATTGGATTAGATGAGAACAGTTGTGTGTTCCGGGTACCCATACACCAGAGCAAATTTAGGAATTTTGTCATACACATTATTTTTTTTTGCTACCACAATTTCAGGAGCAGTATAAGCAACAGCAGCTTTTGAATTAATTCGCTAGAGAAGGAGACCTCTGATGGTGTCCCCCCCCCCAAAAAAAATATTTCTAAAACAATAGCTTCACCGTGAGTGTATTTAAAGGATTCACTAAGTAGGGGATCACTCACAGGATTTCCAATTAATTTTTAAGGAAAGGGGTCCTCTTATGGAGGACCCCCCACCATAAAAAAGTCTGATTCATGTTGAGGCCATACTGGAGATCTGTAGGAGATGAACACAATGAAAAACATTATTTTATTTAATCAGTAATATAAACCAGAAAATAAAACACATGTACAGAAAGGGAAAAGGCTAGTTAAAATAAATATCAGAATACACAGAACACTACAGTTCTGTAAATCTGAACCATGTATCATAACATAGGTAATCTTCTTCGAGGATCTCTCTGGCAGCAAGCCACACCTTGGAACTACAGCTGTCCAGCACTAGGACCACACTGAAACTTTCTAGCTAGCAGTCTACTGGGGCTGCCCATGACTACAATGTCAGCTGACATCACCACTGTTCTGTATACGTGGGTGGTCCTGAGCCCTCCTCAGTTCTTTTCCCACCATCGACCATTGCGCGTCAGACTCCACAGAGATATCACTGCTTCAATTGACCGCCAAAATCTTTCTTTTTCTTTCCCCAAAAAAAAAAAAACAGTGTTTTTTCATTTTCTTCTGATTTTCTTTGGCATCTCCTCTCCCTTTTCCTCGGGAGTGACAGCTGTCCCTGAGGCCTACCATCGATGGGCCCGCCTTTTCCTCCTCAGATCTTCATGCAAGATAACTCGACGAGTTGGACATTCAGCTCTGCATCCTTCAGAGATCTCTGCTGCCAGTTGCCCTATGGTAAGGCAAGCCTCATTAGAAGATCTTCTCCGGGTCGCTGACTTTTTATCTGAGCTACCTGGGCTCTCTGGAGCCCTCTCCCAGGTGGTGGACCCTACTTCCCCTCATGGTGTTTCCATTAGTCACTGCTCTCCTTGGCACTGACCGTGGCTGTGGCATCACCTGCTTCAATGGGGGGGGGCCTCATGCCATCCAACACCTTCTTCCCCACTAGGTACAGCTCTGGTAGTGTTCTTCGCCAGCCCTTTCACAGATGGCGAAGACCAATCAATTTCATTGCCATCAACGTGGCAGGCCTAGCACAGCCCCCACCCCCGGACATGCTTCGGCTGGTACTGGCCCCTCAATATTGGGGCTGTCCATGACATAATTCAGTCCTGCAGCTCAGACCTTAGACTCCTCAGGTTGACCTCTGCAGTGATTATCGCTGGACTGTCTGCAGCTGGCATCAACCTGGCAAGGCTGGGTCTTCATCTCCCCCATCGACTCTGTGTGGCCGCTTCTTCCTACCTGCATCCCTGTCCCCATGGCATGGGCCTTGGTGGCATGCCCAGAGTGAGCTCATTGGCGCTGGGGCTGCAATCTCCCCCACCGATGTCATATGTCCTGCAGTCCAGACCTCAGAACTCTTAGGCTCAGCTGGCAGTGGCATCCATCACAAGGTGGGCGATGGCCCGTTGAAGCTGGGGCTCCTATCTCTCCCCCACCATGATATCCCATGCAGATGGTACTTTCCTACTTTGTGGGGACCCTATGGCACCATGCACCTTCCCTCCTTACATAGTCAGCAGGGGCGCCTCCCAGGACTCTCCCCACATCAACGTGTGCCCCATCACTGCACCCTGGAAATCTAGGGTGTTGATGTCCTCACTTTCTTTCTTGAGGTTTCCAGAGCCCCCCCCCCACCAACTGCCGTCTGGAGCCCAAACAGACCCATGGAGCAGCTCAACAGTTTTTGAATTTGAACGTGGCTCCAAAATCACACCAACAGACTGTGCTGTTTTGAACTTTGTTATTTATTTGAAATCTTGACTAGCACCAATGAGCGGATGCTCGTTAATTGGTTCCATATCAGTTAGCAAGTACAGAGTGATACATAAACATTCAGATACAGAGTGGTTCAGTAGCAAATATACAAATATATGTTATGGTACAACACAGATAAAGTTCATGGTTACACTATACTGAAACATTGTACAATGTATGCCCGTGTCAAGGAGAGACAAAAATCAATAGAGTAGAGAGAGGGAGGAGAAGGGAGGAGGAGTGGAGGTAATGGTAAGAGGAAGGGTGGGTGGGTGGGGTAGAAGGTGGAGGGATGGGGTAGGGAAGAGAGGTGGGGGTGTGTGGGAGCGCCATGGAAGAGGATGGTGTGTCAGTGAAGTGCAACGTCGGGGCTACCCAGTGGAACAGTGTCAGGGTTAAGTGCTAAAGGGTAAGTGCAGACTGTGGCAATGGGATTACTGACTTGAGGCAGGATTTAGTGGGCATAGCTACCCATGGTGAGAAGGTGTTGGCGCAGTTTGTGTTTAAAAGAGCCAGTCGTTGCTGCATCACACATGTCCTGAGGGAGTGCATTTGTCTAGAGGGGAGCCCGGTATAAGAAACCCTGCTGAGCCAAGGTAGTGTGGCACCTTGGCACATGGAATGCCTGAGAGGCAGCACTTCTGTTTTGCGTTGTGCTCTGGGAAGGGGTCAGTAGGTTCCATACGCCTGGTGGTAGAAGGTTTAAGGAGGCTTTTTTGGCAAGGAGGCAGATTTAGTATCTGATTCTTCCACTGAGCTATAGGCAGCCAGCCATGGTATAGAGATCACAGGTGTGCATGAGTCTAGTAGCACCTGTGAGAAGATGACAGGGATGTTCATTGCGGTTGAGATGCGGTGGAGGGCTGTGTCTGTTTCAGATCCGTAGATCACCAGCCCATAATCGATGAGTGAGATAACTGAGCTATTGATAGCAGTGCTCAGGGCTTCGTGTGTGAGTCAGTGCCTATGCCAATACAGGATCCTGATTCTGGTATTGATGGCCCTTGCCATAATGTCGATGTGCTCAGCATATGACAGGGTGGAATTGATAGTGATGCCTAGGTATTTGAAGTGCCGAACAAGTTCAAGAATGGCACCTCCCAATGTTAATAATTGCAAGTGGGAAGGCTCTGTGTTTGCTTTGTGGGGTGGAGAACATCACGGTCTTGGTCTTTTTATAATTCAAGACCAATCTATGGTCCTTAAACCACTGCTCTGAGGATGCAAAGCCACTTTGTAGATCAGCCTCCAGATGTTCGGGGGTTGACTGCTGGTGAATAAATCTGCATCATCTGCATAAAGGAGCATTTGACATGAGCTAGAGGTTGGGAGCTTATTTAAGAATAAGCTGAACAGCAGTGGTCCTAATATGGATCCTTGTGGTACATCAGATCTGACAGGTCTGCTGTCAGAGATCACATCCCTGATCCTAACCTGCTGATAGCGGTTGCTCAGGTAGCTAGATGCCTTTGATAGGTCAATGAATGTGGCTGCTACCGGGAGGCCTTGGTCTAATGCGTGGTGGATGTATCCCGTAAATTCTGACAAGGCCGTGATGGTGCTGTGGCCACCCCTGAACCTGTGCTGTTCAGGACACAGTAGTTGATGGTGGTTGAGGTACTCCACAAGTTGATCGGCCACGATCCGCTCTAGGGCCTTGGAGAGCGGGGGGAGTATCGAGAATGGTCTATAGTTATTGTGCAAAGTCTGATCACAACTTTTGTGCACCCGGGTAACTGTTGCAGATTTCCAATATTGAGGGAATTGTGAGTGACAGAGTGAGAGGTTTATAATTTGTGTCAGGGGGCTAAGAACTTCCTCAAGTGCCAGGCTAACAAATTTTAGGTCTGGGGAGTTCCCACTGCATCTTGACTTCCCTAGTACCTTTTCCAGGTATTTTCTGGCATTGGCTTCAGAGACTACTTTGAAGTGAGATAGTTGTTGGTCATGGGGAGGCAATTGTTTCTCTTGTGGGTCATTTGTGGTGAAGAGTTTTAAGAAGTTAGCAGGGAGAATGCTGCTTCGGTCCATGAAGGAATGATTCAGGGAGTTGGCAATGAGAAGAGGGTCTAAGGATGGCACCCCATCAATTGTGAGCATAGCTGGAGCATTTTGGGGGTCTTTCCCAGTGATGTCATTGAGGTTGTCCCAAAAGGATTTGCTGCTATTCCACAAGCTGGTGAGGGCTTTTTTGTAGTAGGTGCTTTTTGCACGACAGATGGCTTTCATGCAGTCATTTCATGCTTGTTTGTACCGTTGGATGTGTGCTACTGAGCCATGTGCTCATGCCACTTGCCAGAGACGATCTCTTGAAGAGAGCTGCTGTAGCAGATCCGGAGTAATCCAGGGGTTGTAGTGTCCTTTGACCAATCTTGTTTTTATGGGGGCGTGCTTGTCACAGATAAAATTAAATTTGGTTATGAAGAGGTCAATGGCTATATCCACGTCCTTGGCTTCGTACAGGTCAGACCAGTCTTGGTACTTGAGGTCTGCTTTGAGTTGTTGTAGATGGCCTTTTAGGAGGACACTGATTGATATATTTCGGGCAGGAGGTTTGCTGTAGTTGTTATCCCAGGTGTATGTGACAGGGGAGAGAACTCTGAGAGTCTGGGAGTACAGTAATATTATCAATATGTGCAGGATGCTTGGCATCACTGACTATCAAAGCAGACCTGCAGCCTATCAGCAGGCTGTGCAATATAGAGTGGGCATTTACAAAGTCTGCCCACCTAAATCTGGTTATCTGAGTCAGTAATTCTGACTCGGACATTTGTGGACATCGGAGCAGTAAGGGGTCAAGAGGGAAACTGCCGAGCACTCCACTCCCCAATGACTGCCAGAGCCCAAACAGATCTACAGAGCAGCTCAACGGTTTTTGAATTTGAACTTGGTGCCAGAACAATGCTAATGGACTGTGCTGCTTTGAACTTGGCATCACTGACTGGCAAAGCAGACCAGCAGCCTATCAGCAGGCTGTGCTACTTAGAGGGGGCATTGCTTTCTTTTCAGATGTAAGAGGAGCATCACAAGTGCCCCCCCCCGTGCTAGGGACCACAGCGCAAAGGATAGCATCACTGTCTGCCGGTAGTCCACCAATCGGCCGACTACTCTGCTCCAGTTATCACAGGACTTCGTGTACATGGAAATGTATATAAAGACTTCCAATGTAAAAATACATTTGCATACTTTGCTACAGAGGCGTAGCCATAGATATTGAAACTGCCAGTTTCCCTTGTCATAGCTAAGCACCCAACTAGGGCCAGTTATATTCACAGTTGTATACCTATGTCTTGTCGATACTATTCAGTGCTAGGTAGTCTAAGATATCTATACAGCTATTTTTCTAGAATTGGTTAAAGATTCTTCCTAGGTTAGGTCCTAGTAGAAATTGTACACTGTGAATGTGTTGTTATCAATGAATTGTTAGGGTAGCCAGAGATCTTGTAACTACCTACTATAGACACAGACTGCTCTGCCTTGCCTTATTAGGAATTGGACAATTTACACTGTCCCTTGTGTTAATGGTATTGTTCTATTTTAGCAGGAGTTTTGCAGATTGTCAGCATTACAGGACCTGACCCAAAAATTCCTTCTAGGGTTGACCTGATTTGCAGTGTGCAATGTAGTTTGGTGTAAATGCATTGTTCTACTCAAGTAGAAGATCTGGCTATAACAGCATTTTAGGTATTGGCCAATCACCTTCCTAGATTAGGTCTGATCGGGCAAGATCTTCTGGTAAAAGCACATTGATCTGCTTGAAAGGGGGGATCCTAAAGTTGCTTTTTCAGCTTCTTAGGATTTGGTAAAACATGCCATCTAGGGTAGACCTGATTTGTAACATATTTTGGTAAAAATTGTACTGTTTACTCATTGGAAAAATACTCTTGTTAACACATTAAAAATTAGATAACAAAGTATACTGTATTGTAATATATGGATAAGCTATTTTAATATGGTAGTAACCTATTCAGAAAAATTGCTGTAATACCACTGCCCCAAAGTTGATAATACCATTGTTGATGACTGATAATACTATCGGTCAGAGCCCGTAATACTATCATTCGGAGCTCTGAATGATAGTACTATCAAAGAAACTGAACAGAGCAAGCGCATCACTATCCTTGGTTGCTAAGCTCCCAGCTTCCGTTCCTAGACATGCAACGTGATATTTTTCAAAGCGCGCCTCGTGATTGCCCACTTTCTGTCTGTGGGCGGGCAGAACAAGTCAGAAAACATGGCAACTGTCTCTTGCTTACTGAGAGTAATTCTTCCCCTCCACTCTTTCGTTCATATTTTTGATTTTCCCTGAAGTTTACAGAATGTTCTGGTTGATCCTGCCTTCGCTCACCCTGAAAATGTCTCAAAAGTAGGACTCCTAGCAAACATAATGACCAGCGCCACTCTCAGTTCACCAGAAGTTTGTGGGGTAGGGGAGGAGACAGAGCGAACTGCTGCTCACTGCTGCTGTTGGCTGGCCTTGCAGCATGCGTAAAAGAAAAAAAAAATTCAGACCTTCAAAATTTTTTGAAACAGATCCATATATTACAAAAAAAAAATAGTTGAGGGTGTATCACTTGGGAGTAATACCATCTCAAGGTTCTGGGGACAAGGGAACCTCTTGAGGGTATTACTCCCTTGTAATACACACTCACCTATTTGTTATTCTATTTATTACGGGATTCTAGCCTATCATAAAGCAGATACTATTGTATTGTTTATATTAGTGACCCTACTTAAGAACCACATCATAGAAACACCCCCTAATAATTCGTTATCTATTACTATGGAGTGGTCACGAATTGGAGTCCTTTTGCTCAATTATTTTATTTGGACATCCACCCACTCACCCACCCAGGACTGTACCCTACCCTCTTTTATACTCAGCCCAGCAGAACTGCATGGAATTGAGCATATCTTGGAACAGAATTATCGCTACAGTATAATGGAATCTATCATATCTTGGAACAGAATTATCACTACAGTATAATGGAATCTATCATATCTTGGAACAGAATTATTGCTAGTATAATGGAATCTATCATATCTTGGAACAGAGTTATCGCTGCAGTATAATGGAATCTATCATATCTTGGAATAGAAATATCACTAAAATAACTTATCTCTTAACTGCCACAAAACCTTTTTCTCTAAGTCCACTTTTGGCTATCCAGACTAAACATATAAAATATATTTGCAACAATATCCCTACCCCATTCCTTGGATGTGACCTTAAAATACATTTTTTTTATTTAAGTCTTTGGTAACCAGGTAAGGCCCACTAGGCACAAGTGCCTGTTTTCAGGGGCAACCTGGGAGCACTATGGGATTAAGTGATTTCCTCAGAGTCACAAATTATGCAAGTGGATGTTGTAGGAATCAAACCCAGGTCTGCTGAATGTACCAAGCTCATTCGCAGCTCATTCCTCTAACCTCTAGGCTATACTGCCAGCCCCAATTATAACAAACAGAAGCTGCATATTCAATTCCAAATGTGTGAAAGGCTGATTTTGCTCCTATTTAATTTGCTCTTGTAATGTGGAAGTCAAGCCCGGCTCGCCTACCTCTAGTTCTTCGCCTACAGAGTTTTCATCCCTCAAGTACCTAAAGGGCATACTACTAAATGTATGCAGCCTATTAAAAAACTGTATGGCATTAAGATTTGGGTCACTCACACCAATGCAGATATAATCACTTGGTTAAATGAGTCAGTGTCCCAAAATCAAATCGCCATACCCACCTATAACCACTTGCACCTTGACAGACAAACCAGGGAAGGTGGCATTGTTCTGTATAACAGTAAATTCAAAGCAACTGACTTTAGCTCCCTATCTAGACTCAATAAATTTGAATGCCTGCAGTGAAGCTCACACTATCAGAAGTTGAAACCATCAATGTAGTAGGCTGTTGCAGATAACTGAAAGGTGGATTAGAACTGTTAAAACTCATCTCTGCTTTGGTAGGTTCGCACCCTAATGAATCTGTAATATTAGGAGACTTAAACCTGGACTGGCACTCCAATAAATCAGAACATCCAAAAATCTGTGTGACGATCTAGGGCTGACATCGCACAACTAACTAATGCACCCACTAGGCCAAACCCCAAAAATCCTGCCAAGGATTCCACACTAGACCTTATCCTAACCAACAGACCGCACAAATTCACCTATGCAACTGTGTTTCATAACAACATCAGTGACCATAACGTGCTAGCTTGCATTAGAGGTCATAAAAAACAAATGCCCCAACCAAAATGTATCACTAAATGAAGGTTTACAAAATTCAAGGCCCTTGAATTCTTAGCAGATCTAGATTAATTAAATTGGCAGCAATTTTATCTCACCCGTGCAATACACGAAGTGACTAGTGACTATTCATTTCAATCAGATGCTCTTGGGAGTAACAAATAAACATGCACCCATTTTAAAGCACAGGGTGAAAGAATTACCATGTCCCTGGTTTAGTAGTGGCCTGAAAAAGACCCTAAGAGAAAAAGTCAGATTCTGTGTACAAAATGTAAAAACAAAAACAAGGTGCTGCGACAGCATGTGGTCTGAAAGCAATACAAAATGGTAATATTAAATGCACACTGAAAATAGAAAATAGAGTTAAAAATGTACGTTTCGATCTTTGGTCTTCTTCGGGAAATATCTAAAAGAGTAAAAAGCAACGTTAGTGTACAGGGGAGGTAAAATAAGTAATATATATGTGGGGAAAGAAATAAAAGGGAAGACTCTGAGAGAAGAAGTGAAAATGGCAAGATTAAGAGGAAATCTGGGAAACAAAAACGTGATATCGGGAATGACAAAGTATAACAGCAGTGAATGAGCTAGAGAAGTCTCCAGGTGGGGACTAATTAACAGGGCCTAATAAGAAGGCTGAAAGGTGACAAATGTGGGGGAAGGAGACAGAGAGGGAGACGTGGTGAAAATGAAAATAGAAATTAAATGTGTACAGATACAAACAGACTTTAGGAAAAACAAGGGGTGGCTGAAAGCTGTCAGTGGAAAATAAGTGTATTATTTAAACTGGAGGGCTGCTAGGAGCCAAGGCAGATGATCCGCTTGGTTTCCATGTTTTTTCTATGTGTGTACAAAGCTTATAAGAGATACTAAAGTGAAATTCTACCTCAGTATTATTGAAAATTCCAAAAACAACGCAGTCAAATTCTGGAAAGCAGGAAAAACCATTCAAGGCCAAAAGATAGCCCCGGCACTTGCAAACAAAATAGAATCTCAAGGCAAAATCCTACATGATAAGCAAATCATGTTGGAAGAACAAAATGACTACTTCGCTGAGGCTGGCTTGGCATTTGATAATTCATCAGCCACGTCCTACCCTACTCCCCCCATTGAAGGTACTAACACAAATAACCAATCAACAAATCAATTCTCCTTCCAACCTATCACCTATAAGCAACAGGAAGATCTTTTGCTAGGCATTGACACAAAAAAGTGCAGGAGCAGATTGCCTAGACCTCTTAAAATTGGCTTCATACAACTTGTGAAACCTATAATTCACCTCTTTAATCTATCGCTCGTCACCAGTGCCCTCCCCCTAATCTGGAAATCAGCACACGTTATACCACTATTCAGATCTAGTGATGACTGTAAATTAAATAACTATAGGCCCATATCCATCTTAGCCGTTCTGGTTAAACTCCTTGAAAAACTTGTTAAAGCTCAGTTGTGGGATTACTTACATCATCTAATTTATTTATGCCCATGCAGTTGTGGTTTAGACCAAAGCACAGCACAGCTACAGCACTTGCAAAGGTCACAAATGATTGGCACTCAGCCCATGACTGCAGACATACCACAGGAGCTATTTTCCTTGACCTTAGCAAAGCCTTTGACACAGTTGATCATGACATACTTTTATATAAATTACAAGACCTTAGATTAGGAACCATTGTGTGGTTATGGTTCTCAAATTATCTAACTGGTAGACAGGAGCAAGCCAAAGCAGAGGGCGCCCTCTCTTCCTGTACATCTTTATTAAGGGGAGTGCCGCAAGGATCAGTCTTAGGGTCCCCTGCTGTTCATGATCTATAACCAATGATTTAAATAGAAACATCAATAAGGCTGCCATACACCTTTTTGCTGATGACACTGCCCTATATATTTCAAAGCCCACCCTACCAGAGGTATATATTGACCTTCAACCTAATTTAGCAAATTGTAATTAAACCTCTATCAGGACAAACTAAGACTTAATGTGGAAAAAACAAAAGTTATGTTTTTCTTGTCCACTAATACTGCCTTGCCCATCACATCTGCCCCTAATATAACAGATGACATACTTAAGGAAAAAAACAACTTAAAACATCTTGGATTATGGCTTGTCGGTAGATTGTCCTTCTCAACACACATAGAGGCATTGTATGAAAAATTAAGATTTAGGTTAGGCTTTTTTTTATTACAGAAACAAGAACTGCTTCCCGCTGACCACTTAAAAGAGGCTAGTGAAAGTTACATTTCTCTTATTACTGGATTACGATAATTTAATATATGGTCGATGCTCTTTGTCCTGTTTACACAGACTGGATGTATACCATGGGACTCTTACATATATGTCCAATCTGGCTTGAAGAACGCATCATTGTGCCCTATAGGAGGCTGTGAAATGGACCTCACTAGCTACAAGGAGACTTAAAAACCTATATATGTGGACCGACAAAGCAGCTACAGAAGACGCACCACAGTACATCACATATCTCTTTACTAAGTCCCATAGTAGATATTAACTAAGGGAAAAAAAAACAGCTATTTCCTCTTTGACATTCCAAAGTCTGCTACCCGTTATGGAAAAGTGGTGATGTGTAGCATCATTCCTACAGTATGGAACATAATGAAGAATTCTCTTAAACGCGCCAGCCTTGTCAGCCGCATTGCCTTCAAAACTCTGACAGACAATTTTTGTAAAGACTCCTTTATGTGTAATTACTCAATCAAATGACGGTTCATCACTTAATGTATTTAAAGATATCATGAGTTGTAAGTTTTATGTATCACTCTATACCTGCTTGATTATATTTCAAATTGTCTCTCACTGTATTTTATTACTTTATTTTTGCTGTACTTCAGACTGTTTTCCCATTGTATCTTATTATCCTATTTTGCTATAGTCTATCCACAGATTTGTATTTACTGGCTTATGATTTTATATTGTATGCGTCCTACCCAGGACCTCCTTGAAAATGGGCTTGCTCAGTGGAGGCTTATCCTGGTGAAATGACTAAACTAAACAAAATAAATAGGTGATCAAACTGTATACACATTTTTTTACTTTGTTTTACCTGTACTTTCAGTTACTCTTGAAAACTGTATTTCCCAGTTTGTTTATAACCATGTATCTCTAATCTCTACCCTTTTCTTTGCCTGCCTAGATCTGGGTCATTCCAGAAAAGTCCCTTGGACCAGTTTACATAACTGGTCAACAAATAAATAAAAACATATTTAACTAGTGCCGCGAATCCACAGGTGTAACAGAGTGACTTTGTGTTTATAATGTCTGCTAAATTACTGTCTTTGCTAAATGTTACTTGTGACTTATTCCTTAAAGCATTCTTCAGAACAGGATCACTTGGTAAAATTGCCCATAACTTAAGGGCGATGTTACCTACTTAGCTTGCTACTGGATTAAATTTCGTTACAGACTTTGAATTTGCCTTTATGTGGGAGTCAGCAGGTTAGCTTGACTCACTGCACTTTACTAGTGGTTATGTTATATATTGTTTCTTACTCAACCTAGGGGAGGTCCTATACCACCATGTCACCCCTGGGCCTGTATGTATGTATGATGTCTGACCCACTGTGGTTGCTGATATGTAATTCCTTTGCTATGTTCTACTGCCTTAAAAACCCTTGCTGTTTTATCCCACTGTTGGAGCATGTTGCTCCAGGTTTGTAATGTTGACAATGTATTTCTCCTATGTATACCTTGTAATTCTCCTAGGTCGTACCTGAAAATAGGCACTAGCTGTCTAGTGTGCTTACCCAGTTACCAAAAGCAAATAAATAAAATACCTCTAATCCGTTTCAAAGACTGATGTAAAATCACGGTGTTGTAACTCCTGTCCCTTAATCTACTTATTAATACTGCTGCCTGTCTTTCAAATTCAGCAACATTCATTCTTCTCTTGGGGATTAATTTAAAAGCATTTAAGGGGTCCCCTTGGTGAATGCTGTACCCTTAATGTATCAGGATATCTTGTTTAAATCTTGTTCAGTTGGTGATTTTGTATTTCTTTTGGACTAGGCATTAGCTGTGAGTCACTTTGATTAATACCACTGTTTATCTACATGAAATGTGCACTTGTCGCTTTAAATACTTCTGATTAGGGTTTTTCTGGCACCCCTGATGAAGACCAAGAGCTGTCTGAAGCACTGGGGCATTAGGTCAGCAGTCTGCATTATCGCTTTCTGTGCATTGGACAGTAATAAAGTTCTGCACTGTTGGATTGTCTGTCCATATTTTTTTGGGGGGGGGGCTGTTGTGTGCATTGCCTATGTTTACGTAGTATTCCACATGTTCATTTCCCTTGGTGAAAGTAATTCTTTCTAAGGTTTCCCCTTATTCTGCTCCCACCCCAGTTTGAGTGCATGCACACTAGATCTTCATCGAGGATGTCTCCTCCATTGGGCCACACCTTTGGAACTGTAGTCCGCCTGCGTCATGACCACTCGGAAACTTTTGATAACTGGGGGCCGCCATTGATGACCTGCAGCATTGAAACCTATATAATCATGGGCAGTCCCATTTCTCCTCAGTTCTTTCTTCCACCATTGACCACTCATCAGACTTGCAAAGAAGCAATACCATAATTTCTTCAACTTTATTATTTTCTCTGCTTTGACTTTGTTTATTGATACTGTCTCAGCATGTTACCATTGAAAGAACCTTTATTTAGGTTTTGTACCTGCACTTACAAGATCTGTAAGGATGATGCTCACATTGTTTGTGCTTGTTGTTTAGGTCTGTTCCACTATGTCACAGCCTGCATGATCTGCCAAACATTCAACCAGGCCACCAGGAAATGCCAAAAGAAGGCTGTAGAGTCCTTCATCATTGTCAAGGCCATGGACGCTGCTTCCAGGCCAGAAGCTGGCTTCTCCTTCACGCTTGACAGCCTCTGGAAAGGAAACTGTGTGATTTTCAGTGATGCTGTCATCGCTGCAGTCATCAAGGACTTTGGACAAAGGCAAGGATAAATCATTGTCAAAGTCATCTTCTAGCCATCACCACAGGTATAAGGGGTAAAGCTCCTGCTTTGCTGGTGAAGTCAACATTTTCATTAAAAGAGAGTTAAGTCCTCATCCGCTTTAGTAGTGATGACAACAGCCCCCCTCCGACCGTCATTGAGGCACTAAGGTTGGGATCTGACTCTGGCGTTACCATACCTACTACGGATGGTTAGCAGATCCTGTTGTTGGGTTCTGTCCCTTTGATGTCAATAGTCCTGGACCCTTTACTGTGCACCATCGACTCCTGGTTGTGGTGGTGTCTTTCTCTGAACTGTTCAGACACCTGTTACTATTGTTCCTAACAAACATGACTACTGTCTCACCAACTAGTCCTCCCCCACTGATACCGTCATTGTCGACGTAATCTAAAAACACACCTGTTGTTCCTCCCCTGCTCCATCAATTGCCCCCACCATCATTCCAGAAGATTAGGAGGAGGAATATAATCCTCATCTCCTTAATATAGAGAAGGATTTTAAGGATGAAGAAAGGGATGATGATTCATATGGGGGGATTTGCCTTCCAGCTCCACCTTTCCTTATGCATGAGGACTCTGTTGTTTATACTCCTAGATCTCCTCCTGAAGACTCCTCTTTTCAGGCTTTGCTCAGACAGATCTAAACTGTAATGGGATTTGAGGCTAAGGAGAAGGGCTCCAGTAAAAGAAATTCAGTGGAGTTATTGGAGGTTCTCATTGCACCATCTGTTGTAGTGCCTCCTGTATATCGTGCATTGGAGGATGCTACCTTTGCTGCCTGGCGTAGGCCTAATACCCTGCCAGTAGTGCCAAGGAAGGTTGATGGACAGTGCCGTGCTCCATCTGTTAAGCCATATTATGCTTCCCAGCCTGAAACGGATTTTGTGGTTATCATGGCTGCTTATGATCACAGAGTCTGTGGTCCCTAGATATGTGTACTTTGCCTCCTGACAAGGAATCCAGGAGGCTGGATGGTATGGGCAAAATAATGTACGTATGCCTTTGCATCTTTAGGGGTAGTATTATGGAAAACTGAAACTCAGAATTCCAATACGCAGGATTCTGAGACCAAGATACTGACAGCATTATATATGCCCAATGGCAGTAATCCCAAATGTGGAGCCCGACAGTGTCATTGTCAGGATAGACGGAGGTTAGTGTTTGGAGTCTGTGTGTGGAGGAGCTGTAACTTTATTAGTATTTTTGAGGTGTGGGGAGTTGTGGGACTGCTTTAGTACATGTGTCAGTGTCAGTGGCTCAGCAGGTAGCACACTCGTTTCTGAGGCCGGGCGATCAGAGGGCTGTGGGTTCAGTTCCCACATCTGGCACTTGGCTTAATATCCCAGTACTGACACTGTAGTGCAGCATGAGAGGGGTGCTGCACTTCTGAGGTGCCATCTTTTGGATGAGACGTTTAACCGAGGTCCCATCTGTCTGGACTGGTGGTAGTTCAGGTGGATGTTAAAGATCCCATGGCACTTAGTGAAAAGAGTAGGAGAATTTTTTATTAACATAATCAGCAAACCAAATTGAAAGCAAACAGTGTTGAGTCACACAAAATAATAGATAAATCATATAGAAGATAATAAAAATAAAGATTACAATATTCCATTATCAGAGCAACGTAAAAGAATAATATGAAAACCGTCACCCCCCCCCACAAAAAGAATAGGGTTACCACGCCCTAGATTATAATGCAAAAACAAATAATAAACAGAATTATGTATTTCATCATACATGCAACAGAAAAAGGACTCTGTCATTAGAGTCCTAAAAACCAAATAGTAAATTCTAAAAGTACCCCCAAAGGAGCTGGGGATTTTATCATTGAGGAAACCAAAAATAACAAAAATTGTATAACAACATACAAAACAAAAAAATGAATAATAAGCATACAGCATACTTTTAGTCCCTTGTAAACCTAAAAGGGAAGGAAAAAAACATGAAAATAAGTTGAAAACATAAACACAGTATTATCCCAGACATAATACGCATAGTAAGTTGGAATAAGCTCCCCCACATGCATGCCACTATAAAGCAGCATATTTTCCTGGCCTAAAGCACCCCATATGAAATTAACTAGTGTTAACAGCATACAAATTCATAATATATGGATTCTTCATATTCCTATTTTTAAATTAAATTAATCCATACTCAGAATTAAAAATACTTCTCACCGTAAAACTATTTGTCCTACAAAAAACTGACACTTCTCATTAAATAAGATCAAAAGGAAATAATAGTGGAATTACACGAAAAAAGAAAAAAAACACTCAGTACCACATAGTACTAGTCATAAACAATAGTGCAGTTATGCAATGATTAAATTGTGTCTTAAACTATGCCCTACCAACTCATAACCAATCTATACTGTACCACCAAGACTGAAAGATTTCCTATGGCACTAACTTCCTTTCTGTATTTTTATGGCTAAGAATTGCAGTAGTAATCATATAAAATAATTGCTCCTCTGTATATTCTAATTGTTGCAGTGTAAGCCTACACTGCACATGCCATATATAGAATTAAAAACACACCAAGAATAACCAAAAGTGTAACCCTATCATGTTTAGTCCATTTGAATGGAAGAATACCCAAATATAAAATCTCGGGTTAAATCACAAAATGGTGATGTGGGCCACTTCCCTCATAAAAAATTGCAAAAACATTTTATAAAGGGACAAAGGAAGAACAAATGGTCCATGGATTCCACCACTTCGAAACAAGTCTTCCTAGGGCAGTAACGATGTTCTACATTTTTATGTTTAAAGTTTCCTTTGACATTGAGTTTCCTATGTAGGGAAAGCCACATAACATCCCACACATAAGCCGGTTTACGGGTAGATGTCAACATTTTCCCAATCAATATTTTAACTGAAATGGGTTTAAAGTCAAAACAAGCTGTATCGTGAAAAAAGTAGATAGAAGATGAGCATATAGTAATTTCTGGTCCTGATGTGAAAAATGTTTTGGTACTAAACTCCAAAGTTTTATTTTCCCAAAACATACCCTTAAAGTTTCTGGAATATTATACAGAGAACGCTGTTTTGGGATTCATGAATGAGGAAGCAAAAAGAGGAGTATCCCTGCCAAGGAATCCAAGACCCGTGGAATCCAAGTACCCTCAGACTTCAACAATAATGGTCTCAAGTTTATATTAGCAAAAATTGTAAAAAAAAAAATACAATGGGATTAATCATTTTAATACCCCCAATTTTTTTCTCGCTAAACAGTAAACACCTCTTAATTGGATTCAGTCTACTACCCCAAATGCCTGAAAAAAAATCAACCATACATCCGGGTCTCCAGCTTAGGGGATAGACTGTAAACTGCCGCTAAATACAAAAAAAATTGGAAGTAAGAGGGTCTTAATCATATATACCCTTTTTAATTTGGACAATCTCCACTTATTCCACAGTAACATTTTCCATATGCTATGTCCAATTTGGAAGACCAATTTAAGAAAGCCAAATCCCCTGGACCAAAAAGAAGTCCGAGGATGGTGCAAGTCCCTGTCACAACAGGGATCCCAATCACCGTAGATTCTAAAAAACTTTCTAAGCCAAAAGGAAGGCATTTACTTTTCCTATAGTTCTGGCTCCTGTGAATTCAGTAAATTCTAAAAGTGTTTGTCCCACTAAACAGGCCAATGGTAAATCCCCCACAAGAAAATAGATGTCATCTGCATATGCAATACTTTTAATTTCTTCTGAGGTACTAGAAAAAGAACAAGATTTTATCCAAGAAATAAAAGTACCCAGAATCCCATAACTAGCCAAACAATCCCAAAGATATTTGTGGTTTACCCTGTCAAAAGCATTTGCCTGATCTAAACTAAGAATGAACCCAGTCAATTCTCCAGTCTTCCACCGGGACAAAATTTCTCTTAATAAGATTAATCCATCTGTTATACTCCAATCAGGGATAGTACAAGTCTGAGAAGGATGTATCAGTAGATGCACAAAGCAACAACCTGTTATTTAACAATTTGGTATATAATTTAAAGTCAGTATTTAATAATGTGATGGGGCGCCAATTGGAAAGGTCAGTCCTGTCCCCAGATTTTTACATAAAAACAACCAACCCATTAACCGTTGAATCAGGCAATTTCCCTGAAGCAATCATATCCTGAAATAATTCTAGAAATTCAGGTAACAAAAATTGCAGAATCACACTGTACAATTCATATGGAATTCCATCTGTTCCTGGTGAAGAATTCTGTTTAACCATTGTAAAAGTGCTCATTATTTCAGATTGAGTAAGTGATGACACCAGTACCCGTTGATCCGATGACAAAATTGCGGTAAGACACATTTTTTACAACCAAGCCTTATGACTATCCAGGGAGGATTCCTGATGACTAAATAGAAACTGTACGTGCTCTTCTACAGCTGTCATAATATCATACCTTTTGGAACAGAAAAAACCCTTAGCATCCTGAATTAGAGACATCCACTTTTTATATTGCTGTTGAGCACAGAATTGAAATGGATTCATAAAATCCAATGAACCCTGGGTTCCAAATTTCCGTTCCTGTTCTAAGGACCTAAGTCTTTTATATTGTAGATCATTCATTTTTCTTCTGGTTTCTGCTAACTCTGCAATAATTGTTTTATCTCCTTGGGAGGCTTGAAACACTAAATTCTGAAACTGTGTTTTGTAAATACAATATTAGTCCCTCTTAAATTTCCCATTTAATCTACCTATGTGTTGAAAATATCGTTTAATATCTAGCTTTGTATCCTCCCACCATTCCTGTGAAGTATCACATAACATTTTAACTGATTTACATGCTTCTAATAAGGAAATAAAACCATCCTTAACAAGTGGAAGGGACAACACTTCCAAGTTCAACCTCCAATACCCAGGCCCTTGCTGCATGCCATCATAATTGGAGACCGTCAGTTCTATGATGGCATGGTCAGATGGAGCAACAGGAAGGGTCCTGATATTTTTAATCTCCAAAGCAGGAGATATAAACCAGAAATCGATCCTAGTAGCTAGGTTACCTCTGAAATAGGTCTTATCTGGCTGGCCAAAAAAACCACAAGCATCAACCAAACCAGCCTGAGAAATTAAAGCAGCCAGGCAATTGGTGTCGCAATAATTTTAGAGTTTGAGAGCCCCTATCCTTTAAATACAACCCACAATTGAAATCTCCTCCCAAGAAAATATAGCGAGAGGTAAACAAATAAGGCTGTATAGTGTTAAAAAGCTCAAGTTTAGCCGTCTTTGTTTGTGGGGCATACACATTAATAAACCGACAGTGCAAATTATTTAACGTGACATCTAATAACAAAGCACGGCTGGGGGGCTATGTCCACTACCTGTATAGATTGTGCCAAAGGAGAATTTAAACAAATTCCAATACCACCACAACGATCCTCTCCAATAGACCAATGAGTCGCCCCCCATTTTCACCCCACAGAGGCTCTATCCCTCTCTTGTCTGCTGTGTAATCTAGTGTCCTGAAAAAAAAAAACGCATCATAAAAAATGGAATCAAACAAAGCATAGACCAAGAGTTGTTTCCTATCTGACTGAATACTGTTAGTATTTAAGGAGGCCACAGTAATACTAAACAACATATCCATTGCGAATGAAAACCAAAAACACCATTAAGATTTTACAAAAGGAAAACTAATGAATCCTGAGGGAAATTGAAAAAAAATAGGATTTCTTCCTAACCCATTTACGGGAACCCATCCTAGATTTATTTTTTTGAGTGGCGGTCAGATCTTCTGTAGAACACTCAGTGTCCGATCCTCCATCCGCCTGGGAGGAGTGAACCGAAACTGAGTCTGATTCTGTACCTACATCAGGATCTTCAGCCTGCAAGGTGGAAAAGGTGTTTTGCACTGGGAGATGGAAGATTTCTGAAGCAGATGCCGCAGTTTTCTTCCTTAAACTCCTTCTTCGATTATTAACTACAGTGAAGGCACCTTCTGGTGGAAGGGGGGAGACATAGAACCTATATCACCAGATACCTCTAGTACTAAAGGTTCTGCCTCAGATGGAGGCATGTTAGAAACAGAAACCAAAGTAGATAAGACCTCAGAAGGGGGATTAATAGGCCAGTCAGAAGGTGCCCTCTTAGGTAGGGGGGGCCCATAGTGTTTCAAAGCCGTTTTTAATGCAATATTTAAATAAAAATCCTGAGTGGTGTAATCCTTGTCCGCAGTATTATGGGCTGCCCAAGGACAGTTCATAAAGGAATGCTGTTCCTCACAAAGACTACACTTGGGAGGATGATGACAGTCAGTCATAATATGCCCTATTTCCCCACATTGAGAACATTTCATCGTATCACAAGTTTGACTTAAATGTCTACTGGAACCGCATTTATAGGAATGGCGTGGCTGTCCAGGATAAAAAAATAAAACCCTTATCGCGACCCAGGTAAAAACAATTTGGTAGATGTTGAAGTCCATCCTCCGTTTGTGGTAAAGTCACCTTATACCTCCATCCTCCATTCCAAAAACCTTCAGAATCTAAAATTGGTTCTGGATTCCCTTGTATTTGACAACGTTTCTTAAGCCAATATGAAATGTCCATAATATTCACCCCTTCATTCCTGAATAAGACAGTGATCACCTTGGAAGTTTGCTTAGTTAAAGATATAGCTTGAAAGTGGGTCCAAGCTGGATTTGTTTTAAACAGGGCATACTTCATCCAGAAATGATTAAGGATGTCAGGGGAATGAAAACTTATGTCATAAGTAGATTCTCCCGGTGTATGAATCAAAGCATACACTTCAGAGGGAGAAAACCCCAACATCTACTTCAATAAAACCTTCCCCACATAGAAGCAGTCTGGCATAGTATCTGCTGGTCCTAAAAACCGCAGCTGAACAGCATTCCAGTGTTTAGCTAAAGAGACAGGTCTTTGAAATAAACTGGTGAAGGTGGGAGTTGTCAGGGCTGGGGGTACTGACTCATTGTCAGGAGGTACTACCGGAAGAGATCCTGGTGCTTTCCCCGACTAGGGGGAATCACTAGCCACAGTAATGTTTTCCACAGGCCCCTGCTGTGTAGGAGACAGTATAGGGGAAAAGGAAATAGAATTCGATTGTGAAATGGGCAAGTCCATCATAACCATCTCTGCGTCTGTATTAGCAGGAGATGGTAAAGTGTGTCCTGAAACAGGGTCTAAGGCTAGCTCATATGGTTTAGTAGACAGGACTGTATCAGGCCTGTGCATATTGTGGAGGAGTCCATCCATAGTTCTCCCCAGCACCCCCGTGACACTCCCCAAACCCGGAAGCGGGATATCGGGATCCGCAGCCCACTGACCTGGTTCTGTTTGGATCCAGCCTGCTTGTTCCGGTGCCCGTTCCAGGGACCATGCAGGATCATGCTGTGAGTGATATTCTAATCCTGTGTCTCTCCGTAATGTAGAATCCTCTATCAGAGGGGCCGCTGCAAAAACCTTTGCCGTAGACGCCGTAGAAGGCGACGGTGAACCTTGAATCGAACGTTTCCTTTTTTTCTCTTCAGCATGTAACTTAGCTGCTCTATAATTAGCTTCAGCCTGTAATAAGAGGTCCTGTTTTACACGGACCATGGCGTCTATATCTCCATCGCCCTCCACAGGTAAGAGGCCTGCTCCGGGACCTGTAATACCTAGTGTCACCATAGTAGAGAAATGGAAAACTACTCCATTTTCAGCGGTCCGTTTTTATCACAGCAAGCAGCGGGGGTTGAGGTATGATGTGCTGGCCACCCTCAGGGTGCATTCCAGCCGTACCATGTTTTCCACTGAACCTTGCTGGCTCACCAACCACAGCACGTCCTCCTCCATCTGACTGAGGGATTCGCCGTAGACACAGCGCCACCCATCTACAGAGTAGGGGAATTTCCCTGGTGTCCTGGCCAAATTTCCCTCATTCAATAAAAATACCACCAACAGCTTAATCTGGTTCAAGGTCAGTTGGCATTCATCTGTATCCCCCTCCTCCGGGTCGTGCCTGAAAATAGGCAGGATTTGTCTAGTGCACTTACCCGGTCAACAAAAACTAACTAAATAAATAAATGTGTGGGGACTGTTTATAAACTGGTGTTGTGAGCTGTTGCATGGAGGTTATTCAGTAATGTGCCACGCTCTTTGTTGTTTATGATACGCTGGATTCTCCCCTCTTTTGCAGTGTGGTGATTTGGGGAGTCCTCTCTGAATGCTGTCCCTCGTTGCGTCTGTCTGCTGTTGTTCATGATGTATTTCCCATATCATGGTGTGAACCCCGAGGTGCACTTTGCCTAGAAGGGAATATAGCCGTCTGTGCCAGGCTTCCATTTTGTTCTGCATTCTTGGGATTCCTTTGGTTATTAGATTTACTGTGGAGTAGAAATCAGGAGGGAAGAGTGGTAGGTATCTGGAAGTTTTATTGTGTTTTAAGTTAGGTCGGAGTCATCCTAGGGCGTAGTTTTCTTGGAACCATTCCAGTAGTGGTGCTTTATTTGGAGGAATTTCTTTTTTGAGTTTGTGGAATGCTTGTAGGGTTTCAGCAGGTGACAGGAATGCAAATGCTACTATTTGGTGGATTTTTAAGCTGAAATCTGTGTCAGTTCCATATTGTGAGGCCAGTCCTAGGTTTTGAACCTTCCTCCAGATGATTTTTCTGACATGAAGTAAGCAGCCTTTGTTTGCAGAGTTTGGAAATTCTTGTTTACATGCATTGATTGCTGTTTGTTCAAAATTAGTTATTGTTGTTGGTGCTAGTGTGGCACTGTGATGATCTGCGATTTTGTGGCAGTCCTGGAAGATTATTATTTATTTTATTTTAGTTGTTTAACCAGGATTAGCACACTAAGCTGAAAGCTTTTTTACAGGAGTGGCCTGGGAGCACAGGGAAGTTAAGTGACTTGCTCAGGGTCACACAGTATGCAAGTGGAAGATATGGAATTCAAACCCAGGTCTGGTCTGCTGGATGTCACCAGATTTGCAGCTCAGAGCCTTAAACCACTGCGCTATACTGCCTCAACAGAAGAAACAAGTATAGCAGTCCTGAGAGTTTACTTTCATGAGGGGATATGCAAGTGGTAGGATTCTGTTATTTTCTTCGTGTCCTACTGGTGCATGGATGCAGTATAGCTGACTGAACAGCTTAGGTTCTGTTTTAAATGTTCATCCATGATCCAGTATGTGGCTCTTTGTAGGCCCTGTATGTTTTGTTTTGTGGTGGATATGGGTATGTGTTGGTCTCCTGTAGTAGATTTTTTTGTGTATAATAGTTCTCTGTGTACATGTGTGAGCTGGTCAGGAATTTTGATATTTTCAATTGTGGTTGGTTCTGGTGGCTGTTCTTTTCTTTGTGCCCAATTTACTACTTGCAGTAGAGCTTTTTTGGTTGGGATGAGTTGTCTTAGCTCAGGGTTAATGCTTGTTGTCTCCAGCTGTATTAGTTGTGTTGGACTGGCAGTTGATGTTTGTGCTTTGTGTTTTAGGGTTGCCAGCATGCTTGCTGTGAGGGCTTCGGTTGCATCGGGAGCGTGATTGTGTTCGTTGTTTTTTGAGGTGGTGTTTGTCATTTATGAGGGGGGTTACCGCTCCAGCAAGGCAGTTTTTCACTTTTCTGTACTTGCAGCACTAGTAGAAGCTGTTATCTTTGCTTCGTTCTTGTACTAGGGGATAGCGTTTTACATTGATTTTCTTCCTGCCTTTCTTAGACAGCACCACCTCACATACCTCTATTTCTAGAGATTCGGTACTTTTACATTTGCTGTCCATGTTGCTTCCTACAATTTTGTGTTCTCTCTCCTCTGTGTAGTTTGGGTTTTCTAGGGGGAGTGAAGCTACGGGGTGTCCCTTTTTAACTGTTCAGTTTATGTGTGTTAATTGGCTTGCTCGTTAATGCGGCGAGTCAGTCAGCTGTGTGTGGAGCTTCAGCTGTTGCCTGTTAGCAGGTTACCACTGGCTGAATTGTGCACTTTAGGGGTATTCTCCTTATCCCTGAGGTACATCAGACTTGGAGGACGTATATTTATATATCAGGTGGTGCGGGGGAGCAGAATTCCCCACAATGGAGGGTGTTGGGTGGGGCAAAGCCCCCCACATTTAGAGACTCTGCTGCAAGCGTAGTTCTGTCGAATGTCTGCAGTACTGTTGGGTATGTTTGGTCCGGGACATGGTAGTAGTCTGCATGTTGTGTTTCGGTATACTGGGCTTGGTATAATGTTAGTTGGGATTGCAATTGTTGGGATATTGTTATATATCCACTTTTAGGCCTAAGAATAGCTAACTACCAGGCATCCATGATTAAATAAATATCAGTATAGCCTGTGGAAATCTGCTGTGTCTACCTTTCAGACTCTGGCTGATGGTCCTGCCAAAGCTGACTTGCTTAAAACTGCCTCAGCTGGTATGGATACTGGACGGCATCTGTTTTGCACTGCATATGATGCTTCTGCCAGAGCTGCTGCCTCTGGCATATACCTTCAGAGATGTTCCTGGCTTAGTGTAGCTGTATTTCCTGGTGATGTACAGCAGGCAGTGCCGAATGCATCTTTCAGAGGCTCCAAGCTGTTTGGAAGCGATACTGAAAGTGCTCTACATGAGCTTAAATCCTCCAATATGACTTTCTGGTACTCAAATCTCTTACCCTTCAGCCCACCATGGGGCATGGTAAGGGCTTGTTTTGTAGGCCTGTGGCCTTTGACTGATAGCTGTGGAGATGGAACCTTTCCTGGTCCTCCTCCTCCTGGTGCCTATGCAAAGGCACCCAGAGGTATTGGTCAAGGTGACCCTGCCACCTCCGGTACCTTCTGATTCCCCAGTTCCTCCACCTGCACTGTTACCTCTTGTGGTGCAAGTGTGGGGGGGGATCTCCCTTCATCTGTGAAAATGGAGAAAGGTTGCAACCGATGAATGGGTCTTGGAAATTGTGGAAATGGCGCATGTCCTGGAGTTGCTGTTTACCCCTCCAGTTCAGCCTCCACCCCTTTCTCATTATCCTCTGGATCACTTGTCCCTTCTGCTAGAGGAGGCTCAGTAGCTCATTCAGGGGTGAACCATCTAACCCATTTCTCACCAAGAAAGAAACAAAGGGTTCTGTTTCAGATACTGCCTGGTTCCCAAGTGGATGGGAGACTTATTTGTTTATTTGAAAATTAGTGACCGGGAAAGGCACACTGAGCCATGGCTCGTTTTCCAGGTGTGACCAAGGGGAAGGGAATAGGAGTACAAAATACACATTACAGAGGGAGTTTGCAGTTACAATAAAGATCAATCAGAGAACATGAATAGTTACAGGAGTAAATGCAAGATGGGCAGTCAAGGTAGAAGCAACAAAATAAGATGTTTCAGTCTTCCCTATGCCAGGGTAGGAGGCAAGTGCAAGGAGAACAGTTAAGTAGAGGGAAAACAGGAGCGGGGTGGAGGGAAGGAGATTCAGCTGATACCTGAGGGAGCCAGGGGAAACACTGAACAGAGGGAAGAGGGTAATTGGTTCCAAAGTGATGGGAGATAATAGGAAAACGCTGATTGCTCAGAAGAGGAGCAGGGATGAGGAATGGCAAAGGTGCGACTATCCCTAGATCGGATGGAGCAGGAGGCAGAGGAGATGAGGGAAAGGACTGATGGGAGGTAAGAGGGAAGAGACACAAACCAGTACTTGTATATGAATGAGGCACAGTGGATCTGGCAGCAAGAGGGCAGAGGGAGAATGGCCAAAGAAGAATAAAGTGTTGAGATCTGCGCCCTGTACGGGACATCAGAGACCTAAAGCTGTTCATCAAATACAAGGTTTCGAATGGTGTCTCTTCAGGCTCTCATACCCTGTTGCAAAAGGGGGATTGGCTCTGTGCCCCAGAAATGAAGGACACATACTGTACCTTCATGTCAAGATTCGCAAATGCTTCAGGCAGTACCTCTGCTTTATGCTGGAGGGCAACCATTATCAATTTCAAATTTTGTCCTTTGGCTTATCCTTGGCATTACGGGTATTTACCAAATACTTGGCGGTTGTGGTAGCAGTCCTTCAGAGAGAAAGGCTTTTGTCTTCCCCTATCTGGATGATTGGCTCCTGAAGGCTCTATCCTGCCAAGTGGTTCTGTATACGCATTGTCCAGAACAAAACAGTTGTTTGAGGAACTGGCTGTTATGGTAAACATACTAAAATATGTACTAGTTCCTTGTCAGCTCCTACAATATATTGGTGTGGTGCTGGACATGGTGGTGGGCAGTGCCTTCCTGACTGCAGACAGGGCGAGCAGAGGCTCTTGTTGCACAGACTGGCTGATACACAGGAGTCATTACATGTCGGCTTGGACAGATTACATCTCCTGGGATTCATGGCTGCTGCCATAGTAACTGTCCCCTTTGTCTGTCTCCATATGTACATACCGCAGTGGATTCTTCAGATGCAGTGGGATCAACTAATGGACCAGGTGGAACAAATGGTCCTTGTCATGTCCACTCTCCACTGTGCTCTGGTATGGTGGATGGACCACTAGCACCTGTTGCAGGGTGTTTTGTTCTCCCCCCCCAATTCCCATACAGAGCCTCAGAACGAATGCCTCTGGATCAGGTTGGGGTGCCCATCTTGGTTCCTTACAGATCCAAGGGTCATGGACCGATCTGGATTCAGATCTCCATATCAATACCATGGAGATTCAAGCTATTCTGCTTGGTCTCCAGGCATACAAAGAATACCTCAGCCCCAGTCCCTAGCTGATTCGAATGGGCAGTGTCGATGTCATGCATTACATAAACAAGCGGTGGGGGGGACTCGCTCATCACCTGCACAGTGAAGCAGTGAGAGTGTGGCACTGGGTAATGTCTCATGGACATCAGCTATAGGCCATGTTTCTCCCAGTTGTCAAAACCTCTTGACAGACAGGCTAAGTTGGTCTCAGTCCCTGGTACATGAATGGAAACTGCAGACCTTCATGGTAAATGACCACTTTGTAAGATGGGGTTGTCCAGAATTGGACCTTTTTGCATCCCCACACAACACAAAACTGCTGTGTTTCTGCTCACTCACTCCAGGGCATGGAGTTTTTTGGCAAGATGCAGGGGTCAACCTTAACTTTTTTTTTGCACTAGCCAGCTGGACAAGTTGATTAACAATTGCACTAGCCCGCAGATGGTTGCACTAGCCCACAATAATAATGGTCAGTTTTGATCAGTTATACAGGAAAAATGCAATCCAAGAAATACTCTGATTATTGCGTATTTATCCTGCTCCCACATTGCTTCCTGCCCCAGCAAAAAAAAAAAGACTGCAGTCCAATCACACGCAGTGTGTACCCCCATTGTTTTTTTAACATGTGCCCCTTGCTTCTTCTTTCTTCACCCCCTCCCCGCCAAACCAGAGAATACCATAATAGCAAATGTTCCATCAGGCAGTTCTAGCTCTGCACACACAATAGCCAACATCATCATGAATGTCACCACAGTCTCACCCTGACCTGCAGGGCAATGTGCAGAATCAGGCAGTGAAAGACACTGTCATCCCCCACCCTGTGATTAACCAGACCTGCACTTCTAGACGTTTTCTAACACTGCAAAGTGAGCCAGGGGAAATTCTAGGATTTCTTTGGGGAGAGTTAAACAAATATAGGGCTTGGGATATAAGAAACTTTGACATATCTGTTTATATATACCAGGCACAAAAATATTGATTTAACATGCTCTTCCATAACAAAAACAGATTTTTCATAAGTGTCCTTTCATCAGTCAAAGGGGAGCAGTATACAAGCATGATGCTTTACTAACTCTTTCTATATAGGATGATCTATGCACACCAGGAATACCTTTTTTTAACCTTTCAAATTATATATTTACTAAGGTTTTGCTTTGTACCATACATGCTCCAAAGCATTGTTTTTAGGATGAAATGACATGTTGGGTGGAACTACATTAATGGCATCGACTGGTGTGATCCATTAAGTGGAGCTGTGAACCATACCTCAGTCAGTAATGGCAGCTATGAGTCAATAGATGGCCACTTCAGAGCCTAGTCTGCAGTGGTATCCAGAGAAAGTATAGAGTGGACAGACCACCTGGCTGGGCAGACCATGTATACATGATAGCGTTCTGCTACTGCAGTGTTGGATACAGGCACTCAAAATGTTGGGAAATGAGGCACACTGGTCTTAATACAGTGGGACAAATCAAAGACAAGTTCAGCAAACTGGAAGCTAGTGACAACCACTCTACCCTTGATCACAGCATGCACACTAGCTGAATGTCCTAACAATTGAGTCATAATGACTCACATTGAGTCTTTTGTTGGATACCCCTCTTGAACTGAGAGATAATTGCAGCTCATAATGAGCTGTTAATCACACCAGGCCACCTGGAACACTGAGAGAGATTAGTGAAAGGACTACAGCCTGCTAAAGTAGGGACTTTTTCAACTTCATTAACAGCCAAGAAACACCTGCACTAGTCGAGATGGCAAGTAGAGGGTTAGCTGCACTAGCCCTGGCCAATTTGCACTAGGTTCAGGGCTAGTAGAACAATGTTATGGTCGAACCGTGAAGATGCATTGTTTGTCTCCTGGAAAGGGAGGTTCCATTATGCATTTCCTCTGACCTCTCTCATTCAGAGGATTCTGCACAAAAATTGTGCTCAGATTGAGGGTGCAGGGGTGGATTCAGGAGTCCTATAGATGGGGGAGCTCAAGTCAGATAAAAAATAAAAATAATAGGCTGGGGGTCTGGTGGGCCGCCTAGGCCCCCAGAATTTTTTTAACATTTTGGTGCATTCTAGTGCATTTTGGAGGGTATTTTTAATGCAATTTCTACTCATTTCCTTCCTCCCCATGCTTTGTTAGTTGCACCCTAGCACCATCCCCAGAATCCCCACAATCCACATGACAGTATGTTGCCCAAAATACCCAGGATCTGCCTGTTCCTTTTGGAAGCTGAGAAATTGGCTATACTGCAGAGAACAAACTAGAACGCATTTGAGGAACTGGTAACTTGGTAAAACATAATATTGTAGGGGACTAGGAAAGTAAGCTACACTTTCTACAGAAAGTTTCATTATTTTCTTATTGGCATTAAGAATTGCAGGATTCCATTAAAGTGTAGTAATTTTATAACCAGAGGGGTTGTAATACAACTGAAGTTGCTTGATTTCTGTGCTAGACACATAGGATTTGGAAGGATATTTGTGCAATATTTTGGAAGTGTCCTGCTGGCTAAGCAGTGAGTTTATCCCTGGTTTCAGATAAAGGGTTTGTGTGTGTATTAGAAGCAGACATAGCAAATTGTCTTCACTGAAAGGCCTGCTTACATCACAGGTGTCACTAGTCAATCAATTGATTCTGGGTGGGGCTTGTATCACTGTTCTGTTTAGGCATACTACACAGAGTAAAGTCAGTCAGAGGACCTGCCTGTTCCTTTTGGAAGCTGAGAAATTGGCTATACTGCAGAGAACAAACTAGAACGCATTTGAGGAACTGGTAACTTGGTAAAACATAATATTGTAGGGGACTAGGAAGGTAAGCTACACTTTCTACAGAAAGTTTCGTTATTTTCTTATTGGCATTAAGAATTGCAGGATTCCATTAAAGTGTAGTAATTTTATAACCAGAGGGGTTGTAATACAACTGAAGTTGCTTGATTTCTGTGCTAGACACATAGGATTTGGAAGGATATTTGTGCAATATTTTGGAAGTGTCCTGCTGGCTGAACAGTGAGTTTTTTTATCCCTGGACTCAGTAGAGTGGTTTGTGTAGGAGCAGTGGTCTAGTACATTGTGGTGTTGGTTGACTTACTATAAAGGGCAGTACTCACCAGGGTGGTGGAGCAGTGGTGTAATTGATTGTTTCTAACAGTCACCAGTAGTTGTGGCCTTTCCTTTATAGCCAAGGTTCTGACATCACTTCCTCAACAGGTCTTGGAGCAGAACTGTCATATTCTTAATTACCCAGCACAGTGCATAAAGCGTAAGTATACACACACCAAAAAAAAAATAAATAAAAAATTTGTATATTACTCATTGTATATTATAAGGAAGAGGGACATGTGGGGAGTGGTGCAATGCACTGGCTGTGGGGCAGCAATTTTCCGGGAAACATTCTTGAACCTGTGTTGCTGCCCTGTTTGCAGGCAACTGTCAGCTCTGAGGGAGGAGGTTGCCCACCTCCAGGCTGAATTGGCAAGGACTAAGGAGGACTCCCCCACCCAAAAGCACCAGTTCCACAACCACTGCCTCAGAGGTTGCCATGTGTGAAGAGCAGATGGACCACAGTAGGTTCTGGGAGGGTGAGGGTGGTGGAACAGGCGTAGCCCGAGTTGCACCTCTACACAAATCATATGTCGGTCTGGCAAATCAAGGTTTCTCTATGATGACACCCTCATTGGAGACCAAGAAGAATGCTGGGGACATCCACAAGGGAGACCCACAAAAGAGTGGCAAGGGACAACATAAGGGAAAGAAACAGCTTCTGATAGGGGACTCAATTGTTAGGGGTGTAGACCTGGGGAAGGGAGAGGAGAGGGAAGTAAGGTACTTGCCTGGTGCCATGGCTTGGTGGGACAGGAAGCGAATCCTCAGGATTGCAGAAGCAGCATCACAGGAGAGGAAACTAGATATCATTGTCCACCTCGGGACAAATGACCTAGCTAGGCATGAGATTAGTGCAGTGCAGGATGAATTTGTGGAGTTGGGGAGGGGCCTCAGACAGGTAGCAAGCACAATAATCTTCTCAGAGGTGCTGCTAGTCCATGGCAGGGGTGAGGCTAGGGTACTGCACACCATGCGGTTTAATGAATGGTTGCAAAACTGGTACAGAGCACAGGGCTTTGGCTTCACTGGGGACTGGGGGTCCACCTGGAGAGATGAAGGTCTATACTGGCATGATGGTCTGCATCTGTCCAGGAAGGGAAACACGCTCCTCGGTGACAGGTTTAAAGGCTTCCTTGGCAAGCTTTTAAACCAGCCAAGGGGAGGTGCTGATAGGAAACAGGAAAGTTCAAGCCTCCCCCCGCAAAGCATGGCAGGTAGTAGGGTAAACACTGAGGTACAGAGCTTGACAGAGGGCAGGACAGGAGTAAATGGAAAAATGGACAAGGGCAATAAGAGCAGGGATGGGGTAAAAAAGGATAAAGCCAACATTAAATGGAGAGCAATGAGTACCAATGCCCGTAGTCTGGGAAACAAGCTTCCAGGACTAGTAGCCCTGATGGAAGTGGAACACTTGGATATTATGGCAGTCACAGAAACATGGTACACGGAGAACCATGACTGGGATGTCAACATACCAGGGTACACAATCTACAGAAGGGACAGGGAGGGTAAAAGAGGAGGTGGAGTAGCTCTCTATATAAGGGAAGGGATCAAAGTAACAGAACTAAAAGGTAAAGGGGGAGGACAAGAGGAACTCTGGGTCACATTGGAGACAGGGAATGGCATCACAATCCGCACAGGGGTTATACAGACCCCCGTCTCAAGGGAGGAAATGGACAAGAAAATGATAGATGGATTCTAAAATGGTTGAAAAAGGAGATACTGTTGATGGGGACCTGAATATGCCAGATGTTAACTGGGCAACATGGACTGCAGCCACATCCAAGAGCAGGGTCATTCTCGATGCCCTACAGGGAGCATGTCTTAGACAGCTAGTGGTGGAACCCACTCAGGAGGAGCAATATTAGACCTGGTACTCTCAAATGGAGAGAGGATCACAAACTTAGAAGTCAGTAGACACCTGGGACAAGCAACCACTGCACAGTGTGCTTCACAATAAACACAACCATGGAGACAAGCCATACAAATACAAAGATACTGGACTTTAGAAGGGCTGACTTTGGCAAAATGGGCGAATACCTGAGGAATGCATTAGCAAATGGCCAGAAAGGAGGGGTGGAAGAACAATGGAGAAAAATCAAAACTGCCATCATGGAGACAACAAGCCTTTGTGTGAAACAAATAAAGAAAACAAAGCAGAATAAAAAACCACTATGGCTCTCAAAAGAAGTGTCATGGAAGGTTAAGGAGAAAAAGGCTGCATTCAAAAAGTATAAGGAATCACAGACAGAGCACGACAGGGAACTGCATCAATTAAAGCAGAAAGAAGTGGGGAAGGCAGTCAGAAAAGCAAAGGCCCAAACCGAGGAAAGGATAGCCAACTCAGTTAAGAAAGGGATAAAACCTTTTATAGGTGCATTAGGAACATAGAAAGGTTAAGGAGGGATAGGGAAGATTAATAAAGGAGAGGGAGGTGGGCAGGCGGAGACAGTAAAAGGCAGAGATAATGAATGAATACTTTTGCTCAGTATTCACAAAGAAGAAGAGGAGGAGTTACCTAAACCAAGCAGTAGAAGCACTCTGGATAGTGGGGTTGATACCAGTCCATTTAAAGAAGAAAGATTACTGAAAGAACTTCAAAACTCAAGGTGGACAAAGCAATGGGGCCTGTGAGTTCACCTAGAATCCTAAAAGAGCTAAGGAGGACCTAGTGACACCACTAACCACACTTTTAACAAATCACGGGAAGATGGGGTGGTACCTGAGGACTGGAGGAGGGCAGATGTGATTCCCTTCACAAAAGTGGGAGCAAGGCAGAAGCAGGAAACTACAGACCTGTTAGTTTGACTCAGTGGTGGAAAATGATGGAATCACTTCTGAAAGAAAGAAATTGTTGAGTGCCTAGAGGCCAGCGGGCACTGGACCCAAAGCAACATGGATTCACAGCAGGAAGGTCATGTCAGACAAATCTAATCGATTTCTTTGACTGGGTGACCAAAGTAATAGACCAGGGAGGGCTGTGGATATGGCCTACCTAGACTTTAGCAAGGCATTTGACACAGTCTCGCACAAAGATTAATAATCAAGTTAGCCAGCCTGGGAGTGGGTCCCAGGGTGGTAGCCTGGATGAAAACTGGCTGCACAACAGGACACAGAAGGTAATAGTGAATGGAACACATTCTGAAGAAAGGGGTTTACTAGTGGGTATCTCAGGGCTCAGTACTGGGTCCAGTCCTCTTTAACGCCTTATAGGTGACATTGCAGAGGGTCTGGAAGGAAAGGTATGCTCTTCATGGATGACACAAAGATATGTAACAGAGTTGATACACAAGGGGGTAGAAAGGATGAGAGGGACTTGGCAAGGTTGGAGGAATGGTCAGACATATGGCAACTTAGATTCAGTGCAAAGAAGTGCAAAGTAATGCACCTGGGAAATAAAAATCCAGGAGAAGAGTACACAATATCAGGAGGAACTAACAACAACAATAATGGAAAGGGATCTGGGTGTAGTCATATCAGATGACCTAAAGGTGGGTATGCAGTGTGAGAAGTCAGTAGGAAAGCCAGGGGATACTGGGATGCATAGGGAGGGGCATCACAAGTAGAAAAGGAAGTGGTTATCCTCTATACAGACAGTTGGTGAGACCCCATCTGAGTACTGCATGCAGTTTGGAGACCTCATCTATGCAAGAACATAGACAGGATGGAAGCAGTCCAGAGGAGGGCAACTAAAATGGTGCAGGGTCTACATCAGAAACCATATGAAGAAAGACTGAGAGGCTTAATATGTATACCCTTGATGAAAGGAGGGACAGGGGACATGATAGAAACTTTTAAGTACCTCAAGGGAATCAACAAAGTCCAGGAGGGTAGCATCTTTCAGAAAAGAGATGTGTAAGAACAAGGGGCACAATTTAAAGTTTGAGGGGGCGGCTCAGGGGTAATGTGAGGAAATTCTTTTCATGGAAAGTGGTGGATGCATGGAACCACCTTCCTGGAGAGGTTGTGGGGTCTAAAACAGTGGGGAATTCAAACATGCATGGGACAGACATAAGGCAATTATAGTGGGGGTTGCAGGAAATAGGCTGTTGGTTAACTAGAATCTGCAGCTTGTCCAGTAGGTGGGAAATGGGCAGACTGGGTGGGCCAAGTGGTCCTTATCTGCCGTCAAAGTCTATGTTTCTGTGTACCCTCCACCCCCCACCCCCAAAAACAACACACAATACCAAAAGACTGCAGCTGGGCAGCAGCACATCCAAAACACATAAAAATGAGACAAGTTGAAAGAGACTTGGTGATAAAGACAAATTTCAGACAAATTAAATGACAATCCAAGTAAACAAGTTCTCAGATGTCACTCACTCAAGCACATTATGACATTACCATAAAGCCAACCCATCTGTTTGACCTGCAGTACAGATTAACGTATCTCCCATCCTTATCTCAGTAAAAGAAATAAATTCAATAACTATAGAAATATGGGAACGAAGTCACTTTGCTATCTAGTTTCTGAAAATATAATTTCAAGTTTGCTTGCTATTTTTGCAAAACAGATTTTATTCCATAGAACAATTTATTCCAAAGAAAATACATTTTTAAATAAATAAAATACTTTTTATTGCTTTAAAATGGCCTTTACTGGGATTACCATATGGTATGAGGCATCTCATTTTTATGATAGGCCCAAGAAGTCAGTAAGCAGACAGAAAAACAGTTTTTGAACAACTATAAAATGCATTTTTTTTATTAGCAACAGCACTTGCTTGGGTACATCACAACTTGCACCTCTCCCCATTCAACCCATATAACTACATAAACTAAATATTTGATTCTGTCACTTTTTTCTCCGGTTTTGTAACTGCCTGTGTCAATGTGCCAAAGAAGGCCTTATGACTTCTGTTACTAATTTTTCTCTCCAAGCATGCAGAAACTCCTGCACATGCCATAATATACGGCAAAACACCTTCAAAACCCCTTATGTCTAATAATTCCCTCTGTGCTCATTCACACTGTACAACGACTGAAAAGACCACATAGACTAGACATACAGTACATACTGATGTTTTTACCTCAGTTCAAAGGTCTCGTACCAGTTTCTGCCTCTCCTGGTTCATGCTGTTGCTGAGACCAGACCTGCTCCAGCATTCATTTTGTACCATTCCTGGCATGCAACAGGAGGGCATTACTCTTCAACTCTCTGTCCTGCAAATCCACACCAAAATTAATTTGTCATATAGGACAAAACTAGCAGTGACCTTAAACAATTTTAATGTCATGAATTTAAGCTTTCCATACTAGAAATTAATAACACTAGTACTATATTTATTACACACCCAGTTTGATGGAACACTAATGTCCTGTCCCATCCCAGCAGCTGCCCCCCACCCACCATAGTTTGTGACTGTGAAAGTCTTTTTTTTTTTTTTTTTAAGCAAGAAGTACCTGATTAAATGAAGACTTGATCCATTTTCAGCAGGCTGAAGTCTAGGTGTTCATAGTTGAGTACTATCTCCGGTCACCTGGCCGCCAAACGTTCTCTCTCTAGACAGCACACACTGACCCCGTGACTCCTAATGAACAGAGCTCTCAGCTACAGCTTGCTTCAGCTACCAGAAGATGACCTGAACCTCACTCCAACTCCTTGTGCTGATTTACCAAGGCCACACTGACCCCGTGTTACTGGACTGCTGCCACCTGAAACCTCAGGCTTTGCTCTTCACTTGTGGGCTCCACTCTGTCTCTGTCTCCTCAGTAGTACACTCACTCCTCTCCTGCTCCAACATTAATCTTCTGAGTTAATGATCTACAGCTCACTCTTGTTTTTGCAGCCCAGACATTTGAAGAAGGCACCCCTTGCTAGCCACAGCCACTACTGGATGCAACAGCAAATCGGGAGCAGTGAGCACCAGGTAACCTTGTTGAGATCTGTATTGTTAAGGTCCACTCTGCTTTTCTGCAGCTGTACCCCCCAACGCACGACCTCTCCCACCGTGCATGAACAAAGGAGCTGCACCAAGCCTGCAAAAGTAGAGAATGAATGCTCAGGCTCATCAAGGCAAGACCAGCTGCTGCCACAGTGCTGGGACTGGACCACATGGTGCAGGATGAACGTTAGTAAGAAATTCATGCTGGAGACCAGCTTTTTGGGGGGATCAACTATGTAATGTGGGTGGGGGTGGTTGTGTACTGCACTACCAAGACACTGGAGGACAGGGCCGGCCTTAACCATTCTGGGCCTCTGTGTAGCCCCCCTGCTGGTCCCCACTACTCCATTCCCTGTGGGCCCCCCACATCCAACATTTACACCTAACTAACCCTCCTGTCCTGAATTACTAAAGCAGTACCAGGTCTACTAGTTTAACCAGCATATTTTAATTCATGCCATTGACTGCATTGAATTATTTGATTTCACCATTGGAAATGAATCTGATTGAGCCTGGAGCAAGAACTTAAGTAAGTACGGTATTACTACCGTATTCATTTCTGTAAGGATGGGGACAACATCACTGGACACTCACACCTCAGATACTCTGATTTGCAAACAAGTTAGACAACTTAACTTTTCTGGAGGTGTGAGTGAGATAATAGAGAGGTTTATCATGGGACACCAGTAAGGTTGCCACCTGTCAGTTTTTTTTATCTGGTAGTCAGGTTTTCAGGGTCCCTATCAGGAAATCTGGTTTTGCTCTGTGCTGGTCAGGTTTTTGAGCCATTTTGAGTGCTCACATACTTTTGAAACATATTTTGTCATATCATTCATTGTTTCAGCTACATGTCCAGGTTACAGACATGTTCTCTTGTCAATATAGCCCTTTGTTTGTGAAAGTAGTTAACCTGGGAGGTGTAAAGTATGGCCATTAACACCATTAGCACTAACTTAACCTAATCTTTTCCACTGCAGCAAAGCTGTCCCCACCTTTTGCAACAGTAACAGAGCCAGTTGTCTTCCACCTTCATTTGCTGGTAAACATTTTCATCTCTTAACAACATTTAGGCATTTTTAAGTGTTTTAAATTATTTTTTTTCCTCAAGAAAAAAGCATGGACCCCCAAGGTGCAGGGGCACAGTCTGCACCTAGCTAAGGCCAGCTCTGCCGGAGGACAGATGAGACCTGTGTGACTCAGGCAGCTTTCATGGAGGCATTAGTGCATACTGATAAAGAATGCAGCACAGTGTGTTACTAGTAGAGGAGCTCCATGATGGGGGCGCTATAGCACCCTTAGTCCCCCCCCCTCTAAATCCGCCTGTGGGGTGGAGCATGCCACCCTTATTCTAGTGGCACTCTTCTGGCCTCGCCAGATTTGGTGACCTCTTCTGCAGCATTTGCTATTGGAACCTACTGTCAGCTACCCCTTTGTTGGGGTCTGCTGTTGCAGGCCCAGGGGTCCATGAACCATCTGAACCTGCCTACAGTTCCTACATCAGAATACGTGGCTCATGAAGACATTGCCTGCTTGTGGGCTTGTAGCTTGCTTGCAGTTAGAAAGCCAGGCCTCCTACTAGACACACCTATTCTTTGAAAAAGAAGCTGTAGCAGCTTTTTAATGTATTTTTTACTGTGTGAATTTTTTGTCTTTTTTTTTATTCATTTAAACAGTTTGGACTGTGCTGGTAATTTAGCAGAGGGGGGAAGAGGTGTAACTTTAAAAATCCAGTTCTGAGTTCTCAAGAGAGGTTGGGTGTTGACTTCCTTTTATTTAATGTCTTTTGTTCGTTATCACAGCTGGGCCTTTGTACAGCAATGAGTGACTGTTTTGGTAATCTTCAGTGAAGATGAGCTCTTTACATATCAAAGGAGCTGTTGTGAGTTTAAACAGGGCCAAGTTCAAATGAGGCCGTGATCTGCAGAGAGGCTAAGAAATTACAAATCTGATGTGGACCAGTTTTTCAAAGAGGTGGTCCACTAGGGATCAAAGAGATGGCTGAACCTGTGATGTCAGAGTGACGTGCACGGTGATGTGGCATAGTGGAGTGGTAGTGGTTAGCCGAAGGTGTTTGGGGTCTGTGGTTAGACCTGCCAAGGGAGTAAGGATCGAGAGTCTGAGTGAGCAACATTAAGGTTTCCAGTCTGCCTTTACTCACCGAGTTCCCTGTTGTGGTGATAGTATACTCTGCTTAGTATTTAGAGAGAAGTGAATTAGGTTATTCTGTGTGTTTTCTGTTTCCCCAAAACTTTTTTTTTAAATCTCTGTAGATATACTGTTTTCCCCATACTCTTAGTGTGTATTATCCTGAAACACGCAATTATCTTGGAGTATTGAACAGTGTTTATGTACATAAGGCTTTCTGTGACCGAGTCATTTCTGGTACAGATAACGGGCAATTGACAAAAGCTGTGGTCTGTCCTTGAAGAGTACAGCTATTTCTACCATATTTTAGAATGAACTGTTCTCAGCTGTGACAAGGGTAGGTCATTTGCTTTTTGGTAAGGAGCATTGTACTTTGTGGGCAGTGGCTCCGGTGGGATTTGGACCCCGCCATGTTCAGTGGTGGTGGCATATGCAGGTACCCTTGCAGGCAGCTGAAGGGTTGAGAAACTCGGTGACGGTTGCAGACTACGTTCTGAGAGACAAACTGAAGGCAGTGATTGGGATATAAAACCGCTTGTCAGTAAAAAGGTCATCTGTCCAGTCATAGAAGAGGATAACAAAAGGGAATAATGCATATTCTACCAGTTTTATTTGGCTATAAGTAAGAGTAGGTAGTTAAGATGCTTCTGGACCATTTGGGAGATGCATAGTGGCAGATCTTGAGCAGCAATGCAAAAGAAAAGGGGTTGTCCTTGAGGATGGCCAGCTATGGACAGAACTTGTAGCTATCCTCGAGAAAGGTGACCAGGCAAGTGGTGCAAGAGTGGTGACTGCTAACCAGAGCTGTGAGACTGAGGTTCGGGAGCATGTAGGTGAGCCAGAGCCCAGAACTGGGGCAGCTGCACAGACAGAGGTGATGCTGCTGGAGCTCGCCCAGCTTAAGGCAAATGCAGATGTGGAGCTGCAGAGGAAAAAAACTGGAAGCTGAGGAATAACAGATCGAGAGGAACAAGAAAGGCAGTGTCAGCATGAGATCCAGCTGAGAGAGAACATGAGAGGGAGATGGAGCTTCTGTGCCAGAAGACAGTGCCACAAACCTAAGTACTGGAATCAGGCGTTCGATGCAAGAAGTCAAAACTAATTCCAAAATGTTTCCCAAGTATCAGAACGGTGGTGCATTTAATTTTTTAAAATCTTTTGAGAGAATTTGTGGACTGTTTGAATTGATTAGAGCTCCTTGGGCAACTCGCTTTTTTACCACTTCTTTGTCGACAGGGGATTAAAAGGCTTTGCCAGGATGGACAGTGAGGACTGTATGGACTATAACAAAGTGAAAAATGCCTTGTTAAAACATTCTGAATTGACTCACAAGGTCTATGCGCAAAAATGTAGAGGTTTAAGGAAGGTGCCAGGAGATAGCTATTCTGAAATGTGTGTACAGCTACGCAGCCTGTTACAGTGATGGTTAGAGGGTGCAAAGGCCAGCTCTATGAAATACAAAAGATTTGTTTATCATGGACTGGTTCTTACAGACAGTACCAGAAGAGCTAAGAATATGGTTGTTTGATGGGACTCTGAGCTTCACAAAGAAGGCAGCTGACAGGACTGATCAGTTCGTATCCAGCCAATCATCCACTCAAGTGCAAACACAGTGGGGTAGGGACATCAGGTGGTTTTAAGGGAACCGGGGAAGGGGGCATAAAGGAAGCCAGCCTGTGCTCAAAACAAAAAAAGAAAGCCAGATGGTTTCAGAATTCAAGAGTAAGGGGAATGCACGTGCTGTATCTGTGAAATCGGAGACACCTGTTGTATGTATGACTGTCCGAAAAATATGGCAGAAGGTGCGAGTGCAGCTAGAGGGGGTAACTCTGGAAGCCCCCAGCAGCTAGCAACCTGCACCCAGAGTGCAGTTCCCGCTAACTCCAATGCACACATGCACCTTAGGTTGGTAAATGGGATGATAACCCGGGTACAGAGGGACACTGAGTGGAGTCCATTTTCATGGTAAAACAGGGTCTGATTCACAAGAAACAAATCCTGCTGGGCCAGTTTTCCAGAAATAAAGGAGTGATGGGTCCTATGGTCTCACTGCCAATAACCTGGATATTTCTAACCTGGGAGGGTGGCCAGGGCATATTGGAGGTAGGTGTTGTACAAGACTTGCCTGGTGATGTAATTATGGGTAATGACTTTAATAGTCAGACCAACATTGTGTGTATCGCTTCCCATAGTAAGGATAGGGAACTGGCTCCTGAGGACACAGAGGAAGCAGTGCAGCTGGCTGCATCCCCTCCCTCAGCAGCAGGGGAAGTTGTAACTGATGAATGAACTGGGAGCAACAGTTCTGAGCCATAGCTTCAGAGTGAGGAGAGTTAAGCCATGGGTGGCTCTCCCAGAGGAGTGTGTTTTTTTTTTTTGTTTTGTTTTTTCATATACAGTTTTTTTTCTTTACTCCCTCTCACCCCCTCCGGGACCCACGGCGTACACACATTCGTGTATGCATGGAGTGCCATACATGCCAGGATCCGTGGCCACTTCTGCTCCTCCCCTGACTTTTGTCACCATCTGTTACCGCCTACGTGCCCACCGGACCTTCACCTAGTGAGAGCAGGACTACGGATGGGTGGGCATCCACCCCATTGGAGGGGAGAGCCATGGCTCAATCCCGTGTCAGCACTGCCCCCCCCAAGCCTGCACCCCGGTGACTGGAGGTCATTCCCGAACCCAGGTCGTCGGCATAGCACAAGGTAAGGTGCCAGTGCCTTAGCCCTCTGCGCTATCAGGCCAGAAGAGGAGAGTGTATTTTAAGGAAGGTCAGACATGTGGCTCTGGGGAGAGCTCATCAAGCTGACCAATCCCTACAGAAATTAAGCGAGTTAGCTACCAGGCTGGAAGGTGACTCTCAGAGTATGGAGAAAAGGGAGGTTTACTAAGAGAATGAGCTCCAGTATCATGAGTGGGTTCCAAATGGGGGACTGGAGGAGGGGATACTCTGGCAGATAGTAGTTTGTAGGGGATATAGGAAGCAGCCACTGACTTTAGCCCACAACATATCCTTTTCTGGACACTTAGGAGTCAGACATACAGAAAGGTGTCTTAACTAACAAATTTGACTGGCTAAGTATTTTGAAAGATGTGGCACACTACTGCTGGACTTCTCAGCAGTGCCAAAGAGTGGGGAAGTTTGGGGATAAGGCTAAGACGGCTTTGATTCCCCTGTCTATGACTGAAGAGCCATTTCGGTGAGTTGCTGTGGATGTTGTGGGGTCACATATCTCTCCAAGTTGCTTAGCCAAGAGGAACATTTTGGTCATCGTGGATTAAGCCACAAGGTACCCTAGTGACAGTGCCTTATCCACCATTGAGGTGGAAAAAGCGGCTGATGAACTGCTGGGAATATTTAGCTCAGTGTTTTTTTTTTCCAGGAGATTCTGTTGGACCAGGGCAGCAATTTCACACCTGCCCTAATGGTTAGTCTTTGGTGGGAATGTGACAATACGCTCCCGAAAATTTGCTTTAGCCAAATCTGCTCCTGACAATACGTTTTCTCATCAATATGCTCCTTACACTACCCGCTCCATCCAAATCTGCTCCCTGTTTTATATATGAATTAGCAACAGCATTTGTGCCCCATAGGATGCTCACAGATTTTGGGAAGGGAGAGAGAGCATTGCTAGCCTGAGGACACTGCTACACTGAACTTGCAAAGAAGTGAAAACTTATCTCTCCCCCCCGCCAAAAATAAAATTATTCACTCCCTATGAAACAGCATTTAAATATGAATTAGTGTTGAATAGTCAGGCAGGCATATAAATTGGAACTGAGCCTTACCTTGATCCAAGCAATCTGACCTCTATGATGTAGAGCTGCTTCTCCCTCTGTATATTGATGCATCGGTAAATCCATGTTATGTCACCCTCCAAATGTTTAAAACAATTCCAAATCTTTATTAGTTAATAGTTAAAATAAGTTTCAAACCAATGTGGTGCACAGTACTCTTAATAGTCAAAGCTGTGCGCAATGTCACAGAGGAACTCCTCAGTTGTACGATCCGCACATTTTTCCAGGATGTAAGCAAGGCAATCTGCATTGTCCTTGTAGATTCTACAGGATCCTGTTGGTGCATTACCAGCGATCAGCTCTTTGATTTCGGAATCCCTTTTTTGGGGGATTCCCCTGATCCCATCAATGAAATTCCACAATGTTGGGTGAGCCATACAGAGGATACTCTGCTTTCCTCTGTGAAATGCTTCCAACCACATTATTTGTTTTTGCACGCCTATCTCTCACACTTGCTGAGTGGTTCCACAGCTCGATGCTGTACAGAGGTTGTCTACACCCAGTGCTCCTTCTATTTCGCCTGCCCACCCATATGTCTTTGACATAGTCTAATATAGGCTCAAGCTCTTGGGGAAACACATTAAGGACTTTGTCGGTTATTTCTTCAAACCTCATCACCACTTCTTCTGGGGGATAAAAAGCTAAAGCAGGCAAGTACCTGCACGTAAGAGCAAATTCTGCATCCTGGGCATAGCTAACTGCCAACCCTTCATACTGCATTTATATATATATATATAATGTGTGTATATGTATATATATGTGTGTGTGTATATGTGTGTATATATATATATATATACACTGTGTAAAGTTGAAGAAGCATCCCACTTGTTTAGCATTGGGGAACACAGTCTGAACTGCTAATATGGATGCACACTCAAAATCTGTCATCACCACATCTTGATTTAAGCTGGGATTTAGATCTTTTAAAACCTCTAGTATGCACTCATATGTCTCCCTTCTTTTGCCAGGGAGAAGTGCATAGGTTGCCGGTTGCATATTCTCAAATCTTTCACCAAGGATGGCGTTCATTTGCTGGAACAGGGATTGGGCAACATTATATGTTCCATCAGCATACCAGTTTTTCGCTCTCTTGAGAAACCTTAAATTATTTTCTGTGCCGAAGATCAGTATGCAGTCTGGATCAGGTCCACTGTCGTGAAGAAGGAAATCGACAGTTGTATCCCAAGAATTTGGCTTGTACATTTTATATTGTGCTGGAATTACAAGCTCTGACAGGTCTTTTGGATTGGGAGGAGCACCATGTACGTGGACCTTCAGTTTGTGCGTTTTAAATTTCTGTCTACTAATTTGCCTTGTGCTGCCAAGGACACATTTTGTTTAGCATGTACTGTATAAGAACTTGAGCAGTAGTGTCCTGTGTTTTGGCAGCCCTCTGTTTAGCAGTGTTCGTTGCTTCACCCTTTTCCATGGCTGCAGGGTCCAGGGCATGAGTATGCTGGCTAAACCGGTAAACAATTATTGCATCCTCGTAGCTCGCAGTGTGGACTCTGGCATTACATACCTTTCGTTTTTGCACAGCTTTCTCACACTGCCAGCTAGCTTTGCCTTGAAAACCACACTTGTGATGAGTGTAAATGAAATTACACTCCTCTACAAGCTTCTTCTTTTGTCTCTCTGAAGTTATGAACTGACAAGTCATACTGACAGCAGAGGTACAAAATAGAAACCCAAAGATTGTCGAAAGCAGGTTTAAATCTTAGCCTGATTGCTGAGAGCCATTCTGTAATTACAGATTAGGCAATTACAGTACTGCTTCTGATTGTAATGACACTGTAATTACAGTGACATGTGCTTTAACTGTTTTTGTTTATATATAATATATATATATTTTTTTTATGAACTAGCTCAGCGGTGGGTGCTTCACTCATTGAGAGTTTTAACTTCACTGTTGTTTTTCCTGAGCAGGATGCTTTTCCCAGTACTCCACTCCAGCAGGTACTCTCTTGAGCTTCCTTACATCATTGTGATTTCATCTGGGACAAATCCAAAACAAATTATCAGACCAAATTTAAAAAGAATGCTGACCAAATGTGTGTATATTTATCAAATTTCTCTTCCACAATATAAATGGACCAGTCTATCCTAGAATGACCTAGCATTTTAGCCATCCATCCTAGGAAAGAAGGTGCCTCCACTTCCTTCCAGTGTTGCAGCACTGTTTTTGGCTACCAAAACTCCTGTATTTAATAATGCCAGTTGGAAGTCCTGCAATTCCAGAAATCCAGCCGTAAAGCCAAATATGGCAATACCTGGATCAAATAGAGTTTCCAATCCTAGAATTTTTTCCAACATGGTCTGTATATCCCCCCAGTATTTTTTTATTTTCTCACATGTCACCAGCATATGCGCTAGTGTTCCTCTTGATTTCCTACACTTTTGACAGAGGTCAGAGATCGCAGCAGCGAACTTGTGTAACCTAGAAGGAGTTAAATATATTTTATGCAATGTTTTAAAGTACATTTGCAATAGTTTATTACTTTTAACCTGGATAAGATGCAGATTTAATATATTTTCCCCAGTCTTCTGTATTCGTTGGAACCTCCAAGTCTCTATCCCAAGCTAGTTTAACTGCTTCCATCAGGGGGTGAGATTGTTCAGTCAGAAAGCCATACAGTTTAGAAATTAGATGTTCATTAGAATCCAGACCTTCAAATAATACTTCTAATGGTGCCTTATCTCTCGTAAATGAATTACTATTTTTTTGTAAAAATAAAGTTTTTAACTTGAAGATATTGCCATCTTTGCTCCGGCGGTATCCCGTATGTGACCTGAAAATGTTCAAAAGTCATCATTTTATCTCCATCATAGAAATCTCCCATTGAGCAGATTTGCCTTTGAGTATACCATTCCCCAAAAACTTTGTCTGTTGATGGCACAAAAATTTTATTTTTAAAATAGGGGTTCATTTAGAAATAGGTTTTACGCCAAGGTTTTCTTTGGATGCTTGGATCCATGCTTGAGCAGTAGTTTTAGTTATGTCTAGGGCTTCCATAGACAGTGTTCCCAACCAAGTGTTGTATAAACCCAATATGTTTATAAGATGTAAGCCTGTTATGTCCGCTTCTATATCCAAGCCCGCCCCCTTTCCCTCCTGTTCTGGATGAAACCAGTAATACAAGATTCCCATTTGTGCAGCTAAATAATAATTCAAAAAGTCTGGGCTGCCTAGATCCCCTCTTTCCTTATTTAGTTGAAGTTTATCCATTGAGATTCTAGCCCCCCCTCCCAGCCACAGAAAGTTTCTGATCATTTTATCCAGTTTCTGAAAGAATGGTCTACCCACAATGATTGGAATTGACTCAAAAATAATAATCTTGGTAACACATTCATTTTGCAGATGTTTTTTCTGCCAGTCAAGGCCAGTGGTAAATGTTTCAATTTATCTAAATATTTCTTTATTTTATCTATCAGTGGATCATAATTCAATTGGAATACTCTGTTCATATTGGTTGCCAAATAAATCCCCAACTACTTAATTTTATCCTGCTTTAATTTTTTTAATACTGGGTCCACTGTTTTATTTGTATCTCCCAAATACAACATTTCATTTTTAACCCAATTCACCTTGCATCCAGACAATCGGCTGTAATCTTTCAGAATACCCCCAATTATTGGAAATGATTGATTTGGATCTCTTACCATTAACAAAATATCATCCGCGTATAACAATATTGGTGAATTCACTAAGTCCCCCTTATTAATAAGTGTCCCTATTTGATTCACTAATTCCCTGATCTTAATTGCAAGGGGTTCCAGAAAGATGGCAAAGAGCAGGGGAGATAGTGGGCATCCCTGTCTTGTTCCTCTTGACAGTTTTATAGGGATGGAGACAGAATCATTGGTTTTCACCCTTGTCTGAGGGGTTCTATATATTAATTTTGTCCAATCCATAAATTTCCCCTCGGTTCCACAGGTCCCTATGGTTTCAAACAGGAATGGCCACTGCACCCTGTCAAAGGCTTTTTCAGCATCCAATGAGATGAGTGCAGTGTCCGTTCCTGCCATGGCCTGTATAATGGCAAATGCCCTGCGTGTATTATGTTGTAGCTACCAGTTTTCTATTAATCCCACCTGATCATGATGTATCAATTTTGAAATTATTCTTGAAAGTCTATTTGCTAATATTTTCATGAAGATCTTATAGTCGCTGTTTAATAGCGATATTGGCCTATATGATCCACAAATTTCTGGGTCTTGTCTTTCTTAAGAATTAATGTAATGATTGCCTCATTAAAAGACTCAGGAATCTGAACTTCTTTTAAAAATGAGTTAAAGAGTTCCACCATAATAGGGGTGAAGATGTCCAACGTGTTCTTATATATCTCAAATGTTAGCCCATCTGGCCCTGGGCTTTTCCCATTGGGTGACTTTCTTATAACATCTTTTACTCCCCCAGTTATATCTTTATTCAGAAACTCTAGGTCCTTTTTTGAAATTTTTGGTAGGGATATTTTTGAAATATAATCCCTAATATGAGATACCTCCACGTTCCTTTCTGGTGTATATAATGTTTCATAAAAGGATCTCAATGTTTCATTAATCTCAGTTTCTTCAATAGATGTTGTCCCATCCTCCCTTCTGATTTTTGGAATTCTGTTGTTCTTTCTTTCACATTTTAATTGATAGACCAGTATTTTCCCAGGACGATCACCATAATAGTAATATTTGGCTCTGCTCTTATATATTTCCCTATCCGCTTTTTCCTGCATCAGTTTTTCCACCTTATGTTTTGCTAAAAGGAACTCCTTTTCTGATTGTTCTGTCCCTTCTTGAATATGTTATTCCTCCCCCAAAATACAACACTCTTCCTATAACTACTCCGTTACCTCTGCCCTACACAGTTACCTTTCCTTCAGCTGTTCCTGCTTTAACCCACCTTAATACCTATCCCCAGTTTCTGCCTTCCTACCATAACGCCACCGGCAGGATTGTCAACATCCTGAAGGGGGAAATCAGGAAATGGCTACCCCTTCTCCTCATATTCAGTTCTTTCCTCTCCACCCTCTCTTCTCCACCTGCCCTTCTGGGTCACCAGTGTGCACAATCTAATCCCATCCTTTTTACTCTAACAGCACTTGTGTACTACCTCGAGCCTGCTCCTGGTACACTCATGCACAATAAATGGTTCTATTGCATTATTACTGTTTTGTACGTTTATATGTTCTTTTATATGGTTTTGGACATGTATTGTAATTTACCTAATTTTCCACTACTGTTTATTGTACAATACCTTGTGTTCCAGCTGCTGCACAGTCTTACAATGTTGTATTGTTTGTACTACCCACATACTATTGTAGCTGATCATCCTTCACAACCCTATGTAACCCCTTCCTCCAGGTCGCACCATGAGACAAGCAACTTGTCGTTCAGTGTGCCCTCCTGGTGAAACATTTCAATAAATAAATAAAACATGCTTTTCCTCTGCCTCCAACAGTTTCTTCTGCAGATCTTCCAACTGTTTACTATATTTTCTGTTCCTGACCCCTTGTTGGGACATGCACCACCCCCTTATACATATTTTAGAGTATCCCAAAGATTATATACCTTTTTATCTTGATTAGCATTGAAGGCCCAAAACCAGCAAATCTCCTCTTGTATTGTTCCCTTAAATCCTGGAAATAACCATAGTGAGTTATCTAATCTCCACAGTGCTTGTTCCTTGCCCCTTCTTTCCTCTCCCATCTCCAGAATCAATACTACCGGGGAGTGATCTGAAATTCTTATGGACTCGTAATCAATTTTTTTAACTCCTCTCTTTATTCTTTGAGACAAGACGAAGAGGTCTGTTCTAGAGGAGTTTTTATGTGTTTTAGAGTAATATGAATATTTTTTTACTTCTGGATGTAACTCTCTAAATGGGTCTATTAAATTTAAGTCCTTAACCATATTTTTTACTACTGCTATGGCTGTGCTCTTCTTCTCCAGCATAAGTGGCATCCAGAATTCCATAAGTCAAGTTAAAATCCTCACCTATGATTACATTGATATTACACTTGTGATATTTCCAGAAAAAGATCCGAGAAAAATGTTGGATCATTCTGATTTGGGCCATACACTAAAGCAATCAACACATTTTCTTCCTTTAACAATATATGTAACATAATGTGACGACCATTTAAGTCCCTAGTCACATTTACTACAGAATATGGTAAATAATTTCTTGCATAAATCGCTACCCCCGGCATTCCCTGGATAAAATGAACAGTAACCTCTGGCTCCTAATAAATTTCCAAAATAAACAGCATCTTCCATTTTAAAATGTGTCTCTTGTAGGAGCAAGCAATCTATATTCCTTTTTTTCACCAACCTAATTACTTTTCTTATTTTCAACCTTTTTTTACCTCCATTAAGGTTCCAAGTCATAAATCTCAGTTCATGCATCTCTTATTTGTTCCTCTTCATCTAGATATTCAACCCAATGCTGCTTCTCTGAGCCCTGGCCTATCCTTCGACCCTTCTTACTATAATCTTGTACTGTAATTTCTTTTATTTCACTATCCCTGCTAGTTTGGAAAGCCACCAAGCACCCATGCCACTTAAGCCGTTGTTTTCCAATATTGTTTCCCCCCGCCTTTTCCCCAACCCTTGTCTGCCACCTAAACCTCCTTACCCCCTTTCTCCAATTTTACCTGCCCATCTAAATTCTTTATCGACTTCCATTTAATTTGATCATTACAATCACAGTACTTCAGAGCACTGTACCTTAAAAAAGCAGGCAGCATATCATAGTTCCATCCCTGTGTCCTAAAAACACGACACATACTCTCCCCCCTTTGAGGTTGCTGAGACCTCATTTGTGTATGAAAGACAAGTACAGGAAACAATTGCTGAGATACCCCCCACACACACACACACACACACACACACCCAACACTCCTTCCTAATACAGACTACTTTTTAATATCCTGCTTTTATGTGTTTCTCACAAACCTCTCCTCCTCTATTTATTTATATATATATATTTATTTATTTATTTATTTCAATCTAGGATTATAATACCTTTGAGCCAAGGCTCTTTACAAAGGTTCCATGTCAGCGTGTGCAACAGTCATCATTTTTAGTTACAAACATATAGTCATTGACTTACAGACATGTAATAACCAAGTACAAAGACTTGAGCTATGAGCAAGACAAGGGAGGGGGTGGGGAGAAGTAGTAGGAGATGGGGGGGAAGGAGGTGCAGCAGTAAGGGGGAGTACGGGAGATGGTTTGAGGCGGGCAGGAGTGGAGATATGGGAGGAGGTGGGCGAGGATGGGAGACATGCAGCCAGGGGGCCTTGTCGAGGAAATATGACAGGTAAGGTGCTAGGGGTGCAGTGTAGCAGTGTCAGTGGCTCAGTAGGTAGCACACTCGCCTCTGAGGTCGGGAGATCAGAGGGCTGTAGGTTCAATTCCCACATCTGGCACTTGGGTTAATGTCCCAGTACTGACACTGTAGTGAAGCATGAGAGGGGTGCTGCACTTCTGAGGTGCCGTCTTTCGGATGAGACGTTAAACCGAGGTCCCATCTGCCTGAATTGGTGGTAGTTTAGGTGGATGTTAAAGATCCCATGGCACTTATCGAAAAAGAGTCGGGGAATTTCCACGGTGTCCTGGCCAAATTTCCCTCATTCACTAAAAATACCACCAACAGCTTAATCTGGTTCAAGATCAGTTGGCATTCATCGGTATCCCCCTCCCCCGGGTCGTGCCTGAAAATAGGCAGGATTTGTCTAGTGCACTTACCCGGTCAACAAAAATTAAATAAATAAAAATAAAAGACTGATTGTAAGTACTGGGTGCTGGGGCATGTGCAGCCGGAATGGTGGAAATGTTAAGATGGGCAATCACAGGATACAAGCAGTGAGAGGTGCAGCTTGGACTTGAAGAGGCCGAGTGTTGGAGCGGTCGCTATGTCGCTGCCAAGAGAGTTGAGCCAGTTGGATGCCCGATAGGTGAATGATCTTTGTCCTTGGGTCGTGTGACATCACAGGGTTTTAAATAATTGATTAGCAGTTTTTTTCTTGGGACAATGCTAACTGTACAGAAAGTATTTATATAGGTTTTCTAGAAGTGTTATGTATGTTAAACACAGTGAGGCAAGAGCTATGCATTTTCACAATGTTTTAGCACTTTTATGAGCAAAACGCTAATCAATTTTTGGAGTTAAATAAATCCCTGCATCATGGGATATGTAGTAGATGGGAATTGGATCTCCTTGTAGTGATGTTCCTATGTCTAGGCTTAAGGAGGGCACAAACACCAGGTGGGGCAAGACCCATTATAATTTTCTTGGCTGTGATGCAGGTTTGGTATTTTATGCGTTTGTCCAGTTGAAGCCATCCAGATTGGGAATAAAGGTCACATGTGTGGGTATGGCGATGTAAGCCAGTGATGAGACGACAGGCCTTATTCAGGGAGGTCACGATACGTTTGAGAGCAGTGGTAGTTGCAGACCCACATATGATAAGACCACAGTCTATGATGCTGACGATGGAGCTTTGGACGGCCACTGATAGTGCTTTTGGGGTTAGGTGTTTCCTGTGCTGGAATAATATGCCTAACCTCACATTAGCAGACTTTGCAACATTGCTGATATTGACAGTGTATGAGAGGTGGGGATCAAGGGTGATGCCGAGGTACTTGAATGATTGTGTTTGCTCTAGGATGGCTCCTTGTTCAGTTGCAATGGAGAGGTGGAGTTGTTTGTTTTTGTTGTGGGGGCTGCAGAAGACCATAGACTTGTTTTTTTTTCTGATTTAAAAGCAGTTTATGATTTAGGAACCAGGATTCGATGGAGGTGAAGGCTCACTGAAGTTTATTTTGTAATTTGATTGGATCAGGGTCCGAGGTGAGGATCACAGCATCGTCGGCATAGAGAATTATTCGTTCTGGGCAGCTGTCCGGTAGTGAGTTTAAGAACAGGCTGAAGAGGAGGGGTCCCAGAATGGAGACCTGGGGGACTCCCGAGCTGACCGATCTAGGGTCTGAGAGTGTATCAGCGATTCTTACTGTTTGGGATCGTTCTTCAAGGTAGCTCTTAAACCAGCCAATGGAGTCGGTTGACAGCCCAGTGTTCTGAAGCTGGACAAGCAGGAGTCGTCGATTGTCGGTGTCGAAGGCTTTAGTTAAGTCAGTGTAGATTGAGCCTAGTAGTTCACCGGAGTCAAGTGCATTGTGGATTGCGCCAGTGAATTCAAGTAGGGCTGTGGAGGTGCTGTGACCTTTGCGGAACCCATGTTGTTGCTTGCACAGGATGTTGTACGTATCCAGGTATTCTGTGAGCTGGTCTGAGATGATGCGTTCTAGTGCCTTGGAGAGTGGGGGTAGTAGGGAGACAGGTCTGTAGTTATCGTGGGCAGTTTTGTCACCACTTTTATGGATTGGAGTGACAGTGGCAGATTTCCATCTGTCCGGGAATTGGCTAAGGCTGAGGGAGAGGTTGAAAATTCTGGTCAGAGGACTAAGCACTTCATCAAGTGTGAGAGACAGGATTTTGAGATCGAGGGAGTCATTACTGAATCTTGATTTACCAAGGGCTTTGGTAACATATTTGCGTAGTTGGTGAGCCTTGACTGCTTTGAAGTAGAAGCGGGGGGAGCAGGTGGGAGTAGTGTTCATTGTGGACAGAGGGGCTTAACCATCTTTGAAGTAGTCCTGGGGTAGGACAGCACTGAGGTCAGTAAAGGCTTTGTTAAAGGTATCCGCAATGGTTTTTGGGTTGAGGGTTGTGGTTCCGTTGATGTTGAGTATTGATGGGGGGGTTTTGGGTGGATTCCCGGTGAGTTCCTTTATGTTTTTCCAGAATTCCCGACCATTGCCCCAGGAGTTTGTGAGGGCATGCTTATAGTAGACGGACTTAGTTTGCCAGATGGTTTTGGTGCAGTCATTGTGGGCACGTTTGTAGTTTTGGATGTCGTTTTGCCTTCCAGAGTTTCTCTTGTTTTTAGCATCCTGAGGAGGTCACCTGTGAGCCAAGGGTTACTGAGTGATTTGATTTTGCATTTCTTAATAGGAGCATACGTGTCACAGGCCACAGTGAAGATGTTTATGAAGTGGTCAAGGGAACTGTTTACGTTGGTTGCATTGAAGATAGGGAACCTGTCTTGATGGAGGAGGTGGGATTTGAGTCGAGGAAGGTGACCACGATGTAGAACCCTGCTGGTGATAGTTTTTGGCGTTTTTTTGATGAATTTATTTGACCAGGTGCAGCTAACAGTGGAGTGGTCGCTGAGAGAGTCAGGGAGGACATTAGTGTTAGATATCCGCAATGGGTGACTGGTAAGGATCCAGTCCAAGAGTATGCTGGTGCCGGTCCTGTAATTTTTCCTGGTTGGTGAGTCAACCACTTGTGTGAGGTTCGCCGCAGCTATGACATCCCTGTGTGCACCAGCATCAGCTGCAGGCCAGTTGATGTTGAAGTCGCCTAGGAGGATGGATTCTGTGTCCGGTGGGAGTGAGTCAAGAACAGCTGTTAGACTAGTTCCCTGTTCTTTGGGAGGGATGTAGATGGTGGCAACAGTGAGGGTTTTGTTTTGGGCTCTGAGGAGGATTCTCACTGGCAGTATCTGAGCAGTTGTGGGTTGGAGCGAGATAATGATGTGGTGCCCCTGTATGGAGTCTTTTAGGTAGAGAGCGCAGCCCCCACCTCTTTTGGAGATGCGATCTAGCCTAAAGACATTGTAGCTAGGAAGGCTGATTGCATGGTCCGGTACTGATGGCATGAGCCAGGTTTCGACAACTGCCAGGATGTCAGTTCAGTGTTGGCTGGTGAAGGCCTGTAGGGCATCCATTTTAGGAAGGAGGCTGCAGATGTTGATTGATATGAATGAGAGGGCACCCAAAGGCTTGCTCAAATTAGTGGCTTTAGAGCAGAATGAGCCAGAGTTTGGGTGCACGTTGCCTGACAGCATTAGGAGGAGGAGGACTTGCCTCAAGGAGCTGCGCCGTATTTCTTTAAGGGAATGCTTTCGCCTGATATATATACATATTCAGCTAGCTCCCCCACCTGGTTGCTCTGAATGTTCTGCATATCCCTTTTTTTTTCCTTTGCAGAAGAGCTTCCACTTCAGTTGGATCTTGAAAAAACAGGTCCCTCCCTTCCCAAAAAACTTTTAATTTTGCTGGGTATAACATAGCATAAGAGATACCTTCCTTACGTAATGTGTCCCTAACCAGATCAAAACTTTTTCACTTTGTTAAAATAGAAGGTGGGAGATCCGGAAAGACCTGTAATCTATCCCCCTGAACATCAGACCTTTTTCAGTTTTAGCCTTGGAAAGAATCCTCTCTTTATCCTGGTACCTTAATGTTTTAATGTACATAAAGTGTGGTCTGTTCTGATTGTCCCTTGGGCAAAACGCCTTATGCGCTCTATCAAGTTCAAAGTTTGTGTTGGATATTGTAGACCCATGATGTCCGAGAGCAGTTTCTGACAGAAACTCTGTGGATCTGTCCCTTCTATACCCTCTGGTAGATTTCTTATTTTCAAAGTCACTCTAAACTCTAAATCTTCCACCTTCAATTTGAGTTCTTCTAACTCTTTACAACATTTTGTCACAGAGGTAGACATTCTGGGCAGAGTGTCTTCTAAATCTCCTACTTGTTTCTCACATTCCGTTGTTCTTAAAGAGAGAGATTCTATTTTATTCATAATCACGGAGAACTTAAGGGTCAGAGTATTTACTGCTTCATTTATTTTTGCAAAGCCTTCTCTCATTTAGAAACATAGAAACATAGACTTTGACGGCAGATAAGGACCGCTTGGCCAACCTAGTCTGCCCATTTCCCTACCTACAGGATAGGCCACAGATCCTAGTTAACCAACAGCCTATTTCTTCCTACCCCCCACAAGAATTGCCTTATGTCTGTCCCATGCATTCTTGAATTCTCCCACAGTTTTAGACCCGACAACCTCCTCAGGAAGGCTGTTCCATGCATCCACTACCCTCTCTGTGAAAAATACTTCCTCACATTGTCTCGGAACCGCCCCCCCTCTATCTTTAAATTGTGTCCCCTTGTTCTTGCACATCTCTTTTTCTGAAAGATGCTACCTTCTTGGACTTTGTTGATTCCACTGAGGTACTTAAAAGTTTCTATCATGTCCCCCCTCTCTCTTGTTTCCTCAAGGGTATACATATTAAGTTCCTTTAGTCTCTTCTCGTACGGCTTCTCTTGCAGACCCTGCACCATTTTAGTTGCCCTCCTCTGGACTACCTCTATCCTGCCTATGTCCTTGTGGAGATGGGGTCTCCAGAACTGGATGCAGTACTCCAGATGGGGTCTCACCAACTGTCTGTACAGAGGGATAACAACTTCCTGTTTTCTGCTGGTGATGCCTCTCCCTATGCATCCCAGTATACCCCCAGCCCTCCCTACTGCCTTCTCACATTGCTTGCTAACCTTAAGGTCATCTGATATGATTACCCCCAGGTCCCTTTCCTTTTTTGTTGTTGTTACTACCTCCCTCCCCCCCTTTTGTAATCTTCCCCTGGGTTCTTGTTTCCCAGGTGCATTATTTTGCACTTCTTCGCATTGAATCCTAGCTACCATGTTTCTGACCATTCCTCCAACCTTGCCAAGTCCCTTCTCATCCTTTCCACGCCTCCTTGTGTATCAACCCTGTTGCAGATCTTTGTGTCATCTGCAAAGAGGCATACTTTTCCTTCCAGTCCCTCTGCAGTGTCACTTATAAAGACATTAAAAAGGACTGGACCCAATACTGAACCCTGCAGTACCCCACTAGTAACCCCTCTTTCTTCAAGTGGACTCCATTTACAATTACCTTCTGTGTCCTGTTGTCCAGCTAATGTTTTACCCAGCTACCACCCTGGGACCCACTCCCAGGCTGGTTAATTTGACTATTAATCTTTTGTGTGGGACTGTGTCAAATGCCTTGCTAAAGTCTAGGTAGGCCATGTCCACAGCCCTCCCTGGTCTACTACTTTGGTCACCCAGTCAAATAAATCTATTAGATTCGTCTGACATGACCTTCCCGCTGTGAACCCATGCTACCTTGGGTCCTGTGCCCCACTGGCCTCAAGATACTCAACAATTCTTTCCTTCAGAAGTGACTCCATCACTTTCCCTACCACAGAGGTCAAACTGACAGGTCTGTAGTTTCCTGCCTCTGTCTTGTTCCCACTTTTGTGAAGGGGAATCACATCCGCCTTCCTCCAGTCCTCGGGTAGCACACCATTCTCCCATGATTTATTAAAATGAGTAGTCAGTGGTTTCACTAGTTTCCCCCCTTAATTCTTTTAGAATTCTGGGGTGAATTCCATCAGGCCCCATTGCTTTGTCCACCTTCAGTTTTAGGACTCTTTCTTCTGTGAAAGTGCTGGGATCGACCCCCCCCCCTTTCAAGAGTGCTTCTGTTAATTGAATTAGGCACTGACCCCTCCTCTTTTGTGAATACCGAGCAGAAATATTCGTTCAATATCCCTGCTTTTTCACTGTTCCCCTCTGCCCACCCACCATTAATTCTGTTCAGCCTCACTATCCCTTCCTTTGTCTTTCTACGCTCTCTGATGTATCTATAAAAGGTTTTATCTCCCTTCTTAACCGAGTTGGCTATCTTTTCCTCAGTTTGGGCCTTTGCTATTCTGACTTCCCTCCCTGCTTCCTTCTGCCTTAACTGGTACAGCTCTCTGTCCTGCTCCTTCTGTGTTTCCTTATACTTCCTGAATGCTATCTTTTTCTTCCTGTCTTTCCCAGCCACCTCTTTTGAGAACCATAATGTCTTTTTCTTTCATTTTGATTTGTTTATTTGCTTCACACAAAGGCTTGTTGCCTCTGTGATGGCAGTTTTGATGATTCCCCATTGTTGCTCCACCTCTCCTTCTAGCCTGTTTGCTAGTGCTTTTCCGAGGCACTCTCCCATCTTGCCAAAGTTAGCCCTCCTGAAGTCCAGTACCTTCACTTTTGTATGGCTTGACTCTGTAGCTGAGTTTAACGTGAACTACACTGTTTTCATTCAGAATCAACTTCTGTGGGTCTGAAATATTTTCTTCAGTACTCTCTTTATTCTCTTTCCCCCATTCTTCATGTTCTTTATTTCCCCTACCCAGCTCTTCACTTCTTATACCCTCCATCTGGGTATCTCTTTTTTCCTTTATCCGTGGATTTGTAGTCATATTTTCCCCTTGGGTTTCGTGACCCACTCTTTCTTTTTTTACCTTAGAAAATATATCGTATATGCATACAGGTGAGGTTAACACTACTTGGGGGGTAGGGTGTCTTTGCTGCAGCTGCATCCACAGTATTGCTTACATTCCCTTTATTCGTTTTAATTTTCCTTTTTTTTATTTTTAGTATAGTATCCTGCTACCACAGGAGGATCCTTCCCAGTCCCAGGGTACTGCTGAAGGGCTGTTAGATTTCTTTCTTTTCATCCTTTTCTCCAGTCCCCAGGGGAGGCCCTTGCTTAAAGCATTCATTTAGCACTGGGTATTGCTGCAGTGTGAAAATTGACTCCTGTCGTGACTCAGGTGTCTTCACCTTCCTGCTTACATCCCCATTAGATTTCACAAATTTTTCCCCTGCTCTTACTGGAGTCTTACTTGCTTGAAAGAAAAAAAACCTCCGTCTGGCTAGTCCAGAAGAAGGGGTTATTTGAAGTGTGGCTTGGGGCCTTCAACTGATTTTCCAAGGAGAAGCTCGCTGCTTCTTCCGCTTCTCTCCCTTCTCTATCCTGATTAAATTCCGTTCTAGCCTCTCTGCTTTCTTCTTCCTGGAACGCCGCTTGTGTAGATCGGTTCTGTAGCTTCTTTTCTGATGTTTCAACCGTCACAGCTTGCACTAGCTCGGAGACCCGATGATGTAATCTTGACATCCCCTGCGGCTACACCACCATAAGGTACAACGCCTAATCGTTCTGTCGTCATCTGGAAAGGGAGAGAATATGCAGGTCCAACACACCATTTAACCGAACAAACAAGAAATAACCATATCAGGGCTCACCACGGTGACTCGTGACAGTGGCTCTGTGTTACGGCTGTATGGGGGGGGAATTTTCCGGTCGGGGACTCAGTGTTTCTCCTCATGCACCATGCTCTCAGCTGAGCATCCTGGGAAATTAGAATGTTCCTCCCACTCATTGACATGTGCTTTAACTGCTAACTGTGCTATCTATTAGGCCCTGTTCACACTGCAGGACGCTGGAAAACAGTTCTTTAACACGTTATTAGAAACAGATTAAAGCTCACCTTTTTAAAGTGTCCACACTGTGTAAAGCGAGTTTGAAAAAGTGTTGGCACCTTAACAAATCCGTGTCAGAATGTTCTCACTGCAGTGGTACTATACGTGTTCTGGCACTGTCAGCACCCAAAAGCTGCTTACCATCATGCTTTGCGGTGACACTGAAAGCTGCAGAATCGTGCTCTGGAAACCATGTCATCCTGTTCTCACTGACGGCGAGTCCGAATTAGAATCAGAACCATTTTGAAAACCGTGCTCAAGCCTACCTCGATGCAGGGTTTGAGCACGGTTCACTAAAACGGTTCACAAGTCGTGCTAAGTGTGAACGCAAACCGTGCTTGTGGCCACTTAAAATGTTTTACCACTGATAAAATGTTTTAAGTAGCACGGTGTGAGCAAGGCCATAGTTAATTGGTTCGACTGTTGATAATGCATGTGCAGTGCACTTTTCAGCAAGACCGAACCATATTGCCGGGAGCGAGTTTGAATCGGGGACAAAATTGACAGGGAGCAAGTTGCCAGTCGTGTAGGGAGCAAATTGATGGGAGTGAAATGTCATGTACCCGTCTTTGGTAGAAGTGTGGGGTGAGGCTGCTCAGGGCCTCTCCATACCACCTCCATACTATCAGTCTGGTTGAGCAGTTTGATGCTTCTCTTAAGACCATGTTAGGGACATATGTCGACCAGCATGTGAGAGAATAGGAAAAATACTTAACCCATGTCTTACTTGTATATAGGGAGATCCTCCAGGAGTCCACAGTGTTCTCACACTTCAAGCTCCTGTTTGGCCATAGGGTAAGGGATCACCTTGATTTGGAAAGGGAAGACTGGGAGGGTGAGCTTGCTCCCAAGGGTAATCTGTTGTTGAGTACATTCTGAATTTCAGGTCATGGCTCAAGGAGCTCATGGGTTTGCACAAGAGCACCTAGTAACTGCACAACAGAGACAGAAGATGTGGTACGACTGTAGGGTCAGAGCCTGGGAGTACAAAGTCAGGCAATGTGTGTTGGAACTCATCCCTGTCCAATAAAATAAATTACAAGTAGCTTGGGAGGGTCCTTACTTGTTGGCCAGGAGGGTGAATAATGTTAATTACATGGTGGAGCAACCAGGCAGGAGGCACAAGCAGTAAATCTACCATGTAAACATGATTGAGCCCTACCATGACTGGGATGAGATGGTCCTGGTTGTGTCCAGCTGTCTGGAGGAGGAGGCTGAAGCAGACCCACTGTTGAATCTCCTTGGAGAGGGTAAAGGAGAATCCTCAGTGGATGCTCTCACTCTCTTGGTGTGGCTGACACCTGCCCAAGCTGCTGAAATGCATGGGGTACAGCACACATTTTGCAAAATCTTCACAGGGTATACCATGGCAGAGCACCACATGGATACAGTGTCACAGGCCCTGCTTAGGCAGCTCCCTGGCAGATTCCCTGAGGAAGTGAAACATGCCATTGAAGGTGAGATCAAGGAAATGTTGGCTCTTAGGGTAATCCAGGAGTCACTGCCCCCCCCCCCCATGGTACTAATCCCCAAAACATATTGGACCATGAGATTCTGCATCGACTATCGAAAACTCAGCCACTGTACGGAGTTAGACGTATACCCCATGCCCAGGATGGATATGGGCCTAAAGAGGTTATGGGGAACCACATATACCTGTCTACCATAAATCTGACAAACGGTTATTGGCAGGTACCCCTGACCCTGAATCCAGAGAGAGGTCAACCTTTGTCACTTAGTTTGGCCTATTCAAGTTTCAGGTAATGCCATTCAGGATCAAGAATGCACCAACCACCTTTCAATCACTCGTGGACCGCATTCTGTCTGGCGCTGGAGCCTTTGTGCTAGCATACATGGACGACATTGCCATATGCAGCCAGACATGGGAGGATCATGTCAGGTACGTGACCAAGGTGCTCTGCTGAATGAAGGCTGCTGGGCTGACAGTCAAGGTGAAGAAGTGCTAGATAGGGATGGTAGAGGTCATACCTTGGGCACAGGTGGAGAATGGGTACATCTGGTCTGAGGCAATAAAAACTGAGGCCATACAGGGATTGGCCACGCCCACAACCAGTGAAAAGTATGGGACTTCCTAGGGATGGCAGGACACTAGTGAAAGTTTGTGCTGAACTTCCATCAGCATGGCCAAACCTCTGACTAGTCTCACAAGAAGGAAAATGCCAGAAAAAGTTCAGTGGATGGGTCACTGTGAAGCAGCATTCCGCCAGTTGAAGGAGACTGTGTCAGGCACCTGTGCTTGCGATCCCTGACTATTCTCTGAGGTTCATTGTGCACGTAGATGCATCTGATTATGGGCGTGGTGTAGTTCTGAGCCAGGTCACACATACAGGGGAGAAACACACAGTCATGTACCTGAGCAGGAAGTTGGCCAGAGAGGAGACTTACACCACAGTTGAGAAGGGGTGTCTGGGTATCATCTGGGCTCTGCAGAAGCTGCAACAATATTTGTATGGGAGGGAGTTCACACTGATCACAGCCCCCTCCCTTGACTGAAGTAAGAGGATCTTTCATTGTTAACTATATGCCCCGCTTAATCGCTCATCACTGCCCATATTCCTTTGGTGATATGGCACTTATTATTACTAATATGTGTATGAATTTCTAGCCTGTTAGCTTGAAATTGTACCATTTCATTGCCTGTATTGTTTAGATTTGTAAAGATTCATAGGCTGTAGTGTTTGCTAGAGTTTTAAAATATACTTCTCAATCCTTATGGCCTCCTGACGGCTGCCGCTCAGCGCTTTTCCCTCTACTTTAACTTCTGACTGCTTCTAAGCCTGTCGCTCACCCTGCCTGAACCTGTGCTCATTCTGACCCTTCTCAACTTATCAGGCCTTTGCCTCTCAGAAAGCAGCACTGATTTACACCCAGCCACTTTCACAACCCCTCACTGCTCTCTCTAACTGACCTCACACTCTTATTTGCCTAACCCCCCTATTGTCTTTCTGGCCCCAGTCCCCTGCTGGTTGGCTGCCGCCGCCAGCCCTTGCCCAGCTGCTTGACTCCTACTACTATCCAGAATACTCTGCCCTGAACTAACCCATTCTGATTCCACAGCCATTGTAACTATGCCCCACTTGAAACTTGGGACTGTAGGGGGCATCTTCATACTCGTTCTAATATAACTCGCAGGCCCCTCCAGCAGACCGTTTCCGCAATCCGCACAGCCCAACTTCGAGACAGCAGTGCTAGACGTATATGGCACCATCACATCATGCAACAAATGTGCCTTCGCCATGCACAGGGATTATATATCATGGACCCAAGATCTTCAGCTAAAGGATCCCTCCCTGGTGGCCTTTTTGCCAGGTTTTGTGATGCACTTTAGCACCATGAAAGTGCCAGTACCCAGCAAGAGAAAAAGGGGTCAGAATAATAAGCTCTTATTAAACCATCTCACCTGCCTGGTGCTGCTCCTTCTCCTGCTCTTAGGAAATGTACACCCGAACCCAGGCCCACCACCACGCAGTGTAAACCAGTCCCACAGTACAGCGGGACTCACTCTTGTCTCCATAAATATCTGCAGTTTACTCCCAAAGATGGACATCTTGAAAGTATGGGTTACTCGGCATAACCCAAATGTACTCTCTATAGTAGAGTCTTGGCTCTCCTCCAAGGTACGAGACTCTGCTATCACACTGCCCAGATACATCCTGTTCAGACAGGACCGACTCTCAGAAAGAGGCGGGGGCTGTGTCCTATACATTAGGGATCCCCTTCAAGGTTACATACTTCCTGCGCCCACCAGTGCTGACAGCCTACAAGTTCTGACCATAAAACCTCTGCAGGGACCCCATAACAGGACACTGATGGTTCTCTCTGTCTACATCCCGCCTAAACTAACCGTGGCTGGCACCAGTGACCTGATGGACCATGTGGGTACCCTGAGCCTAAACACAGAAATTGTGATGCTGGGAGATTTCAGTATCAACTGGCTGTCCCCCTCTGCTGCCTCAATCAAGGACGCCTCATCTGCGGTCCACTTCTCTCAAATGGTTGAGACAGCAACCAGAGTTAACTTCAAAACTGGGACCAGCACCCTCCAGGACTGGGTTTTCACCAATCAACCCGCCCACATCACCAATACTAATGTTCTTCCTGATACACTGAGTGACCACTCCTCTGTCACCTGTACTTGGTCCTACAATTACTGCAAGCTATCTCCCGGAACGATTACAAACCGTGTTCTACACCTTGCACTGCTAAAAGCAGAGCTTCAGGGCATCGACTGGACTGACCTCAATGAGGCCAATGATGTAGACATGGCCCTTGACCTCTTCATAAACACATTCAGCACTGTCTATGACAAGTATGCCCTGGTAAAGACAAGGAAAATAAAAGGACATTGCAATCCCTCAATCGCCCCGGGCCTACTGGATCAGCTCAGTGCCAGAGATCTCCTCTGGAAGATCGTGAGAGCGCACGGTACCACCATTAACATCCAAAGGTACATACAAGCTCGAAATAAGTGTACAAAAGCCATCTGACATGCCAAAAGCGCATTCTACAAGGATGCCCTCTCCAGCTCCTGGAACAACAGCAGGTTGTTCTGGGATACTGTCAATGATATAACCAGCAAAGAACCCAAAAATGCCCCATCAATGCTCATGGTTGACGGCGCACTATCCTTGGACCAACAGTGAATTGCCAACGCACTTGTTGCATTCATGGATCTCAGCAGTGTACTACCAGCAGACTACTTTAACCCCTTAATTCCGGCTGACCCTGACACATTCCAGCAACCACCCTCCAACAGACTGCTCTTCCATTTCAATGTAACCTCTGAACCTGAAGCAAGAAAGTACCTCGTGTGAGCTCTGGGAAAATCAAGACGCAGCAGAGATACCCTGGACCTTAAGTTCGGCATCATGGCGCTGGAGGAAGTTCTCGTCCCACTCTCTTAAGATTATCAACCTCTCCCTCTGCCACTCCAAGTTCCCCTGCAATGGAAATAGGCATCAGTATCCCCTGTGCACAAAGGAGGTGATCGGACTCTACACAGCAACTACAGACCTGTCTCCATACCCCCACCCCTCAAAGCTCTAGAGCAAATTGTAGCAGATCAGCTTGTCGAGCATTTGAACCAGTACCAACTCCTCTGTCCTGAACAACATGGCTTTTGACCAGGTCACAGTACCATCACAGCATTACTGGAATTCACAGGTTACATCCACCATTCCTTAGACCAAGGCCTTCTGCTAAGAGCAACATTTATTGACCTATAAAAAGCTTTTGATACAGTGCACCATGAGCTCCTTCTATTGGGCTCTCTCCAGAATCCGTTTTATTGTTCAACAGCTACCTTTACAACCAATCGCAAAAGGTCAGGCTAGGAGACACCACCTGTTATCAGACCTGTCTACTCTGGGGTCCCACAGCGGTCAGTTCTGGGGCCCCTACTATTTAGTCTTTTCCTAAATCAACTGCCTGCCTCCTGTCCGACCCAGATGCTCCTTTACACAGACAATGCGGTTATCTTCACCAGAAACCCCCATCTGGAACAACTAACAGCAGAACTCCAAAGGGGATTCTCATCCGCAAAGAAAGGTTTAAGGAGCATAGACTAATCGTGAACTGTAAAAAACAAAGACAATGTTGTACTCCAGCACCCAGAATAAGTTCAGAGCATTACCTCCTGCAATCAGAAATGAAAGTGGTGACACCCTGGAGCACGGCCAGTTTTTCAGATACCTGGGTAACACAATAGACTCCACGCTGTCGTATGTCCAACACATTGATAACACTGCAAAGGCTATCAGTTCAAGAATAGGGATTCTTTACCACTACAAGCACTGCTTAACCTATGAGGCATTGAATCTGGACAGCTCAATAGTCTCTCTTGTCGATTATGGATTGGCTATCTATAGATCAGCAACCCGATACAGCCCTACAATGCATTTCCATCGTGCTTAGTAAGGTGTGTTGTCTTCTCACAGGTGCTGGAAGTCTCACGCACACCTGTGACCTCTACTCACAGACTGGTTGGCTCCAACTAAAGGAAAGAATAAGATACCAATCTTGCCTCCTTGCCAAGAAATGCTGTCTCAATATACTACCGGCAGTGGTCCAGAAACTCGTACAAATCGCACTCATGCTCCTGTTTCACAAGGAACTCCACCACCCAGATCTACAGAATTCCTAGACTCTGCACTGCTTTGGCACAACACGCATTCTGTTACCGTGCTCCTCACTGGACCAATGTCTTACCACCTGACATTTCCGGTACTGCAACTATTGGTGTTTTCAAATACAAACTACAATAGCACCTTATCTCAACCAGCAGCTGTGGCTGCCTCCACTAACACTCCTCCTGTGCCTCAAGGGCACCCTAGCACTCTTATCTCACATCTAACCTACTTGTGTGATGTGATCTATCCTTAGCACTTCAGGTCACCACCCTGCCTCACAACCTTTGCCACCTCTACCCCACCCATTCTATATACTACCCCCACTCCCTATCCACCCTCTAGCACCCTTACCATTATCCTCTTACCATCATCTCCTCTCATGCAACCCAGTAGGGTACCCTAACTTTGACTCAGGCAAATTACTTGCTGCCCATGATACTAAATTTGTGTGTTCATTATAGGAACTCTGTCTAAAAATGTACTGCTGTATTACTGTATCTTACTGTTACCCTTTCTAAAATGTACTACTATTTTGATGTACTTTTGTCCTTGTAACTGATGTGGAACCTATAAATGAGCAACCATTCATGAGTGTAATCCAAGAACTCAATAACCCCCAAAAAAAAAAAAAAACTTGGCTGAATAGGATCAGCGGGCAGAACCTCAAATTGTTAAGGTGGAGCTGGGTGCTGCAAGTCCTATAATATGGACATATGGCAATGCAGATGGATTGTTACAACAATAGCTAACAAGACAGTAAAGAAAGGGAAGTACTTCAGGGAATTCCTGTTTTGGTAAAGATGTGGAGAAAACTGGGGCATAGCAGAGGAAGTAAACCTAACATGAAAAGACATAATTTAGGATCACTTAAATATGTGTTTTTTTCGTTTTCACAGGGGATGGAGATGTAGCAGCTTGTAATGTATTTTTTACTGTGAGTTTTTTTCTGTGTTGTTTTAATTTTCATTAGACAATCTGGACTCTGTCAGTAATTCTGCAGAGGCGGAAAGAGGTGTAACTTTGGAAATCCATTTCTGGATTCCCAGAGAGGTTGGGTGTGGACTTGTCATTTAATGTCTTTTGTTCTGTATCACAGCTGGGCCTCTGTACAGTAATGAGTGGCTGTTATTGGAATCTTCAAGGAAGATGAACTCATTACATACCAAAGGAGCTGTTGTGAGATCAAACAGGACCAGGTCCAAATGAGATGGCGTCCTACAGTGAGAGCAGCTGGGAGAACAAAGGGCTGAAATAACCATCCACATACTTAGGCTGGGAAATGATGAATCTGGTTTGAACCAGTTTTCAAAGAGGTGGTCCACCAGATGGCTGAACCTGTGATGTCAGAATGATATGCACGATGAGTGACATGGAGGAGTGGTTAGCCGAAAGCTTTTAGGGTCTGTGGTTAGGCCTGCCAAGGGTGTAAAGACTGAGACTCTGAGCAAGCTACATCAGGGATATGAGTCTGCCTTTACTCACTGAGTTCCCAGTCTACTCTGCTTAGTATTATAGTGGTGCTGTAGCACCACTTTAGTTAAGGTTGAGCAGGGATTTCTATGTTAAACCTCAGACTTTGTACTTTAATAGTTTTGTAGCTGTTCAACAGATTTGCATGAAAGTTAACATGCATGGTCCCATGGGGCAGATCGCTTGATGTTCCAAGTTTCATTCCAATTGGTTTTGCAGATTCCGAGATGTGGATAATGAAAAAAGTGAATAAATTGAGGTTTTATTATTTTTATTTTTTTTTTTTTTTTGTCATCACCTAGCACCCTGATGGTTTGGAATTTTGGTCTGAGAATTTCAGGGTACAAAGAGCTTGGGCCACAGTGGTACCTTTTGCTGTTTTGGTGACAAAATATTAATCCGTTCCAAAATTATTACATTTTAAAATGTTGGTTCTGAGCATGCGTACCACAGTCTTTTGGATAGCTACTTGGAACGAAAATATAATTTGGTATATATGATAAACGATCCTTTTTCATATGGGGTAATCCTTTTTTGTCAGGAAAAAATCATTTTTCGTATGGCTGGTATCTTGCTTCCATTTTTTTTTTACATTTTTTCAAAAGCTACAAAAATGACATCCTACACACATACCAAGACATGTATCTTGCTAACTGGGTCCCCGCTAGGAGGATTCTGCACATAGTTCTTGGAAAAGTTACCCCAAAATGTGTGGTTTTGTTTTCATTATGTAATCCAGGCGCCACCTCCCAATGGGCTACTACCCCTGTCTGCTGCCCTAGATGCAGGTTGAGGGGCCTGGGTTCTGGTTTGGATAGATAAAGGGGCTCAATACCAGCAATAGAAATATTTGTGCAGTGCCTCCACCCAGAGTGATTTTTAAGTGGGTTTAGTAATAAACTAGCCCAACCCTCTGGGAAGTTGTACCTACCTACAGCCCCAACCAGTTGTCCCATATATGGATTGATATAAAACACCGGACTTGGAATTCAATGTTACAGCTACTGGTGAGTGCTAATAATATGTTCAAAGCAACCTCACTTACCAACAGGGTCTGGACCTCTTGAATATACAAAGTCACACATGCCCCCACAATGCAAAGCATCATGGGCTGCATATGCAAATCACCACAGAATGTTATGCTGGTCCAACTTTAAACAAAATTGCATGGTGCGGAAAGGCCTCTCACACAGTTTGCAAAGGGTGCTAACAGAAGACATAGACACGTGTTTCGTCCTACCAGGACTCATCAGTATGCCTCGTCTGTTTAACACCCCAGTGCACTGGACCAGCTACCCTAAGGCAGTGTGCCTGGGATATTGTGGTGAACCCATTAAAATAAAAAACATTTAAAGACAAAGAACCTCTGTGCGTAAACACTGAGGCAAGGTTACCCAAAGGGCATTTGGCTGGGAAGCCAAGTTTCAAGAAAATACAAAGTCACATGCCCCCACAATGCAAAGCATCATGGGCTGCATATACAAATCACCACAGAATGTTATGCTGGTCCAACTTTAAAACAAAAATTGCATGGTGCCGAAGGCCTCTCACACAGTTTGCAAAGGGTGCTAACAGAAGACATAGACACGTGTTTCGTCCTACCAGGACTCATCAGTATACCTTCTTTGTCTTTTAAATGTTTTTTATTTTAATGGGTTCACCACAATATCCCAGGCACACTGCCTTAGGGTAGCTGGTCCAGTCGCACTGATTAAACAGACAAGGGCATACTGATGAGTCCTGGTAGGAAATGAAACACGTGTCTCATGTCTTCTGTTAGCACCCTTTGCAAACTGTGTGAGAGGCCTTTCGGCACCATGCAATTTTGTTTAAAGTTGGACCAGCATAACATTCTGTGGTGATTTGCATATGCAGCCCATGCTTGCATTGTGGGGGCATGTGTGACTTTGTATTTTCTTGAAACTTGGCTTCCCAGCCAAATGCCCTTTGGGGTAACCCTTGCCTCAGTGTTTACGCACAGAGGTTCTTTGTCTCTTGAATATACCCTGTGCACCTGTAAAGAATGATTGGCAGCATCAACAATGCACCTTTTAGTTGTTCACCATAACCCAGCACTTAGTAATGATATGCTCAGCAGGGCTGTTGCTAGCTGGGGTTCGTCAGGTTCGAACGAAACCCGCCCACCTTGAACCTCCCATTTTTTTGTGTGTTTTGTTTTTGTGTGCATCCCTTTAAATCCCCCTGCCATGCCACTGCCAGCAGACTCGCTGTGTGCCTTACAGTTGTGTCCTGCTCCTTCCCCCATCATCCCGCCTCTTCCATGACTGAGCCAGTCATAATGCAGCTGATGTCCTCAAGTCACGCTGATAGGTGCAGCATGAGAACAGCACAGTTGAGCCATGGCCGGAGCGTGTGGGTACAGTGCGAGAACAGCATGGAACTGAGCCATGGCCCGAGAGCGCACCATCTTGGCAAGTGAGAGACAATGAAGCAGACTGGCAGTACATGAAGACGAAGTATAGACAGAGGGCTGGATATTCAAACTGCGCCATTCTGTGGCACAAGCCCTTGCGCTGCACAAAATAGTTGCGCAGGGGTGTGGCCGGTGCGATATTCAACGGAGTTGCGCTATTGAGCAACTCCTTTGAATATCACCCCCCGGCCACAGCCACTGTGCATGGCGCAGTGGAACTTGCGCCACCACAAGTGGTCAGAATGGAGCATTCAAGCTGCGGTGGCGCAAGTTCCATTGCGCCATGCGCAATTTCGATATTCAAAAGGTGACATGCAAATGGGGCCATAATTCATGCAAGGTGCAGGGGGCCATTTGCATCTATTATGGCCCCATTGCATGCCATTAGCATGCAGGTGCGCCCGATCCGAGGACTTGTGCCTGGCGCCCTGCCAGGCAGCAGCCATCTGGGACCGACACCCCTGCAGCCCGATCGCGGGCATAACTGTTGTACCTCCTCCCTCGACTGGCCCAATGCGGGCATAACTGTTGTAATCCCCTCCCCAACTGGCCCGATCGCGGGCATAACTGTTGTAATCCCCTCCCCGACTGGCCTGATCGCAGGCATAAGTGAAAAAAAAAAACCCACCCCGACTGGCCCGATCGCGGGCCGGTAGACCCCCACTGACTGGCCCGATCGTGGGGCATGAGTGACAAACTCCCTCCCGTGACTGGCCCGATCGCGGGCATAGGTAAAACCCCACCTCCCCGACTGGCCCGATCGCGGACATAAGTGACAAAACTCCCTCCCCTGACTGGCCCGATCACGGACATAAGTGAAAAAAACCCACCCCCACTAGCCCGATCGCTGGCAGAACAGAGTTCAACCCCCAAGAACATATCTCTGGTGGTGCCAGTGGACGCGAGGCCCGATCGCGGGCATTAAGGTCCACCCCAAGGTCCACCTGCCTGGTGATCTGGTGGCCCCCACCCCACCCACCCACGGGCCCCACCACCTACCCCCATCAGCCGGCGGGCGGCAGCATTCCACCGCCTGCTGCCCGCCGCCCGCCGACTGACTGCGTAGGGCTGCACGCCCAGTGGCTCTTGCTCTGAACCAATGGGCGGCAGCCCTACCGAGCAGTCAGCTGGCGGGCGGCAGGTGAGTGGTGGCCACCCGCCAGCTGACTGGGGGTGGGGTGGTGGGGCTCCATGGTGGGTGGTGGGTGGGGCCACTAGATCACCAGGGTAGGTGGACCTGGGGGGTGGACTCTAATGCTGGTGATCGGGTCGCGTCCACTGGACCACCAGGGATATGTTCTGGGGGTTGAACTTTGCCCTGCCCGCGATCGGGCCAGTCGGGGAGGGGTTCACTTATGCCCGCAATCGCCAGTGGGGAGGGGTGTTTTCACTATGCCCGCGATCGGGCCAGTCGGGGTGGGGGAATTTTCACCTATGCCCGTGATCAGGCCAGTCGGGGAGGGGGGTTTATTGATGCCTGCGATCGGGCCAGTCGGGCAGTGGGGAAGTCTACTTATGCCCGCGATCGGGCCAGTCGGGGGATGGGGGTTACTATTATGCCCGCGATTGGGCTGCAGGGTGGGCACAGGGAGTAAGTCGAGGTCCACCCACAGGTGGCAGCTGATGTGTTGCGCCCTGCAATGCGGCCGCTCACCTGTGGGTGGTCCTCGACTTAACTTTTTTTTTTTTTTTTTGCTCAAAGTTGTGCAGGCGCAGGTTGGGGGTTGCGCTTGCACAACTCGGCACAGCCTGCTGAATATCGGGCTGTGCAGTTTATGCATGGTTCCTCCCCCTCCGGTTGAGCATGCCTTCATTAGCATTGCACTGTTGCTCAGCTTGACTTGGGGGGCGCAACTGCCTCCTGCTGAATATGGCAGAATGGCACAATTTCGGACTTGCGCAGGTGCAACCCTATTACGCATGGCGCAACCCTTTTGAATATCCAGCCCAGAGAGAAAAAAATGACTGGGAAGCCTTTCTAGATTGCTGCCCCCAAAAAAGACACTATCCTCTGGTGGTCACCATCGACAAATGGACACAGATAAAGCCACTTTCCTTCACTCATGAAGAGTGCTGCCTGGGACACCTCTGTGTATTCAGGTCTGGCTACAGGGCCATTAAAAACTTTTCCAACTGGATCATAAATGTCTTTAATGGCCCAACAGCCAGACATGAATACAGAGAAGTGTCCTTCCCTGGCAGCACTCTTCATGAGTGAAGGAATGAGGCTGGGGTGTCATAATCTCAGGGACAAAAATTAGCAAACTGTATCCAGGATAGCCCAGCCCACCTACGAGGCAATATCACCTATTTAGTGTGGTCCATTTTCATATGTTGCATACTGTAACACAGGATGACACAGCTGAGATGATATCCTGTTTTCACAGAGTCCTGCTTTCTCACATTCTGCAGAGCATTTTCAAGAGTAGCTAAGCTGAGATGATTGGTTTGATTTGTTTTTCGTTCTTTTTCATAACCTGATAGGTCACTGAGCTAAAAAAGGTCAATTTTCAGGGAAGACCAATGACATACTGTACAAATACAAAAAATAAATACGAAACAGTGAAATTAAATGAAATCATGTAAAATTACATATGGTGTTTGCTAACAGAGCAACTGTTTAAATTTTGGCAGAGACAGAGTAGGCAAAACTGACAATAGCAGTGTATTAAGGAACCCTATGAAGCAGAGATCTTTGAAAATGAGTGATGTTCATATGTGATACAGAAAAAATTTGCAAGGCTGACCTGGTATATACTTCATTTCTAACTGACTAGAAAAACTTGTGACAATTGTACCATCCTCAATGTAACATTTTTAAGAGACCTTCAGCCTGAAAATAGAAAAGATGCTCAGTAGAGGGCCATCCATCAACCAGCTGACTGTACATCTATGTATAACTTGTATCATGACTATATTCTCTACAGTTACCGTGTTGTGATGTGTTCCTGTGTTATGTAAATCCTGGGTCGCCCCTGAAAAAAGGATCTCCGGGGCCCAGTGGGCTCACCCGGTCACCAAAATTTAATAAATAAATGGTAGACGCAAATTAGATACAGTGATGGGTGTGGGCAAGCAGTTGAGTGGCAAAGTGATCAGTCTTGTTTTACAGTATTCTCACTGTTGTCATATTTCATTTTAAGTGGGGTAATGCACTTTAACCATTTTAAAACTGTAGCTACACATCTTAAGAGGGGTCCTGATTTTATCCATTTTTACACAGCATTTTCCAAGGACAGTCCAGCCCAGAGGAGTTGTGGTACAGCAATTCGTTTTCAGTGGGGTCCTGCTGTTATTCATTTTTACAGTGTAAAAACTTAGCAGCAATGCAATATCTCATATCTTGTTTTTAGCAGGGTGCAAACCTGCCCAGGTGGGATTTTGTTTTAGTGGGGTCCTGCCTTCACAGATTGTTTTATGCTTTCTATTAGGTTACCATTTCTCCTGATCCAGATTTTCCTTCCACCTACTGAAGCCTTTTTGCCTGCAGCAGGAGTCTCCTGAGAGTCCAATCCAACTTTAGACTGTGCTCAAAAACCTCTCCAGACTCTTGACTGTAGCCTACAGCTTGTGTCCTGTGGGTGGGACCGTCCAGTTCCTCAAGCCTAGAGGAGAATCTGAATTTGATCTTGAGGTCTGGGGGAAGGAGCCAGTGAAGTGTGGGAGGAGTCAGGGCCCTGCTGTGGTGTGGGGATGTGGCTTCATCTGCTTATAGCTGCTGTGGTATTTTTATTCAACTGTAGCCCTCCCTTATTCCTCCCTAGGGTGTGATCCTGAGGAGCAAGCCAGCTAAGCATCTATCTGGGCCATTAGAATGGTGGGTGAGCCTCACACTATCTTTCGAAATCCCATGCTAGACATGCTCTGACTATATGACACCCCCACATAACTCAGAGGTGAACAGGCGCATGGGAATGTAAGGCCAGTCTGGAGGGAAGCATGCAATTTCCACATGACATACCCTCCCACTGGGTCACCAAGGGGCATTTGTGCAGCAGACAGAGGTGCCCTCCCACCCAACAGCAAAAGGGGCCCAAGATGAATGCCAGAACCCTGCCTTTCCTATCAGCTCCGGACATCCCGGCTCAGGCATGAAGCCAGGTAGTCAGGATGACAAGCCGTGAAGCTATCACTTTGCTTGCCAGCCAGCCTTCACCTATTTTATATTATACAGTAGTTATCCAAGGGTGTCCTGCACAGCTGATATTCAGTATCCCATTTTCAGTGGTTCCCTGCTTCTACCTGTCATACTCTACTCAGACTAGCACAGCTGAGATGCACTATATCTTTTTTTCAGTGGGGTCTGGATTTTACTACCTTTTACAATGCATTTACTAAGGATGTCCCCAGTGGGATGCAACATCTTATTTTCCATGGAGTACTGTCGTCACCCATTTTTTATATTGTGACTAGTTATTCTTTAAGTCATAAGAGCATCAACGTTTACACCTGCTGTAAAACATTAGTTTTTAATCAGAGTGTATGGTGGTGTTAAAATGTGTGTTTTTGTTATATTTTTATATGTGATGAGTTGCATCTGCCTTCATATGCACTGCTAGCGTGTTTTACACACACTTTGTGTTGTTATGTCTGTGTCCCGGGTCTGTGTAGTCCTTGGTATTAGGTGGGTTGACGTTGACATTGGCTGATGTCATCAGGTACTTTTTGTACTTAAACTTGCTGAGGCTCTTGACTGTGCCATGTGGCCCATATCACTCTGAAGTCTGTCCCTCATCAAGAGGGACTTTACTCATTGTACCCCTTAAAATTGCTGTGTCCCTCCTCCATCCCACATAGAAAAGGTGCTGCCCACACAGATAATGTGCTATGAATTCACACTAGAGCAAAAAGTCATAATATTCTAAGATACTAAATCAAATGCAAGTAAACACCATGGTTTTCACATTGTTCTCTGCTTGTTTCTCTGTATTTGAGGATTTTAAGTTAAGTGTTCCTCATTTTAAGCATCTACGTCCCTCATTTCAGTGACAACATGTTGAGAGGTATGACCTGGCTTATGGATTTTAGACACTCTGGTGCCAAGTCAGCTGTGAAAAGTTGCCAATGTGCCAGTTACCTGTTGTGTGTAGATAATTTTTGCAAAGGTGTATTCTGTGTATGCAGATGCAGTCTTTTTTTAAGATGATGCAATACCAAACTACTGCATTGGTGTGTTTGTATAAAATAATTGTATGCATTACCAACAAAAGGCCAGAGAAGCAAATACATTTGTTCATGTGTTATGCAGTAGTTCCCCACCCCTTCACCCTCCCCCACCTCTGACAGTGTTGGGCAAATGAGGATTACCTGGAGATTTCAGCATCTTGTCTGTCTCAGGTCAGGGAGTGTGATCCTTGGAAAGTTTATGCTGTTTCATACCTCCACCCCCTCAGGCTTTTATTTTTACAATACCCCACTATTCCCTGAGGTTGTGGGGTTACTTTAACTACTGAATTAGGGGAGTATGGCTCAGTCAGCCAGCCAAAGAATAATGATACTTTTCCTTAGGGCAAGGGGTGGAGGGGAGCTCAGATATGAGTTATTTAGTTTCAAAATAAGCCACAAAATGCACTACAGAGCATGTAGGACCCCCAGGGCTTTTGGGGGCCACTAGCCCCCAGACCCCCGGCTTTTTTTTAAATGTCACAGACTCCAAAAAAAAAGACCCCCCTTGCAAAAATCCTGGCAATGGCCCTGCTCAGGAATCGGTGTAACATTCGAACAATGAAACTGATTTATTGGGGAATTTTGAACAAGGGTAGGGGGTGCAAATCAAGATTAACTTTAAATAAATTATTTTGTGTCAGAGGAACATTCAGATACCACATTTAGCCCCCTGGACAGTCCGGTTACTTCTGTCTGGGTACCCAAGATTTAATAAGTTGCAGGCCTAAAATGTTGCAGCTGGTTGGCCGGCGTTGCAGCTGGTTGGGGCCCTAAAACAAATAAATAATTATTGATCCTTTAACCCTTAGCTGTAACAGCACAAACAGAAACTTTTGACCATCCGAGAAATTGTAATCCTCAGGCCCAACGGCCTGCAAAATAGTGCTTTTGGAGACCCTGTGGTTTCTTTGTGGACTGTCGGGTACAGTCCTCGAATGGTATCAATCGTTCCTCGTAGGCAGGGTTCATAGGGTGGTCACTGGAATTTATTCCTCTGATGTCCTACCCCTGTTCTGCGGGGTGCCGCAGGGCTCCATATTGGCTCCCATGTTGTTCGCAGTGTATATGCTGCCATTGGGAGATATCATCAGGCGATATGGCTTGAGTTTTCACTGCTCTGCAGATGACACTCAGCTGTATATGTCCTTTGTGCCCGGACAGGTTGATGTGCTCTCTGTGCTAAATAATTGCCTCTCCGCAATCAAAGACTGGATGAGCTCCAGTTGGCTGAGACTGAATCTGGATAAGACTGAGGTGTTGGTCGTGGACCCGGGTCACCAGGGGCGGGTTTGGGGGCTGGACATATGTCGGGCTTGTGGACTGACGGTGTCCAGCTCACTGCTTCAGTTTGGGTGCGGAACCTGGGTGTTATCTTTGATGATGGCTTGACCGTGAAATCTCAGGTGTCAGCTGTGGTTAAATCCTCATTTTACCATCTGAGGAATATCGCCTGAGTGAAACACCTGGTTCCGCCGGGCAACCTTCCAACTTTGATCCATGCCTTCATTACTACCTGTCTTGACTACTGCAATGCCCTCTACCTAGGGCTATCTGGGGTTTATCATGCTTGCAGGCTGGTGCAGAAGCAGCTGCTGACCAGGCTGCTGACTGGTACACTCAGGTCCAGTGACATAACGCCTGTGCTGCGCAGACTGCACTGGCTGCCAGTTCAGTGGCGGATCACCTATAAAGTAGACTTGCTTACCTTTAAAGCCCTACATGAACAGGGACCCGACTACCTGAAAGATCTCCTGACTCCCTACTTCCCCAATTGCCCTCTCTGATCTGCCGACGAAGGATTGCTAGAGATTCCCAGGGTTCATCTTAAAACATCTGGAGCTCGTGCCTTTTCATTTATAGCACCAACCTTGTGGAATTCTCTACCTCGTCGGTTAAGAGAATGCCTGACCATCAGTAGTTTTAAATCTCTCTTAAAAGACGTATTTATTTTCATTGGCCTTCCCGGACTGATCTTAGAATTAAATGTATATTGTTGTTTACCTGCATATTTAAGTTTTTATATTCTGTACAGCGCCTTGATATTGAACGGAGCTATATAAATAAAGACTTACTTACTAAACCACAATGTGAACTTAGAAGGCAAATCAGATGACAAAACACTTTTAATTTTGTGTTGCAGTAACAAACCTTGTTGTTACTCACAGAACCAGGACCTCGGGATCTAGGTTGTGGACAGGTTGCTTCCATTCAAAAACGGATTTGGCAGCCGGCCCAGTGGCGCTGAGGGTTGAAGCACTGGACGCCACACCTCGCGTCACGCCAGCGACCTGGGTTCGGGAACAAGCACAGGTGCTGGGGGTCGGCAGGAAGGGAGTAGGATTGAGCATCTGAAGGACAGCTCTCCTCTCCCTGGGGTGGGATCCAGGGGCATCCCGGTGCAGTGGGGACCTCCGGTGGAGACTGGAAGTACAACCGCTGCTGGGAGCACATTGTAGAGTCGGAGGCAGATGCCTGGCCAGAGCATGGGTGGACGCGCGGATGTTCACGGCGCTGGCATCAGTGCACGTCCTCCAGCTCAGGGGAGAAAAAGTGGAAACAGAGGGTCACCAGTTGCGGTGGCATGATGGCTGTCTCCAACAACGGACTAGTTTGGCACCGAAGGTACGCAACATTACTGGATCCTAACTCTGGGGGGGTCGAGCAAGGGGGAGAGCTCCCCTTCACCCAGCCGCAGGGGGCAAGCTGTGGGGGTAGCTGTGGGACCCACATTAGGAGCCGATGTGTCCACGGAGATGGTGGCCTGAGACCCAGGGGGATGCCTGACAAGGGTAAGCAGACTGGTGGCTCAGGGTGTAGAAAAAGTATGTAGCAAAAAAAAAAAAAAAGTATTTGGCACACTGGTTCTTGGCTGCAGGTTTTTGTCCATTGTGGCAAGGACCAGCATACAGGGACCAGGGCTAACACGATTCCCTCCCATGTCATAACTTCTCCCCCAAGGGTGGCCGCAACCCACGATGATCGTTATCGCAGGAGCTGACTTCCCAGTCTGGTCTTCTAGCAGCTTTCTTTTAACAGGCAGCAACAGTCTCTCAGAAAAGTTATTTGGCATCACCGATTTAAATTCTGGCACAGTCTCAGTTAGGCCACATAGCTTACCAACTGGCAATCTTCAGTCTCTGGAGTGTAAGCGGGCACATTTGAGATTCAAGTCTCCCCCTTTGGCAAATGGGCTGGAGACAATTCCGGTAGTCCCAGGCTTCAGTTTCAGACAACAGTCTCTAAGGCAAACAGAGCTCTCTTCGAAATACAGCTTGGTGATCTTCAGATTCACTGAAACCCTTAAGACAGAAGTCTCGACTCGGCAGATATCACCTTTTCTCTCCCTTTTGGAGACTGGAAGAATTATTTGCAAGCAGTTAGCAGTTCCAAACAATCTATGCAGGATTTAAGGCTGAGAAAAGGTAAAATGGCCTCTCCCTGAATTCCCCAAGCTGAGCACAGAGCGTCCTCTCTGACTGAAAGCTTGAGTCATACTGTTGAGTCTCTTTTGACTGACTGAAAAAGAAATTGAGTAATCCGGTTGGCTGCACAGGCTGTCAGTTACACTTCCAGTGTGTCCTGATTGGTTAAAATGGGCGCTGAGCGTACCATTCACAGTTTCTTCCAGCAGCCATAGTTAAAGGACCCATTAGGACCCCTTGAGTTCTGACTGGCTCAGCGACAGGGTCAAATTATCATCATGGCCACTGGCTGAGTAAGGCGTAAACAGTCCCAAAGTTAAAGTCCATTTTAAACGTAACAGGTCAGCTTTAGAAATAAATAGGCACAGGATTCAATAGAGTTTAATATGAACTGGTAAGCGACTATACAGTGGAATTTGTGGGAGTGCTGCCTGGCTGATCGTGAGCTTTGTTTTACTCGGACCATACAGGCTATACACTATGTACACAGTGTTGAACCTCTTAAAGCTGTAGTGCAATGGCATTCATTCGCACATTTGTGCTGAGGCTAGGAATACAGCAATACCTTACATTTGAATTTATATTTACCTCACTGGATACCACTGGATATGGCCATATTCAAGAGGCAGAGCACAGGCTGGATCTTTGCCAGGCAGGGGGGAACGCAGTGTCCAGGGAGACAACCCAAGATAAACCCACCATTGGGAGGGTTACAGTTTTAAAATCCTTTTTTGTAACTTGGTTTTCTTTTTTCACATGGCTGTATGAAAAAGGAATTCAGCTGTGAGAAAAAGGATCCTTTCATATGAAAAAAGAATTTGGACTTAGTCCTCCCTTCCCCCGATTCTTTTTTTTTTTTGTATGAAGGTATCTTTTTTCGTAGGAATGAAAAAAAAATATGAAAAAGGATCCCTTCATATGAAAGAAGAATCGGAGAAAAAAAAATCCTAAATCCAAATTCTTTTTCATATGAAAGGATCCTTTCATATTTTTTTCATTCTTACGAGAAAGGATGCCCTCACATAAAAAAGATGTTGGACTTAGTCCCCCGTAATTCTTTTTACGTATGAAGGAATCCTTTTGTATGTTTTTTTCATTCATATAAAAAAGGATGCCTTCATACGAGAAAAGATTTTGGAGTTAGTTCCCCCCCGATTCTTTTTTTCATATGAAGGAATCCTTTTTCATATGGGTTTTTTGTTCTTATGAAAAAGATGCCTTCATACGAAAAAAGATTTTGGACTTAGTTTTCTTGCCCAGTCTTTTTTTGTATGAATGTATCCTTTTTCGTACAGGTCTTTTGTTTGATATGAAAAAGGATCCCTTCGTATGGAAAAAGATTTTGTACTTTTTTTTACCACATTTCAACTTCAACAAGCCATAAAACTCCCTCAGTATTTGAAGTTAAAGGACAGTCTGTATATCAGACCAAAGGTCCTAATGAGTTCTACAAGAATAACGCATAATACTCCCAACAATATAGGGAGCATATAAAAACAAAACAAAAAAATGAAAATTTGCTACCAGATCTATACTGCAGGAGTGGAATAGAGATCTCCACCTAGAAATAACTATGGAGGAGTGGAAGGGATCAGCTCTGAGTAAGGTAAAGATCACTTCCTCACCATTTTGGAGGGAGTTTGCATGGAAGTGTCGTTCCTGCTTTTTTAGAGCTCTGGCAGTTCTGCTTAAATTCCTTCTGGAAGAATATGGAGTTTGCTGGTGAAAGCGTGGGTGCCCGAGGGCGACACTGGGACACATATTCTGGCAATGTCCTGGTTTGATGCCCTTTTGGCTATCCATACAAATAGAACTAACTAAATTATTGGGACAGGTGGTAGAACTAACAGCTGGGTAGGTACTGCTGGGGATCTTTCCAGACCATTCCCCTCCGGCCTCCATGGGAACAAACCCTACTACCCACTAGTCTTTTGGCGGTCAAAAAGTCCATTACCCATAGAATGGATGACTAACACAATTCCAACAGTATCAGAATGGAGATCTATCATGTCTGACTTGTATGCTATGGAAAACCTTAATGCTGAGATTCAGGGTAAAGTTCCAACATACATGATGAGATGGCAGCAATGGGTGCTCTACCAAACCTTGGTGGAACCAAATTTCTGCCCTTAGTTTTAAGTTGAAAAGTGGGGAGGGGTCAAGGGGAAGGACCGGATATATAGAGAAATGTTGTGGGAAAAGAGAAGTTAGCTCAAGAGAGGGGACCTAATTAAGCAGAAGGGAAAAACAAAGAAAATATATACACAAGAAATGGAGCTGGAGCTTTATCCTTTGAATGGTCCCTGACCTAAAAATAATATGACCAACCATTATAGCAACTATTTAAATCTCTGTGTGGATTTTATGTAAACTGTCAATAATATAAAATAACTGAAGATATGTGGCAATATAATGAAATGTATGTACTATACTCTTGACAAAGTATAACAAAATAACCTTTTATTAAAAAAGATATTTAAAAAAAAAATTTGCGTAGGAGAACATTGGAAATTGAACAAGCCATACAGCCAAGCAAGTACTTTGTTTTTTGGCAGAAATGGAGGCACGGGGCCCAGAGGGCCCTGCACTCCCACACCAACATGGATGTATGAATCTATATAGGGGTAGAAGCACAGTGCCCAGAGGGCCCCATGCTTCCACAGGCAAAATAATATGTTCACACAGGTCCCAAAGGGACCTGCATGAATAAGGATACAGTTATACTATCTCAAACAGTAGGGGAAATTCATTTCAAAAATTTTGTTGATGCACCAGTTAGGGTTAAACTGACAAAAGTAGGAAAATACGATGTTAGGGTTCCTAACCCCACTTCCATCCTGCAGACAGCACCAGGAAAAGCCATTACAGTTTCACCTCTCCTGACTCTTTGCAAATCAGGCGTGGGTGCGGAGGCCAAGACCAGAGGGAGGCATTTTGTCTGTTCATTCTGCTGGCTGCTGTGAGAGGTAGAAGTGTGAGTCTGAATCTGTCCAGGAAGCATTTTGTCTCTGAGCATCTTGGTTGGGCTAACCTGGATAAATAAATTATAAGAAAAAAAAGTGAGAATGACAGGTCTTGTGAAATAAAGCTTCTAGAACTGTGATACCAAATGTAATTTCTCTAAATCCCTAAACTAGAACACATGTTTTAAAGTTCCCTAAGCATTTGTTCGATTCATTTCTTGCACTCAGGTTTTCAATCCTAACTGCTGCACTTAGAAGAACATTAGGAGACTGTTAAACAAGCTAATGCCAATTGCTCATTTTTCTACATTGTATTTTTTGCTTTGTTTATAGGAAACTGGCTTACAGTACAAGAAGTTCATGGCCTATCCATGGATCCTAACAGTAACTTGGCATCTGGATGGGGTAAAGTGTCTTCTCCTTTCTTTCTTCTTTGTTGCCTTAGTTTAGCAACCACAAGTAGCAGAGGTTACTTAAAATGTTGCTTAATGTTCTTTTAGATTTTATGCATGTAAGATTTTTTTCTGAAAGCAACATGGTTGTCGTTTTTCACTGTGGCTACCTTACAGTTTATTGTTGTCAAATTACTGTGTTAACAGTCATAGCCTTGATCAATTTGTTCTTTAAAAATGTCACTGATTTGTGATAAAAAGGCTTCACTTTGTGAGGTCTGGAAATGAAATATAAGAAAAACAAGCGCTCACAAGCTCAAGGTCATCAAGCCTTCATAATAGGGACATTTCACATCTAGAAACAGAGAGTCCTGGCCTGTTCCTCTCCAAAATAAGGGATTATTTAGCTAGAGTTTTAAAATGGTCAGAAACACAGTTTAACAAACATTCATATGCTCTGACTGGTGAGTGCAAAAACTGTGACAGACTGTGGTACCCACACTGACAGACAGACTCCCCTTCCCATTCCCCCTTCCTTCCCTTCCCCTTCCACTGTCTTCTTTTTGTCCCTCCCTCACAGCTGCATTGCAATCATCAAAAGATGTGTTGATGGGATAAAGCCTGCTGTGATGCAGTCTATGAAAAAGTTTTGTCTTATTGCTGTTCTGTATGGTGTGTGTACAGATTTGGTATGGTGTCTTGTGTGAATAATTTTATCAATGCTTAGTATTTTGGCAGTGGAGGGTTTTTACAAAGAAAACTGGCATTTTCTAAAACGAAGACCTAAGAATTCTGCCTTTCTGGCTCCATTGTTTAGATTGTGGACTTTTTTTTTGTCAGATCACATTGGAGGACTGCTGTTTTCACTGTTCCTGCATAATGTTAAAGATTCTAATAAAGTTAAAACACCCAAGGTATGCATGGAACAAAAGTAAAGGTAGATATGTGGTGTAGCACTTAATGTCTAGTACTGTTTGCAGTTCTGATGTGGAGTGCCAAAAGAAATAATTCTAGGATCGCTGTGCTAAATGGAACATAAAACAGTTTAGCTCTTTTGCAGATAAACAGATTGTGATGCTTTCATTTCTAACCTCATGTTTGGCAGAAAATTGAGCAAATGCAGATAAAATGGCTTTTTGTTGGCTTACCCAGTAATGCTACTACTCCCTACACCAGCGACTGAGGTTTGGGAATGGACCTAGGTCGCCGTGGGCATGGCTGAGGGAGGGAGGATTGAGTGCCCCGGGGCAGCTCTCCTCCCTTGGGGTGGAGGGTCTTGCAGTTCTGCTCCTTTACTGACACCTATTGGAGGCAGCTCAGAGCTTCAGCATGGAAGAGCTCCCATCAGACGTTGCCTTGCCTTGCGCAAACACACACACACGTTGTTGCTCACCGGGACATCATAGGGGGCAAAAAATGGAAGAAAGATTGCAACTTGAAGCTGGATGACGCTGGACCCTCACTGGCCCGACACTGCCAACAAGGCATTCAAGCCACTGGATACCACTTTCCTGGGGTCAGGGCATACCCTGGGGACGCACCTTATGAAGGCTAAACCATGAGGATAATGGCTTGGGGGTTAAATCCTGGGGAAGGTGAGTGATCATGCTGAATGAGGGTGAGCAGCTGCAGGAGATAAAACTTGTTAGAAAAAGAAAATTACCTTTTTTGTGGGTGTCTCTTTGTATATGTGTGTGAGTTTGTGATAGTGTATACTATATATCAGTACAAGTGTGCAGCATACTGTAGGGTCTCTGAATCTATGTAAAAGTGTGTGTGTGTTCTTTATTTGTATGAGTGGCTGTCTGTCCTTGAGCACATGCATGTGGGTGTGCGTTTATGACTGAATGTTTACCTGTATGACTGTGTCACTGTGCCCAAGTATGTTTGTGTCTGGGTCCCCCCCCCCCACAAAAAAAAAATGCAGTTGATAGAGTCAGCCCTTGTTGGCACTAACCAATTTTTAGTTAAAAAGTACAGTCACTGTTCTCTCATCGTGTATTTGGATGATAGCCATTAGATCTTGGATCCCTGCACCTCTTCTCTGTCATCACTGAGGTAATATAAGCTCTCCGCCTGAACAATGATTCAGTGTTAAATCTAAACCATGTGACCAGATCTGCTCTGTGCTATATTATAAGGAGAGAGAGAGAGAGAGAGAGAGGGAAAGTCACAGCTGAGCTAGAGAATGTCTCTGAAATCATTAAGCATCTTTGCATTTGACTGCATGTCTTTAGGATTTTTGAGTGTAAATCTTTTGGGATTTTTCTGTGTGGGTGAAGGGTAGTTTGTGCTTAGTATTTGTGTCTCTGTGGCTTCTGCTGAGGCTCAGTTCTCCTCGTCAGTGATTACACCTCTGGAGTTTGTCACTACAAAGCTCTGACGTCCTCTTGAGCCTCACTTCTCCTCGTCCTCCTTCTCCTTTGTCAGTGACCGTGCCTCTGGAGTTTGGCAATACAAAGCCCTGGCCCACTTGAGTCTTCTTTTTCCTCCTCCTCCTCCTCCTCTTTTTCAGTCGCCATGCATTTGTAGTTTGCCAGTACAAATGTAACCCCTAGGTGGAGCCATCCCAAGGGCTACTACCCCTGCCTGTTTGATTACGGACAGGTTGAGGGGCCTAGGTCCTATGGTGGGTGCTTCCACCCAGAGGTCAGGGTTTGTAGTGGTTAGACTAGCTTGGTCACAGCCCTCCTGGACACTGAGACCCCTTTTTATTCCCTCTAGTGGCTCACATAGTACACCAGAGTTACAGCCCCAATACCCCACGTATACACACTGTTCACTCATATAGATACCACTTACCCTCTAGACTGATTCTGCAGCACTTCTCTGAGGACCCCTTGTAAAATAAGGTTAAACAACATACACAGCAAAACACAATACTGTTTCCATAAGTACCAACACCACAGACAGTATATAGTATAACAACAACAAATCTGATTTATTTAGGGGGCAGTAACATGGGAGGGGGAAATTCGGTTAAATGGTGGCATTAAATCACAGTACTGTGCACACATACAGGGGCTGAAAAGTCACACTCTGGGTACCCAGGTTGGGGGGGGGCTAGTCAGGTCCGTTGCCCGGGGTTGGCTGGCAGGTGCAGATGGATAGGGCCCTGTAGAAGAAAATATATGCACAACACCCAGTTGTAATCCGGAGCCGGAGGGCTCAGTCCATGAAACAGTGAAAAGGCAAGAATTAGGTGACACACTTGTGATTGAAAACAAGCTGCAGGGGAATACCCTGATTTGTACTCACAACACCCAAGCTGAGGATCGGATGGAGAATGTCCCTCTGGATTGCCAGAAGAGCAGGGCATGAGGACAAGGTTCTTGTGACTGAACCCCACTGCAATTGATAGCAAACGGATGTAGTCCGAATTAAGCTGGGGGTTTACTTCCAGCTTCAGCACACACCACTGTACAGGGACTTGGAAGAGTCATTCCCCACAAGCACTATGCACATTTATATGTAAAAGGAAAGTACTATACCAGGCAGGCTGCTCCTCGATCCTGATTGCAATTACTGCAAAATACCCAGGAGCACACACAGCAGCTTCAGTTCCTGACAGACCGAGCACGATTCAGCAATTTCTCCAGTCTTCCACAGGGTGAGCCTAGTTTCCACACTTCTAGTGCTTCTTTCTCCTCACAACTTGGATTCAGTCCAAACTGCCACTTACAAAGGCTGCAGACCGAAACTCAGGGCCTCACACACAATTCCCGTGTGAAACTATATACCGCAGAAGCACACAACTCTTTCTCTCTTCACTGCCACAACTGTTCTGATCTTTCCAGTCACAGAGCAGGGAATTTCCTTTAGCTCCACACTATTCTGTTGGCTGATTCATCTGTTACTCACAATGAAACTCCCTCTGTTGGTAGAAAAAGGCACCAAGGTCAAAACTACATTTCCCAGCATCACTGCCCATACGATCCCCTTGTGGCTGGCTCAAAATTAAGAGTCCAAGTTCTGATTCGTCCACAGGCTCCATTTTAGGGAACCCTTAACCCAATTGGCCCAGCATAGCAGTTTAGGTCCAAAATGGAGGGGTAACACACACAGAGTCCCAGCTGCAAGAAAGGCAGGTTAGACAAACTGCATTTTACTTAACACTCTAACTGGTTTCAGGCAAACAGTTACATCTTTCATTTAGGCTCCCTCTGTGCTCTTAGCGACTGCAGAAACGGAGCGATTTCTCTGCAGCTCGGGCGGGATTCGAGCATTAAATACACAGTGCCCCCATACAAACTAATTAAGTCTGCAAGCAGACAGCTCTTAAGGAGACAGTATGCGGAGGCTCAAATAGCACTCACTTGGAACCACATTTAAACAGCTGAGACGCCGAACACCGCCCAGACTTGGAGCATTCAGGCAAGCTCCTAGAAGACTTTTAGGAACCCCCATTTGCAGGGGTTTACACAAAGCACTGACCTCCCCTTAATGCTGGCTTCTGCTCCTCTTTGTCAGTGTTCATGCCTTGATAGTTTGTGAATACAAAGCCCTGCCCCCCTTGAGTCTTGTTTTTCCTCCTCCTCCTCTTTTTCAGTCACCATGCATTTGTAGTTTGCCAATACAAATCACTGACCTCCCCTTAAGGCTGGCTTCTGCTCCTCTTTGTCAGTGATCATGCATTGATAGTTTGTGAATACAAAACCCTGGCCTCCCTTGAAGCTCATTTCTTCTCTCTGTCAGTGACCTTGTCTCTATAGTTTGTTGATACAAAGCTCTGGCCTCCCCTTGATGCTTGTTTCTCCTTCTCCTCCTCTTTTTCAGTGACCATGCCTTTTTAGTTTGTCTGCACAAAGCGCTGGCCTTCCCTGAAGGCTTATTTCTCCTCCTCCTCCTCTTTGTCAATGACATGCCTCCGTTGTTTTTTGATACAAAGCCCTGACCCCTCCTCGAGGCTCATTCCTTCTCCTCTCTGTCAGTGACCATGTCTCCATAGATGACTGATACAAAGCCCTGCCCTCCCCTCCAGGCTCACTTCCTCCTCCTCCTCTCTGTTAGTGACAGTACCACTGTAGTTTGTTGATACAAAGCCCTGCCCTCCCTTCCAGGCTCCCTTCTCTATCTTCTCTCTGTCAGTGATCATGCCTCTATAGTTTGTTGATACAAAGCCGTGGTATCTCCTTGAGGCTTAACTACTCTTCCTTCTCTCTGTTAGTGACTCTGCCTTCGTAGTTTGTTGATACAAACCCAGTTTGCACACAGAAATAGCTAGAATGTCTCTTTTGCATTCCGAGGGTTGCACCAGATGGTCCCCCCCTCACAGATTGTTCTCGATCTATAATTGGTCCCCCCAGTCTGCCCATTTCCCTACCTACTGGATAAGCTGCAGATTCTAGTTAACCAACAGCCTACTTCCTGCAACCCCCCACTATAATTGTCTTGAAGCTCATATAATTGGGACTGAGTTTGGCTTTTAGTGCGTCATGAATAGGTGACTAAAATAAAACTAAAATACTAAATGTTTTTTGATTAACAGGGTAAAATACAGCTAAAATACGCATCACTTTATGAATATTAGAGTACAGTAAAGCTCAAATACTAAGTGCTTTATGAACAGTAGGGTACAATGAAGCTAAACTACTAAGTGCTCATGAATATCAGGATACAGTCAAGGATTCAATCCACAAAGGAATCTGCATCTGCAGAAGGTTGCCTGCACGGGGTATAGAGGTCCAGCTTGCACATGTGGAGGTCTTCTTGCATGTCTAACCCTGCTGCGCACTCCCTCCATATCTGATCCTTGGCCGTACGCACAGCTGCGCACCTGGCCAATCAGGAGTGGGCAATGGGGTGGTGGCATGCCTGCTTGAAGTCTAGGACACCATGGCAGCACCCCATATGGCCTTTGGAGGGGATGGATGCAACACAGCCCAAGGGGCTGCCATAGCATCTACACTCCTCTCTGCCAGACCATGAAGCCTGATACTGGGCCCAATCATCCCTCTCTTTGCCTCCTAGCCCTAGGGGCATCTGTTTGGGGCTTGAGCACCATCGGCTCTAGCTGGTATACTGTACTAAAGCTCAGATCACATGTTGGATGTGGCAGTCCATAGAGGACAGAGGTGGACTGACATATCCTGTGGCTTCACTCAGTATGGAGCAGGGAATCTACTAATGCGCCAACTCAGGCATCCAGTTGTATGTCCAGCTTTCACGTCAGCATCACCCCTGGTGCCTCCCCCAGCTCCTCAGTGGGGCTTCACACCTGCAGTGCGTGGGACTATGGATGACGCTGTCCCCTGCACAGTCCATGAGTACATGGCTGTATGGATGGGATATACTCAGTTCGAGCATATCCTGGCCGCCATTGTGGATCAAGCTCTAAAATACTAAGTGCTTCATGAACAGCGAATACAATCAAGCTAAAATACCAAATGCTTGATGAAAAGCAGGGTACATAATCTAAAACGCTAATTGCATCATGAATAGCAGGGTACACTAAAGCTAGAACACTAAGGCCTTCTTGAGTAATGGTGAAATAAAGCTAAAATACTAAGACCTGGATATTCAAACAAGTAGCACAGCACTAACAGGAACTGTGTCATGCTAAGTGGATATACATAGCTCAACCAATTCCTGCTAGCACAGAGACACTGAGCGTGGTGCTAAGTAGTTATTGCATTTGTACTAAATATGCCACTGTGCCCCCATGCAAATGAGGGAAACCTCTTGCAAACCGGGCACAGTGGTATACTGGAAATTATTTTGGAAGTGTTAAAAGGCTACTTGGGCAGCACTATTTGCCGCTTCCAGAACCCTTCCCTTAACAACACACACAGTTGTGCAAAACCCCCTCCCCCACAGCACTGGTACCACATAGGAAACATGCAAACACCCATGCATCCACCCTCCTCCAGTCCCAGTTTCCATGCAGCAGTATGCCATGGTAATAGTGATGACCCCCTCCCCCATTGTCCAACTTTAAATGAATTCCTTCCCTGATGTCCAGTGGTCCTTCTCTGATTCCTGTTGTGCAATGCACTCCTTCCCTGGTGAGTGGTAACCCCTCACCCTCCCCTGATGACACTCTGTATACTTATTCCTTCCCTGATGTCCACTGTACCCTCCTGGTAGACTCCTTTACTCCCACCTCAATGCCACCTCTCTGGCTGTGAGATGGCAGCCAGCTCCTACCCTCTGCTTACCTCCCTCGCTGTCCACCATCTGTCTAACACAAGTTCCTGTATCAATACATAGAGCTGTGTATCGATACAGGCATTGCGGTCTGAAACAAACCTAAGTCTGCTTTGGACTGAATTTTATTTCAGTACCTCATTATTGTTATTTCTAACTTGGCCAAAAAAGAACACATTTGACACAGACTTGGGAGCATGGCTTCTGGATCACTCCCCTCACAACCATAGTAGTGGTGACTAGCAACTCCCACACATAATGGCTGTTCAGCTCAGCTGAAGCCCTCAACTGCACTGACACCTAGCCACCACTAGATGTCAGGCATGCCAGGGGACACATCCCTCCCTCCCTCCCCCTTTGGTCCCATATCCACCACATGGCATCGGAACCATCCATTGCTGAACACGACCCAAAATGACCACCAGTAGAGAATGAGTTAAGGGAGGAGAGCAGTCCTTGGGATGCTCAGTTCTTCCTCCCCCTGGCCCCAGAATGACCGGTGTCTGCTGCGCTACTGAACCGGCCATTTATACAACTTTTTATTCAGTTTTATCAGATTGTCCACTTGCCCTGTCTTGAAGGATGCTCCTTGTTCCCTGTTCTGAATCGGCTTTAGCATTTGCTTTTGCTTTGAAATATGACAAAGGAGTACATCCTTTATTGGTTTGGCCTCGGGTAGCCCTAATGTCCCCAGTGCCCTAGAAGATCAGGGAGCAGTTTAAGTGGCATACTAGTCCACCTTGGTGACAAGAAGAGGGATGTTAAATAATTGGCGCTTAGATACAGCTGAGAATATTAATGAAAGTCTGGGCAGTGATATTTAGTGATGCTTACCATTTGTTATTTTAGATTTAAAAAAATGGCAACAGACTCAAAACGGGAAAAATAACATCTTACAAAACAGAGGGAATGGGCAAAGTAGAGTGGAATAGAACAGTATAGCACAAGTAGTGAACGGAACTCATTTCAAGATGGCGGTCGCATTGGGCTAGCCACGCCATGGCAACAGTAAATTAGTTCATTTTATTAGTTTTTTATGTTTATTTCATTGTTTTATTTTGTTTTTTCTGTTATTTGCTATGTGAAATGTCTGCCGGTATCTGTCGGCAGGGATAGCAATAGTGTGTTGCTATTTTTTCACGTTGTTACCCTTCGAGATCGAAAAGACACTCTGGAGTGGGTTTAAGACCTTCTTGGATTACTCCGATTTAAGACTGGGAAGTTCCTTATTATTTATGTTATCCGGAGCTGGGAGTCTGCTGATCGGGACTGTGGGCTGACCGCTGGTTTTGTGTTGCCTCGGGACTGTACTACGGATTCTGTGGAGTGCTTGGAGATACGGCTTGGAGTAGTGTTATTGGGACTCTGAGGCTGGTTTTTGGGAGACTCAGCAGTTCCTGTTCTTCGGCCTTATGGACTGCAGCGACTCTGGTGTTGTTTCCAGAGTGTTGGCCTTTACGATGAGCTGGCTGAACCTGGTCTGAAGTCATGGTGGCTTACTGGGGCTGCTGGCTGCAAGGGGAGATCGGGGCTGGTGCTGTTGGAGGACAGGCTCCAGTGTGCCCATGGTTCCTGGGTTTTTTGGTGGGCAGGCTGGAGAGCCTGCTCGCATGGAACCAGTCGCGGGTTGACTTTTCTGGTAACCTCTCGGGGGACGACCGGGGTGAGAATTCCTTTCAGCTGGGTAGCTCCCGTTTAGTGGAATCCTGAATCAGGCTGAAGATCTGAACTGACTTTTTGGCTGCAGCGGAGGTCCGATTGTGTTATCATGGAACTGATGGAATAGTGACAATGTCTTCCTTATATGAGAACAACCCAGGTCAGACTGTTCCTTTTCTTTCCCTATGTACTTTGGTGAAGCAGTGAGAGTGCTTCGTTTTCCCTATCAAGAACAATTTGTGTGACTGTTTAAATATTCACCCTGCCTATGTGAGAGATAGGTTTGGGGATTAAATCCTCAGAGGTGAGAGCTCTGAGGGTTTCTATTATCTTAAGACTTCAGTGGTATGTAGGTGGAAAAGTGACTGGGGCTCTGTGCCCAGACCATTCAAACCCTTTCTGAGGATCCGAAAACCTGCCTGAAGGGGAAGGACAGTTGTTTTATCTGTTTTTGTTAAGTGCTCTCCCTTGCTATGTGAGAGGTGGGAGGGTTTTTTTTTTGTTTAATTTAGTTTTAAAATAGTTTAATTATTGTTTTCTTTTTAGATATTTGATATATAAGTTATGTTAAATAAGCTAGTGGCTTTGATGGTGATAATCAAATCTGTTGATTGACGGTAGTTTTTAACATTTGGCAGCATGTGTTGGGACCGTGCTCCTGTGGACAGGCGCAACTCCCCCTCTAGGCTGAGGGACCTGCGCACCTTCGACAGCCCCCCATTGCAATCGAGGTATATAGGCATTGTCATGCTTGGGGATTGCAGGAGGAGGCGGGGGTTCTTCCCGGCTGGGGCGGAGTGGTGGATAAGGGTGGTGAGGTCAGGGAGACGCCTGGGGAGAAATGGGTCCAGGATAGGGGTTTGCGATGCCTGGTTCCCATACCCAAGGGTTCCACTGATAGTGGGCAAGTGGCCCACTCCTCCAAGGCCTCTCATCCAACTTGGGTGGTGTTATGCAATGCCAGGTCTATAAAGAACAAGACAGCAGTTATTGTTGATCTTGTCGAGTGATCTGACCTGGCTTGCATCACCGAGACCTGGCTGAATGAGAATGCTGGTCCCATATTGGAGTCAGCTGTTCCAGCCGGGTACTCGGTGATACATCGCCTGAGATTGGATCGGGGGCGGGGGTCGCCATCTGTTTTAAATCAGAATTGGGCCTTGTAGAGGTTCCACTGGTGATCCCTAGATCCTTCGAGTGTATCATGAGAGCAGGTGTGGGCAGCAGAATCTTACTCATCTACCGTCCACCTGGTGATGAGAAAGTTTTTCTGCAGGAAGTTGCAGAATTCATTGTTGACCTGGTGTTGGAGCCCTCCAGGTGGTTGGTCCTGGGGGACTTCAATGCCTGGGTCAACGATGAACTCTCGCGTTTTGGTCAAAACTTTCTCCAACTGATGATTTAGGTAGGCTTTACACAGGTTGTTACCACTGCTACCCATATTCAGGGTCACTCTCTGGATCTGGTGTTCACCCTGGGAATGGAGATCACCAAACTGGTGGTGGAACCAGTTGGGTGGTCTGACCATCACTCTATAAGGTTCAATTTCGCAGCCCCCCATATGAGACCAACCCCTTTGGAGATGGTCCAGTACCACCCTTTGAGGGGAGTTACCCCTGAGGGTTTGATGGCGGTGCTGGACCTATCAAGTTGGCCTATGGAGTGCATGGAACCAGATGTCTTAGTAGTGCACTGTAATAATATGGTGCTGAAGGCTCTGGACTCCATAGCACCTGTCCGTGTTCGCCCCCTCTCCCTCTGCCCTCGGTCCCCTTGGTTTGATGGGACATTGAGGGAGTTGAGGAGAGTGGGGCAAAGATTGGAACACTGCTGGTGGAAATCCGGCCTGGAAGGTGACAGACTTAGATTGATGGCCCATTATACGAACTATCAATCAGTAATTCCCCCATAAGAAGGCAGAGTTCCTGTCCAGGGAGATAGCTGCATCAAGAAATCGATTAGCTCAGCTCTTCCGGACCGTGGACAGACTGTGCAACCCAGCCTATCTGCGGGGTCAGAGAGCTTTTTCACAAATAAAGTGTGATGAGCTTGCTCGGTTCTTTGATGATAAGGTGTCATCGATCAGGACGGAGATCCGCACTACGCATTCTAATGAGCATGGCAGTGATCAATGCGAGGTTACAGGCTCTTGGTCTGCCTGGGCAGATTTTGACCAGCCAGTGATCTTGGATGTCATGAAGATTGTCCAGGGCTTGCGACCAACTTGCTGTAGTTTGGATCCTGTTCCTACGCGCCTCCTTGTGCGGTGCGTGAATGCGATCGGACCAGTCCTTGCTGAGATAGTCTGGTACTCTTTGGACCAAGGGGTGTTTCCGGAGTCTCTGAAAGAGGCTATCATGATACCCCTTTTGAAGAAGCCTTCCCTTGACCCAGACTGTCTCGCTAACTACAGACTGAACTCTAACATGCCCTTTTTGGGCAAGGTTATTGAGAAAGTAGTCGCGTTGCAGCTCGATGACTTTCTTACCACCCATGAAGTCTATGATCCTCTCCAGTCCGGTTTCAGGAAGAGGCACTGTACCAAGATGGCGTTGGTTCGAGTACTGAATGATCTCCTAATAGCAAGAGATCGGAGGAGCCGTTCGATCTTGGTTCTCCTTGATCTCTCTGCAGCATTTGACACAGTGGACCATGGGATGTTGCTAGAGTGCCTGCGGCTGCTCTGTGGACTGTCGGGGACAGTCCTCAGATGGTTCCATTTTTTCCTCATGGGCAGAACTCAGAAGGTAGTATCAGGAATTTTTTCCTCTGCTCCCTTTGTTCTGCCCTGTGGGGTGCCGCAGGGTTCTGTGCTTTTCCCCATGTTGTTCACGGTGCACATGCTGCCATTGGGAGACATTATAAGGCGTTATGGGCTGAGTTTTCACTGCTATGCAGATGACACTCAGCTCTATATGTCCTTTGCACCCGAACTGAATGACGCTTCATCGGTCTTTAACAACTGCCTCGCTGAGATTTGGGACTGGATGAGCGCTAGCTGGTTAAGACTGAATCCAGACAAGACTGAGGTGTTGGTGGTGGACCTGGGTCACCGTGCAGAGAAGTTGACTCCTGGGTTTCCCTCTGGCCTTGTGTTAGGGGGTAACCAGTTGAGACCTTCTGAACAGGTGCGGAATCTGGACGTAATTCTTGATAGCGAGCTGACGCTGAAGAACACAGGTGTCAGCCGTTGTAAAGCAGTGAGCAGTGTCAGTGGCTCAGTAGGTAGCACACTCGCCTCTGAGGCTGGGAGATCAGAGGGCTGTGGGTTCAGTTCCCACATCTGGCACTTGGGTTAATATCCCAGTACTGACACTGTGGTGCAGCATGAGAGGGGAGCTGCACTTCTGAGGTGCCGTCCTTCGGATGAGATGTTAAACCGAGGTCCCATCTGCCTGGATTGGTGGTAGTTCAGGTGGATGTTAAAGATCCCATGGCACTTATCGAAAAGAGTAAGGGAATTTCCCCGGTGTCCTGGCCAAATTTCCCTCATTCACTAAAAATACCACCAACAGCTTAATCTGGTTCAAGGTCAGTTAGCCTTCATCTGTATCCCCTCCCCCGGGTCGTGCCTGAAAATAGGCAGGATTTGTCTAGTGCACTTACCCGGTCAACAAAAACTAAATAAATAAAATAAATAAATAAAAAGTCTTCCTTTTACCATCTGAGGAATATAGCCCGGATAAAACACCTTGTTCCACAACGTGACCTTCCTGTGTTGGTTCACGCCTTTGTTTCCTCGCGTCTTGATTACTGTAATGCTCTATATCTAGGGTTGCCGGGGGTGGATCTCCGTCGCCTGCAGCTGGTGCAGAACGCTGCAGCCAGGTTGTTGACCGGGTTACCAAGAACTTGCCATATCACACCTGTGCTGCGCGAACTGCACTGGCTGCCGGTGCGATGGAGGATCACCTTCAGGGTCGCGTTGCTGACCTATAAGACACTACACAAACAGGGACCGGGCTACTTGCAAGATCTCCTTCAACCCTACCGCTCTCTCCGCCCACTCTGTTCCGCCGACGAGGGATTGCTAGAGATTCCCAGGGTTCGCCTTCAGTCATCTGGGGCCAGAGCTTTTTCTTTCATAGCACCAAGCCAGTGGAATTCTCTACCTCGTCGGATTAGAGAGTGCCTGTCCACAGAGTCATTCAAGGCCTCTTTGAAGAGATATTTATTTGAATTAGCCTTTGAATAAGTTATCCTATTGCCTTTTAATTGTTTTTTTATACCTGTATTTATTGTGATGGATGTTACTTTGTTACGTATCTGCGCTTTGATATTTTTAAAAGCGCATTACAAATAAATATTGATTTGACGATTTGATTGATTTGAACTTTTCACTGAAAAATAACCACCTGCTTTAAAGAGTAATGGGGAGAGATGCAGTAATTATATGAAAAAGAGAATAATGTGTTTTTATTTTTAGACACAACAACCATTAGCATCTTTTGACCATTTCCAAAAATAGTCTTACGTGATATTTCTATAATGCTTGAAACTATATTTTGAAAGCTGTAACATTTGAACTGTCAATCATAAAAACTTAATTATTTTTAAAAATGAAAGCTTGGAGTCTGGTCAACATGTGTAGACTCTAACGATGCAGTTCCCCTGTGTTGCTGCATGCATATACTGTGCATGTTGACATAATATGTTGTTAAAAATGACAGCACTGTAAAAATTTAGTGAACCTCTTTTTTATATCGCTATGAAACATTTTATATTTTTTTATATCGATATATGATCTCTGTAGTGATAGATTTATAGTAAATCTGCTTAGCTGACTTCAAGCTTTCATTTGAAAAATTCCCTCGACTTTATAGTTCAAGAGTTCTCACATTTTAAAGAAAATATCTTTTGAAAGGTCCAACTCTGGAACTGTTGGTGGTACAAACGTAATTTGTGTTTAAATTAAAGCTTGTTGCCCTGTTCTTATTATGTCATTGTTGTAATTATGTTATCGATATAGAAACAGGCAGTTTTCTCTAGCTATTGCAATATATATTTACTTCATGACAGTGTTATTTTTTAAATAAAATAACTGATATTGATATACTTTTTCTGTTGACATGGAAAATTAAAAAAAATATATTTTTGCACTTTTTCTGAATTTTATTAGTCCCCATAATTTAAGCAATACCTGTATCAGTGTTTAAGCAGTATCTGTATCAGTGTTTAAGCAGTACCTGTATCAGTGTTTAAGCAGTATCTATAGCAGTGTTTAAGCAGTATCTGTATCAGTGTTTAAGCAGTATCTATATCAGGTGTTTAAGCAGTACCTGTATCAGTGTTTAAGCAGTATCTGTATCAGTGTTTAAGCAGTATCTGTATCAGTGTTTAAGCAGTATCTATATCCGGTGTTTAAGCAGTACCTGTATCAGTGTTTAAGCAGTATCTATATCAGTGTTTAAGCAGTACCTGTATCAGTGTTTAAGCAGTATCTATATCAGTGTTTAAGCAGTATCTGTATCAGTGTTTAAGCAGTATCTATATCAGGTGTTTAAGCAGTATCTGTATCAGTGTTTAAGCAGTATCTATATTAGTGTATCAGTGTACTAGTGGCCCAGGATATTGCCTATCCACTCACCTTCATCTGTAACCTCTCCCTTACTACATCCTCTGTTCCATCTGTCTGGAAGCAGGCCAAAATTGTCCCCACTCATAAATCAGATGACCCTAGTCTTATGGACAACTACCATCCCATCGTGGTGTGCTGACACAAGGTCGACACCACCACCGCGAAGTCCAGCACAGTGACAGATTTCAATTGAATGTGGCGAGTTGCTGTGCTGGTGAACAGCAGACACCGGCAGTGTGGCTCCTGGTGTTGCCCCCCCCCCCCGGTCCAACTCCGACTTGGACTTAAGATATCTAGAGACCGAGGGATGTGGGGGGTGGCTGCATCCCTGACAGTGCGATGCCGACACTTGGCATTGCGGCTGTTGCTGTCGGGGATATCGGCGCTGTGGATGTAGCAGCACCATAGTAAAACCCCCATCTCCATTCTGCCCCATCTTGGTAAGCTCTTAGAGAAAGCAGTAAACTACCAAATTACAGAGCATATCTCCAGATATAATCTCCTTTTCCCTCAGCAACATGGTTTCCAGAAGGGGCACAGCACTAACATGGCCCTTGCCACCTTCACTGACCATGTGCTGAGGAATATGGATGAAGGGAAGCTAACTGGTTCAGTGTCTGTTGATCTGTCCAAGGCATTTGACCTTGTAAATCACAACATCCTGATAGCAAAACTCGACGCTGTTGGTTTCTCCCCTGGCTCCTGGTTCCACCACCTGGCTAACTAACTACCTCTCTGGTAGAACACAGATGGTCTGCCTTGGTGGTGTCACCTCCCCCCCTTGCCTGTCTCTGTGGGTGTCCCCAAGGATCTGTTCTTGGCCCCCTCCTCTTTTCCCTCTTCATTAACTCTTTCCTGTCAGAGGGCCTATCCTGTACATCCCTCTTCTACGCCGACGACTTAATACTATACCAAAGTGACCCCTCCCACTCCTCGCCATTCTTACCAATGATTTCTGCAAGGCACGTTGTTGCTTCTCCACCATCAAACTGTTGGTCAGTGCTGCCAAAACAAAGGCCATGCTTTTCGGTTCCAAACCAAAACTGTCCGCCCTAGCCCACAAGGTGGCTTTCTGACTGTCAAATCCCCAGATGGATCTCCTCTTGACACTGTTCCCACCTTCAAGTATCTGGGGGCAATCCTGGACCTGTCCCTGACCTACACTGACCACATTGCCTCACTGATCAGGTGCATCAACCAGATGATAGGGCTCTGTTATTGCTATTGCTTGATTGACCACCTCTGGCCGGAAGCCACACCTTGCTGTTGCCCATGGCAACCTCCTTCTCCTCCTTGACTATGGCTGCCCGGTGTACTACTTCACCTCCATTACCAACATTATCGCCTGGATGCTACCTACAGTTGTATATGTCACCTTTACCTCCGTGCCCCTCTCCGCACTCTTTACCAGTCCCTTAACTGGCTCCCACCACAAACACGATGCTCCTACCTGCTGGCCCAGACCGTTGCTGATACTTTGCACAATCCCTCCAACTCTCCACTATCCCTTCTTATTTGGTCTAGCACCTACTGCCACAATCTACGTCAGTCTTCACACCTTCAACTAGAATGCCCTAACATAACTACGAGGATGGGCCTAAGAGCCTTCTCTGCAGTTGGACCCTCACTATGGAATGACCTCCCCTCCTCCTTACATTCTCCAACCCACCTCTAAATCTAAATTCCCTATTAAGAATGCACTTTCTGTTCACCATGACCTGCATCTGCCCACAGGCCACTAGCATGGCTTCACCTCCCTTGCAGCTCACCCTTACCCTCTCCCACCTCTAGTGCTCTGCTCTCCTCTCCCACCCTGAATACTATTGTTATTCCTTTTGTTGAATGATGGAGCAACCTTACCCTGTTTATCTAAATGTTATGCACCTTGTTTGCTCAATTGCTGATGTACCTGGTACTGTTAACCTTATATTTTCTCTGTTAGCTTGACCTACACTGTTATAGACATAGAGACATAGGACATAGACTTTCACGACCGATAAGGACCGCGTGGCCCACCCAGTCTGCCCATTTCCCTACTTATTGGATAAGCTGCAGATCCTAGTTAACCAACAGCCTACTTCCTCCTACTCCCCACCAGAATTGCCTTATGTCTGTCCCATGCATTCTTGAATTCTCCCACTGTTTTTGACCCCACGACATCCTCAGGAAGGCCATTCCATGCATCCACCACCCTCTCTGTGAAAAAATACTTCCTCATGTTGCCCCTGAGCCATTCCCCTTCTATCTTCAGATTGTGCCCCCTTGTTCTTGCACATCTCTTTTTCTGAAATATGTTACCCTCCTGGACTTTGTTGATTCCCTTGAGGTACTTGGAAAATTTCTTTCATGTTCCTCCTCTCCCTGCTTTCCTCGAGGGTATACATATTAAACTCCTTAGTCTCTCTTCGTATGGCTTCTGGTGTGGACCCGGCACCATTTAAGTTGCTCTCATCGGGACTGCCTCTATCCTGTCTATGTCCTTGCGGAGATGGGGTCTCCAAAACTGCATGCAATACTCCAGATGGGGTCTCACCAGCTGTCTGTACAGAGGGATAACAAAATTTTGTTTTCTACTGGTGATGCCTCTCCCTATGCATCCCAGTATCCCCCAGCCCTCCTTACTGCCTTCTCACATTGCTTGCCTACTTTTAGGTCCTCTGATATGACTACCCCCAGGTCCATTTCCATTTTTGGTGTTGTTAGTACCTTCCCCCTTAATTGTGTACTCTTCCCCTGGGTTTTCATTTCCCAGGTGCATTAGTTTGCACTACTTAGCATTGAATCTAAGGTGCCATACTTTTGACCATTCCTCCAACCTTGCCAAGTCCCTTCTTATCTTTTCCACCCCCCTTGTTTATCAACCCTGTTGCATATCTTTGTGTCATTTGCAAAGAGGCATACTTTTCCTTCCAGTCCCTCCGTAATGTCACTTATAAAGACATTAAAGAGGACCGGTCCCAGTACTGAGCCCTGTGGTACCCCACTGGTAACCCCCCTTTCTTCAGAGTGGACTCTATTTACTATTACCCTTTGTGTCCTGTTGTCCAGCCAATTTTTAACCCAGGCTACCACCCTGGGACCCACTCCCAGGCTGGCTAACTTGTTTATTAATCTTTTGTGTGGGACTGTGTCAAATGCCTTGCTAAAGTCTAGGTAGGCCATGTCCACAGCCCCTCCCTGGTCTACTACTTTGGTCACCCAGTCAAAGAAATCTATGAGATTCATCTAACATGACCTTCCCGCTGTGAACCCATGATGCCTTGGGTCCTGTGCCATGCTGGCTTCTAGGTACTCAACAGTTCTTTATTTCAGAAGTGATTCCATCATTTTCCCCACCACTGAGGTCAAACTAACAGGTCTGTAGTTTTCTGCCTTTGCCTTGCTCCCACTTTTGTGAAGGGGAATCATATCTGCCCTCCTCCAGTCTTTAAGTACAACACCATCATCCCATGATTTGTCAAAATGGGTAGTCAGTGGTGTCACTAGATCTCCCTTTAGTTCTTTTAGAATTCTGCGGTGAATCCCATCAGGCCCCATTGCCTTGTCTACTTTCAATTTTAGGAGTTCTTTTAGTACCCTTTCTTCTGTGAATGGGCTGGTATCAACCCCCCATCCAGAGTGCTTCTATTGATTGGTTTAGGTACCTCCCCTCCTCTTCTTTGTGAAAACGGAGCAGAAGTATTCGTTCAGTATCCATTCTTTTTCACTGTCACCCTCTGCCCACCCTCCCAAGGTCTTTCTTCACTCCCTAATGTACCTATAGAAGGTTTTATCCCCCTTCTTAACTGAGTTGGCTGTCTTTTCCTCAGTTTGTGCCTTTTCTATTCTGACTGCCTTCCCCGCTCCGTTCTGCTTTAACTGGTACAGTTCTCTGTCCTGCTCCTCTGTGTTTCCTTATATTGCCTGAATTCTATCTTTTTCTCTCTAACCTTCCCAGCCACCTCTTTTGAGAACCATAGTGGTTTTTTTCCTTAGTTTTAATTTTGTTATCTGCTTCACACAAAGGCTTTTGATTTTTTCCCCATTGTTCCTCCACCCCTCCTTCTTGCCTGCTTTTAGTGCTTTTCTGAGGCACTCTCCCACTTTGCCAGAGTCAGCCCTCCTAAAGTCCAGTTCCCTTGCTTTTGTATGGCTTGACTCTATGGCTGTGTTTATCGTGAACCATACTGTTTGGTGGTCGCTTGTTCCCAGATGGCTACCCACTTCTAAATCTGAGATCCTCTCTCCGTCCCTATTTGAGAGTACCAGGTCTAAGATTGCTCCCTCCCGAGTGGATTCCAACACTAGTTGTCCGAGGAATGCCCCCTGTAGGGCATCGAGAATGACCCTGCTCTTGGATGTGGCTGCAGCAAAGGTGCTCCAGTTAATATCTGGCATATTCAGGTCCCCCATCAACAATATCTCCCCTTTTTCTGCCATTCTAAGGATGCCTTCTATCATTTCCTTGTCCATTTCCTCCCCTTGAGACGGGGATCTGTATATAACCCCCATGCAGATTGTGGTGCCATTTCCTGTCTCCAGGGTGACCCACAGTGCCTCCTCTCCTCCCTGTTTACCCTTTAGTCTGCTTTGATCCCTTCCTTTATATAGAGAGCTACTCCTCCTCCTCTTTACCCTCCCTGTCCCACCTGTAGATTGTGTACCCTGGTATGTTGACATTCCAGTCATGGTTCTCTGTGTACCATGTTTCTGTGACTGACACGATATCCAGGCTGCCTCATCCATCAAGGCCGCTGGTTCAGGGAGCTTGTTACCCAGACTACGGGCATTGGTATTCATCGCCCTCCATTTTTTGATGGCCTCACCCCTTTTAGCCCCCTCCCTGTCCTTAGTGTCTTTTTCTCCATTTACCCTTGTGCTGCTCCCTATCAACTTCTCTACCGTGGCGTTTACCTCGCTAACTACCCTGTTTAGTGGGGTGGGGCTGGGATTTCCTTGCTTCTTTTCAGTGCCTCCCCCCTTGGCTAGTTTAAATGCTTGCCAATGAAACATTTAAACCTATTTAAACCTATCACCTAGGATCTTGGTTCTCCACCTGGATAGATGCAGACCATCATGCTAGCATAGACCCACATCCCTCCAGGTGGAACCCCAGTCCCCAATGAAGCCAAAACCCTGAGCTCCGCACCAGTTTTTCAACCATTCATTGAATCCCATGATGCGGAGTACCCTAGCCTCACCATGCCATAGACAGGCAGCACCGCCGAAAAGGTTATCATGTGTGCTACTTGTCTAAGACCCCTCCACAAACCTCTCCTGCACTGCTCTGATCCCATTCCCAGCCAAGTCATTTGTCCTGAGGTGGACAATGATGTCCAGCTCCCTCTCCCATGCAGCTGCTCCCACGATCCTGAAGCTTCGCTTCCTGTCCCTCCCAGCCATGGCACCAGGCAGGCACCTTACCTCCCTCTCCCTTCCCCCAGTTCTACCCTTCTAATGACTGAGTCCGCCACCAGGAGTTGTTTTCTTCCCCTGTGGGGTCTCATGCCACCCTCCTCTGGGTCTCCTGTGTAGAGGTTCCCAGCATCCTCCTTGTTCTCCACTGCGGGTGTTTCCATAGAGGAACCATGCTCCGCCAGAACGGCGTATGGATTGTGGAGAGGTATAACTGGATGGATGTGCCTCTGATCCATCACCCTCACCCTCCCTGAGCCCACCATGATCCAACTGCTCCTCTTTCTTTGCAACCTCTGAGGCAGCAACAATGGCTCTGGTGGTCCCTGGCTGGAGGAGGAGGTTTCCTGAATTCTTGCCAGGTTGGCCTGGAGACGTGCAACCTCCTCCGTCAGACCAGAGAGGTGCATGCAAACAGGGCAGCATCACATCCTCCACAAGATCTCCTGGAAGACTGATGCCCCACAGCGAGTGCATTGCTCCAATCCCTACATGTCTCTCTCCCTTCCTGTTTTTTGTTGTTTTGTTTTGTTAGCGTGTGACAGTGTGTGCGTGCATTTACCCCTATGCAGCGTGCTATGCTATTGAGGTTATGACAGGTGTATGTCCTTTGCCCTTTTTGGGAAGTGATGTTAGAACCCCTGGTATAACGGAAATGATGCACTTGAGGTTGACGGGGTGAGGGACAGGGTGGGACCAAGCCTGTGCCCTCCAGAAACAATCAGTAACAACTCTGGCCCAGCACCCTGGTGAGTGTTTTCCTTCCTTTTAGCAAGACAACTGGCACAACAATTTAACAGAAAATATACCTTGCAAAAAACACTTTGAATCAGAGAAAAATAAAGCAGTAATCTGTAAGCACAAACAGCATCAACCTGTAAGCACACAGTGTAACAATTTAACAGAACATATACCCTGCAAAAGACAATTTCAATCAAAGAAAAATAAAGCAGTAAACTGTAAAGCCTGTAAGCACAACACAGTAACAAAAACCTGTAGGCACAACCTGTAACAGTTTACCAGAAAATATATCCTGCAAAGAAACAATTTGAATCAGAGAAAATAAAGCAGTAATCTGTAAGCATAAAACAGTAACAAACCTGTAGGCACACCCTGTAACAATTTAGCAGAAAATATACCCTGCAAAAAACAGTTTGAATCAGAGAATAACAAAGCAGTAATCTGTAAGCAAAAAAAAAAAAAAACAGTAACAAAACCTGTAAGCACAAAACAAAATAGTAACACAACAGTAAATCTGCTTAGCCAAAAGAAGCCTTAATGTTTTTCCTTGCTCTGATAATGTTGCTCCTAGAAGAAAAGAGCTCAGGTGAAGCTAGATGCTTTTTGCCAGCAAACCTAGTCTTCCACCTTATGTTCCCTGTATGATTCACGTTGCTCTCTCACTGTATTTTTACATTGTTTGTGCCAGTTTGTGGCTCGGGCCGTGCCTGAAAAGGATAGTTAGTTAAAATCTTTATTTTTATACAGGAAGGTGGAAATACAACTGTTGGGGCATAGTCCTGTTATCAAGGTGTTCCTGTTTAAGTTTACAAGAAACAGGAGCTTGTTCTTTGGATCAGTACACCAACCCAGTTACCAAATGAATGAATAAATCAACCAATCAATCAATCGTGTAGTGAACATTCCAGTCCCCCCACGAAATCTTCCTTGCATTCACAGGCTTCAGGAGGAAGCTCCTGACTGGGCACTTCCTTCCCCCACTCTCCACAGATACCGGAGGTGTGGCACTTCCCAGGCCACCACCCGCTGCTCTCCAGCCACAGAAAACAACAGGAGGAAGCCCCTGACTGTGTGCTCCCTTCCTCGCTCTCCTCAGATACCGGAGGTGCAGCGCTTCCCAGGCCACCGCCTGCTGCTGTCCAGCCGCAGAAAACAACAGGAGGAGGCCCCTGACTGGGCGCTCCCTTCCCCCGCTCTCCTAAGATACCGGAGGTGCGGCGCTTCCCATGTCACCGCCTGCTGCTCTCCAGCCACAGAACACAACAGGGGGAGGTTCCTGACTGGGTGCTCCCTTCCCTTGCTCTCCTCAGATACCGGAGGTGCAGCACTTCCAGGGCCACTGCCCACTGCTCTCCAGCTGCAGAAAACAACAGGAGGAGGCTCCTGACTGGGCGCTCCCTTCCCCCGCTCTCCTTAGATACCAGAGGTGTGGCGCTTCCCAGACCACTGCCTGCTGCTCTCCAGCCGCAGAAAACAACAGGATGAGGTTCCTGACTGGGCGCTTCCTTTCCCCCCTCTCCTCAGATATCAGAGGTGCGGCACTTTCCAGCGCTCTTCAGATACTGAGATGCTGTGCTTCTCAGGCTGCTGCCCACTGCTGTCCAGCAGCAGAAAGCAACAGGAAGAGGCCCCTGACCGGGCACTCCCTTCCCCCATTCTCCTCAGATACCAGAGGTGTGGTGCTTCCCAGGCTGCTGTCCGCTGCTCTCCAGCCGCAGAAAACAACAGGTACGGCTCCCGTAGCACCAGAGCGAACTGCTGGTTTTGCTATTTTTTTACTGCATTATCCTGATTAGAGCTGTGATTACTTTTTTCTGTGCATTTCTGCCTAATCCCCGCATCATCCTCTCCTTTCCCTCCTCTAACCCTCCATTTCTTTCGTTCACACCAGCCGCTCTCTCACCCCTCCCCATAACCTGTTTTTCTCTTGTTCGCTCTCCTATCACTCTTCCCCCACTGCGTTCTCCTTTGCACTGACCCTCCACCGATTTCTGGAATCCACACTCCTGTAGACTACTGCCTTCCACTGTCTCCCTCCCTGTCTGCAGCCCGCCCTCTGATCGCCCTTCATTAATCCCATCTCTCCCTTTGTCTTTCCTTTCAGGAGGAGGCCTCTGACTGGGCGCTCCCTTCCCCCACTCTCCTCAGATACTGGAGGTGCGGTGCTTCCCAGGCTGCTGCCCGCTGCTTTCCAGCTGCAGAAAACAACAGGTATGGCCCCCGAAGCACCAGAGTTCCTTGCTCAGTTTCTTTCCACTCTGATTGGCCACTTCAGTAATTTGATTAGCTCCCATTGTTTGGCCTCTTGAACCAGCCGTACCCCATAGCTCGGACTGCTCCTTCGCTTGCCTTCTGTTTACTTTCTTGATGTTTCTCCCACCTCTGCCCCTGACACTCTTTAAATATGCCTTTGCTCCACCTCTCCACACCACCTCCTTTCCCGTTGGCTATCCCTGCTACTAGTTGTCACTCCTACAATATTCCATTTTTAAGTATGTGTACCTTCCCCTACCCGCTCAGTGAATAATTGTGACCTTCTATATTCTCCTTAATATCTCGTATAACTTGGTCAGTTGAGGACTTTGCTCTCCCCTTACTCTGTCCCAGCTACCATCACTCTTCCTACCCGTCTTTTAGTGGCATCTCTTCTACCTGCATTAGCAAATAGTACTCCTTGTTTTCATAGCTCAAATGGCCAGTTGTTTAACGTGTAGACTGCCATACTGGGTCATCTTGTTTGGCATCTTCCTTCTCTCAGCATATCCCTCTGTTGAAGATGTTGCCCCCCCCACCCAATCAAACACCTTACCCGTTGGCACCTTGCCACTACATTGTCACGGATGCCCTGAGGAGTGCAGATTACACCCTGAAGCCTAAATCAATGCCGTGTATTCCTCCGCCCCTAATCATCCTTGCCTGGATTGCTTTATACGCCTCTTCCACCTTCCACTACCACAACTCCCATGCTGCTCCCTCTGCCCCCCCTTTCAGCAATATGGGGTGCCGTCTAGCTTTCAAAGTCATACTCAGTGGCCTCAAGAAGCTTCTTCTCCTTCTGTTGCTTTGTTCCGGTAACACAGAATTAAATTCCAGCCCCCCTTCACGGATTGCTGCACCCTCCGACCTCCCAAAATTAAAAGGACTCCGCTTCCTACACATCAATGCCTGTAGTATATTGAGAAAACACAACCTCATCCAGGCTTGGGTCTGCCATACCAAACCTGACATTCTAGTAATTTTGGAATCCTGGCTGAAAGGATCTGTGCCTGACTATGTCATTAATATTCCCTCCTACAATGTTTTCAGAACCAATAGATGCTCTGGGGGGTCGCTATCTATGTATCAGGTAAATTCTCAGTCTGTACCATCGACTCTTCCACCATACTGAAAGGGTTCAAAAGCTTGACTCTAAAGTTATCCTTTGCCCTCGGAGGAGTCTGTCTTTATTTCAGGCTGCTGCTAAAGACCTTCCGTGGGGGGCCTTGAATTATTATCTCATCTGCACAAACTGTTTGAAGCCTCCAATTCAGAGGTGGTCATTCTGGGTGACTTAAACCTCAGTTGGCAGTCTTCTTGTTACAGACCTGTCAGGGACCGCCGGCCCAGTGGCGCTGAGGGTTGAGGTGCTGGACGCCACACCTCATGCCATGCCGGCGACCCGGGTTCAGGAACAAGCCCAGGTCGTCGGGGGTCGGCAGCGAAGGACTAGGATTTAGCATCCGTAGACTGCTCTCCTAGTCCTGGGGAGGGTAGGGAAGAACACATCATGTTGTAGTGGCCCCTGGGGATGCCTGGCGGCACTACTAGCATGGGTGTGCGTGGGGAGGGAGCGCAGCGGATGTTGGCATGCAGTGCCTTGAACGTCATTGCATGTCCATGCTCCCATGGGAGAAAAAGCAAAGAAAAGGCTGGGTGCGACTGTGCAGCTTGATGGCCGCGCCCTGCGCTGCCCGAAGGACTTGTGAAAAGTCCCATGGGGGGGTCCGGGGCCGTCCTGACTGGGAGTGGCATGGGGGGCCCCTCCAGCGGGATGGCATAGCGGCCATCACGGATCCTCCTGGGGTGCGGTTCGGGCTGCCCAGTTCTCCGGGCGGGCAGGGTCGCCGGCTGGATGCCCCAAGTTGGCTTAGTGCTGCAGCAGGAGGAAAAACAGCAGCAGTGATAAAAATTAAAAAAATAAAAAACTCTCAGGGACCTGTGTGATACCTACGGTCTTGAACAGCTTATCCAGGAACCCACCGGGCCCAACACAAAAAATCCGTCCAACAGCTCCCTCCTAGACTTAATCTTGGTAAATAAGCCGTAAAAATTTGCATATACCTGGGTCTTTTAATTACATAAGTGACCACAGGACTACCGCAAGTGTGAAGACTGCTCCTAAGGCTACCACCGCCTTCAAATTCACATTTAAAAAGAGTTTCTGCAAATTTAATCCTGCGGCCTTCTTGTCAGGTTTAGCCCTGATTAGATTGCAAGATTTCTATCTCGCGCCTTCTATATCCGAGGCCTGCAATCTATTTCAATACCTTGTCTTGATGGCTATTAACAAGCACGCTCCCGAGTTAAATATAGAACTAATAAAAGATCCTGTTCATCGTTCACCTCCTCCCTTAAGTCAGCGATCCACATCATAGATGCCCTGTGGAAGAAAGCACATAAAACTAGACTGCCAGTGGACTGGGAGTCCTTTAGGGCATCCAGAAACCACTGTACCAAGCTTATAAGGGCTGCAAAAGCAAACTACTTCCAGTCAGCCCTGGATTCCTCCAAAAACAACTCTGCCAAGTTCTGGCAAATCCTGAAGGACATCGAGGGGCATAGCCATGCTTCATCCCTACCTACCAAAATTATTCACAACAATCACATCCTTGCTGACGAACAGGATATTCTAGCCCAGCTAAATAGCCACTTTGCTATCGCAGGGTTAGCTTTTGACATCTCCCCCACAAGTGAGCTGCTTGCCCAGCAAGACAATTCAGCTCCTACCTCTCTGCTCTCAACCCCCAGGTGTCCTTTTGATAAATTCTCCTGTAACCCCTAGATGGCGCTATCCCAGGGGCTACTACCCCTGCCTGATTTGCCACTAACAGGTTGAGGGGCCTGGATCCAATGGCGGGTGCCTCCACCCAGAGGTCAGGGTTTGCAATAGTTAAACTAACTTGGTTACAGCCCTCTGGGACACTGCAACCCCCCTTTCTTCCCACTAGTGGCCCACACAATATATCAAATTACCTTCACAGTATACACTTACCCCCAGGTCTGGTTCCGGCACTGGGACCTCCTGTGAAATGAGATACAGTGCAACAATCACAGTACAGTACTTTAACATAGACAAATACCTCAGGCAGTATAACTTTGCTGAAACAAGCAGCTCTGATTTATTTAGGGATATAACAAGGACAGGGAAATCAGGTTAATTAGCTTATCACTCTAATAATCTACCTATGGCTCTGTGCACAGGCCTATCCCTATCAGTTACTGTCCCTGGGTACCCAAGCCCTAGTGGCTAGTCCAAACCGTGGCAGCTGGTAGGGCCCTTTCACACAGAAAGGAGGAATTAAACAGTCAGCAGTACAGTAATTCCATTTGGATTTAATGTGGTAATTCAACAGGAGGCGACCCTGAATTAGTACTCACGAACTCCAAATAAGATAGGGTCCTTCAATGTCAGCAGGGCTCACTTGAGGTACACAAACCTCTTCACATCCATATAAAAGCACTATACCAGGCAGGCTGCATCTGTATCGATCATCAATTACTGCACAATACCGGAGAACACACAGCAGATTCAGTTCCTGACAGACCAGATGCAATTTTCAGCAATTCCTCCAGTCTTCTACAGGGTGAGCCTGGTTTCTACTCTTCAGAGATCCTTTGATTCTTTTCTGGGGCCAGTTCAGTCCTAACAAGCTGTTACACAAGCTGCAGACCGGAACTCTGGGTCTTACACACGTTTTTGACTAAAACTGCACACTGAAAAAGCACAGGGCTCCTTCCTTCTTCACTGCAAAGCTCAACTGAAACTCCAACCGACAAAACCGGGCACTTCCTTTGAGTTCCTCCCAGTTCTTGACTGGATTGGCTGTCACTCACAATAGACTGCTGCTGTTGGTCCAAAAGGCACTGAAGTCTAAACTACATCTCCCAGAGTCACTGCCCATACAATCCTCTTGTGGCTGGCTCAGATTATGAGTCAAGCTCTGATTCGTCCAAGGCACCATTTAGAGCTAGCTTACCCCACACTGATTGGTCCAGTTCAGCAGTTCAAAACTAGAATGGGGAACTAGCAGACACAGTTCTGACTGCAAAGAAAGCAGGTTAGACAAACTGTAATTTCATTATTACTCTAAATAATTTCTGGCAAACAGTTACATCTTTCAGATAGGTTCCCTTTGCACTCCTAGTGACTGCAAAAATGAAGTGAATTGGCAGCAGCTCGAGTGGTACTCAGAGAAGCACACAGTCCCCCCATACAAACTAATTATGTCTGCAAGCAGACAGCTCTTAAAGAGACAGTACCAGAAGCTCTAAAAACACTCACTGATAAATGGCTTAAATGCCAAACACCATTCAGGCTTGGAGCATTCAAGCAAGCTCCTGGAAGTCTTTTGGGAACCCCCATTTGCAGGGGGGTTACACCCTTCCTGGCCTGGGAAAGCTTGACGTCCGCGTCAAGCAAGTACCCCCATAAGTTTCAACTGCAACCATATACATTTGCATTAGGCTCGCACATGTAATCATCAGTCAATATATCATTTTACCAAGAACACATTTCTGAAACATTGCAGATACGTCACTCTTTACACAGTATTACATACATTGTACCATAACTCAAGTTTTACCTCTTGTACATGAAACCTGAAGAGGGCCCTTCCTATCAGTTACCTTAGGGCTGGATGGGGCAAGGCACCATACTAGAAGAACAACACAAGTAACTTGGAGTTAGCACTGATGCTCAGTTTGGGCAATGAGCTCGGGGACACATACACTCCTTTATGGACAACATTGAGAGGCAAGTCCACAGGCCTCCCAAGTGAATCATAACTGAGGTGCACCACAGGCTTTACAGCTCGACCAGTCTTTCTAGGGGAACTGTTATAGTCTCTGCACTCTGAGCCTCATTTTCAGCATTGTCCTCACTTGTCAGGGAGTCTCCATGGGGTAGAGAGGCTAGAACTTGGGGCACTTTCAGCTCAGGAGTTACAGTTTCTGAGTCCACAACATTCGGCTCGCATGGAGAGCTTTCGGACACTGGCAGTGGACTGTCAGGGCACTCAAAATACTCTTCTTGTTCGGGTGTATCACCAGTCTGCCCCAATCTATCATTTTCCTCCCTGAAGCTCAAACAGTTCAACCATGCACAATGATTCCATTTCATCTGATCTGATGCTTTGCACTTCACTTTCTGGGAGCATTGGCTCCAGGGATGAAGCTGGGGGCTTAGACAGTCCAGAAGGCCCAGCTTTGTCTCCAGTATTGACTAGGGATTGCCCGAAACAATTGACTCAGTTAGTAGAAGGATAGTATTCAAAGTCACTCTCACTTTCTTCCGATATGGACTGACAGTCATGCTCAACTGGGACTTGTGGAGGGAACACTTTAACTTTGCTTCTGTAGGTGCAGATTTCTTGATCTTTTCTTAGCAGCAGCTCTAGTCACTGGTCCAGAGGGGCATCTTCTAGGGCTCAGACTCAATTAAGATTTGTCCAATGGGCAGTAAATGATTTCTATGCATTGTTTTACATCTTTTGAATTATTCTCAGGCCTTACTTTGTACACTGGCAGATCATCTAGTTTGCCCACTACAATGTGAGGAGATGGTGCCATCTGTCAGCAATCTTGTGCTTGCCATGCAGTCCCAGATTTCTTAGCAATACCCGATCTCCCTCCTGGAGTTCCTGTGCTTTCACCTTTTTATCATACCTTTCTTTGTTGGCCAGATTTCTTTTGGCAGCCATGGTTTGAGCCAGTTGGTACGCATGAGTTAGCTGGGCCTTTAACTTTTGCACATACTGTAAATAGTTGTCAGCTTGAACCCCATCAGGAGAGACCCCAAAACACACATCTACTGGTAGCCGAGCTTCTCTTCCAAACATCAGGCGGTAGGGGGAGAATCCAGTGGCATCACTTTGGTGCAGTTATAAGCATGTACCAGGGTGCTAATTTGTTGGCTCCATCTAGGCTTGTCCTTTGGGTGCAGGGTGCCTAGCATATCTAGCAAGAAGTGCGGTTGAAGACGTTCAGGCTGTGGGTCCCCTGGGGGTGGTAAGGAGTGGTTCTGGACTTTGCACTCCCCACAGAGAAAGCATCTCTTTAATAAGGCGACTCTCAAAGTCTCTCCTTGATCAGAATGGATTCTTTGTGAGCCCCATAGTGAACAAAAAGTTTTCTACAAGTACTTTGGCTACAGTGGATGCTTTCTGGTCTTTGGTGGGAAAGCTTGGGCATATCTCGTGAAATGGTCAGTGACCACCAGCACATTACTGATATTTCTTTGATCTGACTCCAAACTTAGAAAATCAATACAGACCAGCTCCATGGGTGCACTGGTGGTGATGTTAACAAGGGGGCAGCCCTCTAGAACAAGCTTTCCTCTTGTAGCGAGCGACCACAGATTCGAATGTGTTGCTCCACATCAGCCCCATCTTAGGCCAATAGAATCTGGATCTCACCAAGTCAAGTGTTCTGTCTATACCAAGGTGCCCCATGTGGTTGTGCAAGGACCTCAGTACTGAGTCTCGAAGGCAGTGGGCAGCACTAGTTGTTGTTTGTCTACTTGTCCCCTCTGTCTACTGTTTCTCTGTATAACAGTTTATTGATCAGTTTCAACTTAGGACCTTCTTTGTATAACAGTGCAGTTCTCAAATCAGTGGAGGGTAATTTGGACACATCTTTTCCTGCAAGAGGGCTTCTAAAGCTGCTTTGATCATGGGATCGCGGGACTTGACCCGCGAATACTGTCATTGTCCAGCTGAGGCAGTGCACCAATGTCTGTTGCAGAAAAGTGGCAATAAGCAGCAGGTATGCAATTCTCAGAGGGTCCAGCAATCCACCATGCAGTCCACTGCATCCGTGGACATTTGTTCCTCCCTGTCAAACTTCGCAGAGTGCCCGAATGTCAGGTTCTGCAATCGGACCCAATCATTCTGGGGAACAGGCCTCGGAGAGAGCATCAGCATCTATGTGGTTCAGACCTGCTCGGTTGAGAGCATAGTCATATGTAGATAATGCAGAAAGCCACCTATGGCCAGTGGCATCCAACTTAGCTGAGGTCTGCACATAGGTCAAAGGATTATTGTCAGTTTTACTAGTATTTTAGCCCCATACAAGTACTCATGGAATTGGTCAACAATAGCCCACTTCAAAGCTAGGAACTCTAACTATGTACAGGATAGTTCTTTTGGATGGGGTCAGGCTTCTACTGGCAAAGGCCACTGGTCTCAGGCCATTCTCGTGCTCTTGGTACAACACAGCCCCAACCCTTGCAAGCTAGCATCAGTGTGCAGGACGTAAGGTTTTCTTGGATCGGCATAGGCCAGCACTGGAGTATGGGTAAGTTGATATATGATCTCATGAAAAGCAGTCTCACAATCAGAGTCCAGCGGGCCCCAAATACTTCACTTGGATGAAAATACACTCTTTCAGTCTTGAGGGGCCTTTGACTTTTGGTATTTTTGTGGGTTGGGGATACCCTTGAGTAGAGTTAAGTAAAGGCGGATCACTCTTGAATAGTCCTTGATGAAGCGCCGATAATAACCACAGAATCCCAGGAATCTTTGCAGTTCTTTTTAGATTTTTGGGCTGTGGCCAGGTGGTCAAGGCCTCAACTTTACTTGGGTCGGTCTCTATTCCTCGGTGGATACTATGTCCCACATACTACTGATGTTTGAAAGAATTGACACTTATCAATGGACAGTTTAAGGCCAAAGTCCTCCAGTCGGTCCAATACCTTAAATAATCTGCTCTCATGTTCCTCAGTGAGCTGCCAAATACAATAACATCATCTAGGTATACCAGGCACTCTAGTAAGTTCATGTCCCCACTGCACGCTCCATCAATCGTTGAAAAGTGGCTGGGGCACCTGAAATCCCTTGAGGCATCCTCATGAATTCATAGAAGCCAAGCGGACAGATAAGGCCGTCTTCTCACGGTCCTCTGGGGCCATCGGGATCTGGTAGTACCCACTGCGGAGATCCAGCACAGAGAACCACTTGCTCCCGTTTAGGCAGTCCAAAGCATCCTGAATGCGGGGCATTGTGTACTGATCAGGGATAGTCCGCCCGGTTTAAGGTGCGATAATCACACACATCCTTACTGTTCCATTCTTTTTCCTCACTACCACAATGGGGAAGCATAAGGGCTTCTGGATTCTTGTATTACACCAGCAGCTAACATCTCTTGCAGATGCCGTCTCACATCATCTATGTCAGCAGGTGCCAGGCGTCGAGACCTCTCACGAAATGGTCTTTCGTCATGCAGCCGGATATTGTGCTCAGCTCCTTGCACGCATCCTACATCCCATTCCTTTAAAGAAAACACCTGGTCTCTCTGGGCAAGCTTCTCACTGATCCTCACTTTCCATTCTGCTGGCAGCGGGGAGTCGCCGAAATCAAACAAGTCAGGCGTTACTCTGTCATTCTTCCTTGAACTCTTGCTGCTGGGTAGCACTGCAGTGTCTGCACAATGCACATTAGCCGAGGATGCAACCTCTGTTTACTCAAATGTCTCTTTCAGACACATTATGAACTTGGACCATTACCCTTCTGGCATAAGCATGGGCTCTAACCGGCAAAATACTAGGCTTGACCAGCAGTCCCTCTGGCAATTTTCCATCGCCTGGTGCATCCAACATTAATATTTTATTCTTAACATCCTTTCTGATACGGACCTCTCCTGTAAGGTACACTGGGCATTTGGCCCAGGATCAGAGACTCAGGATCCTTCTTCCATACAATTCCGACCCGGTTCCTCTGGTTCTGTTTTTCAGCATCTCTCTGTGCCTCATAGGCCTTCTTAATTAAAGCCGAACTCTTAAAGCTCTACTAGTCTTTGACCCCTGTTTTTCATAACACAACTGTGCCAGCCTTCGAACATATGAGCATTTGTTCCAATCAACAAAGGGACACCATCTCATACAGTCAGTGGGGGACACACTAAGGCTAGGGTCTCTACTTGTTGGCCACTCCAGCCGCGGAGGTGGGGAAAGACAGCCAAGTCGGATATACCGAATAGGGGTAGGCCTTCTCACTAACCCCCATACATGCAGTCCTTCTAATGGTTGTGGGAATGCGTCTGACAAATGCTTCTGATACCAATCCTGGAACATAATTGTCACTTGGGAGCCACTGTCTAATACAGCTCTTGTAGACACTCCATTCACCTTTACAGTGGTCTCCATGGAGGGACCCACTATTCTGGACCAGTCTGGAGAGGCGGTAGTGGGGCCTGGGCAACTGACCTTGCCACAAAAGGGCGTGAATTAGCATTTTTGGTGCCCTCACTTTGATCACGCGTCGTGCACCTCTTAACCACTGATTTCTTCTCGAAGCTCTCCTTGTAGCCTATATGCAACTTTGTCAGTGTCTTTGGGGACTGGCATTCCCTTTCATGTGCCCATCTTTCCCACAATTATAGCAAAACATACTTTCTGGGTTTGAGCTGGCCGGGCGCCACTGGGAGCCAGGCGGGGTATTACTAACTGGGCTTGGTGCCATCTCTGTCTGCGGCATGATAAGCATTTGGAGACATCTCGTCCAGTTTCTCCACTTCCATGGTCAAGGAATCGAGTTCGAGCTGTTATCAGCAGGAGATACATGGGTGGTACCCCCACCCCATAGCAGATGCAGTCGGATATAGGTCAGGGCCCGTACTTGCAGGCGTGGCCTTCATAAAGGACTGTTTTTGAATTCCGGATCTCTCTCAACAGTTAGCCCCATTGTGGCATATCTTTTCCTTGTCAGAGCACTCATTGACTGCCAACCTCTGCCCTGAACTTCTTGATGGGTCACCCTCAGTCACTCGGTGCGTGACGCAGCTATTGGTGCAGGTCCCTCCGGTCGTCTTTCATCGCTCCTCGAATTTCTCTCATTAACTCATCATGGGAGGTGGGGGATTCCAGTCGATCTGCCAAGCGTAACTGAAGCAACAGCAGTTCTGAAGAGGGCAGACTTAAGGATCCTGTCCAGCCTGGTTCGGTCCAGTTCAATCGCTGGCAAACTACCTTTTCTGAGGCATTCTTGCAACAATTTTCCAGCCGAGATACATACACAGACAACAACTCCCCTTGGTACTGTTGTGCATCTCTTACTCTCCACCATAGGTCCTCATCAGAATCTGGCTCCCATACACATTCTCCAAGGCCTCAAGATAGGCCTGTGCAGTCGCTTCAGGGTTACTGGCCCGTTTGTACGGATGTTAGCCAGGGCAGGACCTCGGGAGCTCTCACTAACCCTCTTTAAGCTTTAAGCCTTCGAGCATTGCCATTCTAGCACTTGGGGGCAACATAGTCTATCCAGGTCTCCCAGTCATCCTCCCTTGGGGGTGGGGAGGTGCCAGAGAAGATCCTCAACCTCGGTAAGAGTCGTGACTAATGGCAGGTGCAGAAATAGGAGTCTGCATTGGTTCAGCCACCATTCACGGGCACTGGAGCAGGAGAGGGTGTTGGGGAGGAACACCCCAGGTGGCAAGAATAGTTTCTTCAAGTCCTCCACAGTTTTCCCCTCCCAGCAACCATTCAGCAAATTTCTCCTCAAAGTTTCAGATAGTGGTGAGGGCTGATTCCCCGGGTCTTTACTGTCCTTAGTTATCACTCTCCAAGCAGTGAGGGCTCCCTCTGGGGTAATGGTCTGTGGCACTTTGGAGCTATCTATGGGATCCTTAAACTCTACTAGGGCCAGGAAAGTGTGGGTGAGCAGATTAGCATGCCGACCCACCACCACAGGGTTTTGTAAACCTTCCACCTTGGAAAGTACTCCCTGCACAGTGTCCGTATTGATACCCAGGGGGATGTCCAGGATAAGCATAGCATTTTGGGGGTCAGTCTCCTCCCCAGTACACCACTCCACCAGCCGGTGCACAGCCACTTCTGTCGGGTACCCATTTTTTCTTAACAGTGGTTAGTAAATATGGCCACTAGAGACACACAATCAGCGGTGCCTCCAAGATGTAACCCTAGATGGCGCTATCCAGGGGGCTACTACCCCTGCCTGATTGCCACTAACAGGTTGAGGGCCTGGATCCAATGGCGGTGCCTCCACCCAGAGGTCAGGGTTTGCAATAGTTAAACTAACTTGGTCACAGCCCTCTGGGACACTGCAACCCTTTCTTCCCACTAGTGGCCCACACAATATATCAGAATTACCTTCACAGTATACACTTACCCCAGGTCTGGTTCCGGCACTGGGACCTCCTGTGAAATGGAGATACAGCAACAATCACAGTACAGTACTTTAACATAGACAAATACCTCAGGCAGTATAACTTTGCTGAAACAAGCAGCTCTGATTTATTTAGGGGGATATAACAAGGACAGGGAAATCAGGTTAATTAGCTTATCACTCTAATAATCTACCTATGGCTCTGTGCACAGGCCTATCCCTATCAGTTACTGTCCCTGGGTACCCAAGCCCTAGTGGCTAGTCCAAACCGTGGCAGCTGGTAGGGCCCTTTCACACAGAGAAAGGAGAATTAAACAGTCAGCAGTACAGTAATTCCATTTGGATTTAATGTGGTAATTCAACAGGGCGACCCTGAATTAGTACTCACGAACTCCAAATAAGATAGGGTCCTTCAATGTCAGCAGGGCTCACTTGAGTACACAAACCTCTTCACACATCCATATAAAGAAAGCACTATACCAGGCAGGCTGCATCTGTATCCCGATCGCATTACTGCACAATACCGGGAGAACACACAGCAGATTCAGTTCCTGACAGACCGAATGCAATTTTCAGCAATTCCTCCAGTCTTCTACAGGGTGAGCCTGGTTTCTACTCTTCAGAGATCCTTTGATTCTTTTCTGGGACCGGATTCAGTCCTAACAAGCTGTTACACAAGCTGCAGACCGGAACTCTGGGTCTTACACACGTTTTTTGACTAAAACTGCACACTGAAAAAGCACAGGGCTCCTTCCTTCTTCACTGCCAAAGCTCAACTGAAACTCCAACCGACAAAACCGGGCACTTCCTTTGAGTTCCTCCCAGTTCTTGACTGGATTGGCTGTCACTCACAATAGACTGCTGCTGTTGGTCCAAAAAGGCACTGAAGTCTAAACTACATCTCCCAGAGTCACTGCCCATACAATCCTCTTGTGGCTGGCTCAGATTATGAGTCAAGCTCTGATTCGTCAAGGCACCATTTTAGAGCTAGCTTACCCCACACTGATTGGTCCAGTTCAGCAGTTCAAAACTAGAATGGGAACTAGCAGACACAGTTCTGACTGCAAAGAAAGCAGGTTAGACAAACTGTAATTTCATTATTACTCTAAATAATTTCTGGCAAACAGTTACATCTTTCAGATAGGTTCCCTTTGCACTCCTAGTGACTGCAAAATGAAGTGAATTGGCAGCAGCTCGAGTGGTACTCAGAGAAGCACACAGTCCCCCCATACAATCTAATTATGTCTGCAAGCAGACAGCTCTTAAAGAGACAGTACCAGAGGCTCTAAAAACACTCACTGATAAATGGCTTAAATGCCAAACACCATTCAGGCTTGGAGCATTCAAGCAAGCTCCTGGAAGTCTTTTGGGAACCCCCATTTGCAGGGGGGTTACACTCCTTTAGCCCAGTCTCCTACAAGCAGGTTGAAGACCTCCTACTGGCCCTGGAGACTAAAAAAAAATGCTGAAGGAGACCAAATTGAGCCCTTCTTTTTAAAGCTGGGCTACTGCCTGTTGGCTGCCTCATCACTCACTTCTTTAACATGTCCCTTGCCCAAAGGGTTCTCCCACAACAATGGAAAAGAGCCCACGTTATTACACTTTTTAAAGCGGTTGACACATGTGACCTCAGTAACTACTGGCCCATATCCTTGCTTACCCATCCTATCTAAACTCCTCGAGAAAGTAGTCAGTTCACAACTAAGAGAATTTCTTGAATCCCACAATATTCTTAACCCACTCCAATCCAGCTTTAGGCTTAATCATAGTACCATTTCCGCACTGACCAAAGTGACAAACAACTGGCAAGTCACACTGGTCGTAAAAAAACCCATATGTGCCTTATTCCTGGATCTGAGTAAGGCATTTGACATGGTAGATCGTGACCTGCTCCAAGCCACGCTATGCAATATTGGGCTGACAACATATCTTTAAAGTGGTTCAACAGTTACCTTGTTGGCAGACAACAGTAAGTAAAAGCCCATGGCGCCACCTCCCTGCCAAAAATCCTGCAAAGAGGAGTCCCACAAGGATTAATTCTGAGGCCTCTACCATTCGCCATTTACATCAATGATATTAATTCTGAACTCAACACAGCTGGTGTCCACCCCTTTGCGGATGACACGTTGCTTTATGCTGCCAGACCCTCCCTCAAACTCACATGCATGGAATTGCAGCATGACTTCAACATCCTGCAACATAACCTCCTGCATTTGAAACTGCTTCTCAACGCAAAAAAAAACAAAAAAAAAACTATGCTTCTCTGTCTTCACACCTAACCAGTGAACACTAACACCGCAGTACATAAGCTTCAGATCTGGATCCTGCTGGGGGAACCACTTGAATTAGTGGACAAGTTCAAATACCTGGGCTTTTGGCTTGACTATAAGCTTTCCTTCTCTGTCCATCCAGAACAACTGTACAAAAAACTTAAGCAAAGTCTTGATATATTCTATCGAATCAAACACCTTCTAAACCACAATGCCAAATTAAGATTGGTGCAGACTACTTTTCTCCTGTTAGATAATGCAGACTTTATATATGGCCACTGCCCTATGTGTGCACTAGCCAAGCTGGATATTTTACACCAGAGGACTATCCGCCCCATGTAACACTCATAACTGTGCCCTCTATACCCAAATTGGGTGGCAGTCACTAAAAACCAGGAGACGAAAAAATGCTGCCCTCTGGATATTTAGAGCTCTCACCAACAGGATCCCCAGATATGTCTCAGATCTCTTTACTTGTTTGGTGTTGGCCTTACTTGCTCAGAAGTTACTCATACTTCCTGCTCGACATTCCCAGTGTCAGAACTCGGCATGGTGTATCCTCCATAAGTCACGCCCTCCCTACCCTTTGGAATACACTCCACAGTATCCTAAGACTCTCGAACTTAGTTGGACTGCTTGCCTCTAAGACACTGCTGAGTTTCTCTCTTAAGGAAACTTGTAGCTGCTTCTCCTAACAATGCCTTTTTCCTGTATCTTGCCTCTCATACCCAACTACAGTTTCTGTTCGTCTTGCTGTCTAGCCTTGATATTTTGCCCCTTCACATCAGTTGTTTCCCTCAACGTTCGTATTTCCCCTGAGCTTCCCCATCTCCCCTTCCCCCTTATCTTTTCAACAGTCCCCCCCACCCTCTCCTGTTATGCCTCCTCTCCTTTTTTTTCTTATCTGCTCCATATCACCCTTAGATTGTTTTGTTAGCCTTTTCCTGTTGTGTCATATTGCCTTATTGCACTTAAAGATGACCTGCAAAATAGCAATGCAGCCCCCTCCCATCCTCATAAACCTTGCAATACTGTTGCAGGAGTCTGGGGCTGCAATCAGCATTATTTTCCATAAAGTGGTTTGATTTTAAAAAAGCACTGAAACGTTCAGCCGAACGCGAAAGTGTGGCGGGGACCCGACTGAGCGGGTGCAAGTGTTCATGGGTATTACACCCATTTAGTGATGTTGCTCCCACCACTACTATTATAAGTGCAGCATTGGCAGTAATTTATTATGCTCATTTTATTGCTTCCCCGGGGGTCTTGACACCCCAAATATGACTTACAGCAACAGCCTGTCCAGGTGTTGCAGTAAGTAATATTTTGGGTGTCTAGACTCCTGGGAAGCAATAATGAGCTAGTAAACATGCCACCAATGCTGCACTTATAATAGTAGTGGTGGACAACAACTGGCACTAAATGGAGTCAATACCTATGAACACTTGCGCCTGCTCAGTCGGGTTCCCTCCATACTTCCACTTTTGGCCTAAGGTTCTGGCACTTTTTTTTAATTAAACCACTTTATGAAAAATAATGCCGATTGCAGCCCTGGACTCCCACAACAATATTGCAAGGTATGTGAGGATGGAAGGGGGCTGCATCGCTATTTTGCAGGTCACCTTTAACTTGCCTGCTGTTTGCATAGTCTTTCAGCAACGTAGCCTATGTTGATTCATGTTGTAACTAGATTTTGTGCTACTATGTAACGTCCTTTGTATCTTATCACTTTGTTGGCTGCTTTTGTACAATCTAATGCCCTTGTATGTTACGATATTTCTTATTGTATTTATGTTCACAGGACCACCTTGTAAATTAGTCCACTTAATGGTGCTTTCTCCTGGCAAAATAAAGATTGCTTGATTGATTGATCGAGTGATTGAAAGCTTCAGAAGATAACAAAAGCTGAATTGAGATGACCAAGTCATGCTTCTGCAGCACATCATGCAGAAACCTGTGAGATGAGTTTGTGTGCAATCCCAAGAGTGAGTGTGTGTGGTTGGTTTTAGGTGAGGAACTTGGCTCCTGGGGAGACCAGGTTTGGGCAATCTTGCACACACACACACACACACACAGTCTGTTTCTGACCCTATGTTAAGTGCACTTAGTCTTGCATTAAAGAATGAATTGCATGACAGTTGTTTATCTGTGAGTATCATAGAATCTTAGAAGCTTGACAGAAAAGAACCATCTGGCCCATTCAGTCTGCCCCACTACTCCCCCTACACCTCCCCCTCCTGCCTATATGCCTGTCCCATGCCCTCTTGAATTTTTCCACCAATTTAGTCCCCACCACTCCGTCTGGCAGTCTGTTCCAGGGCTCTACCAACCTCTCTGTGAAGAAACGCCATCTCACATTGCCCCTGTATTTTTTTCCTTGCAGTCTGAGGCTATGCCCTCTAGTTCTGGCCCCCTCCTTCCTCTTAAGTGACTCCCTTTCTCCTACTTTATTTAACCCCTTTACATATTTAAAAGTTTCTATCATGTCTCCCCTTTCCCTCCTTGTCTCCAGTGTGTACAGATCCAGCTCCTTATAGTACACCTCTGCTCCAATGTCTTCCCCTGCATACCCTGCACCATCTTGGTTGCCCTTCTCTGAACCCTCTTCAGTCCATTTATATCCTTGCAGAGATGTGGTCTCCAGAACTGAACCCCGTATTCCAGTTGTGGCCTCACCATGGCTTTGTAAAGGGGCATTATTATCTCCCTTCTTTTGCTAGTAATGCCCCTGCCTATGCATGCCAACATTCTATTGGCCTTTCCCACCGCCCTGCTACATTGGATTCCTACCTTAAGGTTTGAGGAGACTATGATCCCCAGATCCCTCTCCTGTTCTATTTCTTTGATTTCCTCCCCACCTAGGGTGTGCCCTGCTCGTGTGTTTCTGCTCCCCAAGTGCATCACAGCACACTTCTTGGCATTAAATTTAGCTGCCACGTCCCAGACCACTCATCAAGTGTCTTTAGGTCCTTCCTCATGTCCTCCACCTCCTTGGGGTGTCCACCCTATTGCAGATTTTTTTATCATCAGCAAAAAGCACACCCTCCCCTCAAACCCATTGCAATAACACTGATGTAAATGTTGAAGAGAAGCGGACCCAAAACTGACCCCGTGGCACTCCACTCTTCACCCTCGCTGTCCCGGAGTGCACCCCATTTAGCACCACCATCTGTGTTCTTTCTGCCAGCCAGGCCTCCACCGAGCTTGTTATTTTCCCACCCAACCCCAGGCTTTCCATCTTGCTCACCAGCCTCCTATGGGGGATGGTATCAAAGGCCTTACTGAAGTCCAAATAGGCCACATCCACCGCCTCCCTGGTCAAAAAAGTAGAAAGTAGATGTAACCCCTAGGTGGTGCTATCCCAAGGGCTACTACCCCTGCCTGTTTGACTACGGACAGGTTGAGGGGCCTAGGTCCTATGGCGGGTGCCTCCACCCAGAAGTCAGGGTTTGTAGTGGTTAGACTAGCTTGGTCACAGCCCTCTGGGACACTGAGACCCCCTTTTATTCCCTCCAGTGGCTCACACAGTACACCGGAGTTACAGCCCCAATACCCCACGTATACACACTGTTCACTCATATAGATACCACTTACCCTCGAGACTGATTCTGCAGCACTTCTCTGAGGACCCCCTGTAAAATAAGGTTAAACAACATACACAGCAAAACACAATACTGTTTCCATAAGTACCAACACCACAGACAGTATATAGTATAACAACAATAATCTGATTTATTTAGGGGGGCAGTAACACGGGAGGGCGAAATCAGGTTAATTGGTGGCATTAAATCACAGTACTGTGCACACATACAGGGGCTGAAAAGTCACACTCTGTGTACCCAGGTTGGGGGGGCTAGCCAGGTCCGTTGCCCGGGGTTGGCCGGCAGGTGCAGATGAATAGGGCCCTGTAGAAGAAAATATACGCACAATACCCAGTTGTAATCCGGAGCCGGATGGCTCAGTCCATGAAGCAGTGAAACAACAAGAATTAGATGACACACTTGTGATTGAAAACAGGCTGTAGGAAAATACCCTGATTTGTGCTCACAATACCCAAGCTGAGGACCGGATGGTGGATGTTCTTCTGGATTGCCAGAACAACAGGGTATGGAGACAAGGTCCTTGTGACTGGACCCCACTGCAGTTGATAGCAGTCGGATTTAGTCCGAGACAAGCTGGGATTTGCTTCCCGCTTCAACACACAGCACACAGCACGGGGGATTGGAAATAGTGATACCCACAAGCACTATACACATTCATATGTAAAAGAAAGGTACTATACCAGGCAGGCTGCTCCTCGATCCCGATCGCAATTACTGGAAAATACCTGGGAGTACACACAGCAGCTTCAGTTCCTGATAGACTGAGCACGATTCAGCAATTTCTCCAGTCTTCTACAGGGTAAGCTTGGTTTCCTCTTCAGACTTCCTTCTTTCTCCTCACAAATTGGATTCAGTCTGAACTGGCACTTACAGCAGCTGCTGGCTGAACCTCAGGGCCTCACACGCGCTTCCCATGTGAAACTGTACAACGCAGAAGCACGGAGCTCCTTCTCTCTTCACTGTCACAACTGATCTGACTTTCCAGTAACAGAGCAGGGCATTTCCTTTGAGTTCCTCACCATTCTGTTGGCTGAATCGGCTGTCACTCACAATAAGACTCCCTCTGTTGGTGAAAAAAGGCTCCAATGTCAAAACTACATTTCCCAGAGTCACTGCCCATACATTTCCCTTGTGGCTGGCTCAAAATTGAGAGTCCAAGTTCCGATTTATTCACAGGCTCCATTTTAGGGTCTCCCTATCATCCTGATTGGTTCAAGTCAGCTATTCAGGACCAAAATGAAAGAGTTACACTGAAACAGTTTGTGCTGAAATGAAGACAGGTTAGACAAACTACATTTTCTCAGTCACTCTAAATGATTTCTGACAAACAGTTATATCTTTCAACAAGGCTCCCTCTGCACATGTAGCAACGGCAGAGACGGAGCAAATTGACAGCAGCTCAGGCGGGATTCGAGCATTAAATACAAAGTCCCCCCAATACAAACTAATTAAGTCTGCAAGCAGACAGCTCTTAAAGAGACGGTACGTGGAGGCTCAAATATCACTCACTTGGAACCACATTTAAACAGCTCAGACACCGAACACCGCCCAGACTTGGAGCATTCAGGCTAGCTCCTGGAAGACTTTTGAGAACCCCCATTAGCAGGGGAGTTACATAGAGTTTCAGGGTATGTAATTCCTGGTATCGTACTTGCATGTTTTCTATTGCAGGCTGACAGACTTTGTGAGTAAGTATCTAATATGATGGACATATAGTGCTGTTGTGGTTATTGGGTTTTGTAAGTCATCAAAATGAAGCTTGTAATGATGTGAAATGTTTTTTTTTTTCCCCCCCGCCTCCCATGCTTCGCTGGTCCCCACTCCTTCAGGCTTCACAGGTTCCGCCCGGCCCCACTGTCCTTACACAGCCCTCCTCTGGTCCTCAGATCACAGCCGATCCCCGGGATATCCCGGTGTATCCCTTCACCGGGCGGGTCCCCCTCCTCTGAGCGGGAAGGCACCGGGGGAGAGGGGATGGCCCCAGCACACACACTACTAGGGCCCGGGGATGCTGCTGAGGAACAGGAGGCCCTGGGAAGGTACTGGAGGCACTCAGGGAACAGAGAACCTTCATCCGGCGGCCAGCGAGCAATTTTTCCGTTTTTCTGTTGGGGGCAGCATAGTGACGTCATGGCATACGCCGACGTCCGCTCCTCCCCCGGTTAACTTTGGGCCGTGCATCCTGTGATACTCCCAGCCTCCGCTAGGAGCCAGCAGGCACCGGACCAGTCCCCTACCTCTCCCCGGAGAAGGAGAGCTGTCCATAGGACGCTTGATCCTTCTCCCCTGGCCGGCCCTCCAGTGACCCTTGCTCGTTCCGAACCCGGGTCGCTGGCGTCGCAAACGGAAATCCAACTGCTGCGCCGGCAGGCCGGCCTCATGAAATGTTTTCTTGCTTTTCTGTATTTATAAAACATTGTGTCCAAATGTGCAACTAATGTTTACAGGACAACTGTGCAAATAGGGCATATTTGGGTCCTAAAATTCCTTTCATGTTGAAGAATGAAGCTTTTACTGTCAAAGACACACACACAACTGACCAGTTACAGAATGTGATTGCCATTGGTTATAAAGACTATCTCTTCCAGCTGGAAGCAAGGCATAATAGTGGGGACTCCCAAGTGTTGGAGTAGGAGGCAGGTGGCCAAGCCTCTCACACACACAAAAATGGGTATAATAGAAAGTAAAATAATAAAAGACTTGAACTGAGTCCCTGCATTACATTTTTAAATGCTTTTTCTGTGGTTATCCAATGCACATGACCTCCAAAGAGGAGTTATTTTCAGCCTGCTTTTATACAGTGTTCTGTTACTTTTGTTCTTTCCAGGACAGTGGAGATTACCCACTCACTATGGCAGGTCCCCAGTGGAAAAAGTTCAAGTCTAACTTTTGTAAGTTCATCGCTGTGTTGATTCAGCAGTGCGAGGGCAGTGTTATCTATGATGGGTACCTCATGGCTGCAGTTATCTCCCTGCTGACTGAGCTAGCAGACTCCAGAGTCCGAGCATTCCGACACACGAGTACTTTGTCAGGTAGGTAAGCCACCACAAACAGAATACACACCCACTGCAAGGTATAGTATTTTAAAGTATTCCATGATATTATTTCGCTTTATTGTGATGTAGACATTCCTTGGCTGCTTAAATGGTGCACAACGGTGGCCATCCACTGGACATTTATGTACTGTTTTCGGTGAATTGCTTGCTGTTGGGGGAGGGGACATGTGAGCATCCAAGCAATATGGCTGCTTAAACTATTTGCTCCCTGAGATTTTTCTTATTGTCCTGCACCCTCTGACAGCTGTTGGGTCCTAAGACATCTTTCTTGCATCAGGTTGGGTGGAGGATACTCTCTGGATGGAGAATGCAGCAACATCTTCCTCGCAGGTCCTGAAATAGAAAAAAAATTTGGACTCTTCACTGCCAAACAGTTGTCCTCCACAGAGAGCGATCACCAACCAAAACATCAACTCAGCTCCCACAGAACTAGCCGACTTCAAAGCCATGTTGTATGGGCCGTGTTCCCCTGCTAACTTGGAAGGATTGTATCAGTCTGAGAGAAGTCTTAGGGCACACCCCTTCAAGAACTCCCTCAGTCTTTTACAACCAACTACCTGTCCTAGCTGATAGCATGATTAAATTCTTCGAATGGGTGACCGAGGCTGTAGATAAGGGTCAGGCAGTTTATGTCTTGTACCTAGACTTTAGCAATGCCACCAACTCCGTCCCATACAGGAAACTGTTAAAGTTGTTGAGAGACGCTGGCTTGTCGATGCAGCAGTAGGGCTACTGCATGCAATGCTAGTGACCTGGGTTCGGAAATGAGCCTGGAACAGTTGGGGATGACTGGTGGGAGGAAGACTGAGCATCCCAGGGGATGCTGTTCTCTCTTGAGCGAGGGTCGCTGTCCTCTCTGCAGTACTGCCACCTGGGTGACCACAGGTGGCAGTGAAGCTGAGGGTACTTTGGGAGGGAAAACATCAGCTAGGGGAGCCATGCACTGTATGCTTTGCATGTGGCTGCACATCACCCCTCCCTCCTTTGCGTGCTGATGTCTCCAGGGGACTAGGCAATGGAAAAAATTCAGTCCCAGTGCGGACTTCCCCATGGGACGCTGGTGCATCCAGGAAGGTCCTCCTGCTGACACAGTCATCCAGCACTTGTGCGCAATTGGGGGCATATCCTCCCCACCCCACCCCACTGCCCTGCCTGTGGGGGTAGAACGCAGGCTACAGGAGGGCTGACCATGTACAGGTAGGCAGGGATCGGAGCACAATACTGGGGATTGCCTATGGAGGCTGGCCAGGAGACTCAGGGAACAAAAGTATAAATTATAAAAAAAGATGTTGGGCAACATGAGGGCTGGGGACAAGATTGTGGGGTGGGTGAAGATTGCCAGACTGGGAGGACCCAGAGGGTGGGCATAAACAGAGAGCCCTCAGGGGAAAGGAAGTCATAAGCAGGGTGCCCCAGGGATTGGTTCTAGGACTAGTTTGCATTAACATATTTATTTGTCATATAGTGGAGAGGAATCAGGGAAAGATACGGCTCTTCACAGACAATACCAAGGTCTCTGAAACAGTGGACACTGAGGAGGGGATAAGGACCATAAAGAAAGATGTGGAAAATCTGGAGAGGTGATGGTGTGGCAGCAAAAAAGTTAACACAAAAGAGGTGCAAGGTAATGCACATGGGGCCAAGAAGAAAAGACTGGAGTATAGAATAACTGTATAAAGTTGATTGCTTTCATAGTAGATGTGCATAGTTCTGGGTAAAAAAATGTGTTCAAAGTCCAATAATTATGGTGGAAAGCCCCTCCTCTGCTCAGTATTGGGGGGGCAATAGCTACAAGTAGAGGTCAGAGACCCATAACACGTTCACCCTGGAGAAAAGGAAGCTGAGAGAGAACATGATGTCAGTCTTCCACATACTCAAGGAATTAAAAAAAATAGAACACACACAAATGTTTGGTCTGGTGCTCTCCAGCATAGTGCAGACACACACCTTGAGGCTCAGAGGTGGCAAATTCTTGGGTAACCATAGGAGGCACTTTTTCTCCCATAAGGTGGTGAACCTGTGGAATTGCCTACTACCAGCAGAGATGGTGACTGTGAAGACAGTACAGGTCTTCATGGTAAGCAGGATAAAGTTCTGCCTACCAAGGGAATCAATGGTGTCCCTGCATTGTAGAGAGGGTAGGTAATCCCTATGACCTAGCATATGTTTGAAAATAATACTTTTGTTTCCTCCCTACTTATGAGGCAGGGGGCATGGAAATGATGGACCCTAGTGTCCGCTCCAAACTTAACTTCCTATGTAGTATTATAATAGTCTTTGTAAGGGCTGTTGGCTCGAGTACAGACTCAGCTGACTGCTAGTTAAGTGAGGGCCAGTAAATGAAAAAGAATTTCAGGGGCCCGATATTCAAAATAGGTGCAGAGCAGAGTGCAGTGGTTTGTGCTACACTTTGCAAGTGCCCAGGAGTTTGGGGATGCTATATTCAGTCAGATCGTGCACTGGCGCTATGCAAGTAAATTTATGGCCATGTCAGTGCAGCGCTAAGTCAAGCAGCACTGCCCTGACATGGATCCCTGATGTGCAGGGAATAGCACTGCCAGAGTGGATAGCACCATGATATTCAGACAGACCCATACTGATGAGCCCATTGGGCATCCAAGGTGCTAAGGGGCCATTTGCAAGCCCAGTATGGTCCCATTTGCATGGGTAGCAGTGGCAGGTTTGTAAAGTGCCACCCCCCCAATTGCCTGGTCTCATGGGATAAAGGACGTCCATGGTGCCTAGTGTTCCCTTCCAGCCTTCCAATCAGCAATCCATATACATGAATGCTCCCTGGTGCCTAGGTGTCCCCCCCTCCCAGTCCCCAGGCTGTATAATAATTACATAATCCCTGGTGTCTAACGGTCCCCCTCCCGCAGATCACCAGCCTGTATAATAACTCCAGAATCCCAGGTACCTAGTCCCCCCAGCCGATTACTAGCCTGTATAATTACTACATAATCCCTGGTACCGATAGGTCCCCGGTACCCTATCTCTGTCCTGGATAAGACAAATGGCTCCCTGGTAGCCAGTGGTTCCCTCTCTCCGGTGTCCAATCCCCAGTTCCTTAAGAAACATAGAAACATAGAAACATAGAAGTTGACGGCAGATAAGGACCGCAAGGCCCATCCAGTCTGCCCATTTCTTTTTCTACCTTATAAATGTGCCATCGGCCTTTGCTCTGTCAGTGACCTATCTATTCATAGTCATTTGTATTGCTCCCTTATGCCTATCCCATGCCTGTTTGAAGCCCTGCACTGTATTCATAGCCACCACTTCTTGTGGTAAGCCATTCCATGCATCTACCACCCTTTCTGTGAAAAGAATTTCTCACATTCCCCTTAATCGGCCTCCTCTAATCTCATGCTGTGTCCTCTTGTCCTGCTATTTTTCTTATATTTAAACATGTTAGACTCTTTCACCTTGTTTATGCCCTTAAGGTGTTTAAATGTCTCGATCATATCACCTCTCTCCCTCCTTTGCTCAAGGGTATACATATTGAGCTCCATTAATCTGTCCTCATATGTCTTCTGATGCAGTCCCTGCACCATTTTGGTTGCCCTTCTCTGGACTGCCTCAATTTGGTTAATGTCCTTGTGAAGGTGTGGCCTCCATACCTGCACGCAGTACTCAGATGGGGCCTAACCAATGTCTTGTACAGAGGGATTATTACCTCCCTCTTACGACTTGTGATACCCCTACTAATACACCCTAACACCCCTAGCCTTACCTACTGCTTTAGAGGTCTGCTTGGATGATTTTAGGTCATCAGTGATGATGATGCCCAAGTCTCTTTCTTCCTTTGTGACTGCTAGCAACTCCCCTCCCAGCCTATAAGTGGCTTCAGGGTTTCTCTTCCCTATGTGCATGATTTTGCACTTCTTTGCATTAAATCCCAGTTGCCACTCTTCTGACCATTCTGCTAGTTTATCCAGATCTCTTCTCATTCTGAAGGACAACTCCCTTCTCTGTCAAAATGAAAACTGTGATTACAATGCAAATTGCAGTGCACAAACCAACCCCACTAATTCCCTGATGTCCTGTGGTAACCCCACCTCTTATCACCAATCCCCTCATACCATAGAGGTAATCCCTGGTGTCTAGTGGCCCCACGCGGCACCGCTTATCCACATTGCCACCCCACTTTACCTGCATCATCGGTGCCACTAGAGCCCATATGGTGACTGGCACTGCCCCCTCACACTTACTCTGCCAACCGCCATGTGCAGTAGAAGAAAGCACTTGTCCAGTGTAATGTACAGGGCATGCATTCTCTACTGTACAGTAGGGGACACATGCTCTTAACAGTAGATTGGATGAACGCTCTTTGGTATTACATGCAGTGACTAGCCGAAAAGGTGCGAGGAGGGCTGTGCTGGTTGCTGTATGGGCTCCCACGGCACCAACAATACAGGTAAGGGAAGGATGGTAGGGTGGGTGGTCAGTGCCATGGTGGGCTGCTAGGTGCCAGGGATTACCTCTATGACATGGGGGGGACAGCGATCGGAGTGGTGGTTACCACTGGACACTAGGGAATTAGTGGGGTTGGTATGTGTACTGCGATTTGCAGTGTAACCAAAGTTCTCATTTAGACAGGGCAGGGTGTTGATCTTGTAAAGGGGTTGGGGATCAGAGTCTGGGGGGGGCACTGGACACAGAGAATATTTTGCACATGACAGAGCCAGGATTTGTGAACCAGGAGAGACCACTGGATGTTGAGGCTATCTCTTACTGTAATCAGGACGGCAGTCAGAGGATGGGGGGCACTAACCACCAGAACGCCAGTGCCCTTTATGGGGTGGGGATCAGGTACAGTGTGGGGGCACTGGCCACCAGGGAGCTGTTATCTTTACAGTAGGAGGATTGGGTACGGGGTGGGGGCCACTAGACACCAGGGAGTGTATAGTTAATATACTGACTGGTGATCCACAGGGTGGGGTGGGGGGGGTGGTAGGTACCAGGAAGTATTTATTTCATTATAGGTCTGTCGATCATCAAAGACAGGGGGCCCACTAGGCACCAGAGATTTATGTCATATATGGGCAGGCAATCGGAGGGAGGGGGGTCCACTAGGCACCGGGGGTATTTAAAGGGACACTGTCAGCCTGTCGGTCAAAATTCAGCAAGTAAAACCAAAGGTGCCAGGAGCAAGCTTTCATAGTGCAAAATGCAGACATAGTACTCAGATTCTATAAAAGTGCTTAATATGTATTATTTTAGTAAAACTCACTTTTCTGTCAGTCCGCCGGTAATCTCGGCTCCGCACATCCACGGAGGAGAATGGCGCAGAGCTGAGCGGGAGCTTGTTCATGACGAGTTCAGTTATTTTCAGCTCTATAGTAGTAGAGGTCATATCTGGTGCAGCTGCCAGCAGAGAGTTAGCAATGCTCTCATATTCCAAAATGAGCATCCAAGTTATTGTATTTTGCATGCAGAAGACCGGGTTGTACTTCCAGGCTTGCGCATTTTCAGCTCTAGTAATGCGCATGCCCAGAAGTACAGCTTTGGTCTTTTGCACACAAACTGCAATAACTTAGAATGCTCGTTTTGGAATATGAATGTATTTACCTGACTCTCTGTAGGCAGCTGCACCAGATAAGACCTCTACTACTTATAGGACTGAATATAACAGAATCGGTCATGAATGAGCTCCCGCTCAGCTCTGCGCCATTCTACTCCATGGCTGTGTGGAGCTGAGATTACCGGCGGACTGATTGAAAAGTGAGTTTTACTAAAATAATACATGTTAAGCACTTCTATGGGATTTGGGTACTATGTCTGCATTCTGCACTGTGAAAGCTTGCTAATGGCACCTTTGGTTTTACATGCTGAATTTTGACCAACAGGCTGACAGAAGAAGGCCTTGTGGTATATTCAGTCTGCCCTGTTAGGCTGTATGACCCTCCCCAAGGGATTATTATGACCAACCTTTCCTCTCTCCCCTGCCCCCGTCTGATCCCTTGACCAGCCCCTTGTACCTATCCTACCCCCCCTCTTAAAGCTCTACACCATATTCGCACTGATCGGTGCATCAGGAAGCTCGTTCTTCCCCTTTGCCACCTTCTGTGTGAAGTACTTCCTCACATCCATTCTGAACCTCCCCTCCACTACTTTCTTACTATTCCCCCTAGTGTTCATGTTGCAGCTGGTTGTGAATAGCCTTCTGGAGTATACCTTGTTTTTTTTTTTTTTTTCTCCTCCCCATGCCCCCCCAACTAACCACTCCTTCGGGCCACCAAGAGACACACCTCTGCCCACCAGTCCCATTGCTGCCATTGAACTGTCCCCCACTGTGCCAAACCACAGCTGACCCAGTGTATCCCTTCACCAGAGAGGCCTCCTCCTGGGGCCCATGAGAGGAAAGATAGGGTCCAAATCCATGCTGGGCGCACGGCGGGGGAATGGTACTGTGGGCTGCCCGCCAGGGCTGCGTGGCATGAGAGGATCTGGATGACTCTTCCGGTCAGCCAAGCAGGTGATGTTTTCCATTTTCTGTCCACCACCCCATTCCCTCCCACAATGCAGCTGCATGCATGCAGCATCCGGATGCATGACGGCACATGGTCACCCATGCCACCAAGTGTGCCTCCACTGGGGACCACCAGGAGCCACTCTTGAAGTGGAGCAGGCTTGCACCCTCCCTCCCAGGGAGTACAGCATCTGAGTGGATGCTCCTAACTGGCAAGTACCAGCATGATCCCTTGGACCTGCTGGATAATGTGCTCTCTGCAATGGAAGCTGGCCCACCGATGGTCTCAGTGCAAGGGCCACTTCAACCAGCTGGTCACTGTGACCCATCTGATGTGGGATGCTCTCCAGTGGTTGTTGGTCCTTGAACATCTGCAAGAAGGTATCCCATTTGTCCACCCAGTGCCAACGGCCATCCTGACAACCAGTGCCTCCCTCATGAGCTGGAGTGCCCACCTGAGGGAACACAAGAGTCCATGGACTCTGGACCCCTGAGGAGTCCCAGTGCCACATCAACCTGCTGGAGCTATGGGCAGTTCAGCTGGCGCTGGCTGCTTTTGCTTTACACATCTGGGATCAGGTTATTCAGGTCCAGACGGACGAGACCATGACCATGTGTGACTGGGTAGAATAGGACCCTGTCCCAGTTGTTATGGAGAGTTTGAATGCAGAAATCTGTTCTGTCCTTTCCTTTCCTGTCTCTTGTCTGTCTGGTTGCACAACCAAATTTTCCTGTGAGACCTAGGATTTGATCACCCTGGTAGTCTCGCAATTCTCTGTCTCTCAGTGTCTCTCAGTCTTCCCTTGCTATTCTGTCTTGTCCTCCCTTGCATATCCGTTGGTATACAAATATATGCAAATCATTATGTGGAAATGTAACTGATATTTGGATCCCTTTGTTTAGAAATTGTATAGTGTTACTGTTGAAATGTATATAATTATAGTTTGAGATGTTTGCAAAAAGCTATTGGGAACTCAAGGGGTTAACCTGAAATACAATTGTTAAGCCTTTTGCAGAAGCTGTGGAAAAGGAGCCTCAGTTCTGGGACTTTGTGTTCTAGCTGCACCTGCCTACTATATACAAGAATATTTTAGAGAAAAACAGGATGCTTGTTAAGACGGGGGGTTGCAAAGACTTATAAGACAGAGCTGCAATTGCTTGCAAGGGACGCAGACATTGAAGGAAAACTCAGATGGATCTACTGTGTTCATTCTGCTTTTGTAAATAGTCATTCTGAACAATTTTATTTGTTTATTTTATTGGTATTTTTAATAAAACTCTTGTTGCCAATTTTACAACTGCTCCTGGTTTTTCCTATGCTTCCTGACCTGTGCCTCGACGACAGATGGTGTCTGCCTAAGTTGGATTTACGCTGTGCATACTCTAAGCCAGGAGTTTTGTGTGTGGGTAATGGACCTAGTACCAGGAAAGCATAGAGAAAGATATAGATTCTGCAGCAGTAAGTCCAGGAGTGGTTACCAGGAGAATGGCAGCCAAACTAGCAGAGACAGAAGTCCAAGCTGAGACTGTACAGCTAGCACAAGTTATAGAAAAAGAACAGACAGTGGCTGAGTCTGAAAGCCTGACTGTCTTTTTCAAATGGTGGGCTATACAACAAAAAGAGACGGAGAAACAGAGGAGAGAAGAGAAGCAACAGATGAGAGAAGAAATGCAGCAACAGGAGCAGCGATGGCTGGATGCTTTGCAAGCTATCAAAGGCAGAGGATCTGGCATAGATCCAGACAAGCAACAAAACATAAGCAACATAAAAGCCATTAAACTTACAAAGTTGTGTCCCTTGGATGATATCGAGGCATAGCTGACAACTTTTGAAAGGGTTGTCACAGCCTGCCAATGACCAAAGCAGCAGTGAACAATCAGACTGGTACCCTACCTGACAGGGAAAGCCTAGCTTCTTGCCTACAGCAATATGGACACTGCACAGTCAGAAAACTATGACTTGGTGAAAAGCAAAATCCTGAAAAGGTATGACATCTCATGAGAGACCTACGGCAGAGATTTCGATCTCTGAAGTACAGCTCTGTCGACAATTCTCGAGAAGCCTTCACCCGATTCAGAGAACTCCTGATAAAATGGCTCCAACCAGAGAGCAAAACAGTCACACAGATCATCAGCACATTTGCAATGGAGCAATTCATCAACATCCTGCCTAAAGATGTGCAGCTTTGGGTGAAAGAACACCAACCTGAAAGTGAGGAAAAGGCTGTTTTTTTGGCTGAAGAGTACCAAATGGCCAGACAGACACCACAGCAGCGAGGTAACAGCCAAGCACTGGTAAGACACCTTTTTTCCCATTTAAACTCAAAGACTGATAAGAACTCTGGTGGGTGTAACAAATTTGTGCCCAAAGACGTTATTTGCTATAACTGTAATAAGCCAGGTCATATTGCAAGAAATTGCTGTAAGAAGAGTGACACTGGAGCAGATTTGTCCTTGGCAAATTGGGGCAAGTACTTAACAGATGTGAAGGTGGGGGATAAGGCTGTAAAGGGATTCATTGATTTGGGAAGCAGACAGACCCTAGTGCATGTTGAAGTGCTGGGAAAACACTGTGCAAAAGGACCAGGTACTGATGTCATCTGCATCCAAAGGGACACTTGATACTATCCCACCACCCAAGTAACTGACCGTTAAGGGTGTGTCACACCAAATGAAAGTGGGAGTAGTACCTAAGTTACCTGTACCTGTGATTATCGGAAATGACTGTCCAGGATTTACTGAGTTAATCTCAGAGGAACTGAGCCCTTCAGTTTCAGCAGCAGTGGTAACAAGTGCTCAAGCAAAGAAAATCTCAAATGGTAGGGACACTTTTCCTTTCAGTGATTTTGATTCGGACTTGTTTGAGAACAGCTCCAAGATCCAGAAGTCCAGGAAAGAAAGACGATGCCTGAAGAAATCATGGCAACAAATGACTGATGGACATAAGGGGTTAATTATATGAAAATGCTGAAACTAAACTGACCACTGATTGTGATTTTCTTTCAGAACAATCTAACAATGTTTCTCTCCAGGGTTATTTTAAGCAGCTGGGGGTGAAATCAAAACAGGGTGGACCAATGTTTAAAAAATGTAATGGGTTACTGTACTGTACAGAGTTTGGGTTAAACCTCAGACACAGGAACAGACAGAACAATTGGTTATACCACAAAAGTATAGAACATAGTTGTTACAGATAGCACATGATAGTCCTATGGCTGGTCACTCAGGGAGGGATTGCACCCTTGCCAGATTGCTGTACAGATTTCACTGGTCTGGAATTCATGAAGATGTTGCTACCTATTGTAATTCCTGTGCAGCAGAAAGTAGCCCTGATCACTAGAAAGGGCAAGGTGTCCCTACCCTTAATTTATTTATCTTTTGTTGACCGGGTAAGTGCACTAGACAAATCCTGCCTATTTTCAGGCACGACCCGGGGGAGGGGGATACAGATGAATGCCAACTGACCTTGAACCAGATTAAGCTGTTGATGGTATATTTTTTTTTTTTTTTTTAGTGAATGAGGGAAATTTGGCCAGGACACCAGGGGAAATTACCCTACTCTTTTCGATAAGTACCATGGGATCTTTTAACATCCACCTGAACTACCACCAATCCAGGCAGATGGGACCTCGGTTTAACGTCTCATCCGAAAGACAGCACCTCAGAAGTGCAGTACCCCTCTCATACTGCACTACAGTGTCAGTACTGGGATATTAACCCAAGTGCCAGATGTGGGAACTGAACCCACAGCCCTCTGATCTCCCAGCCTCAGAGGCGAGTGTGCTACCTACTGAGCCACTGACACTGCATGTGCCTTTTGAGAGAACTTAATAGATGTGCCTTTTGAGAGAATTGCAATGGATGTGGTTGGTCCTTTAGACAAAAGTAAAAAGGGTAATATATTTATCCTGGTAGTATGCAACTATGCTACTCGATACCCAGAAGCAGTTACAGTGTGTACTGTCACAGCTTCAAAAGTGGCAGCAGAGCTTGCAAACATTTTCAGCAGAGTGGGCATACCTAAAGAAATTATTACTGATCAGGGTAGTAATTTTGGTGCTGCATTACTCAAGGAGCTGTACAGACTACTAGGTATCACTGCCATAAGAACCTCCCCCTATCACCCTCAGACAGACAGTCTTGCTGAGTGTTTTAACCAAACCCTAAAACACATGATAAAAAGGTTTATAAAAGGGGAAGGGAAAGATTGGGACCAGTACTTGCCTTACCTACTTTTTGCTTACAGAGAAGTGCCACATTCATCAACAGGGATTTCACCATTTGCAATGCTGTATGTTAAGCAGCCAAGAGGACCACTGGATGTGATAAAAGAAATGTGGGAAGATTACCTACTCAGAAACAATCTATAATGTCTTATATGTGTGCCCTAAGAAAGAAGCTGGCAAAATATGTTGAAATTACCCATAGTAATCAGGAAGGGGACCAAAACCAGCAGAAGGTATATTATGACCATGGGGTAAAGAAAAGTTTTGAGCCAGGTGAAAAGGTCTTGCTACTGTTGCCCACTACAGAAAATAAACTATTAATGAAGTGGCAGGGGCCTTATAAGGTGCTTAGATGTACTTGTACCATTAACTACAAGATTGAGACCCCTGACAGGAAAAATTCTACTAAGATATGCCATGATAACCTTCTCAAGAAACGGGTTGAAAAAACACCAAAAACTGCTTTGCTAGTTTTTACCAGAAACTGATAAAGAAGATATTGATGTAGCTTATGATAGACCAGAACAAACTATAACTACTGATGCTGTAAAGGTGAATGTTTCCTTAACTCCCTAACAAACCGCAGAAATTCGTAACTTGCTAAAGCCATTTAACAGTACTTTTACCACAGTACCAGGCCGAGCAAAAGGGGTCGAGCACATAATAGTGCCAAGGAATGCTCACCCTATTAGGCAAAAGACATGCAGGTTACCAGAGCGATTAAGAGCTGACTTGGTTAAGGAAAATACAACAAATGAAAGAATTGGGTATCATAGAAGAGTCGAGGAGTGCTTGCTCATCTCCAATGGTAATTGTAAACAGAAAAGAAGGGGGTGTTAGAATCTGCCTTGCTTTTAGGAAACTTAATCAAGTGTCAGAATTTGACACCTATGCCCATAATATATGATTTGGTGGACAGACTGGGGAGTGCAACCCATACAGAAATATAGGTGTGCTGTGTACATGCAGAATGCATGCCACATGCTTAATTGTGCAATGTTTGCATGTGGTTCGCATACACTAGGTGATCCTAAGTGAACCAGGTCTAAAAATCAAATCAGGTTTGCGTGCTGCAAGCTTAACATGTGCGCAGCAGGTAAGCCAGTATGAACACCTTCTAAAAATTACATCCAGTTCGCATGTTGCATGCTTGACATGAGTGAAACAGTTAAGCTGTTGTGAACATCATTTAAACATCACATCAGGGTCACATGCTGCACGCTTGCCATGTGTGCTGCAGTGAAGCTGGTGCAAATCTCTTCTAAAAAAATACATCAGTTTCTATTTCTTATACTACTGCTAGCAATTAGAGTCATTAAAATACATTTTTATTTGTATTCCCATAAAAAGTAGGTAAACTCATTAATGCTGATGCTTTTGCAAGTTGTTTAATGGCTTTTGAATTTTGTCATTAAATCACCATTAATTTGTAAAGTATTGTTTGCTTACTGCATTAAACGCCTAGAATTTTGGCAGTCAACATCCCCCATTCCAGATGTACGAAGAGGGGCTTCTGTGTTGTGAAGCCAACCCTTTTTGTTTTGGGTCATGCAAATCCCTTATACATATTTAGTGCTACAAATGTGTTTCTCCATGACTGTTTCATCTCACTTACTTTCCCTTTGTCATTCTGTATGGAGCATAAACACTATGGCCATGCTCAGCACTCTTTGTGCTGAGTAGGGTCTTGGAAGCATGCACCATATCTCACTTTTTGTCACTGAAATGAGGGATATAGACACTCAGAATGAGGGACAATGAGGGACAGTAACCCACATGATGATCAGGACACATCATGAAACAATGGAGATGTGGTACCTCAGAACACAGATGAAACCATTGCATTAGCACCTGAGAATAAATTTCTGCCATTAAGCAGGGGTGGCATTTAGGTAGGGAAGGGCCCCCCCCCGTATTTGTGCCTAGGATGTTCTTATGGTGTAGCAATAATGGCTTTAAATTTGGACTTAATCTTTTGCACAATAAGTGCCCACCTGGCCTGTGTGTGTTCATGCTTCAGGTACTCTCCAGACTCGACTGTGTCTGTATTGTGTTGTCCACTCTCTCCACCTATTAGCGGCAGCACAATCACATGTGATGTGGATGAGCTCCAGCCAAGAAAGAGCACATGAGCTTTGCAAGTGCGACACTGTCTTTCCCACCACAGAGTAGACAGACTGCACACTACAGCTTGGAGGAGTCAGTGAGCACTGAACTCTCAAGAGCAGTGTTGTGGCAGCATAGTTATGTTGTTCCACTCTTAGTGAGTCACCATCTCCCATGGTGGCTGATGGTGCAAAGGGTGAGCTAGAAGCTAACTCAAGATTAGGCTACCTATTTATTTGGACTCTCCTTTGGAGACACGTTTTATTTTTTATTTTTATTTAGTTGTTTAACCAGGTATAGCACACTAAGCTGAAAGCTTTTTTTACAGGAGCAACCTGGGAGCACAAGGAGGTTAAGTGACTTGCTCAGGTCACACAGTATGCAAGTGGAAGCTGTGGGATTCAAACCCAGGTCTGGTCTGCTGGATGTCACCAAATTTGCAGCTCAGAGCCTTAGACCACTGCGCTATACTGCCTCACTTACAGTAACTCATGTTGGACTTTGGTATTTGAGTTTTAATTACAGTGATTGGATGAAGGATTTTAGAATTTTATTGTTTCAATTTGATATTGTATAGTTTGTACAGTGCTTTGGTACAATGTGAACAGCACTTCATAAATAAAGATTATTATTATTACTTACTGTACTAGGCTCGCCTTGCAGAAAAAACAGCACAGACCCCTACGGAAGCAAGCTAGGCTTAGTAGCAGTAGTGACAGCAGTGTAGGCAGCCTTCATAGGCCTTGATCAGTGCAGTGTGGCAGCAGCCACAGCAGCAACCAAGCAAGAAGCAAACAACCCAGTTTGGGTGGGTTTGGTTGGTGAGTTGACTTGGTTGCGGACCACGTTGAGGACCTGTGATGGTCGGGTATAGCATCCAGCTTCAGGCAGAAGGAGAACAGAGAAGTGGACTGGAAACTGGGCTGGTGGCACACTATGCCACACTCAAGTTCTGGCCATATGGCTGGGTAAGTAAGAGTAAATATATATTTTTTTTTTATAGGGGGATTGGGGAAGGAGGAAGGACTGAAATATTGATGTGTTTTTCAAATTTCTTCACCTTTGGGTGGCTTCATGACAAATATGGGATGGGTATTGAATGGAATGGAGTTGGGGAGAAAAATCGGAACAACGTTCTTTGTCTGGGGGGGGGGGCAGAACTTCATCCAGGAAAAAAATTGTTAAGTAAATGGGTGGGTTTAAGCCCAAATCTGATGCACTGCTCCAGGGCATATACAGATGAATCTTATACATTTAATTTTTATGATTTGCATATCACTTTTCATTCAAACCAAATAAGTTGTACCTTTCAGAGATATTACAGATATTCTAGAACTGTTCCTTGCATTCACAGACAGTTAAGCAGTCTGGTATGCACAGACTTTTGGAACCCTATTATAGTCAGGCTTATGCCCCCCCCCCCCATGATGCTGATCTCCACATCCCCATGCTCAGGCACATTGTGACAAAGGGCAAAGGAGACTGCAGGGTGTTGCACCATTGAAATGAATGGGAATATATTTTTTTTACTGTTTTATACATTTTTTTGTGTTTTTGCTCCCCCAGCTCCGGGACGGCCTCTGCTTCAGGCCTTCCTATGACCCTTGCTTGTCACACTGCCCTGATGCAGCCACGTATCACGCCACATCGCAGTCCCCTGGGTTACCCGGACGTAACCATTCGTCGGGTGGGTCCCTCTCCTCCGAGGGGGAAGGCACTGGTTGGGTAGCCAGTGCAGTTCTTGGCCCAGGTGCTGCTGAGGTGGTCCATGGACTGTTCGGGGTCTTGCAGCAGTGGGAGCTGGTGACCATCATCCAGTCAGCCCCGGGGCTCTTTTCCTATTTGCTCCTTGGGGACATGGCATACCACAAATGTCAAGGCATACACCGACATTCTCAGTGCCCCATTAGTCACTGGGACCCAGCACATTGCCATACCCCCAGCCTCAGCCAGGGGTCAGCAAGCGCCGAGTCGTGTCCTCACCCTCCCCCCAAGAGAAGGTGAGCAGTCATCCGACGCTCGAGCCCTCTCTCCCTGGCTGGCCCTCCAGCACCCGGGTCCATTCCCGAACCCGGGTCGCTGGCTTCGCAAGTGGAAATCCAACCGCTGCGCCGGCAGGCTAGCATTTTATACATTATTGATGAAGAATTGGAGATTAATGAAGGCCATCGCTCGACTAACAATGGCCTTGTTAGTAGAACAGTGGCCTTCATTATTCTCCAACTCACCATCATAACATATAAAATAGTAATAGAAAATAACTCCATTCATTTTGAGGGGGTACGCCCCAGCACTCTGACCCATGGACATCATCTCTTAAAGACTCCTGCCTCTGACTCCCTAGTACTCAACTAAGAAACTTTTTACTTATATCTGTACTCATCGAGTTGTCTGTAGCAGCATGGCTGTACCTGCCATAGTGTGTGCGCATGGGAGGGGACTGACGTGTGTGTGTAGTTATTGTTATTTTGTGTTTGCACCTTAAAGTCTGTTTGCGTGGAAGCATTCAAAACTATGGAGAGAAAATAGTAGGAGTACAGGCCAAACATAAGTAATTAAGTGGTTTTGTAAGTTTGTGTATTGGGGTGGGAAAGACCATGTGTGTTTCCATTGGTATATGTGCTACAGTTCAACTGTGAAAATGAGATGAAGGAGAGAAGAAAACTGAAAAGCATAACAGTGGCTACAAGCATGCTGCGTGCGTCCAGATGTATTCAGATACAGTATGTGTTGAAGTTCAAGTGAGCCAAATGTATGCAGACAGTATGGCTTAGTGGTTAAAGGCACTGAACTGCAAGCCAGGAGATTTGGAGGTATGAAGACCTGGGTTTGAATCTCATCAACTCCCAGTTGTGTATGGTGTGATCCTGAGCAAGTCAGTTAACCTTTATGTGTGCAGTTATCAGTGACCACTTGCTTTTTTGCACGCATGCCACATGCATGCAGTCTTTCCCAATTTAAGATAAAACTCATGGTTTCCCACACTTGCTTGCTGCATGCATGCCGTATGCATGCAGTCGGTTCCAATTTAACATTTAAATCATATTTGCAGCATGCATATCAATTAAATAGTTTTATGTGTGCAGCTTGAAAGCATTTCATATAATTATTTCTGTAAGGGAAAGTGTATCAGTGCCCTTGACCTCACCAAGGGTTACTGGCAAATCCCTTTAGCTAAAGAATCCAGAGACAAAACTGCATTTGCCACTCCTGTTGGATTCTGTCAGTTCACCACCATGCCATTTGGTTTACACGGTGCACCAGCTACTCTCCAGCGGTACATGTATGTAATTTTTATCTCCTCACACTGGTTATTGTGCTGCGTACCTGAATGATGTTGTGGCATACAGTCCAGACTGGAAAAGCCACCTGCAACACCTACAAGCAATTGTCCAAGCTATCAAAAATGCAGGTCTGACTATTAATCCTACCAAATGTGAATTTGGGCTATGAGTTGGGAAATGGAGAAATTAAGCCAGAAATTAATAAAATAGAAGCAGTAGCTAACAGCCCTTTCCCTTGAACAAAGAAACATGTCAGGTCATTTTTAGGGCTGGCTGGTTATTATCGGAGATTTATTCTCAACTTTGCTGAGTTAGCTACTCCCCTCACCCAACTCATGAAAAACGGTACCCAAATAATGTGAAATGGACCCCAGAGTGTGATGAAGCTTTTCAAGCCATTAAGGCTGCATTATGTTCAGTCCCTGTTTTAAGAAGCCCAGACTTTAAGAAACCATTTTTGTTATGAACAGATGCATCAGAGGTAGGCCTAGCTGCAGTCCTGAGTCAAAATGTAGATGGGATGGAACATCCTATTCTGTACGTAAGTAGGAAGTTGTATGATAATGAGAAAAAGTACTCCACCATTGAAAAGAAATGTTTAGCAGCAAAGTGGGCCATGGAGTTCCTTAAATGTTATTTGCTAGGAACTGACTTTGTACTTAAAACATATTACAATCCTCTCTGTTAGTTTAACCAAATGAAAGATAAAAATTCCAGAATCACAAGGTGGTACCTGGCACTACAACCATTTAAATTCAATGTGATACACAAATCCGGTAAAGAGAATAGCAATGCTGATTTTCTGTCAATATATTGATCAGGAATTGAGGATTCTGAAGGTTGAAAAACAAATGTTTGCGTTTAACTTTACTGTTTGTTGTACTATTATAGAAAAAAGGATACTGCACATGTGCTTAATTGAGAAAGTTAGAAGCTAAAGTTAGTAGAGATTTAATAGAAAGTTTTTGAAACTTGTTGGATAAAAGAGGTTCCCTCTTAAGGAGGGGTGTGCATGTGACAGAGTAGAATAGGACCCTGTCCCAGTTGTTATGGAGAGTTTGAATGCAGGGATCTATTCTGTCCTTTCCTTTCCTGTCTCTTGTCTGGTTACGCAACCAAATGGCATGGGGTCAGAATGTCGCACGGCATACTTAATCGTGTTGCGTGATTTATTTATATCTTTTGATCTGTGGGCTTTGCCCACCCTATTATGAAATTCGCCCCAGCCTCCCAGTTAGGAGGCGCGCAGGTCCGAGGTTCAGCTGCTAATGCCGTTATATCTGACGACATTATGACTGGGTGAGCAACCAAATTTTCCTGTGAGACCTAGGATTTGATCACCCTGAGTATGTCGCAGTTCTTTGCTTCTCACTGTCTCTCAGTCTTCCCTTGCTATTCTGTCTTATCCTCCCTTGCATATCTACTGGTATAAAAATCTATGCAAATCATTATGTGAAAATGTAACTGATATTGGGATCCCTTTGTTTAGAAATAATATAGTGTTACTGTTGAAATGTATATAATTATAGTTTGAGATGATTGCAAAAAGCTATTGGGAACTCAAATGGTTAACCTGAAATGCAGTTTTTAAGCCTTTTGCAGAAGCTGTGGAAACGGAGAATCAGATCTGGGACATTGTGTTCTAGCTGCACCTGCCTGATATATACAAGAACATTTTAGAAAAAAACAGGATGCTTGTTAAGAAGGGGGGTTGCAAAGACTTATAAGACAGAGCTGCAATTGCTTGCAAGGGACACAGAGATTGAAAGAAAACTCAGATGGATCTTCTTTGTTTATTCTGTTTTTGTACATAGTTATTCTGAACAATTTTATTTTTTTGTTTTATTGGTATTCATCATAAAACTCTTGTTGTGACTTTTACAACTGCTCCTGGTTTTTCCTGTGCTTCTTGATCTGTGCCTCAACAACACCATGTACTACCTCAACAAACTGGGTGGGATGTACTCCCTTCCTTTGTGCAGAGAGCTCTCCATGTTTGGATCCTCATGCACAGCCTGGAGGCCGATCTCCTAGCCAACCATGTGGCCGGTGTCTCCAACCAGCTGGCGGATGCTCTCTGCTATGTGGGTGAGGCATCTCATGAGTGGTTTCTCTAACAAGAGGTAGTACACAATCTGTTCTCCCAGTGGGGCACCCCTCTGGTGGACCTGTTTGCCTCTAGGGAGAACTCAAAGCTGAGGCTGTACTGTGTCTGCCCCCCCCATCAGGGAACGCTGCAGGGGGGATGCCTTCTCGAGGCCCTGGACCCCGGGCCTTGTTTATGCCTTCCTTTCATTTCCCCTGATCCACAAGGTGTTGCTGAAGGGAAGGAGGGACAAGGCTTAGATGATCCTGGTGGCTTGGGAACAGCCTCATCAGTTCTGGTACCCCAGTATCCTTAGCCTCAGCAGCAGGCTCCTGAGGTATCTCCCTCCACGCCCTGCTCTCGCTCAGTCAGGGGAAGGTGTTCCATCCAGACCTTTAGTCCCTGCACCTGACAGCCTGGTTCCTGAGTGGCTAGAGTTCCATGCTTTGGGTCTTTCCGAAGACGTCCTCAGTTTATTTGAGGCATCTTGGAAGGAGCTGACTCAAAATGCTGTGCCTGCAAATGGAAGAGGTTCTCCATTTGGTGCCAGGGCAAGAGGCTTGACCCCTTATCTTGTCTGGTGGCTAGCATTCTCAACTACCTTTGGTCCCTCTCTCAGTCAGGCCTTTAGTTGACAACCTTTAAGGTGCACCTGGCAGCCATTGGTGCCTACCAGGCATGGGCCGGTATGTAGTCAGTGATGCAGGAGAAGGTGGTCAGTCACTTTTTCAAAGGCCTTGACCACATTTCCCCTCCAGTGCATGAACCACCACTACCTTGGGACCTGATGCTGGTGTTGGCAAAGTTCATGGGCAAGCCATTCGAACCAATGCACAGGTGTAAAATGTCTCACCTGTCATTGAAGTCTGTCTTCCTGGTGGCTATTACGTCAACCAGAAGGATCAGTGAGCTCCTTGCGCACTCTGTGGAGTCTCCTTACCTGGTCTTCCACAGGGACAAGGTTGTCCTCTGCCCCAACCTGAAGTTCCTGCCGAAGATTGTGTCTGATTTTCACTTTAACCAGGTGATTACTCTCCCGGTGTACTTCACCAGCCACACCTCGGAGGCCGAGCACAGGTTCCATACTTTGGACCTGCGGCGAGCACTCGACTATTACAAGGAGCACACAGCTGGAGTTCAGGGAGAGATTTGTCAGCTTTTTGTCACCTACACTGAAGCCACACCAGGTAGACTGGCAGCTAAGAGGACAGTTGGCAGGTGGATTGTATCCTGCATCAACCTCTGCTATAGGTTGGTGGGTAGGGAGCCTCCCATAGGGCTAAGGGCTCATTCCACCCATCATACCTCTGCCTCGGTGGCTGCGTCCAGGGACGTCTCTATCCAGGAAATCTGTTGGGCTGCTACCCGGAAGTGAGTACACACCTTCATTTCCCTCTGCCACGTTGACCTTGAGTCACACAGGATTCTGGTTTTGGGGCCTTAGTTCTCTAGTCTCTATTCCCTAAATAGGGGGTGTGCACCTTGCCCTCTCCTACTGGAGAACTGCTAGGAGTCTGCCTGAAGTGTGGAGGGAACATCATATCCACGTCCCTAGAAAAACGAGTTACTCACCTGTATCAGTAGTTCTAGGAGTGGTATATGATGTTCATCCACACTGACCCACCCGATCTCCCCTGGCAAGCCTACCGGGTCATAATGTCGCACGCTTAATAGCGTACAACATTATGACTAAACGGCTACAGTGCAGTCCGTAACTGCTACTGGTGCAATACCGCGTATACTGCTGTACGCAGTATTGCACCAGTAGTGCTCTCCCAGGCAGAGGATATAACCTCTGCTGGGAGTGGGTTCCACCGAGCAGCTGCCATGGCTCACAGGACTGAGCCACAGCAGCAGGAACCCAGGCACGCGTCTGGGACCGGGTTTGATTCCTGGTCCCAGAAGATTTTATTGTTTCACACTTTTGTATGCTCCCCGAGTTGGACCCCCCCGGAGTTGAGAATCTTTAGTGGGGGGGGAAGTGGCACAAAGGGTCTTGCTTCCAGCGGGTAAGATCAGACCTCATGGGGGCAGTGCAAGGGGAGTTACCACCTGAGTGGGTGGGAGGAGCCAGCTTGAAGATGTTCCAGATGATTTAATGGGGAAAGGAACTGCCTGAAGTGTAACTGAACATCATATACCATTCCTAGAAATACTGGTACAGGTGAGTAACCAGTTTTTTTTATGCCAGACGAAAGTAGAAAATAAAGAGTGAAAGGTTACACCACTTTGAGTCTTCTTCAGGACTGGTAGTAAAATCATAGAATATGTTGACAGAAGAAGGCCCTTTGGACCATCGTGTTTGACCATTCCTACCTACTCAATGGTGAATGAGAAAGCCCTGGTGGCATTACCAAGCCACTACAGTGCCAGAAACTAGCACAGTAAAGTGAAAATCCATTTTCTTCCTGCACCTGCAGTGGTAAACTACAGAGAGTGATCAATCACTACTGGCTTAGCGCTATAAGAGACTAGGCCAAAGACCCCAGTAGGGATGGCTCTCCAAATGATTGCCACACCAATTTTATGTGAAGTGTACAGCAAATACTTTATTCTTTTATGGAAGAAAATCCCTTGTAGTAAATAATTGCCATGTGGACAAAATGTTCCTAAAGTACAATCAAACAGTTGTTATTCCATCTTCTCTTATTTCAGATTATCAATCATATTGCACATCGCTACAATGAGTGACTCACTATTGCTTATGCATACAATATTGCACATATGCTCATGAACACTCTTCTGAAGTGATGTGTTCTGAGCCCATATGCAAACCTCACTCCCATATTCCAAGCCGGATTGTAGCATCACTTCAATGTTAGCCTCCCTGTGTTTTGGGTTAGGCTGTTTTTGATGCAGTAGAGAGCATCTAATTTTTGGTGGGTTCCTGTGTTCTTGGAGGGAGAGTGGTAAGTGTTGGTGGCCCTGCGCCTGAGTATGGGGTTGGCCATCCCTCCCACTTTGTGAGCAAGAACATTGTTTTTCTTGTGTGCCGGAATGTGATGGCTTGCATTTGGCTGGTTCTGCTGGGTTCCAGTCTGACATGTTCTGTGGCTTCAGATGCCGAGATCCTTTGTGGCTGGCATTTGAGTAGGGCTGCGGTTGTGGGAGATTTGGTGGCCTACAGTGCATGTTAGAGTGTTTATGAGCTATGATCTTTTGTTTGCTGGTCCTGCTGTCCTCCCTGGGCCAAGTGCAGACACCTAGGACTGTGCTTGGCCCAGGGAGAGCACTGTGGCCGGCAAACATCTGATGAGTGATACCCCTGTATCAGTCGTTGGTGAGACCCCATCTGGGGTGCTAGGTTCAGTACTAGAGGCCACATCTTGTGAAGAATATGGATGGGATGGGGGCTGTCTGGAGAAGGGCAACTGAAGTGGTGCAAAGGTTGCTCTATAAGTCTAATGAGAGACTGCGGGATCTCAGCATGTGTGTGTTGGAGGAAAGAAGGGAGCAGGGGGATGTAGCGACCTCTGTGTGCCTCTCATGGTGGGCAGGGACCAGGAGGGGAGTATTTTTCAGAAGAAAAGGTGCATTAGGACAGAACATGTGGTGGGCCTGGAAGGGGGAGGGAATTTAGGAGGGATGCGGCAAGGTACTTCTTCACTGGGGTAGTGGTGGACACCTGGAACGGTCTACAAGTGGAGGTGGTGGGAACAAAAACAGTGGTGGACTTTGGGCATGCATGGGATAGGCACAAAGGAATATTAGTAGGAAAGCAGGAGAGGGGAAGTAGCCGGAGATCAGGAAGGGTCTGTGGTGACAGTGTATAGTCTGGGACAAATTGGGTGGACTGGGTGGGCCGGATGGTTCTTTTCTGCTGATGGGTTCTATGTTTCTATGAATAACTTACTGCACATTCTACAACCAGATTGCACTCGTCTTCCATCCAAGTACAGGTTCACTGTCATGACCCTGGAATACATATTCGCACTTTGTTCAAATTGCACTCAGTTTTGATAATACAGTCATGTATCTTGAAATCACTGTACCCTGGCCTCCATAAACTAATTTCCAAAATTCACAGATGTGGTTTTCCCTCCCAGTGTTACTGCAGTATTTGAATGGTAGAACCAACTGTTAGTGTACTCCAAATGCAGTTCAGGCTGCCAATTCTCAGTCCGACCACAGCTGTTTACCAAAGCAGTTACATATGAGTTTTTTTACTACAGGAGATTTTCTCTCACAGAAGAATAAACTGCTACTAAAATAAACCGAATCACAAACTATGCTGTTTGTTTTGGGGAACAGAGTAGCCAAGCTGAAAGAAGCTAGTCTTCAGTATCCATTGCCTAGGTGGGGCAACCCTGTAAAACACTAAGGTCTACAAATACCTGGGACTGCTGTTTGACATGCATCTGACCTTCAGTTATTTTATCACACAACAAAAAAACAGCTAAGCAGTAAATAAAAAACTAGACGCTCAGGAACGCCTTTAGGGAGGGATGGAAGGTAACAGCATCCCCAACCTGGCGGGGAATTCCTCTGGCAGGCGGCTACCCAGTTTTTCTGAGTGCCAGCAATAAGCACTTCAGGGTTACTAGCTGGGACAAATGCTGGAGAGGGTGTGATGAGATGGGCTCCTACTTCTGTATATTTTGGGGATACCGTGAGCTGCATGATTTTTGGGAAGGGGTTCGTAGGGTAGCTTGTCACATTTTAGGAAGGGTCATTGCATTTACATTTACTACTATGGTTCTTCACCTTCCCAATAGCCTTTTTAAAGCCAAATTTAGTAGGAAACTGTTATTATAATTGTTGATAGCAGCCTTGAAATTCATAACTCTGTGTTGTTTGTTGGATGTCACCCTTCCACTTTCTGTACGGAAAAAAGATTCAGGAGATCCATGAAATGGAGCAGATCACAACTGAACTGAACCTCCAGAGGGAAGCCTTCTTAGTCATCTGGAAGCCATGGGACACTTGTGTATCTATAGCTCATCTGTGTTTTTCGGCACTTGTGTTCTTTTCTGAATTTATGCTCTTTATGCACCTTTAAGATAAAGACTTGGGTGTGTTGTCCTATGGATTCTCCTCAATCATCATTGGTACTTGATCAGACTTTCTGGAGTCTACACTGCCTGCCCAGTGGTAGCATTACCACTTGCGACGGTGGTGACCCAGGTTCAGGAAGGAGCCCAGGAAGTAGGAGGGCCGGCCAGGGGAGGAGGCTTGAGTGTCCATTGACTGCTCGCCCTCTCTGGGGCAGGAGGAAGCACAAGGCTCGGTGCTTGGCTGTCCTTTGGTGGAAGCTGGAGGTACAGCAAGCACCAGCCATTCAGAGGGGAGGGGCGTGACAGACATCAGTGATTATGCCTTGATGTCACGTCGTGTGTCATACGTGCAGAACACCGGGAAAAGAGCTTCCTGTGCTCCGGGGAGATGGAGCACCAGCACAAATCCCCAGTCCTCTACCTTCCTGGTGGGCCAACAAAACCGAAGATTAAGGTTGTACGGGCCCCACCTTATCCCTGCTTGGGGGGAACAGCCAAGGCTTGATGAGGGAATACCAGGGCTAGGTAAGAGGGGGACAGATGCCTTGGTGACTCCTGAGGATATGAAGTGCAGGGGGTTGGGGGGAGAATAAAGTAGAAATTGCAAAAAAAAAACAAAAAAAAAACTGTCTAGTCTTTTTTTCTACAACAGGCTTATGGTTTACTGGGTTTTATTCTTGGACCCTGTTGGTCTGTGTTATGTTCTGGTTTTTAATAATGAACTGCAAACAGTGTTTAAGTATGATACTACCTCACCAATGCTTGAATAAAGCTGAGTTAAAAAAAAAAAATCTAGTCAGAGCCAACATGGCTGCTATTATGCTTTAAGAGTGCTCTGCCCAAGTCCAGCTGTACTCAGGAGTTCCCACTGTGACTAACACCAGGCAACTGGTGATACTCATGTGTGTACACTGAGCTCACAGCAGGCTCATGTTTTTAGGCCACAGCTGCGGAAGTGAAGTCACACATGCGCAACTATGGAAGCGAATTCGTGCATGTGCACTGAGCTCATGGTGACCATCTTGGGGAAGGCAGGCCTTTTCTTTCTGCCGCAACTGCAGAAGTGAAGCGGAAGTGATGGGCAGCAAGAAAATGGTGCGTCCGCGAAGGGGAGGAGCGGTGGAGAAACAGAACTGCACTGACTGCACCAATGTGGAAGGACAGAGTGAAGGTATCTGGTCATGAGTTTCCACCGTCCCTTCTCTCACCTACATCATAGCAATACATCAGCATGGCTCCGCCCATGCAACCGTAACGAAACTAGGTGCTCTCTATGGAGCTGAAAGCTGCCTAACAACTGAAGCTAGGAAAGTTATTGCTGACCATGTATTATTTCCACTATTGTAAAATTGAACTGTTGTCTACAGGGGGGGTCTCTCCATAAAGACACCGAACAAGTTGTACACTGTATATAACAATATTTGTAGATTTGAGCTAAATGCACCCAGATGTACTCATTACTGGATGTTGTACCCCAGAATGTGCATCCTGCCACCCGAGGAAAGATGGATCTACCTGTGGTATAACCTGAAGGAGTGGAATGCTAGTGGGTACAATATAAGGATAAAAATGAGGGGAGGGATAATGACGGCCTAGTTATAAGTGGATATAAATTAAGGTTTTGTATGGAAATGCCTCCTCAACCCTAACTATAGTGGCACTACTGTGTCACTGTAATTCTGTATAAGGATTGGTGGTATCACGTTATATGAGCGACCCAGAATGAGCAACTAGAAATATAGCGACTCACTTTGGGTGCTTTTGTTGTGGGCTACTCTGCAGAATAGTGAGGGTATGCAAAAGCGACTAGGGTTAAGGGTGAATGGAAGGGAGGAATAGCGAGAGGAAGGGGAGGGACAGGGAAGGGGTTGTCAGGCACTGGTGTACCTACCGCTGCCAAGCTAGCTGTGTGGTGTGGGAGGCTAGCTCTGGCAGTGCAGGTACTGGGTTTGAGTCTGGGAGAGGGTTATGCTTACTTAATTTTTGACGAGGTATGGGTTTTGCCCCTTCCCGACATGCACCCCTGGAGGTGAGAATTGAGAATCTAATTTGGCGCCGCTAAAAATACTTTATTTAGAAGTGGAAGTCAGGTCGCTATAGAGTGTATATCGCTTATTTGCTTTTCATGATATACACTCGCCATAATAGCGATCACTGTTTTGCAGTCGCAATTATGACGTGGAACCGAATTGGTTTAACAGTTTATGTATTTTTTCTGGTACCCTAAGGATGCTAAGGGGAGACACTCATATAACCATAATCGTACTGCTTAATCTTCTATAAATATTTTATAAGTTGTTTGATTTGTAATACTGTGTATATATTTTAAATTACTTTTTTTTATTTTCCAACATTAGTCCATCGGTATACTAATCCTTCAGGTCCTGTAATAGCCTCTTCTGCCCACCAGACTCCCCACCCCCACCCCTTGCTGCCACTGAAAGTGACACTGATACCTCTAGTTCTCCAGTGTCCATCTTGGGGACCATTTGCCCTACTGGGGGCTTCCTTTGGTCTATTGAAGGAACATGCTCTTTTCCATTCTCCACTGTAGCTGTCTTGTCCCTGCCAAGGGTCTCCCTTGGTCTGCATGAGAAACTGCATGCTAGCCACTTGACACTGGCTGAATGGACCCTCTAGTGTTGCGCTGTTAGGGTCTGTTAGTGTGTGGAAACCACACAAGCCATCATCCAGCATGCCAGATTGGCATTTCCATGACTTTTCTCCCCACCTCCTCCGGCTGTCTCATACATGCTTGCAGCTGGCCTCGGGGGTGCCAGACAGCATGCAGTCACCTGGCCTGGGGGGTGCCAGACAGCATGCAGTCACCCATGTCATCAACGGTACTTCCACTACACCAGCTTCAGGAGCTGCTGTAAGAGTATTGCAGTGAGTACCCCTGTGCCCCAGGAGGAGAGCCCACCCCCCATCCAATTTCCTGAACTCTCCCTGCCGCCTCTGCCTCTGACGCTCCAGGCTCAGAGTATGAACTCAGGTCACCAGCATGCCAGAGGAGTCTCCTGTCGCTAGGTGCCACAGCCGTTTAAAAAAAATTGATGTTTTCAAAGGTAGAACATTCCATGTTTTCAAATCCTTTAAAAGAGGCCCTCTTATGCTGATGTTAGACTGCTGCCATGGGAATAACTGTGATGTCACAAGCTGAGCATTATGACACAAAGTAGGGAATAAGCAATAGAAGCTAATAGCTGTCAGAGTACAAAGCTCTGTTTTCAGGCATATGACTTCAGTGATAAATAATGGGGAGCAGAAACAAAGATTGTGGGTCAGATATAGTCAAAGATTGGCACCCATATTAACGTGGTTAGCAGAGGCGCTTACCTAGGTTTGCTCGAGAGCTCCCGGAGGGGCCACATTCAGAGGCCCCAGGAGTGTCCCCCAAACCCAGCAGCATCAAGGTGCTAAAATACCACTGTGCCTATGCAGATGAGGGGGGTCCCTAATGCATACTGGGACAGAGGAATATTCAAAGGTTTGTGGCAGCAGTAAACAGCCCCCAAGTGGTACTGTATACCACAGCTGAAAACCACCTCTTAACTTGGCACTAAGTCTGCACCACCCACTGAAGGGAGGGCGGCTGTACTGTAGCCACCCACCCCTGAAATCCCTTTACTATTTTTCACTATTGCCTGGTGGTCGAGTGGTTTCCCTCACCCCCTCCACGATCGCCCATTCACTCATGTTAAATGAGTCCGTGGTCCAGTGTGTTCCTTTGCCTCCTCTTTTGCCTGTTCACTCATGGTAAAAGATTTCTCAGTGTGTCCCCCCCCCCATTGTCCGTTCACTTATTTTAAAAGATTTCCTGGTGGTTCAGTGTGTCCCCTCTACCCTACCATCCCCTGTTCACTCTTGTTAAAAGATTCCTTGGTGGTCCTTTGTGTCCCCCCAAACTGCCATTCCTCTAGAGTACATAAATATAACATGTCCTGGAGGTCCAGTGGGCTGCTCCCCCCAATAGCCCACCACCCGACCTGCCTGCTGACATCCCACCACCCTGCATCCCCTCCCACCTTGGGTTCCAGTGCTTCTATCAGCCACATACAGTGACTGGCACAGCCCTCCGCTCATCTTTGCAGCCGGCTGCTGTGTGAGCTGTCCATGAGCATGCGTAATATAGAAACAGCTGTTCTACAGGACACGTGTTCACTGATGACTCATATGGTGCAGCCGCAGAAGTGGGAGGAGACTGTGGTATATAGGAATGCCGGGACCCGAGGAAGGGAGGGGGTGCAAGAAAGTAGGATGTCAGCAGGCGGGTCAAGTGGGAGGCTGCTGAGGTGCACTAGACCAGCAGGACATGCTCTCTCTCTCTCTCTCTATATATATATATATATATATATATATATGTAGATAGTGGCACAGTAGTGCCACTATAGTTAGGGTTGAGTACCCCATGTAAGGTTAAAGTGTGAAATTTTGCATCTTAATAACTTTGCCACTGTACAACGGATTTGCCTGAAATTTGGCAGACACGGAGCAGTACCATAGATCTCTGGATATGCCAAGTTTCGTAATGGTCGGATGTACGGTTGCAGAGTTATAAACCAACATTCCGTAGCACTTTTACACTTTTTTGCACATTCTTTGCTCGCTTATACAGGTTGCACGGTTTGCGCGACCGGTCTGAAAACTTCAGGGAACATGTGGCCAGGGTCCCGGATGTGCCTTTTAAAGTTTTCGTGAAAAAATATTTAACGGTTCAAAAGTTATTCAAAAACCACGTTTCTCATTATAGTCAATGGGAAAAGTTAACAAAAAGTTCAACAGTGTTGCAAATGCGGTTTTTAGTGTTGCAAATGACCCCTGTAGTGTCATGAGTCAGCCATTTGTTTTTTTCAGTTACTGGTCACAGAAATGCTTGGCATTTAAATTTGGGACCCTCTAGGGACACAATTCTTTTTGTGTTCACCTAGTCGAGCCCTGAGGATGCTAGCCATGTCTTTTATTTGGGGTTAAACACCCCAGAAACATGTTTTGAAATTTTTGTAAACTGTAGTGTATGTAAGTAGTGTCGAATCTGCGACACTTTTGTTATTTTGTTTTGCGAAAGTGTCATAATTTGCGACATTACTTTGCAACAATATATCCAAAATAACAGGAATTCTTTGCCACCCTGCTGCAAAAGGATGGTTTGGTCTTTTGGGCTGAAATCTGATGACAAAATATTACAGGGATGCAAAGTTACAGTACTCTGAAGTTGACGCTTTTACCCATAGACTAACATTACGGCATCCACCGCGCCTTTCAGTGCTGGTATATCAGAAACGCTTCGAGATACGGACTTTTCATTGGAAAAAGCTAAGTAAAAAACTAGCCAGGAAAGTCATAAATCATATGAAATTTAAATTTTTTTCTACGTCGTATAGTTCCTGAGATATAGTATTCCAAGTGCTTATTTTCTGCTCCGGGGCCCATTATTATGCATACATTCTTTGTATTCACTGTGTTTCTCTATGCAGCTTTTGGGGGAAAAAAGGGTGTGCGCTTCCGTTACTGTTACAGTTAGCTTTCCCACTTACGTTTCAGTACCCGTTTGCGTTTCCGTGTACTCCACCGTATGCGTTTCACTTTGCGTTTTCATTTGCGCTTGCATTTGTGTTACTGTTACCATTTGTATTCCCACTACTGTTTCTGTTTGCGTTTTGTTTTGCGTCACTGTGTGCATTACCATTTCCGTACGCACTTTCATTTGTCTTTCCTTTGGCGTCATCGTTGCTGTTACCGTTACCATTTGTGTTTCCAGTTGCGTTACTGTGACCATGTGCATTACGGTTTGTGTTTCTGTACCCGCTTGCATTTGCGTTTTTGTTTCCATCACCGTCTGTGCTTGAGTTTCTATTACCGTTTGCGTTATCGTTTACATTTGCATCACTGTGTGCATTACCATTTGCATTTGAGTACACACTTCCATTTGTGTTTCTGTTTGTGTTTTCTTTGGCGTCATCACTGGTGTTACCATCTGCGTTTGCATTACCGTGACCGTGCGCATTATGATTTGCTTTTACATACGCTCTTGCATGTATGTTTCTGTTTTCAATAACGTTTGCACTTGTGTTTCTATTACTGTTTGCATTACCATTAACATTTGCATCACCATGTGCGTTACCATTTGCGCTTGCATTTGTGTTACCGTTACTTCACTATTTATAGTGCAACTTCTCAAAAAGTAGGGAAATGCATGGCAAAAGACTCGCTTAATGCATCAGTTAGGGTTGTTCCACAGTGACAAAAGCGAGGAATATGTTAGGTTTCCACTTTGCACTCACTTCACCCGCTCCACCAACAGGCATCGGGTGTGCTTGATCATCGTCCAACTCTCACCCCATTCTTCTATACTGCACCACCTCAGCTTGTTTACACATGGGATGGGGTGAGAGTTAGGACCGATGACCCAGCGCACGCCCATGCCTGTTGGTGGAGCGGGTGGGGTGGGGTGAAGGGTGAAACCCAACATCAATTTCTCGCTTTTTCATGTGGAACAAACTCCTAAATTATACATTAAACTGAGTTTTTGCTGGGCAGTGGTAGTATGTGTGTGTGTGTGTGTGTGTGTGTGTATCACACACACACATACACATATACAGTGTGTGTATATATATATATATATATATATATATATATATAGTAGAGAGAGAGAGAGAGAGTGGGGCTTTGGGGGACACACTGGACCACCAGGGAATCTTTTAACATGAGTGAAAGGGCGATGGGGAGGGGTAACACTCTGAACCACCAGGGAATCTTTTAAAATGAGTAAATGGGAGATTGGTGAAGGGGGGGGCACTGGGCCACCAGGAAATCTTTTAGCATGATTGAATGGTCGATAGAGAAGTGGGGGGGACACACTGGGCCACCAGGGAAGCATACAGCAGTACTGAACAGGAGATGGGGGAACCACTGACCCGCCAGGGCTCTCATGGCAGAATTGCTAGTGATGCTAAGGGTCTGCTGCGCCCCATGCAAATGAACCCATAATGGGCATGCAAAGGGATCTGTAGTGCCTTGCATGCCCAGTGGGCTCATTTACATGCTCGGGCTGAATATAGCCAACAGGAGTTGTGGTGCTATCCCATTTGAGGCAGTGTTGTTCCCTGTGTGCTATATATATCCCAGGTCTGTGTCAGGGCAGCGCAGTTTCACTTAGTGCTGCGCTGACATGGCCGGTATTCAGTTGAATAGTGCTACTCGCTGGCAGCTGTGGGGAGAACATGGACATGTGCAGTGCAAACATTTGCTTTGTGCTTGCCACGTTTGCTGAATGTGTTATTTTTATTTTATTTTATTTAAATATTGGTGACTAGGTAGGCCCAATAAGACCAAAGCAGTCCCTTTTTCCGGGATGAATATGTGGCACCTTACATACAATATCAGCTGAATTGTGACCAAATGTGTTTACATTTTAAGTTCTCCTGGAAGTGTCAGCAGCTCTTTTAGAATGAGTAGAGGTAAGATTTTGAAGATTCCGGTGAAGTCTTCAGACTGCTGTTTGTGGAAGCATGGTAATGATGTACAGAAGCAGTACCTATGTTTTAAGCTTTCCTGAACTTTGACTCATGTAACTGGCTCAAAATGAAGTTGAATAACCTTCCAAATCTTCCCCTGTAGCCATTAAAATGCAGACAGCTTTGGTGAGTGTGACTTTGAATCTCCGTGCAAGCATAGACAGCACTCAACGGCTACACGATGTCGAGAAGAACAAAATGACCAGCAAAAAGGTCAGTCACCTCCTAGACCAACTAGAACAGAAGAGAAGAGAGGTAAGATAAGAATTGTGTCTTTGTTTTAATGGAAGTTTTTCCAGTATAGAGCTCTGTGCTGTACTTCCCTTAGGGCACAGCATAATACATGTGATTCAGCGGTTTGATAAGTTGCACCAGTGAACAAAAAGGCAGAGCCTTTTTGAAGCGGAATAATTCTGTGTAGTGAAATGCTGTGCTGCGGCTGTTCTAGATTTGTGTAGATCCTGAATTCTGATGCCAGAACTGGCTCACTGTAAGGCTGAGGTTACATAGTTTAGCGGCATACTGTAGATGAGGATACACAATGGACTGGTGCTTCAGAGCCCTCAGCTCAGACACCTTTTATCTATCAGTCTGTCTTTCTGTCAATCTGACTGTCTCACTTTAATTTCCCAGGACAAGATGGATAACCACAACAACAGTAACAATATATACCATAATAAAACAAGCATTTATCAATGCCAAATGTTTGCTTGCTGGTATTAGCATTGGAAATGCAGGAGTTAGACAGATGCAGAATAAGAATGGCAGTGAAGTATTGAACTCCACACCAACCCCACCTCCATCCTGTAAAGAAGGACAGGCATTGGGGTAAGTGTTTGGGTCGTCACCCAGGACAGTCGTGCCATGTCACCTCACCCTATTCTGCAGACACTGACATTTGCTGAGGTGTGCCTTGGGGTGTTTAGCTTTACAGTAACCCCCATTCCATAAGGACATATGCTGAAATGGGTGCAGCATAGGAAGATAGGATGAAGTCTGGGGTCGAAGAGTCCGAGGTATACCTCGATGCCCGTCAGCGGGTGGGGGTGGAATGGCATGAGCAGTACAGTCAGCAATCCAAAGGCACACCCCGATGCCTGTCAGTCTGTACAGGGTGGGACGTTATGGTTAGAAACCCTAACGCGTTGGGCGTTTGTTGGTATTTGCAGTACAAATTTTCAACATGGCCTTTTTGTGACCCCCATCTCATGAAAGCATTTGAGACCTCTTCTCATGAAGAGTGGCAGTGTGATTTTGTCAATGTGTTCCAAACTTTGAGTTCCAATAGCGACCATGCCATTCTGCGCCACATGTACGAAAACACAGATCGGGCAGGATGTGAAGAATGACAGTTGTACCATTCATAGGGAGGTGTGAAGAGATGGCAATGTTGAAAATCTGTAGTGGGAATATTAAAAATACTCGCTCTTCTGAGCATACGTGGAAACTGCACAACATATGCACGTAACACAGTCATTTTATGGACTTTTGTCACAAAATTTTCAACATAGGCGTTTTAGGACCTCTGCTAATGAACAGTGTCACTATGATTTTCTTAATGTGTCCTGAACACTGATTTCCCACAGTGACCGTGCTATTCTGCTCTGGAAGTGCGAAAACACATGTCGGCCAGGATGTGAAAAATGACAGCTGTACTGTTCATAAGGAGGTGCAGAAAAATAGCAATGTTGGAAATCCGGAGTGAGAATATTGCAAATTCACAAAGTTATGAGCATGCGTAGCAACTGCGCAACGCACGCTCGTAAAACAGTCATTTCTTGAATTTTTTCCACCAAATTTGCAACATAGACATTTTGAAAGGCCACCTCATGAACACTGGCACTGTCATTTCGTTAAATGGTCCCGAAAGGTGATTCTGTGCAGTGACCACAAATCACCTTTCGGGACCGAATAATGTCATGACAGCGATTGAATTCATAAGGAGGGGTCCCAATAACCCCATGTTGAAAATGTGGTGCCAAAATTCCCCAAAATGCCTGAAATATGCACCAAAGTTGAAAAAACCCTATTTATGCTATTATACAGCTTACTGGCATTTCTTCAGTTTGCGGTCGGCTTTGAAGAGTGCAGACGTGTTCCCAGTCCACCGAAGATCGGCTCTGGAGGTAAGTATGGGGTGGGAGGAAGGTAGAGGGTGGGTGCGGGTTGGGGGTGGGCGACCAGACTCAACGAGAGACCGCTTTTCTGATTTCAGAAAAGAAAAAAAAACATTGCGAGACTCTTTTTTTTTTTTAACAGGGACTTTGGCATGCTGGGTGGGCTCTCAGCATGCCACCCAATGTTTTTTTGGGGGCGGCTGTAGCCGACGGGGATTGCCTGTCGGCACATACCGGGGCAAGAGCCGAGGATTGGGCACCCCGCACAAACCAACTTTTTGGGGCCATTATAGATGGGGAGTGGCTCCTCCTGGCAAATTAAACTGATCGGGACTGAAGTCACCAGGATTTGGCCCACTGTTGACAAACAAAGACTGTTTTGGGGGGGGCGCATGCTGCCGAGGGGGATTGAGCACCCCCTCGGCAGTGGGGGCTGCATAATATTGTTTGTAAACATGGTGGTGGCTTGCCACCGCATACACAAACAATATTACACTAGGTAACGTTCTGCCCCTGCAGTGATGGGTCGCTTCCTCATTGCAGCAGAATGGCTGGCACTGCAATGATGAGGCGGCCACTGATTGCGGCGGCGAAAACATTACAACTTAGTGGCACTTTTGTTAGCCAGTGTTATCAGCACACTGTGCCTCCATTGGTCCACCAGTGCGAAGCCCCCAAATGCAATGCCTCCGTTGGCTGCCATAGTGCTGCCGCCTCTACAACCTGCTTCTCTCCTAAGCTGCCACATAATGTTTCTTGCACATGCGCGCAAGCAAACATAAAAATCACTTTGAAGTTATTTTGGTTGTTGTACATTAGACATATTTTACAAACACTATGAATAACTAGATGTGAGGATGCCACCACAAGCCATATTAGCAGGATTAAGGCGTGTGATTTTTATATCCCACCTCCCAGGTAGATTTTTGAAGAAGCAGTGCCAACCCAGATAAGCCCAAGTGCAGTTTTCCTAGGGCAGATTCAGGGTGTACCAACAATCCATGCTGCTGTCTGTGGATGCGTGCTGCTGTAAAGAATTGGATGCTAATTTAAAAAATAGCACCTGATGTGGTCCAGATGGGTGATGGATGCAGCGGGTGTTGCTGGATGCAGGTGAATCTAGTAGATGTGCCAGTGTCCAGAGTTTTGAAAATCTGGTCCAAGGTATTCTTTTAGTGCTTGCTTGAATTCATCAGACCTGGATATCTTTCCAGCTGTACAAGGAAGATTATTCCAGAAGTGCATAATACTTAAGCAGTAAGCCACATCAGGGTGTATGCCACGTTGGGATAATGTCGTGCCTTGGGTATGTTGTGAGGCATGCATAAGGCCACAGGGTGAGTGAATTCACCACCCAATAAAGGACATTATCCTAGTGACACACACATTTAGAAGTGGCTTATTGCAAATATAAAATGGATCCATTTATGTGTTTATGGTCATTAGTAGTCAGTTTTGTGGGCACTAGTTTTACCTGTGAGGTTATGCTGGGATAACAGCATGGGTAAAAGTGGATCGCCACCAGTCAGATTTTAGCAGGAACAGTTTACATTGCCTTAAGGCTTGGTGGGGAATTATTAGGTAGGATTATCTAGGTCAAAACACTGGTATAATGTATGGTGGAACGTTGTAATCTAGTGTTTTTTATCTTTTCCTCATGTTGTTTTGCCATCGATGTGACGTGATGAAGTTGTTAATCCATTGATAATACGTCACATCGATGGCATAACAAAAAGGAATCACTATGCGCATAAAATTCCAGCACCAGAACTGCGATCACGAGATTCAAAATTCACTGCAACTGTCATATTCGAAGTGAACATTAACATAAAACCACACAGTCACGTAAATGGCAGCAGCAACATTTTCCAAGCCTCTAAGTGAGGATCGTTCATACAAAAGGATTTACTGACCAGCTGATCTTTTTTCTTGTTATGTTTCTGGTTTCCCCATAGGTTTGAAGGAAAAAAAGCGCCGACTATATTTCCCGTTTGCCACTTGCAGCACAACCCCATCTCACCCACTTTACGGCAAAGCTGATTGGATGCCACATAACATTTGACCCCAATAGCCATTTTTTTTTGCTGTTCTCATTAATATAACAGAGCTAAGTTTTTTTTGTTAACTATCTTGATGTAAACTAATATGATTACACAAAATGTACACTGCTGTTACTATTAATAATAAAAGGAAACGTGAAATGGCCGACGCAATCCTGTTCTCCTCTGAATAAGGTAAAGTGACAACTGTTTATTTATTTATTTATTCAGACAGCAGTTTGGAAAACCTTTGAGGCATAGGCTCATTTACAAAGGTACCTTGTCACAGTAAGACAAACGAAAATACACAGTATAACAGTATAACACAGTATAACAGTAATTTAAGACATAGATACAAACAAGCTGGTACAGGTAGGATTGATGCAAACAATACCAGAGTTATGTTGTCCTTAGCAGCTTAGTAGTAAGCTTTGTCATAAGTATTGAGTACGGCTTTGATTAGTGGCAGTTAGAGCTTCGGCTGTTAACAAGCTGGTTCCGTAAGGACGTTTTGAAGCACGATATAGTTGGAGCTTCGGAGATGGAGGGGGGCAGTGTGTTGAACCAGGAGGGGGCCCTAAAGCTGAAGGCTCTTTGACCATGAGAGGTCCTAGCTCTAGGGATAACAAGAGAGGTTTTTCCAGAGGTCCGAGTATGAACTAGTGGGACAGAGCGGCGGATGGTGGTGGTCAATCCTGGCGGGGATAGCCCAAGGAGGGTCTTTTTTGTAAGGGTACAGGTCAGATATTTGAGGCACCTCGCAAGATCAAGTACCAGCGCTTTAGTGTACAGTAGACAGGTGTGTTAGCCTAGGTGCCCCAGTAATAACCTGCAGGCCTTATTCAGAGTGCGACTTTTATGGAGTGCGGTCTGATCAGCAGCACCATACACTGGCAGTCCATAGTCCACTAGGGACAGGATAGAGGAGGTGATCATGAAGTTGAAGAGTTCGGGAGGCAGTGTTTATACCGGCGTAAGATGCCCAATCGGATATTAGTGGCAGTGGCTGAGGCAGCGATGTGTCCATGGAAGGAGAGGAGGGGTCAAAATGGATCCCTAGGTATTTATAGGAGCAAACTTGTTTGAGTGGAAAAGAGACCCAGAGTGAATGAGGAGTTTGAAGTTGCAGGACTTGTTTTGAGGATGAGTGAAGAACATGGTTTTGTTTTTTAAGATTTATCACCAATCTATGTTCCTTGAACCAGCCCTCGGCTTCGCAAGGACTTCTGCAGCGAATCCTGGAGGGCAATACTGTTACAACTTGAGGCAAAGATGACTGCATCATCAGCAGCATAATAGAATGTTCCCGAGCAAGAGCGTGGAAGGGTGTTAAGGTAAAGGGAGAATAGTAAGGCCCAGAATGGAGCCGTGGGAACCCCAGAAAAGATGGGACAGATGTCTGAGTAGGTCCCATTAATTTGTACACGCCAGTGAGCAGTCAGACAGATAACTGGTGCACCAGGAGATAGGCCCAGCAGCAAAACCAGAGAGACTAAGGGCATCAAGAAGGAGGGGTGGAGACAGTGTCGAAAGCTTTAGAGAGGTCAATGAAGACCGCACCAGCCAGAGAACCAGTGTCTAAGGAGGAGGAGAAAGTTGGAGAACTCTAGGAGTGCTGTGTTGGTACTGTGGCCTGCCTCGGAAGCCATGCTGCTCAGGGACAGGGACATTGTAGGTGGAGAGGTAGTCGAGATTTGAGAGGCCACCACTTTTTCCAAGGCCTTGGAGAGAGGAGAGAGAATGGAGATTGGCTGATAGTTTCCAGCCACAGTCCTATCACCACCTTTAAAGATAGGAGTGACAGTGGCGACTTTCCAGGCAGTTGGAACCTTCCCCTGGCAAAGAGAGTGGTTGATGAGACACGTGATCAGTGTAAGGACTGTGTCTAAGACCAGCCGTAGGATACACGGATCCAGGGTGTCACTGCCCGTACTATTACTCTTGAGGGAAGTGATACGGTGAGCCTAAGTTCTTGGGCAGAAACGCCATGGAGGAGAAAATAAAGGGCGAAAGATTTACGGCAGGCGCTGGGGAGGAGGGTCAAAAAATTTGTAGGGAGGATAGGGCTAAGGTCAGTGTGAATGAGGTGTTGAGGTGGTTGGCTATGAGGGCTGGGTCTGAGGAGATCATGCCATTAATGTTGATCTGGGAGGGTGGGGGAGTGTGCACTCTATTTAACTGTTTAATGTTATCCCAGAAGGTTCTGGGGTTCCCCCATGAGGCAGTGAGTGAGGACCGATAGTGCTCAGACTTGGCCTTTCTGATGGCCCAAGTGCACTTGTTTCGGGCAGCAGCATATGACTGCCTGTCACTGGGCTGGTCACTCTCAATGGCATGGTGCCATAGGTTGTCTCTATGTTTGAGCTGGTGGATCAAAGCTGGGGTTACCCAGGGGGCATTCTGCCTTTTAGAACGGCGGGTCGACCTTGGGGCAAAGATATCACAGGCATTATTAAAAGTTCAGGTAAAGAAGGAGAGAGCTGTGTCGATGTCAGGAGTTGCCTGTATAGGAGACCAGTCAATTTGGGACAGAAGTTCCTTAAGTTTTATCAGTCCACCAGGTATTAGACGCCGCCGGCATGTGGACTGTGCTATGGGTTTGGGGACTGAGGATGACCAGTGGAATGGAATGGGGGAGTGATTGCTGAGAGAGTCTGGGAGGACTTGTACATTGGGGATCCGATTAGGGCGGTTGGTGAGTACCACATCAAGCAGGGTACTGGAGCCTCTCTTGTGGTTAGTCCTGGTAGGATGGGTAACTAGTTGCGTTAGGTCTATTGCAGAAAAGGAGTCACGGGTAGAGGAGGAGGAGGGGCTGAGCCAGTTGACATTTAAGTCACCCACCAGAATTTGATCAGCGGAAGGAGGTAGTGAGGAAAGGTATTCTGTAAGAGAGGCAATGGCCCTGCATTTGGTCCCTGGGGGGCACGTATGCAGTAGTCAGATAAAGGGGTCCCTTTAAAGGGTCAGGGGTTAGTTTCAGCGTAAGCACCTGGTCCCTGGAGTCAAGGATGGGAGCAGGCAGGGCTAGTACGGGGAGAGATTCCTTGACATAAATAGTACAGCCGCCGCCCCGTCTCCCAACACAGTCGGACCGGAAGAGGGTGAAACCATGAAGGGAGACTAGGGAGTCAGGAGGATTTCAACAGCCAAGTCTCAATCAGAGCGATGACATCAGGGTTAATTGATGTGACCAGGCATTGTAGTGAGTCAAACTTTTTTAGGAGGCTACAGATATTCATGGAGACCATGCATAGGCCTGTGGTGCTAGTCAGGGGAGCTCCTGTTAACCGGGCCAGGGTTTGGATGAATGTTCCCTGACAGGAGTAGTAGCATGACTAACACCCTGGCTGGGAGATGGTGAGAGGTTTTCCTATGATTAACATGAGAGGGGTGGGAGGTTAAGGGAGCAGGGGGTGGGCAGGGTGGTACTGGAAGGGAAGGCAAGAATAAGAAGACACCCAGATGTGCCTGAGGCGAGGAGGAAGCTAGGGGGAGGGCAGGGAGGACCGAGACACACAGAGGTCCCAAGGGGCAAGAGAGCAGGTTCAGGAGCATGGGGAGGGAGGGGTGCCAGGGCACAGTGCGGAGTATCAGATGGGTAAGTAGGCAAGTGCACTGCTAGTGGGGATAGGCACAGGCAGAGCGTGAGGCAGGGCCAATACATTGTGGTGAGCAAGATCCAAGGGAAGTAGTACTGTACAGGTAGGAGTAGGAAGTAGCAAGGGAGCATAGGGCCCTCTAGTGGTCAGCAGGTATAACCGGCAAATGGGAAAGTGGGGAGATAGGTTCTGGGCAACAGGATGTGATGTCACCAGATGTGATGTCACGGGGGTGGATCCTTAAATTGACAGCATCCCCCTGCAGGCGTCCAGATGAAGAGAAGTGGCTCTCTTTACCTCGAAAGTAATCAGGCTGGAAATTCGGCTTCCTCAGCTCCTCAGGTGAGCTGCTTGTGTTGCTTGTTTGTCCCGAGTGCCTGCCGCGGTTGACAGTGAGCTTGGGAAGGGGGGGCTGCCTATGTAGTGGAGAAAACAAAGCCTCTCATTACTATGCAGCGGGAGAAAATGTTGTGATTTACACAAAGGGGCTCTACTCTAAGCAAACAGGGCTATTACAAAATGAGGTCACACTAGGACCCAGCTATCTTAGTACCTTCAGTTACAAGCACAATTAGATCCAATACCACAATATTAAACAAGTCTGCTCTACATTAGCTGCTTAGTATATCTGGCTTTAAGGTATAATCAGCAATTAGATGCAATACCACAATATTAAACAAGTCTGCTCTATATTAGCTGCTTAGTATATCTGGCTTCAAGGTATAATCAGCAAGGCAACTCTAGGGCACCCAGTGAATCCCTAGCTTTACACTTCAGCATTAGTAGCACAAAGGGAAGCAAATAACAAGCCCACCTAGCGGTGAACAGGGAACAAAGTTCATAAAATATAAGTGTTCATCAGGTAGCACCCCCCTGCAGGCGTCCAGACGAAGAGTAGAGGCTCTCTCTTTACCTCGAAATTAATCAGGCTGGAAATTCGGCTTCCTCAGCTACTCAGGTGAGCTGCTTGTGTTGCTTGTTTGTCCCGAGTGCCTGCCGCAGTCGACAGTGAGCTTGGGGGCTGCCCCGAAAGTAATCAGGCTGGAAATTCGGCTTCCTCAGCTCCTCAAGTGAGCTGCTTGTGTTGCTTGTTTGTCCCGAATTGCCTGCCGCGGTCGACTGCTACACATTACATGTATAATTCGTCTTTTTTCAGATGCACATCGATGCCCATACACTATAAAAGACAATGTATGGGCATCAATGAACACCAACGCTATTTGAACCTCTCGTGGTTTCCCTAACAACCCAAGTAAACCTCGAGGGCAAACCACTCGAGGCTCACGTAGCGTTGTTCATCGATGACCATACATTGTCCTCTATGGTATATTGCCTGCTTCTGTCTAAAGTCAGCCAACCCAAATGTGAAAAAAAACTCACAATGATGGTTGTTTCTGTCACAATTTAAGATGGATTGATGTATTTTAATAAAATTTTAACCCTTGACAGTGCACTTCAGAGTAAATAAGATGCCATATTAAATCGCAGATCTTACTTTGAGTTGAAGCTCTTGCTGCAGGCTACACCATAAGGACTATGCCGCCAGGCACTAGGACCCCACGGAAGAATCTTATCTAACATTACCCAGTGTAGACCACCCCCTGACGTCGGGCCGCCTCCAATGTCCACCAGTGGTATAAAGGGGGAGGTCCACGGCCACACCTCAGTTCTTTTCCCGCTGTCGACCCTTTCACAACAGCTCCATGGATGCTTCCTGTTAACCAATTGACCGCCATTTTCTCATCTCAGTGTGACCTCTTTATTATCCCTTTTTTCAACCGTTTATTACCGCCTAGTCAATGTATGTCTTCTCTGTCTTCTTCCTCTAATCAGTGATAAAAATCCAAGTACGTGTACGGGAAGCAGATCCTAGCCAGGGACGGTTACTCGGACTGGGGTCCGACCATGATGCCGACTCCTGCCTACACTGTCAAGGATTCAATTGCTGGACCCACATCCATCGACTGAAGATCTGTCTACTAGAACAGCAGCTGGCCACCATGCAAAAGACCCCATCAGGCATAGGATCCCCCCCTCTTCTTCGGGGCTGGGGACTTCTCATAAAAATAAGAAGAAAAAGTCCAGCAGGAAGCACCACCACTGTGAGAAGGACAGAACGTGTTCAGACTCCCGTTCCAGATCTCCGCACAGGAAAATGGCCAGCGCCAGCTCTACCTCCCATGGGAAGTTGGATTCTGCCCTCCCCCCGACAACCCAAGCTTTCTCCAGGTTGCCAGCCTTGAAACTTCTGGCTTTGGTGCGTACGTCAGGTGGAAGTTCCTCGGGGCAAGGGCCTTCAGCCCCCTTCCTGAGTCTTAGACCCTACAGCCATACCTCTGGGTCCAAGCCAGGGGATATGGCTGGGCAAGGGATGGGTGACAGCCTCAGCACCACTCCACACCAGGCCAAGGCTTCCTCCACTTCATCAGATTATCTGGCTGGACCTGACGACAGGAAATGGCATATGGAGCAGGAAGCTTATTCCAACGTCCACTTTCCTAAGCACTGGGCATCAGACTCCCGGCGTACAACCCTGTCCTCAGTATCCTCGCCCTCAGGGTCCCACACCTCTTCATCTCCGATGCCTGCACCCCCAATCTGCTATCAGGAGGGGTTCAGCTGCCGGCCAAGGAGTTGCCATTCACCACAACAGACTAGCCAACCTGCTGTCAGCCCTGCTGCTGCCCCGGGACCAGACGCCAATGAAGCCTGAGTCACCAGAGCATCCATCAACTCCTAACAAGCCATCAGGTCCACCACCCAAGGGGCTTGATGACACGTTGGAGATGCCAGGCCCATCGGCTCCAGCCATGGTCTCTGGCAGACGCTAAGGACCTTTTCTGTTCCTGGTGGGATACGGTCAAGAAAGACATTATCCCCTAGGAGCCCCCAGTGTCTACACCTCAACCTCTCTCAGTAGGCTCCCCACAGCAGCTACTGCCATCACTACCTCCCCCCAGGGAAACATCTCCTGCTCTGAGTCACGCTTCGCACACATTAGACGACAGGTCTTCTGGATAACACAGACGTCATTCTAGGTTGTTCTGCAGGCACTACAGGAGGACCTTTTCTGTTCCTGGTGGGATACGGTCAAGAAAGACATTATCCCCTAGGAGCCCCCAGTTTCTGCACCTCAGCCTCTCCCAGTAGGCTCCCCGCAGCAGCCACTGCCATCACTACCTCCCCCCAGGGAAACATCTCCTGCTCTGAGTCATGCTTCGCACCCATCAGATGACAGGTCTTCTGGATAACACAGACGTCGTTCTAGGTTGTCCTGCAGGCACCACAGGAGGCGACCCTGGCGTTCACGCTCAGGTTCCTCCTCGAGGTCATCCTACTTGGACTCCTCTTTCTCATCCAGATCCTCAGGAGAGTGTTCCTCTCCTCCCCACCACCCAGATCTTCAGGGAGATTCGCCCCATTCTCCCCCAGACTATCCCACATCTTTGGACGTGATGTATCACGTCCACTTTTTGAATCAATGTGAATCTGAAGATCTGGACCCAGAAAGAAAAAGGCTGGCTCATTTTCTGGCCATGAATTAGCCAAAGCCCTTAGTTGTACCACCCTTGGTGGCACCATTTCAGGATGCCACCAGGCTAGCCTGGAGACACCCTTCAACAGCCTCCGCCATCCTGAAGAAAGTGGACGGGCTGTATCGCACCTGGATGAATGAACGCTTCCTGGGTGAACAACCTAAGGTGGACTCAGTCAAGCTGACAGCTGCCCACGGCAGGACCAAACAGCCCTGGCACTTGAGCTCCCAGCTGATGGACAAGGAATCCAAACATTTGGACAAGTTCGGACAGAAGGTATATTCCTTGGCCACCTGCACCATTCGGTCGCTGAACTTTTTGGCGCACATGGTGCAGTACCAGAAGTCCCTCTGGAACAAGGCCATTGAGCTTGCAAAAAGACAGCCCGATTCAGACCACAAGATGGAGCTCCTGGACATGCTGCAGTCCAGTTTGGACATGAGGAAGCACGTCTTAAGGTCCTCTTATGATTCGATGGATATGGCAGTCAGGGCAGCCGCCGCAGGGGTTTGTATGAGGAGGTACTCTTGGCGCTGAGTCTCTGGGTTTAGGCAGGACCTCCAAGATGCTAGCATGGATGCCCTATTCCATGGGTCCATGCTGTTCAGTTCAGACACTGAAACAATGATCTTGGACCTCTAGGACTCTGATAAGGCCATTCAGTCTGTACATCAGTTGTACAGATCTGATCAGACCCCAGGTAAACGTTGGGAGTTTCATCGCCGGGGGGCAGAAGCCCAGAGGACAGCAACAGAGGTAATCTTCACCATAAAGCTCCTCTCAATCTGGTGGAGCACTGGGACCGTGGAACACCAAGCCCTCCCAGTCTCCCGCTGCCCACCCCGGCTCCAACACCTGACTCATTGCCTGACTCCCCATCTCCCACGAGTCCAGGGAGAGGTAGCAGGGGTCAGTTCTCACTTTACCTCAGAGGGTGGGTCACCATAACTACTAATGCATGGGTCTTCCAGTTGATAGAGTGGGTCACGACTGAAATTCCTGCAGATTCCTTCGACAGTCTCCGTCCAGTGGACTTACTCTCCTCCCATGCCGAACTCATTTGGGAGGAGGTACAGTCCTGTTAGACAAGAAGGCCATAGAACCTGTTCCAGCCTCACACTGGGGGAAAGGGATCTACTCCTGTTTCTTCATGGTTCCCAAGAAGACAGGGGACCTGTACCTGATTCCAGACCTGAGCCTCCTGAACAACTACATAGAGTACAAGCGGTTCAGGATAGTTACCTTCCCGGGCATTCTTCCCATGTTGCATCAAGGGGACTGGCTTTGTTTCCTAGACATGCAAGATGCCTGCCTCCACATTCTGGTGCTTCCAGTCCACAGGAAGTTCCTGAGGTTCACCTTTCAGGGGAGGCATTTTCAGTTTTCGGCCTTGCCCTTCTGCCTTTCCTCGTCGCGAGTGTTCATGAAGTGCCTAGCGGTAGTGGCAATGGCCCTAAGGAGGCAGGGGCACTTCATTTATCTTAACCTCAGTGATTGGCTACTGACCGCTGCCACAAAGAATCAGCTTCTGACTACTCTGGAGGATACCTTCAGTCTGTTTAGCTCCCTAGGGATTACCCTAAACACAGCCAAGCTGTTTCCGAGGCTGTGCCAAAAGCTACAGTACATAGGGGCACTCTTGGACACGGAGCAAGGGAAGGCTTTCCTCCTGCCAGACAGGGCAGTATGCCTTCGCTCTTTGGCCCACAAAGTTTCAGCTGCTTGCCAGGTCCCAGCTTAGGCCATGCTCCAGCTCTTAGGCCACATGGCTGCAGCCACAGTGACCGTTTCCTCAGCATGCCTATTTTTGAGGGTCCCTCAGAGGACTGTCAGAGTGCAGTGGATCAGAGGGAGGATGATCTCGACCAGCTGGTCCTGATCTCACAGCAGTGGTCCAGACTCTCTTGGTGGCTCTTTCCCCAGAATCTGAAATCTGGAGTCCCCTTTCAGTGAGCAGCCCCATCTCAGGTTCTAATAACTGATGCCTTGGGCCTGGGTTGGGGGGCTCGTTTTCAAAGTCAACAGACGCAGGGTACATGGTCATGTCTAGAACTGTCCTTCTATATCAATATTCTGGAGACGAGGGCAGTTCTGTATGCTTTACAAGCATTTCTTCTGGATCTCCATCCTGCCCCCCTGTTGATTCAGACAGACAACATGTCAGTCATTTTATTACATCAACAAACAAGGGGGACTCACTCCTACCATCTCTGTCGGAAGGCAATGAGAGTGTGGTTCTGGGCTGTAGAACATGGCCTACTGCTCACTGCAGTTCATGCTCTTACTTCAAGAATGAGCTTCTGCAGCAGGCTGCACCTTAAGGACTATGCCATCAGGCACTAGGACTCCACGGCAAATGTCTAGCCAACAGTACCCAGCTGGGGTCAGCCCCTTATGTTGGTCCGTCCACCAATGTCACCCTCTGTTAAAGGGAGGTGGTCTCATCCTCACCTCAGTTCTTTCTCGCCAACCCATGTGCTTTGGCTCCTCAGATGCCTCGTGTGCATCTGTCGACCGCCATCTTTAGTCTCCTAGATCAAGAAGTACCCATTTTTCTTCAAATAATTGGCCTTTTCAAATCAATTTATGTCTTCTCATCTTCTTCAGCAAAGCTAAGGAAATCTAAGTGTCTGTGGGAGGCAGATTCTGGCAAAAGACGATCACCCCCCAGTTCCTTCTTCTGCCTGGGGCCTTACCACAACGTGACACCTGCTCAAATTCTAACCAGTGGACCTGCATCCATTGCCGCAAGACACCCAGGCTCACATTATGGAGCAGCAGCTCACTGCCCTCTTCAACGTCCCATCAAAGGTCGACTCTCAACCTCCAGGTCACCGACTTCCCATAAGGAGAAACATTCAGGAGGGAAACACCAGCATAAGGAGCACAGTAGGTTGGTGTCTTATTCAAAATCTCCCCACATAAAGACAAGCATTCTGGTTCTGGCAAGAGACCAGATTCTGCCTCCCCCCCCCGGTCAGGCCTCACATCCTCTGGCCTGCCATTGGTGAAGGCTTCTGCCCTTACCCTCTCAGTGGGCAGCAGCTCTTTGGGGCAAGGGCTTTTGGATCCATCTCTAAGTTTTAGGCCCTTCCCGTAAACATTGGGGCCTAAGGCCGGGACTTCAGCCGAGAAGGCTATGGCGTCTTCTTCCTACTCCAGCTCGTCGTCGACGGCAGACAACAGGTGCAGACACCAGGAGCATTCCTGCTCACAGGAATACTTCCTCGAGACAGGTCAGCTGAAAAAGCAAAACCCTGACTCAGGTCTCAGATGACTGGCCTTCCGACAGGTGGAAGGACCAAAGGCAGATGCCATAGTATAAAGGCGCAGTGATCAGGCGTCCAGGAGGCTGCGCCTCAGAATCTGATGCCAGGGATTATGTCTCGACAGGTCTTCAGCCTGATTATCAGGTACCTGTCGACAGTGACAGCCATTCCGGTGCTGGGACTACCAGGGCCCAGCTGACAGGTGATCACGCCGGCCAAGCCTTAGCACACTGCCAGGTCCACATGAATGCCCGGAAGAGATACTAGGGCCCAGCATCCTCCAAAGGTTCCTTCAAGGAACCTAAGGATACACCACCCCTGCAGTGCCCATAGTTCCCCTGGCAGACGTAGGACAGCTGTTCACGTCCTGGTGGAACACAGTTGAGGAGAATTTGCTCAAGAAAGATGACCCCCACCACCTCCATTGCCACAGCCTCCCATCCAGGTCCCAGACAAGACACTGGTTCCGAACCCTCGGCAATTGTTTCCGCTTTTACCCAGGAGTCCAACTCCACCAGGTTCAGATCCGAGCATCACAGGAGCAGGGGCAGTGTCGCCCTCGTCCCAGGTTGACCTCTGCAGATGACAGGAACAGTCGCTGGCACAGGCACAAATGTTCAAGGTCAGCCTCCTCTTCCTTTTCTAGAAGCCACCCTTACTCCTCAGACTCCTCTTCCAGGGGTTACTCCCCAGAGCCAGAAGGTCCCTGCAATTCACCCAGGTCTCCCCCAGATGACCCGACTTTCATGGGTGTTATGTGCCACATCCAATTCCTGAACCAATGGGATACGGAGGAATTGGATCCATAGAGGAAGAGGCTCCACTCCTTTTTGGGCATGAGTGACCCAAACTCTTTGGTCACTCCCCCCCGGTTCCCCCTTTCCAGGACTTAACCAAGTTGGCTTGGGAGCATCCTCTGTCTCAGTTGTCCCCAAGAAGGTGGACAGACTCTATAAGCCCCCTAAGGCCAAGCCTTTCCTGGGAGAAAATTCGAGGGCAGATTCTATGGTCCTAACCGCAGCACATGGTAGGACCAAGCAGCCTAAACACATGAGCTCACAGCCCCCCGACAAGGAGTCTAAGAAATTGGACCAGTTCGGGCAGAGTCTACGCTTCTTCCACCTGTTCCATATGGTCTCTAACTACTCTAGCACATATGGTGCTTTACCCAAAGTCTCTTTGGAAAAAAGCCCTGGAGCTAGCCCAAAAGCAGCCTGAAAGCCCGTTCCATATGAAACTTTTGGATGTCTTTCAGTCTGCACTGGACATAAGAAAGCATGTTCTGAGGGCATCTTACGACTCAGCGGACACAGCCACTCGAGCCGCGACTACCGGAATCTGCCACCGTTGTCACACTAGGCTGAGGGTATCTGGGTTTAAGATTCCATCCTGGATACTCCTTTCCATGGGTCCATCCTCTTCAGAGAGGAGGTACAAAAAATCATTACAGATTTGCAAGACTCAGGGAAGGCGGTGCAGTCCATCCACCATATGTACCGGTGGGACCCTCAGCAGCCTAAGCATAGGCCATTTCGGCGCCCGGGTGCCAACAGACAGAGGCCAGCAGCCCTGAGGTCCTTTCAAGTGAAAGGCTCCCTCACAGCCATCTGGGAACAGCGGGGCTAGGAATGCCAAATCCTCCCAACCCTCGCTGCCCACCACAGCCACCCATGCATGACTCCTTGCCAGCCTCCCCTCCTCCAATGGAGGCAATGGGGGAGGCAGTATGGTGTCGGTTCTCTCTCTACCTAGATGGGTGGACCAACATTACAACAAACATTTGGGTTTGGGACATCATAGAAAAGGGTTATACGCTGGAGTTTGCCGAACTTCCCCCAGACAATCCTCTAGCCCCCTCTCGATATTCCCTGGCCCACACAGCCCTCATCATAAAAGAGATCCAGGCCTTGCTCTTAAAAAGAGCCGTCAAGCCTGTTCCTCCCTCCCAACAGGGAACCAGGTATTACTCCCACTTCTTCCTAGTCCCGAAGAAGACAGGAGACCTAAGGCCCATACTTGACTTGAGCCAGCTGAACCAGTACATCGAATACAAGAGGTTCAGGTTGGTGACCTTACCCCATCTAATCTCCATGGTAAGTCAGGGGGATTGGCTATGCTCCCTGGATATGCAAGATGCATACCTATAAATACTGGTGTTTCCAGCTCACTGGAGGTACCTGCAGTTCACCTTTCAGGGAAATCACTGCCAGTTCTGGGCTCTACCTTTCGGTCTCTCCACGGCTCCGAGCGAGTTCACCAAGTGTCTCACGGTGGTGGAAGTCGCTTTAAGGAGACAGGGTTATTTTGTCTATCCTTACCTGGACGATTGGCTCCTAACTGCCCTCTAGGTCGCAGTTTATTTGCACCCTCTTGGATACATTCCTAATGTTCCAATAACTGGGGATAACAATCAGCCTCCCAAAGTCCTATCCTTGGCCCTGCCAATGTCTGCAGTACATAGGGGCCATTCTGGACACACAGCAGGGAAGAGCTTTCCTCCCACCAGACAGGGCCAATCAGCTGAGAGACCGGGCCTCTGGAATAGCTGCATCCAACCGAGTCACGTCAAGGACTATGTTGCAGCTCCTAGGCACCACTGGCACACTTGCATATGAGAGTTCCTCAATGGAACCTAAGGGTTCCATGTGACCAGAGGTCTGATGACCTTGAACATCTCATAAGTGTGTCAAGGGCTGTTCAGCAAACGCTATCATGGTGGCTGACTTCTCCCAGTTTGGAAGCAGGAGTCACATTCCAATTGGATTCACCGAGCCAAATCCTAACCATGGATGTATCAGGTCTAGGATGGAGAGCTTACTTTCAAAATCACTGTACTCGGAGCACATGGTCAGACATAGAAGTGTCCCTGCACATCAACAATTTTGAGATGAGGGCGATTCTGTATGCCATGCAGTCCTTTCAGACTCACCTTTCCCAGGGTCCCCTGCTTCTTCAGATGACAACATGTCGGTGGTCTTTTATATCAACAAGCGGGGGGGACACACTCCTACCCTCTGTGCAGAGAAGCCATGAGAGTGTGGTACTGGGCCCTGGAACACGAACTCACACTAACAGCAGTTCATGTACCAGGCATCCAAAATGTCCTGGCAGACGAGCTCAGCTGTTCCCCGTCCAGGAACCATGAGTGGGCGCTGCTTCAAGAAGTGGTGAAAACCTCTTCAAAATATGGGGACATCCAGAGCTGGACTCTTCATGTCCCAGTGCAATGCAAACTGCCCAAATTCTGCTCACTAGATCCCGGCCAGGTGTTTTCTGACGAGACACGTTGTCCCTCTGTTGGACAGGGTGGTTTCTTTATGCATTCCCCCCTTTTTCCCCTGTTACAGAGAGTGTTGCTCAAGCTACAGGCGGAGGGAGCAATAATGATCCTGGTAGCTCTGCTTTGGCCATGACAAATATGGTTCTCCCTCTAGCAGCGGTTGGCGGTGGAAACACCTTTTCAACTACCTCTGTCATTTAACTTGCTATCCCAAGACCAGGGCATGTTAGTCCACCTGGATCTTTGTTCCTTGCACCTTCGTGCTTGGCTCTTGCAGACTTAGCTGTCTCCAGGCATGGAGTTTCACAGAGGGTGGCCAAAGTCCTAGTAGAGGCAAGAAAGTCGTCTACAAGAGCTAAGTACGCTATGAAGTGGAAATGCTTCTGCATCTGGGCAGCTGCACATTCCCTAGACCCTTTACCTTGCTCAGTGAAATCAGTGTTGGAATATCTCCTATTGCTTTCAGACACTGGGCTACGATACTCTTCCATTAAGGTGCATCTCTGTGCTATTTCAGCTTATCATGCACCTGTGGAGGATAGGAATGTTGCTCAGTTGGACCTTGTCTGTACATTCCTATGGGGCATGCTTCATATGAAGCCTCCAATTAGGGATCCTGTCCCCCCATGGTATCTTCTATTCATTCTAGGGAAGTTAACCTTGCCTCCCTTTGAACCAGCCGCAGATTGCGACCTCTGCTTTCTCTCTTACAAAGCGTTATTTTTGTTGCCATCACTTTAGCTCAAAGGATTTCAGAGCTGCAAGCCCTGATTTATAAGGGATCTTATTTAATTTTTCACAGAGACCTGGTGTCTCTTCAAACTAATCCTAAGTTTCTTCCAAAGGTAGTGTCTGAGCTGACACTGAATCAAGACATCTGTCTTCTGGTTTACTATCCTGAGTATTCGAATCAGGGGAGGCCCTTCTTCACCTCTAGACATTCATAGGATCCTTCATTACTACCTGAGCTGTACTAAATTATTCTGAAAATCAGATCAGTTGTTCATTTCTTTGCTTACAGGACTCTGAGGAAACCTGTGCCAAACAAACCATGTCAAATGATTAAAGAATTGCATTATTTTCATTTACAACAAGTATGAAAAGCCTTGCCAGGACTGGTCAAGTGACATTCCCACAAGGGGGACAGCTGCATCTTTTGCATCTATGAAAAATGTTTAGACTGCAGACATCTGCATTGCCGCAACACAGAACTCTGTGCACCCCTTTGTTAAGCACTGCACTCTGGACATTACTTCCAGAAAAAGTGCAGGGTTCAGCCTAGCTGTGCTCCAAGGCCTGATTTCCTAAATATTTAATAGGGGTTTACCTAACACCCTGTATTTCCTTTTCTCTCCATCCAGGACACTGCTTAGGGCTCAGTCTTTAAGGTGTAGCCTGCTGCAGGAACTCATTCTTGAAGTAAGGTAGTGCAGTTACATAAGAACTTACTGTAACAGTAAATCTTCGAGAAGAGCTCCTGCAACAGGTGCTATTTTCCCTCCCTCTCTCTATCCCCCTAATAAGTTTCTCTTGTTGGGAACTTTCAGCACCTGCCTTAGCTTCCTTCCTGCATAATAACCTCCAGGTCTCTGGTGGGTGAGCTGAGGTGGGCCTGGGGACTGCCTCCTTTATACAGAGGGTGACGATGGGAGGACTGACGTAAGGGGCGGACCCCAGCTGGGTACTGCTGGCTAGAAGTTTGCTGTGGAGTCATAGTGCCTGATGGCATAGTCCTTAAGATGTAGCCTGCTGTAGGAGCTCTTCCTAAAGATCTACTGTTGCCGTAAGTTCTTACATAACTGTACTTTCCAGGAGTCCAAAACACCTTGGTCGACTCCTTAAGCGGGTCAAGAACTAGTGAATGGAAACTCCTGCAGTCTGTAGCCAATGACCTCTTTCAAAGATGGGGTCATCCAGAGCTGGACCTCCTCGCATCCCCATGCAATGCAGAACTGCCCAGTTTCTGCTCGCTCAATCAAGGTCCTGGTGTTTTCTGGTGAGATGCATTGTCCCTCTGCTGGACTGGGAGGTTTCTGTATGCCTTCCCCCCCTTTCCTCTTCTGCAAAGGGTTCTATTCAAACTCCAAGTGGAAGGAGTGGAGATGATCCTCATAGCTGCACTTTGGCCTCGCCAGATATGGTTCTCGCTACTGCAGCAGCTTGTGGTGGAACCTCCAATTCCCCTGCCCTTGTCCTGCTGCTTACTGTCGCAAGAGCTGGACCTCCGATTCCTACATCTGCATGCCTGGCACCTGCAGACATAGCCACTTTTCATTTTGGAGTCTCTTCCAGAGCGGCTGGGGTACTGGTGGCAGCCAGAAAATCATCCACTCAGACTACTTATGCCATGAAGTGGAAGCAGTTTAGTTTGTGGACCATCCACCGGGGTCTGAACCCTCTCCTATGCCCTCTGAATGCTGTCTTCGAGTATCTCCTCTCCTTGTCAGATGTAGGCCTCCGCTATTCTTCCATTAAAGTGCACCTTTCTGCAGTCTCAGTCTACCATGCACCGGTGGATGGCAAATATGTTGCCCAGACAGATCTGGCCCGAACATTTTTTTTTTTTTGTACTTCGTATTTTATTGAGTGTCCATTATGTCATCTTACATAACATTACATAGTTCCATTAGTTGAATTTTTCTTAATGGGTCATTTCCATACATGAAAAAACAATTTTGTCAATAAGTTACTCGGGGAGGTGCTAGACAAATTAAAAAGTTCCTGTCAGTCTTATTAAAATTATACCAAGTTTTATGTCGTATTTATTTTACATCCCCTCTTTCTGTCTTGTCCCCGACTGAGATGTCCCTCATCTGTTTCCCAGACAGGGGAGAGTATGCCCATTGTCTCCAATCTGGTCGGACTTATCTAGTTAAGAGTTCGGAACTGTACTGACAAATGGACTTTACATTTGGGTACCTAATATAACATTAATAATTCAGCTTTGGCATCCTGATACTTCCTTCAGATTTTAGCTTAGCTTTAATACATTGGCTCCTTATGAAATCTTACTGTTTAATAGAAAGAGGTCTTCTAGGCATCATTTTCTTTCCTTAAAAGAAATAAATAAGGCTTTTAATGGAATGTCCAGGGCTCCCTAATCCGACTCCAAGGCTTGCCAGGGGGACCAAATGGCACTGAACTTCTCTCCACCCTGTCTTAAACTATAAGTAATTTGTTCCATGGATTACAATTGCCTCATTCTGGCCTTCCATTCAACTGTTGTTGGGGGGTGAGGGGAAAGCCATTTCGATGTGATCGTCTTCAGCGCTGCCACTCTCATGATCTGTGGTAGAAGCCTTTCCCGTCTAGGTCCTGTGACCAAGCAGGGAAGCCCCAGCACCATCTCCTCCCCTCTAAAAGGGATCTGTAGGCCAGATACTCTTTGCATGTACCCATGTACTTCTTTCCAGAAATTGCTAATTCTGGAACATTCCCAAAATATATGTGTTGGGGACCCCCTGGCCCCGTCACATCTCCAACAAATCTCTGAACTTCCCACTTTAAAATGTTTTGTTTTAGAGGGTGTAAGAAAATATCTAAGAAGGACCTTCCAGTGAAGTTCTCGCCAGGAAGGAGAGCTTGTCACATGCCAACCCTTGTTCAGTCTGTTGTCCCAGGTTTGTTGTGGGATCGAAATCCCTAGCTCTGTTTCCCATCTCTGTTTAATTATTTCTAAGCCTGGATTGTTTAGATTAATTAAGATATCATACAGCTGAGCAAGAGGGTGTGGGATATTTTTGATCATGCTATTACAGCAGAAAAACTCCTCTAAGGGGGTCTTTCCTCTAATTACTTTCTGTAGCCTGTTTTCGGAGGTGATATAGTGTCGGACTTGTAAATATCTAAAATGATGCTCACGACAGTGGTGAAATTTGTCTCTTAAATGAGTAAAGGAGTAACAATTGGTCCTCTCAACACATTGGGAGAAAGTGGAGAGTCAATGTGCAGCCCAACATTGATACCGCCCGTCCTCTTGGGGAATAAATGAGGCTTCAAACCTTATTAAGGAAAGCGGACCAGGTCCTCTCTGGGTGCCAGTGACCTTTCTCAACTTCATAAGAATCCAAAGCGAGTGGAGGATCCATGGGTTGGTGATCTCTGTAATCATGGGTGCAGGCATATTGTTAGTAGGAGCTATTCACAGGCCCATTTTCGAACTGCAGCTTCTTCTAGGTGATACCATCTGGAGTCAACCCTTGCTTATTCAGGAGCATCTGTGTATCTTGAGCTGCCAGAAAGTAATAGTAAAATTTGGGAGGGCCAAGCCTTCCCTGTCCCTAGGCTTTTGTAACTTCCTGGCCAACCTTGTTTTTTTTCCTGTTCCAAATAAAATCTTGGACCTCTTTTGTAAGTTAGCCCAGAATTGTCTAGGAGTTGAATTGAAGGGTTTGAATAAAAAACAGAAGCCTAGGTAAGGCATTCATTTTGAGAGTTTGTGATCTACCGCATTATGACAGGGGAAGTAGTCGCCACCTGGCTATGTCAGCCTGTAGGGTCTGAAATAGTTTGACATAGTTGTTTTTATATAAGAGGGAGAGGTCAATTGAAATGTGTATGCCTAAATATTTAACTGTATTTCTTTGGCCCACTTAAAAGGGAAGGATTCTTTAAAGGCTTTCTGAGGGGTCCCACTAAGGACCAGTGTTTCGGATTTTGAAGGTTAATTTTATAACATGCTAATGCGCCATATTCTCCAGAGAGTGAATTAGGCGGGACGGATGCTTCTGGGTGTGATAAAATAAGAGAGAATCATCTGCATACAATGCGATTTTTGGTGTGGCCTTCAACTTCCACACCTTGGATCAAGGTTAGATCTAATTTCTAGCAAGGGCTCAAGTGACAAGGCAAAAGGAGTGGAGAGAGGGGCAGCCCTGTCTTGTACCCTCATGAGGGGAATCTCTGAGAGATGTCCATTGACCTTGGACTCTGGCCTCCGGGCTTTATATAAATTGTTGATAATGTTGACAAACTTCTCTCCCAGGCCAAATCTTTTAGGGTTTCACCCAGAAACACCCAGTCTACCCTATCAAACACTTTCTCAGCATCCATACTAATAGCCAGTTGAAGTTGTTTGGTATTTTTATGTGCTGAGATCACGTTCAACAGGCGTCGCATGTTATCTTGAAGAAATCTCCCTGAGATAAAGCCGTCTGATCCTTATGCACTAAACAGCCTATTACTTTCTGGAGCCGATCGGCTAAGATCCCAGTGAAGATTTTTAAATCCACTGTAATAGTGAGATTGGTCGGTAGATTTACAGTCTTCCAGATCTTTATCCGGTTTCAAAATCACAGAGATCTGGGCCAGGTTCCAAGATCTAGGGCTGCCCCTCCCTCCACAATTCGTTATATGTGTCCAGTAAGACAGGTAGAAGCGAGTCTAGGAAAGTTTTATAGAATTCTGAAACATAGCCATTCATCTCTGGGGCTTTCCCATTCTTAAGATTTTTAATTTTTTTAGTTACTTTTGCTGCTGATATGGGGGCTTCTAGATCTTTCCTTTGTATCCCTGAGAGAGTGGGGAATTGGAGTTTATTAAGGAATGAGAGGGTCTTTCTCTCATGATTTATGTTTTTGTCTGAGCTGTACAGGGTAGAATAAAATTTCTGAAATTGTGCAGTAATTAAAGGGGGGGACCAGGTTATATTATTTGTCTCTGGTGTTTTAAGTTTAGGGACTGCCCTAGAGGCTCTCTCCTTTTGCAACTGCTAGGCCAAAATTTTCCCGCTTTGTTTCCATGTTCATAGAGCCTTTGTTCGTGAGGCTAAAGTCTTCCTCTGAAAATCTAGAATCCTATTCAGTTTGGTTCAGGTCCTAAGTAATTTTTCCTCGACATTTTTGGTCTAAGGTCTCTTTATGGGCCCTTTCTAACTGAGATATCTTTTCCTCTAGTTCTATGCTCTTTGATCTGTGCTTTCTTATGTTTTGATGTAAGCAATCACTATTCCTTAAGTAACATTTTAAAGCATCCCATCTAACTCCTACCTCTGTGTCTTCTCTCTGGTTTATCTCTAAATATTCCTTTATTGATCATTGTATAAGTTGTTTGAACTTTGTAGGTTCAATAAACTGGCATTTAGACGCCAAATAGATTCTGGAGGTTTTGGGCAGAGACATCTCCAGTGTGACTGGAGCGTGGTCTGAGATTGAGATGGACCCTATCCCTGCTCTAAACATAGAGGGTATTGCATTTGCTGAAACCAACCAACCATCAATGCGTGAATACATCCTGTACTTGGGGGAGTAATATGTGTAATCTTTGTCTAAGGGTGGGCAAATCTCCACGCATCCACCAAAGAAAGTTCTGCACATAGCCTTGTGAGGGCTTTACTACACCTTGCAGGACCTGTAGAATAGGAACCTATTCTGTCGAGGCCTAGATCTGTCACTGTATTAATATCTCCACCAATAAATATTAACCTGTCTGGATCTAGGGTCGCTCCAGACGACGCTTTGGTCAGAATGTTACCCTTTTGTTCATCATTGGGGCATATAGGTTCAGAAAGGTGCACTTTTGACCCTTGAACTCCCTTCTGTCTTCACAAATCTGCCCTCAGGGTCTGTATATATCTGAGAAATAGTACAAGGAGTATCCTTCCTGACCAGGATTGCTGTACCCCTCTTGTTGTTTGGTGAGTGCATTCAGACACATAAACCTCGCCCACCCAGCTTTCTCCTTAGTTTTCAATGTTCAGCCTGGTTCAAATGGGTCTCCTAGAAATGCTATATTGACTCCTGTCTCTGTATTTCCTTCAGAATTTTAGCCCTTTTAACCGGACTGCTTATGCCCCGGACATGCCAAGAAATCAATTTAAGATCCGTCATTTAAAGTAATATAAAAAAGGAAAAGGAAAGCCATCCCTAATTCTAGTATCATGGAGCCTGTAAGAACCGTATAGAAAATTAGTAACATAGATATTTAACTTGTAGAACCAACTTAACATATTTACAAAGCCTCCCACAAAAGGAGGAGGCATTTAGACAGCTTCAAGGTTTCTTTATTCCCAACTCCACACCTCAGGAGTGCTCTATGAAGTGGGGTAGGAGACCAAGATATTTCGGTCGCTGGCAGGGATAAACTCACGGTAAAATTCATGGTTCCCGACTGGGATGACTCAGTCGCCTGAGTGGACTGTTGGACTTTCAAACCAATATATCCTGGACACCAACTTATTTTAGATGATGAGGAACCATTGCCGGGGAGGGAGAACATCCATCGAAACTCCCAGCAACAACTTAGTTAGGAAATCAAACCATTGCCATGGGGGGGGACCCACCCAAGGAGGATCTGCTGAGCCACTGACCAGACCCAAGGGGGCGGGGGTTTTCCATAACCACCCTCCAACTCATCCCAGGCACCGGGGTGCTCCATTGCCTTCAAAAGGATGACGGGAGGGGGGGAGAGGGAGGTTCCCTCCATTTTGGCCCGAACATTTTTGAGAGGATTGCTTCATCTTAAACCTCCCATTCAGGATCCTATCACTCCTTGGGATCTTTTATTTTTGTTAGAGAAACTTATGTTGCCTCCCTTCAAGCCAGTCGCGGATTGCGAGGTGTGCTTTGTTGTGGAAAGCGTTGTTTTTAGTTGCCGTAACTTCTGCCTGGAGGATTTCTGAGCTTCAGGCTCTGTTATCTAAAGAGCCATATTTAATTTTCCACAAGGACAAGGTGTCCTTAAGGACTAACCTTAAGTTCTTGCCTAAGGTGGTGTCCCAGTTTACCCTTAATCCAGACATTAACCTTCTGGTTTATTACCCAGAATATTCTAACCGAGGGGAGGCCCTTCTTCACACTGGATGTACATAGAGTGCTTGGGTACTATATTAACCGCACTCAAACTTTCAGAAAGTCTGACCAGCTTTTTGTTTCCTTTGCCCCAAGAACTGTGAGGGCACCAGTGGCAAAGCAGACTCTGTCTAGATGGCTAATCAATTGCATCATCTTCTGCTACAAGAAGTACAATAAGCCCTTACCGGCCTCAGTCAAGGGTCACTCCACCAGGGGTGTTTCTGCCACCTTTGTGGCACTTCAGAATGTTTCTATGGCAGATATCTGTGCAGCAGCTACTTTGGGCTCAGTGCAGCTTTGTTAAGCACTACAGCCTGGACGTTGCTTCCCACAGGCGCTATTTTCCCTCCCTCCTTCTCCCTGGTCCTTTTCTCCTTTTTCCTTACCCTTGGCGGGGTTATTCTCTTCACCACGGTTCTCTATTGTTTGTTTAGCTGGGTCTCTGGTGGGAGAACTGAGGTGTGGCCAGGGACCTCCCCCTTTATACCACTGGTGGATGTCCGAGGTCAGGGGGCAGTCCCCTCTGGGTACTGCTAGCTAAGATTTTCTGTGGGATCCTAGTGCCTGGTGGCATAGTCCTCCTGGTGTAGCCTGCTGCAACAGCTCCTCTCGAAGATCTACTGTTATGGTAAGTTCTTATGTAACTGTACTACATCACTATTATACCATGTACCTCAGACACCGACCAATCAGATAGGCAGGCTGGCACCTTACCTGCATTGATTATCTACCTATAATCACCGCAAAAGGTGCCAGCCAGCCGCATGTTCAAAAAAAAAAGCAATCCGATGGCAAAAATCACAGAACTCCGTCCACCATCATGTTTCCCCACTAAGCGAAGACTGTAAACAGCAGGTCCGCGCATCTGGGAAAGTAAACAAAAACACTGACTGTTTCTACAACTGAGTCACTTATTTAAGATTATAGCAAGTACTGTTTTTTTTTTAAATAATAAAAAACGGGCATTGAGAGTATCTGCAATAAGCCACCTCGAGGATCTGGGCTATCGGGGATTTTACCACCATGGCGGATTTACCCACTGCTGCACCTCGTGGCAAACCACTCCAGTCGTAGTAAACCTCAATAACCCACACCCTCTCGTGGCTTATTGCTTAAGTATCTAAGCTAACATTTGTCTAGTATCTACAATAAAACAATGTTCAGTATGTTCTTATATAGTAGGCCTTGTTTCCTATTCACTGTGTTTATCAGCTGTTGAATATTATATGAAATTATATTTTGTATTCTGTTAGTATCTAGCATCGCATACCCATGTCTAATATTTGTGAACTTTGAAAGGGTAAATATAAGGAAAATAAACCTAATATAGCTATGATGCATTTTCTTGAACTCTCCTGTTAAAAGATACAGTATGTTACTGTTTTAGAGTTTGTCTGCAATCTTAATAACCCTCAAGGTAACTCTAACTTCTGATTTTCATTAAACAGTTGTCTGTAAATACCAGATGCATTTTTATTTGAGGGGTGAACTCATCTAACCCATTATGGTTTTTTTTTGTTTTTTAATTTTATTTGCTTTACCAGTAGGTGAATTGGGCAAGTAATGCCCCTTTTCACTCAGGCCTGACATAACTAATATACAATTGTATTGGTAACGTAATAACAAAACATATAGCTACACAGTACAGCACATAATAGTTTTTACCAGACATGAAATGCAAATCACATGAGTTGTGTTCAGCTCTGATCACTGCACTACAAAAAGGACATTGAAGAGACTCAAGCATTTAACACCAAGCTGATTAGTGGCTTGGAGGCAAGAGCTATGTGAAGAGGTACACACTCAAATTATTTAGCCTACTAAAGAGAAACCTTTCAGTGGTTATAATCACAGTTTTCTAAATTCTAAAGGTGGTGATAGACAGGGTGGAGTATACACAGATGTTTGAGGTGGTGATTACACAGATGTTTGAGGTGGTGATTGCATAACTAGAGGGCAATCCTTTTCAAGGCTATCTCCCTCCATTGAGCAATGCCTGTAGAACTAAGACACTGTCATCAACAGGCTCACTCAAAAAATTTAGCCTAGCTGAGGTCGCCCATGATGACACCCATCTTCGTGCCCATATAAAGCAGACAGCTTCATACAATACCTCCTCTCCTGAGTTCTTTTCTTCTGCCATCAACTCTGTGTCGGACAGAATGAACAGCCTCCTCAGATTCAGGATATTTGCACTTGTTGTTGTTGTTGTTTTCAGTTTGTCAATGTTTAACTTTGACACTATTTTGTAGGGCCTAAGTTTTCTGTTCCAGCCTTATGATGTGCTGGGGCCTTGGGCTTTTCCCCTTTGCTGCTGCTGTGGTGTCACTAACTGCTATCCTATTAGTGCTGCGTTTCCCACCATTGTTGGTTTCCCACCCATAGCTGCTGTTGGTCTCCTGCTCTGGGGTTTCTGGTGTTGACCTCCCTGCTGACCCACCTGTGGTGCTTCTTTTGATGGTCTTCTGGATACTTTCCTGTGGGTTTACACTGCTTTGATGAAACTGGTGAATTCTGGCCATCCTATTTACCTTTGTCACCATTACTACTCTCCTTCAGGGCACCAAGGTTGGTTCCTGGTGTTTATCCCATCCCCTGTTTCCACGGGGCAGGTGGCTCCTTTAGCTCTGTCAGCTGGCTTCACCTCGTTGACATTCTTGCTATTTGGCATGACATCACCACTGCACTGGTCAATATTTGACTTTGCCTTGTTGATGATCCTGCTTTGTGTACGGTCCTCTGTGTTGCGCAGTGGTCATGGACGCAAGCTATTTGTCACTTGGCTTTGCCTCATAGATGTTTGCTATCTGGGTGACTTTCTGTCTCACATGTAGAGCTTGTTCTTGTATGTATTTGCCACATCTGAGGTCGGCCTGTTGGTCATCACTTGGCTTTGCCTCATCAACATTCATGCTCTATGTGCAGTCCTCATCTTTGTAGGAGTGCTTACCATCAATGTCTCCTCTGCTTGTTGCCTGATTTTTGCCTCATTGAAATCCTGACTGCTCACCCTGGCCTCTGTTATCTGTCAGAGTCTGTCTGTGGTTTGTTGTTTTTTGCATTGATACCTGCCATGCTCATCACTGGCTTTGCCTGGTTTGTACTTCTATCTGGGTAGCTCTCTGTTGCTTTCTGTCAATGTTTTTGTCATCATTTTCCTGAAGTCATCTTGTGTTCCTGACTAATGGTCCCAATCAAGTTTTGTGCTGTCGACGCTGCTGTGCTTCTACCTCTGACTTTGTTCTCTGCTTTTGTGTATTTTTGTAAAGGCATATTCTCAATGGCTTTGTGCTGTAAGCTCTGCTACATGTAAGCACTCCTACTAAGAGGCCAACATTCTGATTTAGCACACAGTGCATCTATAGTAAACACACTGTAGATAAGCATCTGTTGCTCCAATGCTTTATTTCACCAGATTAAAACAGTGTAACATCCTACTCAGTGCATAAATGTAGGTGAGCCCACAGAAGCCCTAATGTTTTGTGCTTCCATTCACTGGCGCTTTATCACCCTGTCCGCTGGCACTTTGTTACCCTGAGTGTTTCTTTGCTTTGTTGCAGAGTTTCTTGTCATTCAGCTGTTGCTTTGTCAACACTGCTTGTGACAGGGCTGGGTAAGACCCTGTCCCTCCTTTTCTTATGCAGAGAGAATTAAAAGTAAGGATCTGTTCCATCCTCTTCTACTCTCTCACTTGTCTCTCTCTTGCCTTTCTAATTGTACAATCAGATTTTCCTTGTGGCAGCTAAGAATTTGCCACTCCAATGGTCCCACAATTTCACTCAGTCTTCTCCCTTCCTTCACTTGCTGTTTCTAATCTTTTTTTCTTCCCTTGTTTCTCTATGGTTATAAAAATATATATATGAATTTGTATGTGAAACTGGGATCCCTTAGTTTACAAATGTATACAATTACCTTATTGAAATGTTTGCAGCTAGCTGTTTGGGTTTATCTGGAACACAGAAGGTTAATCTTGAGGTGCATTTTGACCTCCATGAGCTTGTTTGCAGAATTATTAACAGGAAATAAGGCTCCGAGGCATGATGTCTTAATTGGCTGCACCGGTTAAGAAGACTAATGTACTCTTCAGTCACAGGAAGGTCACTGAAAAAAATCCTGTTTCATTTTGTGAAAACAGGAGATGAAACTTACAAGAATAGGATGCAGAGGTTAAACTGCCAGACAAAGGCATCTTATAAAAAGAGAGCAATGTTTTGTTTGGGTGAGAGAGGGAGACACACACACACACACACACACACTCACAGACTTAAGATTTGATTTGAAGAGACTCTCAGATGAAGGGCTTTACTGCCTTTGTGAAGCCCTATCCTGTGCAACTGTATTTTATTGTTATTAATAATAAAAGGGAGCAGTACAAAATATAGACTATCAAAATATCAACACGCATTTGATCGACATCGAAATACCGATGCGTTTCTGATATCGACATCAAAAATATCGACATCAAAAATACCGACATAATAAATACCGACTGCATCAGAATGTGAGCTGCTGCTGAACAAATGCTGCTTTTACACATCACATCAGCAGTGAGCTACTGGAGTAGTAGTAGTTAAGCAGTAAGCAGACGATGAGTATTTGCATGTGATGCTGAACTAACGCTGCCTTAACACATCACATCAGCAGTGAGCTACTGAGTAGTAGTTACAGTAAGTATTTGCATGTCATGCTGTACACTGCTGAATGAACGCTGCTTTTTACACATATGCAGCCTTCTGACTGCCATGGTGGAGACATGGAATTAAAAAGCCAATTTCTTTATTGAAGGTTTTTAAAAAAAAAAGTTTGCGTCATATGTGCATCACAGTACCAGACTGTGTGCAGTTCCTCTTAGAAACTCCTTGGAAGAACGGATTTATTTCTCCTTGATTATGTTATTTAGTTTGTCTTCGCGTGCTGCATACTTTTTCCTGATAGGTGATCTAGGAAGTCCACGTTTGATCTTTTCAATAATGTGTTGCGTCGTTCTCTGCTCATTCATTATCTCTGTAAGAAAGCGACGTATGCCCACATGTGCAGAACTAATCAAAGCACCGAGAAGTCTGTGCCAGGCTTCAACATTGTTCTGCGTTCTTGGGAAACCGAATATGTGCTGATCATGTACTTACCACAGCTCCGGTGAAAATAGTGGTGTTCTTCAAACCAGAGTATTGTTCCGCATCCTACGGCGCACCCTCCCAAGCACATAGTTCTCCTCAAACCACTCCAGTACTGGTGTACAGCTCTCAGGGAAGTCTGCTTTCAGCGCCTCGAATGTTGGTGGTATCTCTTGCGGTTCAAAGAACGCTAATGCCTGCAAGTGCCTCAGCAATTGTCAGGATCTGAACCGTATGTAACAGCTAATCCTGCACTTTGTATTTTCCTCCAAATAATCTGTCCCAAATGGAAACGACAACCTTTATTCCTTGCATCTGGAAATTCTGACCGGCAGGCATTTTTTGCAGCCTACTCAAAATCAGTCACAATGAACTTAGGATCCAGAATTACCCCATGCTCGTCAGCAATATCGTGTGTATCTTGGAAGAGCCTGACATAACAATCTTGTGATTTTGCAGACATTAGGGAATACACTAGTGGCAACACTCTGCTGTTGTCTGCGCTTCCAACTGGTGCATGTATTGAGTACAGCTGGCGAAATAATGTGGGAACAGTTTTAAATGTTCCATCCATTAACCAAACCGCAGCAGCAGACAATTTTAAGATGTTAGCTTTGGTTGTAAATATCAATATGGTCTCATCAGCACAAATTGAGTGCTTAACAAGAAACAGCTCGCCATCCAAGTATTTAATGGAGTCAGGAATAGGAAGATGTTCAAGACTATTTGGTTCCGGTGGCATACTTTCTCGTTGTGCGTGTTTCACTCACTGCCTCAAGGCATGACGAGATGGCATGTTATGTCGAACTTCACTATGGATACCAGCACATTCAGCCTGTGTAATTTGGGCAGGGCATCATAGTGCTAAGTGCTCGCTGCTTTATGGCAGCAACAGCTTCTGCAGCAGGTCCTTCAGTTGCATCTGGAGAGTGCTTATGCTCTGAGTTAGACTGCAAATGTGCTGTGCTCCGACTTTAACAGTGCTCGCCCATCCTCTGCAACCATGTTTTTTGGGGGGACAAGCCCAGTAAAATAGATCACCCCTTTGCCTTTTCTTCACATATACATAACCATCCACACATAGCTTGTCATGACCCTTTTGAGAAGGGGCTAGTTTGCAAGCCTCCACCATCGACGCAGCCATCCTATTACCTTGCCAGTTCTACCAGCAGCTCAATCAGAGCTACCTGTGTGCAGTATGTGTCAGGTGGGAAGCCAGAGCAGACCAGCGATCAATTGGATTAATTAGATTAATTAGCTTGAGTGTTGGAAGCCATAGTAAAGCTAGTAGTAAAAGTAAAGCTTCATATGGTAAACCAAAATAAGCAGCGTTCATTCAGCATGATCCTGTGAAGTCAGCTATCTGTTACCATTCTGTGTGTAATTGATAACTACTATGTCTATGTCAGGCTGTCGGTAATTCGTTTTCATTAGTATTCATGACGATCTTGTGAATGCGCAGTATTAGTGTGATTATATAGTGAGTGTCTAGAAATTGGGTGTCGATATTTCGTACTCAGACCCTAATAAAATGCTACTTGTGAATTTTACAACTTCTCCAGGTTTGCCTATGTTTCCTGATCTATGCCTCTATGACAGTTGATGTCAGGACTGGATTTATGCCGCATACTCTAAGCTAGGATTTTTGTGCATGTAGTATGTAGGTACTAGACCTGGTACCAGGGAAGCATAGAAGAAAGGTATTGATCCTGTAACAGCAAGCCCAGGACTGATTACCAAAAGAAGAACGGCAGTCAAATTAGAAGCAGAAACAAAAGTTCAAACTGAGACTGTATAGCTGACACCAATGATGGAAGAAGAAGAAGAACAGGCAGGGACAGAACCTAAAAGTATGTCTGCCTTCTTCAAATGGTGGGCTGTACAACAAAGACAGAATGAGAAACAGAGAATAAAAGAGATGCAGCATCTAGAGGCACAGAGAAGAGAAGAGATGTAGTGACTAAGGAAACAGAGAAGAGAAGAGATGCAGTGACAACAGCAGCAATGGCTGGATGCCTTGCAAGCTATCAAAGCTGGAGCATCTGGTACAGGTCCAACAGATCAACAAAACACAAACAACTTAAAAGACATTATACTGTACTTACAAAGTTGTGTCCCTCAGATGATATTGAAGTATACCTGACAGCTTTTGAAAGGGTCCCTGGAGTCTGCCAGTGGCCAAAACAGCAATGGGCAGTCAGGTTGGTACCTTATCTGACAGGTAAAGCCCAACTTGCTTAAAGCAAAATGGATGCTGTGTAGTCAGAAAACTATGACTTTGTGAAAAGTTAAATCCTTAAAAGGTATGACATCTCTGGAGAGACCTACAGGCAGAGATTCTGGTCCCTGAAGTACAACTCAGCCGACAATCCTCGAGAAGCCTTTTCCTGATGACTCAGAGAACTTCTCATTAAATGGCTTCAACCAGAGGGCCAAACAGTCCCAAAGATTATCGACATATTTGCAGTGGAGCACTTCATCGACATCCTTCCTACAGACTTGCAGCTTTAGGTAAAAGAACACCAACCAGAGAGTGGGGAAAAAGGCATTTCTTTGGCCGATTATCAGACGGCCAGACAGATACTGCAGCAATGAAGTAACAGCCAAGGAACAGTACGACCCCCTTTTTCCCGATTTAACTCCAGATCAGATAAAAACTCTCCTGGGGTAACAAATCTGCACCCAAATACTTTATTTGCTATAACTGTAATAAGCCAGGCCATACTGCAAGACACTGCCATGAAAATAAGGAGGGTGACACAGGAGAAAATTTGGCCTTAGCAAATTAGTGCAAGTGTTTAACAGATGTCTAGGTGGGCGTTAAGACTATGAAGGAACTTACAGATTCGGGAAGTAGGCAGACCCCAGAGCATGCTGAAGTTCTAAGAAAAAACTGTACAAAAGGACCAGGTACTGGGGTCATATGCACCCACAGGGACACTTGATACTATCCCACCACCCAAGTGACTCTGAATATTAGTGAGGTGTCGCACCAAATTAAAGTGGAGGTAGTCTCTAACTTACTATACTTGTGATTTTTGGAAAAGACTTTCCAGGATTTGTGAAGTTAATCACAGATGGAGTAAATCCTGCTGTATCAGCAGCTGTGATAACAAGACCACAGGCAAAGAAATTCTCAGATGTTGCAGACCCTCCTTTGGTGACTTTGAAATGGACCTGTTTGAGCCCAGGTCTGGAAGTCCAGGAAAGGAAGAAGACGCATGAAAAACCAGTGGCAACAAAAGACTGATGGACATAAGGGCTTAATGTATGAAAATGCTGAAACTACATTGATGACTGCGATTTTGTTTCTGAGCAAACTTGCTATGTTTGTCTCCAAGGTTATTTTAAGCAGCTGGGGTGAAACAATCTAATGTTTAAAAAATGTAATGGGCTACCGTACAGAGTCTGGGTTACTCCTGAGATGCAGGAATTGATAGAACAGTTGGTCATACCAAAGAACTATAGAGTTGAGTTCTTACTAATAGCATGTGCTAGTCCTATGGCTGGTCACTCAGGAAGGGATTGCACCCTTGCCAGGCGATTGTACAGATTTCGCTGTCCTGGGATTCATGAGGATGTTGCCGCCTATTGCAGTTCTTGTGCTGAATGTCAGAAAGTAGCCCCAGTGACTAAAAAAAGACAAGGTGCCCCTGCCCTTGATTGATGTACCTTTAGGGAGAAATGCAGTGGGTGTGGTTGGCTCCTTAGACAAAAGTAAGAAGGATATTCGATTCATTTTGGTAGTATGTGACTATGCTACTTGATACTCAGAGGCAATTTCAGTGGATACTGTTACACTGCTCATGGCGTTGCTTGCTGCGTGTGTCTCACGATGTGAACTTACAGCTCTGCCCAGCCAAGGTATATGGGCATTGTATGTGTTTTCCTCTTTGTTGCTCCTTCTGCCTACTGATTTTGCTTGTAGTCTGTTGTTATGACTGGTTAGAGGTCTTGTCCACTACTCTGACCTTCTCTTGCTTTTACTGTGGTACTGCTTGAGAATCCTAGAGGAGCGAGGAATGAGAGGGACATGGTTGGAACCACACGTTCCTCACAAGAGTGAACAGGGTTCAAGTGGAGGGTCTGTTTCAGAGAAAGGAAGGCACTAGAACAAGGGGGAATGCAATGAAGCTAAGAGGGGGAAGTGTATGAGACATGTTTGGAAATACTTCTTCACGGAAAGGGTGGTGGATGAATGGAACAGCTTGCCAGAGGAGGTAGTGGAGACAAAGACTGTGGGGAGTTTCAAGCATGTGTAGGATAGGCACAAGGGCATATTAGGTAGAGGAATGGGGGAGGGAGGGACAACTATGATCAACTAAGGTCAGTGATGAAGAAATAGCAGGGACAAGGGCCAGACTGGTTGGGCCTAAAGGTCCTTTTCTGCTGACAAAATCTGTGTTTCTGTGTTAATCATTCTACAGGTGTGGCTCAGTGGAGGGAGATATCCTCAAAGAAGATCGTTCGGTGACCTACCATAATAATAGATCTTCGAGAGAATCTCCTTCATTGAGCTATGGCTCACCATCCGTCTTCCCCCTTACTTGCGGGTGGCATAATTTGAGTGGGGGTTGGTACTGGTTCAACACAATTCATCTTCTTACTCTTCTGCCTTTTACGAGGTTTACTGTTCTCTTGTCTGGTTGATGCTCCTGTTGACTGGTCGTCAAAAGGGTTGTATGTGTATATGAGGTTTTCCATTCTTCCCATCCATCAGGCATGACTTTGTACATGTCTCCTGCAAGTGAAATTAACTAAGTAGGTAGGAGGCTACCCATGTGTTAATAGGCACCGAGGATGCATGTCACCTTGGGCGGTCTCAGCTAGGCAAATGTTTCTGAGTGGCTTTGATGTGTATAGCATCTAAATTCTACAGGTATGGTTCAGTGAAGGAAATTTTCTTGAAGTTGTACTATTGTAACATAGAAACATAGAAGTTGATGGCAGATAAGGACCACAAGGCCCATCCAGTCTGCCCATTTCTTTTTCTACCTTATAAATGTGCCATCAGCCTTTGCTCTGTTAGTGGCCTATCTATTCATACTCATCTGTATTGCTCCTTATGCCTATCCCATGCTTGTTTGAAGCCCTACACTGTATTCATAGCCACCACTTCCTGAGGTAGGCCATTCCATGCATCCACCACCCTTTCTGTGAAAAAGAATTTACTCACATTACCCCTTAACCAGTCTCCCTCTAATCTCATGCTGTGTCCTCTTGTCCTGCTATTTTTCTTACAGTATATTGAAACATGTTAGACTATGTCACCTTGTTAATGCCCTTAAGGTGTTTGAATTTTTCGATCATATCACCTCTCTTCCTCCTTTGCTCAAGGGTATACACATTGAGTTCCGTTAATCTGTCCTTATATGTCTTCTGATGCAGTCCATGCACCATTTTGGCTGCCCTTCTCTGGGCTGATTGTCGCCTACCTTGACTTCAGCAAAGCTTTCGACACTGTTACATAGAAACATAGAAGTTGATGGCAGATAAGGACAGTAAGACCCATCCAGTCTGCTCATTTCTTTTTCTACCTTATAAATGTGCCATCGGCCTTTGCTCTGTCAGTGGCCTATCTATTCATACTCATCTGTATTGCTCCCTTATGCCTATCCAATGCCTGTTTGAAGTCCTGCACTGTATTCATAGCCACCACTTCCTGAGGTAGGCCGTTCCATGCATCCACCACTCTTTCTGTGAAAAAGAATTTCCTCACATTACCCCTTAATCGGCCTCCCTCTAATCTCATGCTGTGTCCTGTGATTTCAGGTCATCGGTGAGGATGATGCCCAAGTCTCTTTCTTCCTTTGTGACTGCCAGCAACTCCCCTCTCAACCTATAGGTGGCTTCAGGGTTTCTCTTCCCTACGTGCATGATGTTGCATTTCTTTGCATTAAATTTCCAGTTGCCACTCTTCTGACCATTTTGCTAGTTAATCCAGATCTCTTCTCATTCTGTCCACCCCATCAGGATCATCTACTCTGTTGCAGATCTTGGTGTCATCTGCAAGGCTCAGGGTGGATCAGAAGTTGGTCAACTGGGTGGCAAACTGGTTGACGAGCAGAAAACAGAGAGTGGGGGTAAATGGTATACAGTCAAAAGAGATGCAGGTCACAAGTGGGGCACCTCAGGGATCAGTCCTAGGGCCAGTCCTCTTCAATATCTTCATTAGTGACATTGTAGATGGACTAGAGGGTAAGGCTTGTCTGTTTGCAGATGACACCAAGATCAATAGGGAAGCGAAACCCTGAAGCCACCTATAGGCTGGGAGGAGAGTTGCTGGCAGTCACAAAGGAAGAAAGAGGCTTGGGCATCATCATTACCAATGACCTGAAATCATCCAAGCAGACCTGTAAAGCGGTAGGTAAGGCTAGGGGATGTTAGGGTGTATTAGTAGGGTATCATGTCATAAGAGGGAGGTAATAATCCCTGTTTACAAGACACTGGTTAGGCCCCATCTGGAGTACTGAGTGCAGTACTGGAAGCCACACCTTCACAAGGACATTAACCAAATTGAGGCAGTCCAGAGAAGGGCAACCAAAATGTTGCAGGGACTGCATCAGAAGACATATGAGTACAGATTAATGGAGCTCAATATTTATACCCTTGAGCAAAGGAGGGAGAGAGATGATGTGATCGAGACATTCAAACACCTTAAGGGCATTAACAAGGTAAAGAGTCTAACATGTTTAATTATAAGAAAATTAGCAGGACAAGAGGACACAGCATGAGATTAGAGGGAGGCCGATTAAGGGATAATGTGAGTAAATTCTTTTTCACAGAAAGGGTGGTGGATGCATGGAATGACCTACCTCAGGAAGTGGTGGCTATGAATAAAGTGCAGTTTCAAACAGGATAGGATAGGCATAAGGGTTAATACAAATGACTATGAATAGATAGGCCATTGACAGAGCAAAGGCTGATGGCACATTTATAAGGTAGAAAAGAAATGGGCAGACTGATGGGCCTTGCTGTCCTTATCTGCCATCAACTTCTATGTTTCTATGTAACAGTGTCGAAAGCTTTGCTGAAGTCAAGGTAGGCGACATCAACTGCTCCCCTTGGTCCACCACCTGGTTATCCAGTCAAAGAAATCTATGAGGTTAGTTTGACAGGACCTTCCTTTTGTAAACCCATGCTGTCTTGGATCCTGTACCCCTATGGATTCCAGGTGTTGCACAATCCTTTCCTTAAGGACTGCCTCCATAATCTTGCCCACTACTGGGGTAAGACTGACTGGTCTATAGTTCCCTGCCTCCTCTCTGCTACCACTCTTGTCGAGCGGGATCACATGAGCCCTTCTCCAGTCTTCTGGGACCTCTCCTGTGCTCAGACTCACTAAAAAGTTCTGCTAATGGCTCTGCTAGTTCTACCCTTAGCTCCTTCAGTACCCTGGGATGTATGCCATCAGGTCCTATTGCCTTTTTCACCCTGAGCTTAGCAAGCTAGGGAGCACATCAATTCGCTCCCGATAATTTGCTCCCTGACAACCCGCTCCCAACAGTTCACTCCCTACTAGCTCACCCCATTCCTTTTTTGCTCCGTGTCTTTTCACTCCCTGATCACTACATAGTAGCTGAAAACATTACCTGGATAGCAAATGCACAGAAATACACTTTTGAAAGATAATTCAGCAACCCTAACAATGGTAGCAAAGTGCAGAGATATTGCAGTTGAAGGAATTGTTTGCGAACTGTGCATCTCCATACCAGCAAATTACCTCTGCTAGCATGTGAAGTGAGACTGCAGCACAAATCCTTTTTCAGCAGTGTGACTTGTTGGACAGCATTATACACCTGCGGTTAGAACTGTCAGCTTTAGTAATAAACTGTTTTTGCCATCAGCTCCTGTGTTCCATAACAGCCGCCATGTGTTCACCAGTCCCCTCACTAACCCACCAGATCACCCAATAGCAGGGGTGGCATTGCTGCTGGGGGTGGTGCCTTACACTTTTCAAACACCAGCTAACTGAGGTGGTGGCATCAAAGTGGTGGTGGCAAAGTGATGGTGCTAAGTAGCTGAAGGAGTATACCAGAGCGTAGGCACTTGTGCATCTCCTATTCCATCGGGTCCACTCTTTGCTGCTGTTCAGCTGTTCAAGTTCAAGTTTCAGTTCAAGTTTATTGCAGGAAAACTCCATTGAGCAAGCTCATTCAAAGAGGTCCTGTGACATAAACACATAAAGTACAAACACAGATAGGTAATAACAGTATATACATGAAATGCACGTTACATGATACAGGCTGGATATATACAAGGGTACCATAGGGTGACCGAGGTGGTAAACATTGATATGAGACAGGGAAGCGACTTACAGGTTGCATACTGATAAATGAAACATGATGACTGGTGTGTGCAATACATATACAGTATTTTGGCAGCTAGAACAAACAGTCTACAACTGATATGGGGGGGAGGAGTGATTTGATAGAGTAGCAGTGGAGCGTAAGCAAAGATAAAGCCAGGAGTAGAAGGGGAAGGGAAAGCAGTTAATATGACAAATCAATTATACCTTACCAGTGGATAAATATGGCACACATGGGAAGGAAGAGACTTAATGACAGTTACAGGTGTCTTTTATTTTGGCTGAACTTAGCATTTGTAGAAGTATTGAAACTAAAGTAGTTAGTTTCAGTACGTTTGTAATTGTCTCCAAGTGGAGGGAAGGGGCATATGCAGTAGCACGCTTACTCAAAGGAAGTCCGTCCTTGGTATGTCAAGCATAATAAAGTCAGATTTTCTTAATCTAGTATGCACTATGTGAGATACTAATAAGGGAAGAGAGATAGCTTGGCAATTTCTGCAGGAGCAGTTTAAGAGTCCATAGCCCAGCATGGAGCAGGCGCCTAGTAGTAAGGGATGTCCAACCAACAGCTGTATATAAGTCACAGTGGTGCGAACGTAGGAGTTGGTAATGAACCGTAACGCACGGTGACAAAGGATGTCCAGTTTACTTAGATTTGCAAGAGTGGTGGAGAGGCTGAGCCCAGACTGTTTCCTGCTCCCTGCCTGTTGTAGCTATAAGCAAGATCGTGCAAACTAGGTCCTTGCCTGACATGGGAATTACAGAAATGCTAGCGATTTCCATGAGGGGGTGTTGAGTACCCCTGCTGTACTGAGCTATAAGCCTACAGCAGATGTGAGGCACACTGTTACAGCACAGTGGGAGTGAGGGGAGCCGAATTAACGTGGAGTGTGATTAGTGGGCGTGAATTGAGTCTGGAGCGAAAAGTCAGGAACGAAAATACGTGGGACGAATTGACAGGAGCGAATTGACATAGACCCAGCAAGCTCTTGTAGGACCCTTTCTTTTGTGAAGGGAGTATTGCTCACCTCCTTCCCCCCTGTGTCCATGGTACTGAGCTGTGGGCCCTGCCCCACCTTCTCTTCAGTAAATACTGAGCAAAAGTATCTGTTTAGGATATATGCTTTTACAGGGTCCTCCCCACATGCCCCCTTTCTCCTTTGAGCTTAGCAATACGCCCTCTGGACTTTCTCCTTTCACTAATGTATGTATTGAAAGTCTTGTCACTTTCTTTTACTCTTCGTGCTAGTTTTTCCTCAGTTTGGGACTTTACCTGCCTTACTGCCTTCCCTGCTTCCCTTAGGGCAGTTTGGTATGCATCCCTATCTTCCTCCCGCTGTGTTCCCTTATATTTCATGAATGCCAGCCTTTTGGCTCTGACCTTTTCTGCTACTGTATTTGAGAACCAAAGTGGTTTCCTTCTTCTTTTGCACTTCCTTTTCTGTCTAACACAATGGAATGTTGTTTCAATTATTGCATCCTTAATGCTTGTCCACCTTACCTGTACCCCCTCACCTGTGTTTCTTTCAGCCAGGGCTAGCTTAACTCTGTTGGCCATCTTATCAAAGTCAGCTCCTCTGAAGTCCCATGTTTTTTCCTTGGAATGGGGTGATTTAGTTGTAGTGGCCAAACTGAACCATACCATGTGATGGTCACTGGCCCCCAGGTGACCTTCTACCTGGAGATCTGTGATCCCTTCCCCTGTTAGTCAGTACTAGATCTAGGATAGCTCTGTCTCTTGTGGGTTGTTGTACCATTTGTTTGAGGCCCTTCCCCTGCAAGGAATCCACCATATGTCTAGTTCTGGCAGATATTCCTGCTGGTATTGACCAATCTGTATCTGACATGTTGAAGTCTCCCTTTATCAGAACCTTCCCTTTAGCTGTCATGTTTTGTATATCTTCTAACAGTAATGTGTCTGTGTCCTCCCCCTGGTCTGGGGGCCTGTAGACAACCCCAGTTCTTATGGCTGTCCCATTTCCTGTTTCCAGGGTGACCCACAGTTCTTCTGGCTCCTTATGTGTATTCTGAATTTCTGTAGCTTTGATATTTTCATTGACATACAGGGCCACTCCATCCCCACTTTTTGCACCTCGGTCTCTTCTGAACAGTACATAGCCAGGTACTGAAGTCTCCCAAGTGTGGTTACTGGTAAACCACGGCTCACTAATTGCTACTATGTCCAGTTTAGCCTCTGACATTATTGCCTGCAGGTCTTGGATCTTATTTCCCAGGCTGTGAGCATTTGTGTACATGATTTTCCATTGGCCAGATTTCGGTGTGTTAGTTGTTGGGTGAGGTCTGGCATTTGCCCTGTGTGTCGTATGGGGAGACGGACCTTTTTCTTACCTGGTGATGCAAATGAACTGCAAACATGCTGGAATCTCTGTTTGGCCACTAGCTGGGGTGTTCTTCCCATTTGACGTATGGGATGCTGCACCTCTCCCATTTGCTAGTTTAAATATTCTGCAAAGACGTCAAACTTCTGCCCCAATGCACTGACTCCCTCCTTAGTCAGATGCAGTCCATCAAATTTAAAGAACTCTCGCTCCCAGAACTGTTGCCAGTTCTCTACAAGTCTGTGTCCTTTTTCCTGGCACCAGCCCTTGAGCCACTAGTTTAGGTCCCCTATCTCCCATTCTCTGACCTTCCGTCCATCCACCCCCCCTCTGCCAGACTGGCAGGATCTCAGAGAAGGAGATACTGGATGAAATGGATGATAATTTGTCACCCAGCCTGGTCAGGTGTTCCTTGGTCTCCACAACTGACCAGCTGGTGAGATCATTAGTCCCTATGTGTACCAGGACGTCAATGTTTTCCCTTGCTTCCTGAACAGTTTTAGAAAGGTGATCAGTGTCTCTCCACGCTGATGTACCTGGGAGACATCTGATCATTACCCCTGGCTGGAGATAGGTATCACCTCCCCAAATCATGGAGTCTCCAATGATCAGAAGTTTTTTTGGAGTTCCTTTTTGCTTTTTTGTTTTGGTTCCTGATTTGAGCGAAGTTTTGTTGTGCTAACTCCTGTGTTGCAGTGTCCTGCTCTGCAGTGTCCTCTGCCCTTTGTTTGATTTCAGAGATCAAGGCAGATACCTATTTGTAGTGTTTATATGGTTTTTGGAGGTAATATGTTGGAGAGCACCGAGTGATGGGGCACCTGATTTGCCCCTCCTAAACACCTGTCAGCTTTCCTGACCAACTACCCTCTGCAGTTGAGGTTCTTCTGTAGGATGTTGGGGAAATGGCGGGTGGTTCTTATAATGTATTTCCTCTTGAATATGAAATTTGAGGCATGCAATCTCTGCCCATGCTGCCTGGAACTGAGCCCTAAGATATCCAATGGCCCAGTGTGCAGGTCAATGTCTTAAATCCTGCTAAGACTGTCCTCCAACTTTGGAAACAGTGGCAAAATAAGTGAAAACGTAGAATGCATTACTTCTTACAGAGAATGATTAACCTGTGTAATAGCCTGCTCACTAAGAGTGTACAGATTAGCACTGTTCAGGCACTCAAAGCAAGGCTGGAGAAATTCCTGAGGGAGAATGGCAGAGTGTTATACAGCAACAGTGGCAGTCATTGAGCTGTTAAGCCTGAATGTGTGTCCGTACTGTACTCAAACTGTGAACAGTCATTGCCATGTGGTGGTGGTCTGGCTATGGACAAGATTAACCATTAGTCCCTACCACCATCTTTGTAACTCTCTCAGTGTATATTCTGGTTAGATACTGTCCTACCTCTCATCCTTTTGTCACTACAGTGAGGGACACGGACACTCAAAATGAGGGACACTAACCCTTATAATAAAAGACACATCCTCATACATACAAGCTCAGATCACAGTGGAAACTATTGTGTTTACTTGTACAAAATTGATTTTTTATTTAGCATCTTTCAATATTAAAAGATTTCTGCTTTAAAGGTTGAATTTACTGCACAGTCCCTGTGTGGGGTAAAGTGAGGGACAGCCCTTATTAATGGGGACAGTTGAGAGGTATGGATACTGTATATGTTTACATTTAAAGGTAGTATTTGTAACGCTTCATGCTTATAAATTACAGTCCTAATGACTTGAGATAAACACATAAATCTGAACACTTTTTCTATGGGGGGGGGTGTACTGGCTTCTGTGCAAGCCCCATAAACTGGGTCAGCCTGGGGGCCAGGCACTTTGTAGAGTCAAGATGTTCAGCTCCCAGGATGGGAGGGAGTGGCTGACCCGGCTGTCCACCCCCCCCCCACACTTTAATCCAGTCACAGAGTTGCATTGCTGTTTCCTTGGAAGGTAGCTGTCCACTCCCTGTCCGAGCTGAAGAAAGGATGCGGGTATAGTGGCTCAGATTGTCAAGGCAGGGAGCTGTGGGAAAAGTGTAACAGAAAAATCAAAAGTAACATAATACTTCATAAAATACTGCCAATTTCCACATCACTTTTCCCCCTAATTGTCCATTTTCATACCATTAAAACTGTATTATCATAGACACTGTAGTTAAACGTTATAGATAATTGTTTTTCTAAATTACTAATTTTAAGCATGTAAGGCCCAAAATGTAGACACATTGTGTCTTACTTTAAAGAGGATAACTAAATCAGCACGTCCAGGAAACAAATGGCAGTGCTGAATGGGGTAGCCAGCCCCAACAAAACAGCACACAACTAAAATCCACACTCGGGGAACCAAAAAAAAGGAATCTGAAATCAACAAACAGTTAAGTAAGTCACATTTATTACACAAAGAGCAGCCTTAAGGCTAACATCAGCCCTGGTGCTTTGATCATACATTGCTCTTCGTCAGGGGGCTTTTGTCACTTAAAAAAAGAATAGTGATATGTTTTACAAAATAATGCAACCGCAGTGTTACACCTTCTTGTACCGTCCTATGTTATTTTAACTGTACTGTGTGGCAGATATTATCCTTCCCCAAATATTAACTCTGATTAAATATGTAATAATTTTACTTGTTTCTTTACTCTTGTTTTATCAGGAATTGCTATGTAATTAATACAGTAATTTTTCTTTGGTCTTGGGATCAGACAGTTTCTGAAAAGAGTCTGATGAAAGCACCCTCTTCTGTAGAATAAATGCCACGCTGTAAATTGGTACTGTGTAGTGAGTATATTGTATGCAGTTGTACTGCAGAATTTGGGGAAAACTAGTCTTCTTGTTTTCTTTGCAGCTTCTACAAAAGCAACAAGAAATAGAAAATATGATGAACGTGATATTTAAAGGTGCTTTTCTACAGAGATATCGGTAAAGATCATTTTAATAATATAGCATGAAAAGTTGTCGTAACCTATGTGTTGTACTTCAAAAATGCTAATTTCCGGCCGGGGGGAGAAGGCTGAGCGTCTGTAGGACTGCTCGCCTTCTCCAGGGAGGGAGGGGGGATGAGGTTTGGAGCTTGACTGACCCCAGGCGGAGGCCTGGAGTACAGCAAGGGCCTGATCAGTACAGGAGGTTGGGCATGCTAGACGCCAGTGGAGCTCTGTCTTGACGCCAGGGCGATGGGCACACCCAGGAGAACAGGGAAAACACCTCTGTCGCCCAGGTAGATGGAGTGCCAGCGCAGACCTCAATGGTCCCCTGCCTGTCCCACCACGCGCCCAGACGGTTATGTTAGTTCAGGGTGCTTGGCCCCCACCCTCGCCCCCAGCTGGGGGTAGATCCAAGGCTACATGGGGGACCACCATGGGGCTCCAGGCACGGAAGGAACCGAGGCAGACGCCAGGCGGAAAACAGTAAGTTCAAAAAATAAAAATGCAAATTTCAGATCATCCCAGTGGCATGAAGGGTTGAGGATCTGCACGCCACACCTCCTGTCATGCCAGTGAACCAGGGGTGGCAGGGAGATGATTGAGCATCTAGTGACTGCCTCCTCTCTGAGGGAGGGTGGGCAAGCTGTGCCACTCACTGTACTGCCTCTGCATTGAGGCATGGTGGTAGGCAGCAGATGCAACTTCAGATGGGGACTGTCGATGGCAGGCAGGTGGTACGTGTGTGCCTCTATGCATATTCTGGCATCGCTGCACGCCACCAATGTTGGGGACCAGAAAAGTGGAAAAAGGGTCCGGAGAATGACGCCACCCTGCTTCCCATCCTTGCTACCACCTGAGATCCCTGCTTGTCTCTATGTCATCTCAGGGTGGGGGGACAGCCTCCCATAACCTAGCCTCAGACATTGGGGAGGCAAGCATTTTGAGTTGGGGTCCAGGGGGAGGCATGTGCCAGCTCGGGTTGGGTTGAGGTGGAGTAGGGCCGGCCCCATAGGTAAAAACCTGGATGGGAAAAAATGAAAATCTTCTTCAAGGATATCTCCATCTATTGAACCACACCTGTAGAACATGGATACTGCCAATGTCAGGACCACTCGGAAACTTTTTGCCTAATAGAGCCCACCCACAGTGAGACGTGAAATCTGAGCCCAAGCAAACTGTAGCTCTGAGTGCAAAGCAGTGTCCTTAGGCTCTGGCAGGAGGGACCTAAGGTTGTTGTCTTGGTTGGCTTCATTCTGTGGCTTTTGCTCCCATCTGATAGGAAGGGGTTTACACAGCTTGCAAACGTCGGGTTAAGGGTATTGCAGGACCTCTTTGGGAAATTGGGAATAAGTAGTAAGTAAAGAAGGTTTTAGGGAGAATCATAATAGGTGGAAAACTGTAGCCCTGCTAGCCCAAGCATGGTGTGAGTCCCACCTCCCAATCAAACTTGCTCCACCCAGGTCTTGTAAATCTTACCCAGAATCAATCTTCTCTGTGTAGTCCTACTTGTGGCTCTAAGCACATGGTGCTGAAGCCCCAAAGGAGCAAATCTTTCAGCCATGGGGCCGGCTACTGCTACTGCTTCTGGTACGTACCCAACAATGTTTAGTGCTACATGACTGCCAAAAAACATTCCCAGCTCCCTCAACTACCCCAGTTTTGATCTTTCAGCTGTTGCCTGCATACCTTAGGAGTGAATCGTCACTCCGTTCCTCAACTGTTCGTCTTTGTATCATTGCCATTCTCATTGTATTTCTTTCAGTGGTGCTGAAGTCGTTGAAGAAGAAGGAGGATAAGCGAGGCCCATTTTTCCGTGGGTTCCCATGTGGCAAGCAGATTAGTACCAAGACTGGCATCCCATGTGCTTCTCTGTTTGGACCAGGCCATGTTATTGACTTCTGCAGTGCCTGCTTTTTCATGGACCTCTGCATGTTGCAAATCCATGCACTGAATTGGGAACTTCCACCTTCTACTTACAGAGGCAGGCTTTAGTCCAGGAGTTCCCAGGAAAGGATGTTTGGCCCTTTAACCATGTCCTCTACTACTCTCTCTGGTTAGTCAAGGCACAAGGCTCTCAGCCCCCATGCTAAAATTGAGCCGGTGTTCTCTGTGGTAATACTGGGTGGGCAGCTGACTCCTTCTAGGCTGTTGGCTGCAAACCTACCACAGTCTGCTCTCTCTGAGCAGTAGCCGACCCCGGAAATGGGGTTGAGGTCTTTGGCATTGTCCACTCCAGTGGACTTGTCGATGCCTACTGAAGATGTCATCCCAAAAGCAAGAGCGTTAGTAACAGTGATGCTGAGCCAGTTTCTGACACCTTTCATGGTGTCAGTATGAGGCCAAGTGTCGGCTCCGGTGACAGAGCTTGTCTGGACATTGTACCTGATCTTGGTGTCGCACTAGATACCAAGGAAAGTAGCACCAGATGGACTCTGATATTGAGTCAATATTGATATCTAGATTGATGCTGAGGAGGATCGTGGTGTTGGGGAAGAGGTCATCTCGAGGTCTGTGACACTAGCAGTTCTGACTGGGAGTCAAACATTGACCCTGATACAGAGCTTTCTCCTCGCCCTTCCGGATGCTGATACTGGATGTGGGTCAGGTCTGCCTATGTTGCCTATGCCACAGTGGGAATTCCCCACCTGCTTGGGGGTCTCCACCCATGGCCACCATCCTGTCATCTCTTCCATTGTAAGAGTGGCAGTGATGGTAGACTCCATTCTATCCTCCTCTTGTGGGAAGTTGTGGCCAGAACCTCGAGACCTTTGCTGAGGTGTAGACTCAGTAGGTCAGCAGCCAGAGCCACCCCTGTTTAGAGAGGTATTTTGGCAATACGTGGATAGGCTTCCAGTGTATTTTAACCATGTGAGGCCTCTCAAGTGGGAGCAATACTGAGCTTGGGTGGGTACCATCAAGTCGTGGTACAGGGAGTCTGGTAGGATTGAGTTCAGGGGCCCCTGTCCTTATACCCAATCCAGCTGGGGTCTACATCTCTTCTCACTTGACATCCTCATCCGAGGACTACTAATCATCCCTCCACTTGACCTCTTCTGCTGAGTACATTCTGTGTCATCGATTACTGGGGAGGTGTAGCAGGCATTAGATCTACAGGCCTACACCAGCTGTGATCTGGTTGCCCTGCCATTGTGACTCCTCAGATCCCCAACACTGACACCTGTGTCTTGCCATCATGGCCCAGGAGCCACGGTGGAGGCATCAAGGGCTGTGTGAGATGCCCTTGTTCAACCTCTCCCACCAGCAGGATCTCCACAACTAGTATCGTGCATCCACTGGATCAGTAGGTGCAATACCTAACCCCTTTTCGAGGCTTCTTGTGTTGCTGACCCACACTGGTTCAGAGCACCCTAGATGTGACCATCCTCCCAGTCTTGACTAACAAGGGTTTCATTCACTGAGAAGAAAGGTTTTAAACTCAGCAAATTCAGCGTTGTGCATTGCAGCACATCAGGCTCACATGACAGCATTGGCCCGCCACCTGCGGAAGCAGCTGCACACAGCGCTCCCCGCCATGCCAGGCTGTAAGTTAGTCAGACAGGCCACTGACATTTCTGTTAAGGGTCCGGAGACTGCACGGTAGCAACTGAGGGCATCTCATGGTATGGTATGGTAACATTTTATTCTTATTCATAACAATATGAACAGCAACAGAATAAGCTCCATTAAGTGTAAACTCATTTTCAAAGAGGTCCGACATGATGCGAGCAAGGTGGTCTCCTGGCTAATCAGATCAGCCATCTGTATCAGACAGATGTCATGGCTTCACCTTGCACAACTGGTACCACTGGGCCAGCATAAGGTGCTAAATTCACAGTACCAAGTGGCTAATTTCTTCTTCCCTTGGGTCAGGCGGCAGTTGTCTGGGGACCCTCCTGCTTCTGTATCTTAGAGACCACCTCCTCAACTTGACCAGTCTCTGATCCCTCCAGACCAGTAGAGCCCTCTCCCCTCTCAGGAGTACAGCACCATGCAGAGGGCCCTTGCTATTCCATTGCATCAGCATGAGTAGGCTCCTTCCTCGCTGTATAGAAAGCTTGGGACAATGGACCCATGAGTGTGACTTTATAGAGAAGATTGATTTTGGTGAAAATAGAAGAGCGATGTATTTGCCGTAACTGAGGGATCTTCTAGAATATCTTCTTCATAGGTACCACGACCTGCCCACCATCCCTCTTAATCTCTAGCGCCAACAACATGGACAGTGATGGCAAGAAGACAGTGGTTCATCCAGTCTGCCCGTAGCACCTTATCAAAACCACGGACCTATTATCCTTACAGGGTACTAGCTCTTACTGTTTACCTCCCTGTTCCTCTCCATACCACTACAGCTGCCCTGAGTAATTGCTATACACTCTGCCCCTGTCTTGCATGAAACAATTTATGGTTTTGGCACCCAACACATCTGCTAGCCGTGGTTCCATGGACCTACCACCTTCTCTGTAAAATAATACTTTCTCACATCCTTTTTGAACCTCCTCCCGACTGCTTCCAATTGTGCCCCAGTGTTCTTGAACTGTTACTCATGCTAAATAGTTCCTTGAAGTTTACCTTGTTAATTCCTTTTTTTTTTTTAATATGGGGACATTTTTTTCCCCAACTGATGGCAAGGCTCAGTGGCAGCGTACCAGCCGTCCGTTCCATTCCCCCTTGCAGGGATCACAGGGCATGGCAAGGGGTGTGGGTTTTTCCATGGTTACAGAAGTAGCTACGGGAAGTCTAAACCCACCCCAGAGGGCACTCGCATGAAGGACCAAGGTCCAGGTGGGAAACCATGCGGAGACACTGCTTCTGCCTAGCACCTAACAGCACCCTCCCATCCTGACACTGTCCACTGGTCGGATCGGTGCCCAACCCTGCCCTGGAGAGGAGAGCTGCCTGACGGCAGCTTAGTCCAGCTCCCTCCTCCCCCAATAATCCCCTGACAACTTGGGCTTGTTCTCGAATCTGGATCGCCGGTGCAGTGCGAGGTGTTCTATCTAGTACCTCAACCCTCAGCACCACTAGGCTGGTTACCTTGTTAATTCCCTTCAGGAACTTGAAGGTCTTTATCATATCCCTCTCTCTCTCATCTGGTCTGCAGCGAGTGCATGTTCAGTGACTAGAGATGATGCTCTTAAGATCTGCCCTGCCAGCTCTGAATTATCTTGGTCACCCCACATTTCACCCTCTCGAGCCTGTCCTTATTCTTCTTTAAGTGCCCATGTCTGCAATATATAACTTATAAATACTGTCTTCCTGCACATTTATTTTCTCCACTAGCTAGGCTAGTTGACTTGTGACCTGCTTATCATGCTATAATTGCTGTTCTACTCTAAGTTGCTTTTCACAGTTATCTGTGTTTTGTATTAATTTCTGTTCTACTGCTGATTTATTGTTGTCCTGACTGTTGTCTTCATTATGTTCCAAATGTTTTGTCACTGTTCTACCTTTACTGTTGTCATCAGTGGCAGCTCTACACCAGGGCCTGCCAGGGCACGTGCCCTGATAAAAAAAATGCTGTGCCCCAGTTGGTGCCCCTTATGGTGCAGAGCTTCCCCATAGTAAAAATATATCAGTGCCCTGGCTGCCATCTGTTACTGACATACTAACATACTAAAATGTCAGCAGAATAGGCCTAATGGTCTTTCGTGTCTGCTCATTTGGTCAGCCCCCACCCTGGGTGCTGACCTTGCTGCCCCCCTCGCCTTCTCTGGCTTCTCCCTTCCCAGTTCTGGATATTCTTGCTGCATTGGATTTTGCTTCCAGAACCCTTCCCCTGTATCTGTCTCACCGCCTCTTGAACCCTTCCACCGTCTCTGTCTCCACCAGCCCCATAGGCAGCGCATTCCATGGCTCCACCACCCTCTCAGTGAAGTAGCACCTCCTCCTTTCTCCCCTGAATCTTCCCCCCTCCAGCTTCCACCCATGCCCTCTAGTGGCCCCCTCCTCCTTCCTTCGAAGCACCCTGACTGTTCCTCCCCTATTTACCCTCTTCATGTACCTGAAGACCTCATCATGTCCCTCGGTCCCTTCTCTCTTCAATGTGTACACATTTAGCTCTTCGAGCCTCTCCTCATAGGTCCTGTCCCCCAAGCTCCTCCTCTGAACCCTCTCCAGGAGTTTAATGTCCCTCATTAAGTGTGGCTCCAAAACTGCACACACAGTACTTAAGGTGTGCCTCACCAAGAGTTATACAGAGGAGTATTACTCCTCCTTCTGGAGGTGATCCCCTAGCGATGCATCCCAGCATCCTGTTGGCCTTGGCTGCTGCCCTCCTAAAAGTCTCCGAGTTGTTCATCTTGACATCCACCACCACCCCAGGTCCCTCCTCAGCCATCGAGACTTGTAGCATTTCACCCCCCAGGGTGTACACTTGGCCTGGGTTTCTGGCCCCCAGGTGGAGTACCTTGCATTTCCCTGCATTGAACCTCAGCTTCCACTTTCTAGACCATCTTTCCAGAGCCTCCAGGTCCCCCTGTAGGGCCACCCTCCTCTCCTCCCCATCCACCACCGCCCCCAGTTTTGAGTCATCCGCAAAGAGACTCATCTCACTCCTGATTCCTTTCCTTATGTCAGAGACGTAGGCGTTGAACAGGAGGGGCCCAAGGACTGATCCCTGTGGGACCCCACTAATGACCCTCCTTGGGGATGAGACTGTCCTGCCAACTACGACCCTCTGGGTCCGATCCTGGAGCCAGTTGCCTTTCCATCTGATCATCTGGTTCCCCACCCCCATTTCTCCCAGCTTATCCAACAGGCCAACGTGAGGAACAGAGTCAAATGCCTTGCTGAAGTCTAGAAAGAGGACGTCCACTGGTCTACCCAGGTCCAAGGCACTCGTCACCCAGTCATAGAACTCCACAAGGTTTGTCTGACACGATTTCCCTGGGATGAATCCATGCTGTCTATCATCCAGGCACCCTGACTTTTCCAGGTCCCCCCCAGCCTCTCCTTGACAATGCCCTCCATCACCTTGCCCACCACTGATGTCAGGCTGACAGGCCTGTAGTTCTCTACCTCCCTTGATCCCCCTTGTGGATAGGCACTATATGCGCCACTTTCCAGCCCTGGGGCACCCACCCCTGTCCTCAGAGAGATGGGAAAGTTCCACCAGGGGTTTCTAGACATCCAGCAGTTCCCAAGCACCTGGGATGTAATTTATCTGGCCCCAGTGCTTTCTCCGTCTTAAGGGAGCTGAGGGCTTCCTCACTCTCTCTCTCTGCTGTAATTTCCACTTCCGTGGTTCTTCTCCTGCTTAGCCTCTCCCCTCCTGCCAGTGATGCCTCCCCTCTCCCCAGACCCGATCGTGGTAAGGGTCACCCCCTCCTCAGTATCTCTGTCTCCTTCCATGTATGATGCAGCGCCCCAATTTTCCTTGGTGAAAACTGAGGTGAAGTATTCATTTAGTACCTCAGCCTGCTCCCCCGGGTCAAGTGCCCATCTCTCCCCTGATTTAATCCTGCTAATCTGCCCCTTCACCCTTCGTTTTTCCCTAATGTATCTAAAGAACCCCTTGTTCCCTCTCCTAATTTCCCTGGCCAGGTTCTGCTCCTTCCTTGCCTTAGCCGTGCTCACCACCTAGTGGCCCTTCTAGCCATCAGCTCATGCTCCCCTCGATCCCTTTCACTCCTTGAGCACTTGAATTACCTATAGGCTGCCTTCTTTCCCCGCACCACCTCCTGGACCTCCCTGGTCCACCAGCAGGATTTTCGGGCCCTACTGCATTTTCGTCTTATTCTTGCACAGGTGCTGGTAGTATCCTGCACCCCTCTCCTGATGATTTCCCACCTACTATCAGCGTCCATGTCTGACCCAATCACATCCAAATGCTCCTTAAGGATCCTTCCCATTTCCTTAAAATCCGTCCCCCTGAAGTCAGTTACCTCCGTCTTTGTGCAGCCTTCTAGCCCTCCTAGGTCCAGGCAGAACCAGACCGTGGCATGGTCACTCCCCGCCAACGGGTCCCTTACCTCCAGGCCCCCAATCTGGTCACTGTTTGCCAGGACCACATCCAGTACGCGTGCCTCCCTGGTCGGTTCCCCCACCTGCTGAGTTAGGAACGTGTTTTGAAAGACATCCAACAACCTCTGTTCCCTGGTCAGAGAGGATGTCATAGTCTCCCAGTTCTATTCCTGGCATGTTTAAGTCCCCCAACACCACCACGCTCCTCTGCCCAGTCTGCAGTGTCTCCCAACATCTGCCACCAGACTCTCCTCCAGCTCCTCCGCCAGGGCAGGGTCTATACACCACCCTATTTTTACCTCTTGCCCCCTGCTATCAAGGTGATCCAACCGCCTCCACGGTTCCCTCCACCTGTACTCCCCCATGCCAATGCAGTTTTGATCATCATTGCTACCCTCCTCCTCTTCCCTCACCCCTGTCCTTCCTGAACATAGTGTAACCTCCAGGTTCAGGTCCCAGTCGTGTCCTGTAGTGGCCCAGGTCTCAGTGACCGCTGCCACATCCACTGCTCCTCTAGTTAGCATTGCCTGAGCTCAGGCATATATTGCCCAAGCTCCTGGCATTTAGCAGGGCTACCTTCCACCCTTTCCTATACTTCCATTTCCCTGCTTGTGTTCCCATGGGGATTCTGTTTTCCCTGGTCTGCACTTTCACTAGTCGGCCTTTCGCAATCCTCCAGCTCCTCCGGGAGGGGTGAGACAGAGTCCTCCTTTATCAGCACCCCTTGACAGCCTTTTCTCCCATCCTCCCCTTCACAAGTTTAAACCCCACTTTTCACCAATGAACCCCTCTATTTTCAACTTAAGGATTTCCCTCCCCTCCAAATTGAGATGGAGTCTATCTCTAGCATACAGCTCCTTATCCTCCTAGGTCTCCCCCCAATCCCCCATCAACCCATACCCTCTGGCCTCACACCACTCCCTGAGCCACTGGTTTATCTCCCTAATCTTCCTGTTGTGTTCCCCACTAGCCCTTGGCACCGGCAGGATTTCTGAGAAGGAAACTGTGCATCCTATGTCATGACAGACCCTGGCAAGCCTCCTGAATCTTGCCTGTATCTCTAGCTTCGCTATTTCCCTCAATGTCATTTGTACCCAGGTGGACCAGTATGTCCGGGAACCCCACAACTTTTGCCAGCTGGATATACCCTCGTGTTTAGCCCTGTGCACAGTTAGTCCAGGGAAGCATTTTTGTTCCAACTGGCCAGGCTTCTCCCTCCTCCCTATCCCCTTTGATACCCTGATCATAGAATCGCCCAACAGGAGCATTCTGACCACTCCTTTTCCTCCATTTCCCCCTTCCATGTCCCCCATCCTTTCTACCGGCCCCTACCCAGCCGGCCTGTTCCTCCCCATCTGGGTGCCACATGCCACCCCTCCTTATTTACCCTGGCCACCCTCCCCTCCAATCCTATGCCCTCCTCCTCCTGAGTATCCTTTTGTACCTTTCTAACTCCCCCCTCACTGCTCGTGACTGGTCCTTCTCCCCCATCTGCTAAACTAGCCTGGCTCGTCCTCCCTTCCTTCCTGTCTCCATTTAGTCCCTCCTTGCTTGTCGTGCTCCCCTGGCCTAAACCCTCAGCTCCCTTTACTGAATCCTCCTTGTACTTCTGGTCCTTCTCCTTTACCTTTCCTCCCAACTGGTCCTTCTCCTTGCGCTTTCCTCCCTCTTCCCCTGCCCCTCCTGCTCTGATTCATTGTCTCCCCATTTCCTGCATTCCAGGTTCCCCTGTTCTTCCTGCTATCCGGCCCCTGCCTCCTGCCCCCACTCCTTTCCGTCTATAACCACCCTGTCATGGCTACATCACCCCTCATCCTCATGCAGAAGAAGAATTAGTTGCTACTGGAGTGTAAGGTCTGATCCCACCCCCGCCTTGCTTCCTTCTGTCCAGCCCTGGCCATCTGCCTACTTCCCTGAGAATGATGTCCTCTGTCCTTCCTTTGTGAGGGTCCCCAGTTACCTGCCTGCTTCCTTGTAGTATCCTTTGGACCCTCTGCCAGGGTCCCTATGTGACCCCTGAGTATTCTCCTGCACTCTTTCCCTATGCCCCGCCCCCAGTGCTTGGTGTAACCCCATGGAGATCCCCTGCCCTTCCCCAACCATACCCCCTTCCCCAGCTGTCTCCTAATCCCCGCAACCTCCTCCCTGCTGTGCCAGCTGGTAGCACACTGGGCAACCACCCGAACTTCCAAGCCCAGTCCAGTATCATGGCTGCTCCACACCCTGTACACCCCACCACCCTCCCAAAGATGTCAGTCCTAATGACGGTGGTTCCATCCCCTTCCAAGTAGGTTTCCTTGGGTGAGCCACCAGGTTCCCCTAGTCCAAGATGCACCCTACTGCCCAATCAGGTCACCCACTAATCTTAGATACACTCCCACAGACTACACGGTAACCCTGTTACTAGGTGCAGTACAACACAGTAAACTTATAGGGAAATTAACAACTCCTAAGCTCCTCTCCCAGCCTTAAATCCAGCCCCCAGTGGCTAGAACTACATGAGCTGCACCTGCAGCCTTTTCCTCCAATTGCAGGGCAGGTGTTCCCCTAAATTAGCAGAACTCTGGGGGGGTCTTGGGCAGACACCCGACTCGAGAGAGAGTGTATCAGCCCTGTGTCTCCCCTCCAAGCCCAGCATCCAAAGAACCAGGCCCAAGCAAATCCCACCAAATAGGTTTTAAATCAGAAGAAATAGGCCTCCACCAGCGCAGCCTGTTACACGGTGAAACATCCAACAAATGAGCCCACTTACAGCCACCAAATCAGTTTTCAAACTTTCAACAGCCCCCAAAACAATACCCTGCTAGCCACTTAGAAGTAAGAAAGAGAAGAAATAACCTTCTACCAAGTAAAATGCACAAGAACCCTGTGAAAACAACAAGAAGCAGCTACTGTCCTGGAACACAACTGATCCTGTCCCCTTCCAGTTCCTTCTGAGAAGACAAAGCAGCTAACACCACCAATCTGATTCAGCTCTGCCTCCAGTCAATTAGCTGAGTGAGACCTGGCCAGACCATTAACACCCTTCCCTCACTATGAAGTAATCTTTGCAGCTACTGAAGTCAGCAACAATGAATCAAAATTCAACTCAAAGTCCCCAAAATATGTTTGCTGCCAAAGTAAACAGGTCTCCAAATTAATCAGCTTCACTAACAACACATCAAAATAGGCTTGAAATTAACAAATATTGGTCTCCAATTCAAATAACCAGGCCCAAGCAAATCCCACCAAATAGGTTTTAAATCAGAAGAAATAGGCCTCCACCAGCGCAGCCTGTTACACGGTGAAACATCCAACAAATGAGCCCACTTACAGCCACCAAACCAGTTTTCAAACTTCCAACAGCCCCCAAAACAATACCCTGCTAGCCCCTTAGAAGGGAGAAAGAAAAGAAATAACCTTCTACCAAGTAAAATCCACAAGAACCCTGTGAAAACAACAAGAAGCAGCTACTGTCCTGGAGCACAACTGATCCTGTCCCCTTCCAGTTGTGCCCCAGTAACCATTTGTGGCTAGAGCCGCTGCTGGTTGTCATTGCTGTATTTCGCAATTTGTACTTTCCCGGGTCGTACCTAAAAATAGGCAGGGTTTTTGCCTAGTGTACTTATTCGGTTATCAAAAGCTAATAAATAAATAAATGAGGACTCCAGAACTGGGCATAGTACTCCAGGTACAGTCTTCCCAGTGATCTATAGAGAGGTAGTAATACCTTCCTTTTTCTGTTTTTATTACCCCTACCTATACACCCCATCATTCTGTTTGCCTTACTGCAGGCCTTGTTATACTGACTTACCTGTTTAGGGAGTAACTAATGATGACTGCCAGGTGCCTTTCCTCAGCCATAGTGGTCAGTTTTACCCCTCCCATCTAGTACTTCATACTGGGATTCCTGCTCCCTAGGTGCATCACCTTGCACTTTTTGGCACTGAATTTTAACTCAATATTCAGAAATCACCAGCCACAAGAAAAAATTCAATTGAATTTCAACTGCCAAACTGAGACCAGCTCTCTAGCCTTTGCAGATCCCTCTGCATCTCCTGATCCCTTGGCACTAACTACCCTACTGCAGAGCTTGGTGTCATCTGCAAAGAGACGCAACTTGCCCAGTATGCCTTCTCCAGTGCTGCTAATGAACTGATTATAGAAGACAGGATCCATAACTGATCTCTGTGGCACGCTGCTTATGACCTTCCTTTCCTGTCTGATTTGACTCTGTTAACCACATGCTCTGTTTCCTCCCATTCAACCAATTACCTACCAATGTTACTATGTCCCTTGTGCACCCAGCACAACGTCTTCAGCAATCTTCTGTGAGGCACCAAGTCAAAAGCCTTGCTGAAATTGAAGTAGAGTAGATCCATGGTGTGGCCCTTATCTACCTCTCTCATTACCCAATCAAAAAAAAAAATACAAACAAATCTGTCAGGTTGATCTGACAAGACCTCCCTACCATGAACCTATGCTGCTAACTATCCTGGAGACCGTTGCTCTCCAAGTAGTCCACAAGGTCCTTTCTGATCAGTGCCTTCATCAGTTTACCTACAACAGAGATAGGTCTGACAGGTCCCCCAGTGGAGTGGTACTATGTCCGCTACCCTCCGGTCTTTCTGGACTATCCCTGACTAAACTGAGCTATTGAATAGCTCTCCAGGAGTTCAGCCAATTCCTTGAGCATCCTTGAATGTATCCCATCTGGCCCCGGGATCTTATCTATCTTTGGGGCCTCTAGTCCTTTCTGGACCCTTTCACTGGTAAATACAGGCTGCCACATTTCCAGGATCACCTTGACAGCTACCTTGATACCACTCTTGAGCAGGAGCTCACTGTCTTTTTGTGAAGATGGAGAGAACAGAAGTAAACATTAAGGATGGCTGCCTTTACTCATTCTCCTTTATTGCCCTACCACCCACTGATAGCCTAACAATTCCTCTCCTTAATTTCTGTTTTTCTTACTGCATTTGAAGAACTGTTTTTCTCCACCCTTGGCTCCCTCTGCAGTATGTAGGTTTGTGTTTGCTTTTGCCTCCCTGACCATCCTCTTTGCTTCCCCAGTTCTCATTTGTTACTCTCTCTATTATTCCACCTTCCCACTGCCTTTCCTTGTACCTGGTGAAGGCCTTTTTCTCAGCCCTTGCTTCCCTGACCCTTTGTGAGAACCATATTGGTTTCTTGTACCTGTTGTTTTTTTTTGCTACTGTTCCCACACATGACTTAGTTGCCTCGAGAATGGTTCCCTTAATTGCCCCACATCTTTCCTCCTCACCTCCGATGCTGTCTACCTCTAATTGTTCTCAGACAGCTCCCCCATCTTGTTGAAGTCCACTCTTCTGAAATCTAGGGCTTCATTTTTGATGAGAGCATTGTAGTCCCAAGGGTCAGCTCAAGCCAAATAGAGTTATGGTTACTGGACCCAGTGGCTTCCTTCCCACACTTCCACCACGACCTCCGAGTTGGTGAGCACCAAACTGAGAATAGCAGCCTGCTTAGTGGATTCCTTAACCAGCTGCACCAGCAGACAGTCCTGCAATGTATTCATCAGTGTGTGACTTCTGAAGCTCCTGGCTGCTAGAGTGTCCCAGTCAATATTTGGCAGGTTTACATGACCTACTACCACCACCACCCACTTTACTACTTTCCTACCTAGCGCTTCTCCAAGCTCTGTATTCCTGTCTTCCCCTTGTACTGGTGGTCTCTAGATCACCTCCACATGTATATTCTTGCCCGAGGTTGCCGTGAGCTGAATGCACAGTGACTGTGTTTTCCCAGTACATCCTCCTATGTATCCGCATTCCACAACTTTAATGCTTTCTCAGACATATAGGGCTACATTTCTCCTTTACCTTTTCCTTATCAAGCCTAAACATTGTGTAATCTGGGACTGACAGGTCCGGTCATTATTCTTTGTGGCCCAGATTTCTGTGATGGCTATTAGGCCCATCTCATTTTCTGCCACTAGTGCCTGGAGCTCACTGGTTTTATTTTCCAGACTTCTGGCATGAAGGCAGGCCCCCTTCCAACTAGCTCAATATCACCTTTTGCTTTTTTACTGGTCCTTCTCCCTTAGTTCTTCCCCAGTCTCCTTAGCTTTTTTTTATTCATATTAATTACAGGCTTTGTGAGTCCTCCCTTCTTGGCATTTCCCTTACCCCCATTTGAAACTCAACCTTATTTTTATTCACCTTACTGCTATGTGTCCTTGGTTCAGGGGGAGCACTGACTAGGTTCCCTTCCCTCTCACCGTTCACCATGGTTCCTCAGCCTCAATCTCCACTGCAGTCAGTTTAACTGTCCAGTGTTGTCATCAAACTTCTTCCCCAGCGTGCTGACCCCCTCTTATGTCAGGTGAAGTCCATCACCCTGAAGAGCTTCCTGTCCCAGAAATCCCACAGTCCCCATAGCTAAAGCCCTTAGTTGTACCACCCTTGGTAGCACCATTTCAAGGATGCCACCAGGCTAGCCTGGAGCACCCTTCAACAGCCTCCGCCATCCTGAAGAAAGTGGACGGGCTGTATCGCACCTGGATGAATGAACGCTTCCTGGGTGAACAACCCAAGGTGGACTCAGTCAAGCTGACAGCTGCCCACGGCAGGACCAAACAGCCCTGGCACTTGAGCTCCCAGCTGATGGACAAGGAATCCAAACATTTGGACAAGTTCGACAGAAGGTATATTCCTTGGCCACCTGCACTATTCGGTCGCTGAACTTTTTGGCACATGGTGCAGTACCAGAAGTCCTCTGAACAAGGCCATTGAGCTTGCAAAAAGACAGCCCGATTCAGACCACAAGATGGAGCTCCTGGACATGCTGCAGTCCAGTTTGGACATGAGGAAGCACGTCTTAAGGTCCTCTTATGATTCGATGGATATGGCAGTCAGGGCAGCCGCCAGCAGTTTGTATGAGGAGGTACTCTTGCGCTGAGTCTCTAGGTTTAGGCAGGACCTCCAAGATGCTAGCATGGATGCCCTCATTCCATGGGTCCATGCTGTTCAGTTCAGACACTGAAACAATGATCTTGGACCTCTAGGACTCTGATAAGGCCATTCAGTCTGTACATCAGTTGTACAGATCTGATCAGACCCCAGGTAAACGTTGGGAGTTTCATCGCCGGGGGGCAGAAGCCCAGAGGACAGCAACAGAGAGGTAACTTTCACCATAAAGCTCCCTCTCAATCTGGTGGAGCACTGGGACCGTGGAACACCAAGCCCTCCCAGGTCTCGCTGCCCACCCCGGGCTCCAACACCTGACTCATTGCCTGACTCCCCATCTCCTCACGAGTCCAGGGGAGAGGTAGCAGGGGGTCAGTTCTCACTTTACCTCAGAGGGTGGGTCACCATAACTACTAATGCATGGGTCTTCCAGTTGATAGAGTGGGGTCACGCACTGAAATTCCTGCAGATTCCTTCGGACAGTCTCCCGGTCCAGTGGACTTACTCTCCCTCCCATGCCGAACTCATTTGGGAGGAGGTACAGTCCCTGTTAGACAAGAAGGCCATAGAACCCGTTCCAGCCTCACACTGGGGGAAAGGGATCTACTCCTGTTTCTTCATGGTTCCCAAGAAGACAGGGGACCTGTACCTGATTCCAGACCTGAGCCTCCTGAACAACTACATAGAGTACAAGAGGTTCAGGATAGTTACCTTCCCGGGCATTCTTCCCATGTTGCATCAAGGGGACTGGCTTTGTTTCCTAGACATGCAAGATGCCTGCCTCCACATTCTGGTGCTTCCAGTCCACAGGAAGTTCCTGAGGTTCACCTTTCAGGGAGGCATTTCAGTTTCGCCTTGCCCTTCTGCCTTCCTCGTCATGAGATGTTCATGAAGTGCCTAGCGGTAGTGGCAATGGCCCTAAGGAGGCAGGGGCACTTCATTTATCTTAACCTCAGTGATTGGCTACTGACCGTGCCACAAAGAATCAGCTTCTGACTACTCTGGAGGATACCTTCAGTCTGTTTAGCTCCTAGGGATTACCTAAACACAGCCAAGCTGTTTCCGGGGCTGTGCCAAGCTACAGTACATAGGGGCACCTTGGACACGAGCAAGGGAAGGCTTTCCTCCTGCCAGACAGGGCAGTATGCCTTCGCTCTTTGGCCCACAAAGTTTCAGCTGCTTGCCAGGTCCCAGCTTAGGCCATGCTCCAGCTCTTAGGCCACATGGCTGCAGCCACAGTGACCGTTTCCTCAGCATGCCTATTTTTGAGGGTCCCTCAGAGGACTGTCAGAGTGCAGTGGGATCAGAGGGAGGATGATCTCGACCAGCTGGTCCTGATCTCCACAGCAGTGGTCCAGACTCTCTCTTGGTGGCTCTTTCCCCAGAATCTGAAATCTGGAGTCCCCTTTCAGTGAGCAGCCCCATCTCAGGTTCTAATAACTGATGCCTTGGGCCTGGGTTGGGGGGCTCGTTTTCAAAGTCAACAGACGCAGGGTACATGGTCATGTCTAGAACTGTCCTTCTATATCAATATTCTGGAGACGAGGGCAGTTCTGTATGCTTTACAAGCATTTCTTCTGATCTCCATCCTGCCCCCTGTTGATTCAGACAGACAACATGTCAGTCATTTATTACATCAACAAACAAGGGGACTCACCCTACCATCTCTGTCGGAAGGCAATGAGAGTGTGGTTCTGGGCTGTAGAACATGGCCTACTGCTCACTGCAGTTCATGCTCTTACTTCAAGAATGAGCTTCTGCAGCAGGCTACACCTTAAGGACTATGCCATCAGGCACTAGGACTCCACGGCAAATGTCTAGCCAACAGTACCCAGCTGGGGTCCGCCCCTTATGTTGGTCCGTCCACCAATGTCACCCTCTGTGTAAAGGAGGTGGTCCTCAGCCTCACCTCAGTTCTTTTCTCGCGCCAACCCATGTGCTTTGGCTCCTCAGATGCCTCGTTGCATCTGTCGACCGCCATCTTTAGTCTCCTAGATCAAGAAGTACCCATTTTTTCTTCAAATAATTGGCCTTTTCAAATCAATTTATGTCTTCTCCATCTTCTTCAGCAAAGCGAAGGAAATCTAAGTGTCTGTGCGGGCGGCAGATTCTGGCAAAAGACGATCACTCCCAGTTCCTCTTCTGCCTGGGGCCTTACCACAACGTGGACACCTGCCCGAAATTTAACCAGTGGACCTGCATCCATTGCCGCAAGACACTCCAGGCCTACATTATGGAGCAGCAGCTCACTGCCCTTCAACGTCCATCAAAGGCCGACTCCTCAACCTCCAGGTCACCGACTTCCCATAAGGAGAAACATTCAGGAGGGAAACACCAGCATAAGGAGCACAGTAGGTTGGTGTCTTATTCAAAATCTCCCCGCCATAAAGACAAGCATTCTGGTTCTGGCAAGAGACCAGATTCTGCCCCGGTCAGGCCTCACATCCTCTGGCCTGCCATTGGTGAAGGCTTCTGCCCTTACCCTCTCAGTGGGCAGCAGCTCTTTGGGGCAAGGGCTTTTGGATCCATCTCTAAGTTTTAGGCCCTTCCCGTAAACATTGGGGCCTAAGGCCGGGACTTCAGCCGAGAAGGCTATGGCGTCTTCTTCCTACTCCAGCTCGTCGTCGACGGCAGACAACAGGTGCAGACACCAGGAGCATTCCTGCTCACAGGAATACTTCCTCGAGACAGGTCAGCTGAAAAAGCAAAAACCCTGACTCAGGTCTCAGATGACTGGCCTTCCGACAGGTGGAAGGACCAAAGGCAGATGCCATAGTATAAGGCGTCAAGTGATCAGACGTCCAGGGAGGCTGCCGCCTCAGAATCTGATGCCAGGGATTATGTCTCCGACAGGTCTTCAGCCTGATTATCAGGTACCTGTCGACACAGTGACAGGCCATTCCGGTGCTGGACTACCAGGGCCCAGTTGACAGGTGATCACGCGACAAGCCTTAGCACACTGCCAGGTCCACATGAATGCCCGGAAGAGATACTAGGGCCCAGCATCCCTCCAAAGGCTCCCGCGGAACCTAAGGATACACCACCCCTGCAAGTGCCCATAGTTCCCCTGGCAGACGTAGGACAGCTGTTCACGTCCTGGTGGAACACAGTTGAGGAGAATTTGCTCAAGAAAGATGACCCCCCACCACCTCCATTGCCACAGCCTCCCATCCAGGTCCCAGACAAGACACTGGTTCCGAACCCTCGGCAATTGTTTCCGCTTTTACCCAGGAGTCCAACTCCACCAGGTTCAGATCCGGAGCATCACAGGAGCAGGGGCAGGTGTCGCCACTCCTCGTCCAGGTTGACCTCTGCAGATGACAGGAACAGTCGCTGGCACAGGCACAAATGTTCAAGGTCAGCCTCCTCTTCCTTTTCTAGAAGCCACCCTTACTCCTCAGACTCCTCTTCCAGGGGTTACTCCCCAGAGCCAGAAGGTCCCTGCAATTCACCCAGGTCTCCCCCAGATGACCCGACTTTCATGGGTGTTATGTGCCACATCCAATTCCTGAACCAATGGGATACGGAGGAATTGGATCCATAGAGAAGAGGCTCCACCTTTTGGGCATGAGTGACCCAAACTCTTGGTCACTCCCCCTGTCCCCTTTCCAGGACTTAACCAAGTTGGCTTGGGAGCATCCTCTGTCTCAGTTGTCCCCAAGAAGGTGGACAGACTCTATAAGCCCCCTAAGGCCAAGCCTTTCCTGGGAGAAAATTCGAGGGCAGATTCTATGGTCCTAACCGCAGCACATGGTAGGACCAAGCAGCCTAAACACATGAGCTCACAGCCCCCACAAGGAGTCTAAGAAATTGGACCAGTTCGAAGAAGTCTACGCTTCTTCCACCTGTTCCATATGGTCTCTAACTACTCTAGCACATATGGTGCTTTACCCAAAGTCTCTTTGGAAAAGCCCTGAGCTAGCCCAAAGCAGCCTGAAAGCCTGCTCCATATGAAACTTTTGGATGTCTTTCAGTCTGCACTGGACATAAGAAAGCATGTTCTGAGGGGCATCTACGACTCAGCGGACACAGCCACCGAGCCGCGACTATCGGAATCTGCCACCGTTGTCACACTAGGCTGAGGGTATCTGGGTTTAAGATTCCATCCTGGATACTCCTTTCCATGGGTCCATCCTCTTCAGAGAGGAGGTACAAAAAATCATTACAGATTTGCAAGACTCAGGGAAGGCGGTGCAGTCCATCCACCATATGTACCGGTGGGACCCTCAGCAGCCCAAGCATAGGCCATTTTAGCGCCTGGTGCCAACAGACAGAGGCCAGCAGCCTCTGAGGTCCTTTCAAGTGAAAGGCTCCTCACAGCCATCTGGGAACAGCGGGCTAGGAATGCCAAATCCTCCCAACCCTCGCTGCCCACCACAGCCACCCATGCATGACTTGCACAGCCTCCCTCCTCCAATGGAGGCAATGGGGAGGCAGTATGGTGTCGGTTTCTCTCTACCTAGATGGGTGGACCAACATTACAACAAACATTTGGGTTTGGGACATCATAGAAAAGGGTTATACGCTGGAGTTTGCCGAACTTCCCCAGACAATCTTCTAGCCCCTCTCGATATTCCTGGCCCACACAGCCTCATCATAAAGAGATCCAGGCCTTGCTCTTAAAAAGAGCCGTCAAGCCTGTTCCTCCTCCCAACAGGGAACCAGGTATTACTCCCACTTCTCCTAGTCCCCAAGAAGACAGGAGACCTAAGGCCCATACTTGACTTGAGCCAGCTGAACCAGTACATCGAATACAAGAGGTTCAGGTTGGTGACCTTACCCCATCTAATCTCCATGGTAAGTCAGGGGGATTGGCTATGCTCCCTGGATATGCAAGATGCATACCTATAAATACTGGTGTTTCCAGCTCACTGAGGTACCTGCAGTTCACCTTTCAGGGAAATCACTGCCAGTTCTGGGCTCTACCTTCGGTCTCCACGGCTCGAGCGAGTTCACCAAGTGTCTCACGGTGGTGGAAGTCGCTTAAGGAGACAGGGTTATTTGTCTATCCTTACCTGGACGATTGGCTCCTAACTGCCCTCTCAGGTCGCAGTTTATTTGCACCCTCTGGATACATTCCTAATGTTCCAATAACTGGGGATAACAATCAGCCTCCCAAAGTCCTATCCTTGGCCCTGCCAATGTCTGCAGTACATAGGGGCCATTCTGGACACACAGCAGGAAGAGCTTCCTCCCACCAGACAGGGCCAATCAGCTGAGAGACCGGGCTCTGGAATAGCTGCATCCAACCGAGTCACGCCAAGGACTATGTTGCAGCTCCTAGGCACCACTGGCACACTTGCATGATGAGAGTTCCTCAATGGAACCTAAGGTTCCATGTGACCAGAGGTCTGATGACCTTGAACATCTCATAAGTGTGTCAAGGGCTGTTCAGCAAACGCTATCATGGTGGCTGACTTCTCCCAGTTTGGAAGCAGGAGTCACATTCCAATTGGATTCACCGAGCCAAATCCTAACCATGGATGTATCAGGTCTAGGATGGAGAGCTTACTTTCAAAATCACTGTACTCGGAGCACATGGTCAGACATAGAAGTGTCCCTGCACATCAACAATTTTGAGATGAGGGCGATTCTGTATGCCATGCAGTCCTTTCAGACTCACCTTTCCCAGGGTCCCCTGCTTCTTCAGATGACAACATGTCGGTGGTCTTTATATCAACAAGCGGGGGACACACTCCTACCTCTGTGCAGAAGCCATGAGAGTGTGGTACTGGGCCCTGGAACACGAACTCACACTAACAGCAGTTCATGTACCAGGCATTCAAAATGTCCTGGCAGACGAGCTCAGCTGTTCCCCGTCCAGGAACCATGAGTGGGCGCTGCTTCAAGAAGTGGTGAACAACCTCTTCAAAATATGGGGACATCCAGAGCTGGACCTCTTCATGTCCCAGTGCAATGCAAAACTGCCCAAATTCTGCTCACTAGATCCCGGGCCAGGTGTTTTCTGACGAGACACGTTGTCCCTCTGTTGGACAGGGTGGTTTCTTTATGCATTCCCCCCTTTTTCCCCTGTTACAGAGAGTGTTGCTCAAGCTACAGGCGGAGGGAGCAATAATGATCCTGGTAGTCTCGCTTTGGCATGACAAATATGGTTCTCCTCTAGCAGCGGTTGGCGGGAAACACCTTTTCAACTACCTCTGTCATTTAATTTGCTATCCCAAGACCAGGGCATGTTAGTCCACCTGGATTTTGTTCCTTGCACCTTCTGCGGCTTGGCTCTTGCAGACTTAGCTGTCTCCAGGCATGGAGTTTCACAGAGGGTGGCCAAAGTCCTAGTAGAGGCAAGAAAGTCGTCTACAAGAGCTAAGTACGCTATGAAGTGGAAATGCTTCTGCATCTGGGCAGCTGCACATTCCCTAGACCCTTTACCTTGCTCAGTGAAATCAGTGTTGGAATATCTCCTATTGCTTTCAGACACTGGGCTACGATACTCTTCCATTAAGGTGCATCTCTGTGCTATTTCAGCTTATCATGCACCTGTGGAGGATAGGAATGTTGCTCAGTTGGACCTTGTCTGTACATTCCTATGGGGCATGCTTCATATGAAGCCTCCAATTAGGGATCCTGTCCCCATGGTATCTTCTATTCATTCTAGGGAGTTAACCTTGCCTCCCTTTGAACCAACTTGCGATTAGAGCTCTGCTTTCTCTCTTACAAAGCGTTATTTTTGTTGCCATCACTTTAGCTCAAAGGATTTCAGAGCTGCAAGCCCTGATTTATAAGGGATCTTATTTAATTTTTCACAGAGACCTGGTGTCTCTTCAAACTAATGCTAAGTTTCTTCCAAAGGTAGTGTCTGAGCTGACACTGAATCAAGACATCTGTCTTCTGGTTTACTATCCTGAGTATTCGAATCAGGGGGAGGCCCTTCTTCACACTCTAGACATTCATAGGATCCTTCATTACTACCTGAGCTGTACTAAATTATTCTGAAAATCAGATCAGTTGTTCATTTCCTTTGCTTACAGGACTCTGAGGAAACCTGTGCCAAACAAACCATGTCAAAATGATTAAAGAATTGCATTATTTTCATTTACAACAAGTATGAAAAGCCCTTGCCAGGACTGGTCAAGTGACATTCCCACAAGGGGGACAGCTGCATCTTTTGCATCTATGAAAAATGTTTAGACTGCAGACATCTGCATTGCCGCAACACAGAACTCTGTGCACCCCTTTGTTAAGCACTGCACTCTGGACATTACTTCCAGAAAAAGTGCAGGGTTCAGCCTAGCTGTGCCCAAGGCCTGATTTCCTAAATATTTAATAGGGTTTACCTAACACCCTGTATTTCCTTTCTCTCCATCCAGGACACTGCTTAGGGCTCAGTCTTTGAGGTGTAGCCTGCTGCAGGAACTCATTCTTGAAGTAGAGTAGGTGCAGTTACATAAGAACTTCTGTAACAGTAAATCTTGAGAAGAGCTCCTGCAACAGGTGCTATTTTCCTCCTCTCTCTATCCCCCTAATAAGTTTCTCTTGTTGGGAACTTTCAGCACCTGCCTTAGCTTCCTTCCTGCATAATAACCTCAGGTCTCTGGTGGGTGAGCTGAGGTGGGCTGGGAGACTCGCCTCCTTTATACAGAGGTGACGATGGGAGGACTGACGTAAGGGGCGGACCCCAGCTGGGTACTGCTGGCTAGAAGTTTGCTGTGGAGTCATAGTGCCTGATGGCATAGTCCTTAAGATGTAGCCTGCTGTAGGAGCTCTTCCTAAAGATCTACTGTTGCCGTAAGTTCTTACATAACTGTACTTTCCAGGAGTCCAAAACACCTTGGTCGACTCCCTATGCGGGTCAAGAACTAGTGAATGGAAACTCCTGCAGTCTGTGGACAATGACCTCTTTCAAAGATGGGGTCATCCAGAGCTGGACCTCCTCGCATCCCCATGCAATGCAGAACTGCCCAGTTTCTGCTCGCTCAATCAAGGTCCTGGTGTTTTCTGGTGAGATGCATTGTCCTCTGCTGGACTGGGAGGTTTCTGTATGCCTTCCCCTTTCCTCTTCTGCAAAGGGTTCTATTCAAACTCCAAGTGGAAGGAGTGGAGATGATCCTCATAGCTGCACTTTGGCCTCGCCAGATATGGTTCTCGCTACTGCAGCAGCTTGTGGTGGAACCTCCAATTCCCCAATTCCCCTGCCCTTGTCCTGCTGCTTACTGTCGCAAGAGCTGGACCTCCGATTCCTACATCTGCATGCCTGGCACCTGCAGACATAGCCACTTTTCATTTTGGAGTCTCTTCCAGAGCGGCTGGGGTACTGGTGGCAGCCAGAAAATCATCCACTCAGACTACTTATGCCATGAAGTGGAAGCAGTTTAGTTTGTGGACCATCCACCGGGGTCTGAACCCTCTCCTATGCCCTCTGAATGCTGTCTTCGAGTATCTCCTCTCCTTGTCAGATGTAGGCCTCCGCTATTCTTCCATTAAAGTGCACCTTTCTGCAGTCTCAGTCTCACATGCACCGTGGATGGCAAATATGTTGCCCAGACAGATCTGGCCTCTAACATTTTTTTTTTTTGTACTTGTATTTTATTGAGTGTCCATTATGTCATCTTACATAACATTACATAGTTCCATTAGTTGAATTTTTTCTTAATGGGTCATTTCCATACATGAAAAACAATTTTGTCAATAAGTTACTCGGGAGGTGCTAGACAAATTAAAAAGTTCTGTCAGTCTTATTAAAATTATACCAAGTTTTATGTCGTATTATTTTACATCCCCTCTTCTGTCTTGTCCCCGACTGAGATGTCCCTCATCTGTTTCCCAGACAGGGGAGAGTATGCCCATTGTCTCCAATCTGGGCGGACTTATCTAGTTAAGAGTTCGGAACTGTACTGACAAATGGACTTTACATTTGGGTACCTAATATAACATTAATAATTCAGCTTTGGCATCCTGATACTTCCTTCAGATTAGCTTAGCTTTAATACATTGGCCCTTATGAAATCTTACTGTTTAATAGAAAGAGGTCTTCTAGGCATCATTTTCTTTCCTTAAAAGAAATAAATAAGGCTTTTAATGGAATGTCCAGGGCTCCCTAATCCGACTCCAAGGCTTGCCAGGGGGACCAAATGGCACTGAACTTCTCTCCACCCTGTCTTAAACTATAAGTAATTTGTTCCATGGATTACAATTGCCTCATTCTGGCCTTCCATTCAACTGTTGTTGGGGGGTGAGGGGAAAGCCATTTCGATGTGATCGTCTTCAGCGCTGCCACTCTCATGATCTGTGGTAGAAGCCTTTCCCGTCTAGGTCCTGTGACCAAGCAGGGAAGCCCCAGCACCATCTCCTCCCCTCTAAAAGGGATCTGTAGGCCAGATACTCTTTGCATGTACCCATGTACTTCTTTCCAGAAATTGCTAATTCTGGAACATTCCAAATATATGTGTTGGGGACCCCTGGCCCCGCCACATCTCCAACAAATCTGAACTTCCACTTTAAAATGTTTTGTTTTAGAGGGTGTAAGAAAATATCTAAGAAGGACCTTCCAGTGAAGTTCTCGCAGGAAGGAGAGCTTGTCACATGCCAACCCTTGTTCAGTCTGTTGTCCCAGGTTTGTTGTGGGATCGAAATCCCTAGCTCTGTTTCCCATCTCTGTTTAATTATTTCTAAGCCTGGATTGTTTAGATTAATTAAGATATCATACAGCTGAGCAAGAGGGTGTGGGATATTTTTGATCATGCTATTACAGCAGAAAAACTCCTCTAAGGGGGTCTTTCCTCTAATTACTTTCTGTAGCCTGTTTTCGGAGGTGATATAGTGTCGGACTTGTAAATATCTAAAATGATGCTCACGACAGTGGTGAAATTTGTCTCTTAAATGAGTAAAGGAGTAACAATTGGTCCTCTCAACACATTGGGAGAAAGTGGAGAGTCAATGTGCAGCCCAACATTGATACCCTGGGTCTCCTCTTGGGGGAATAAATGAGGCTTCAAACCTTATTAAGGAAAGCGGACCAGGTCCCTCTGGGGTGCCAGTGACCTTTCTCAACTTCATAAGAATCCAAAGCGAGTGGAGGATCCATGGGTTGGTGATCTCTGTAATCATGGGTGCAGGCATATTGCCAGTAGGAGCTGCCCACAGGGCCCATTTTCGAACTGCAGCTTCTTCTAGGTGATACCATCTGGAGTCAACCCGTCGTTTTATTCAGGAGCACATCTGTGCATCTTGAGCTGCCAGAAAGTAATAGTAAAAATTTGGGAGGGCCAAGCCTTCCCTGTCCCTAGGGCTTTGTAATAACTTCCTGGCCAACCTTGTTTTTTTCCTGTTCCAAATAAAATCTTGGACCTCTTTTGTAAGTTAGCCCAGAATTGTCTAGGAGTTGAATTGAAGGGTTTGAATAAAAAACAGAAGCCTAGGTAAGGCATTCATTTTGAGAGTTTGTGATCTACCGTACAGTGACAGGGGAAGTAGTCGCCACCTGGCTATGTCAGCCTGTAGGGTCTGAAATAGTTTGACATAGTTGTTTTTATATAAGAGGGAGAGGTCAATTGAAATGTGTATGCCTAAATATTTAACTGTATTTCTTTTGGCCCACGCAAAAGGGAAGGATTCTTTAAAGGCCTCTGAGGGGGTCCCACTAAGGACCAGTGTTTCGGATTTTTGAAGGTTAATTTTATAACATGCTAATGCGCCATATTCCTCCAGAGAGTGAATTAGGGCGGGGACGGATGCTTCTGGGTGTGATAAAAATAAGAGAGAATCATCTGCATACAATGCGATTTTTTGGGTGTGGCCTTCAACTTCCACACCTTGGATCAAGGGGTTAGATCTAATTTCTATAGCAAGGGGCTCAAGTGACAAGGCAAAAAGGAGTGGAGAGAGGGGGCAGCCCTGTCTTGTACCCCTCATGAGGGGGAATCTCTCTGAGAGATGTCCATTGACCTTGACTCTGGCCTCCGGGGCTTTATATAAATTGTTGATAATGTTGACAAACTTCTCTCCCAGGCCAAATCTTTTTAGGGTTTCACCCAGAAACACCCAGTCTACCCTATCAAACACTTTCTCAGCATCCATACTAATAGCCAGTTGAAGTTGTTTGGTATTTTTATGTGCTGAGATCACGTTCAACAGGCGTCGCATGTTATCTTGAAGAAATCTCCCTGAGATAAAGCCGGTCTGATCCTTATGCACTAAACAGCCTATTACTTTCTGGAGCCGATCGGCTAAGATCCCAGTGAAGATTTTTAAATCCACTGGTAATAGTGAGATTGGCCGGTAGGATTTACAGTCTTCCAGATCTTTATCCGGTTTCAAAATCACAGAGATCTGGGCCAGGTTCCAAGATCTAGGGGCTGCCCCCTCTCCCCTCCACAATTCGTTATATGTGTCCAGTAAGACAGGTAGAAGCGAGTCTAGGAAAGTTTTATAGAATTCCTGAAACATAGCCATTCATCTCTGGGGCTTTCCCATTCTTAAGATTTTTAATTTTTTTAGTTACTTTGCTGCTGATATGGGGGCTTCTAGATCTTTCCTTTGTATCCCTGAGAGAGTGGGGAATTGGAGTTTATTAAGGAATGAGAGGGTCTTTCTCTCATGATTTATGTTTTTGTCTGAGCTGTACAGGGTAGAATAAAATTTCTGAAATTGTGCAGTAATTAAAGGGGGGGACCAGGTTATATTATTTGTCTCTGGTGTTTTAAGTTTAGGGACTGCCCTAGAGGCTCTCTCCTTTTGCAACTGCTAGGCCAAAATTTTCCCCGCTTTGTTTCCATGTTCATAGAGCCTTTGTCTAGCGTAGGCTAAAAGTCTTTCCCTCTGAAAATCTAGAATCCTATTCAGTTTGGTTCAGGTCCTAAGTAATTCTTCCTCGCATTTTTGGTCTAAGGTCTCTTTATGGGCCCTTTCTAACTGAGATATCTTTTCCTCTAGTTCTATGCGTTCTTTGATCTGTGCTTTCTTATGTTTTGATGCGTAAGCAATCACTATTCCCCTTAAGTAACATTTTAAAGCATCCCATCTAACTCCTACCTCTGTGTCTTCTCTCTGGTTTATCTCTAAATATTCCTTTATTGATCATTGTATAAGTTGTTTGAACTTTGTAAGGTTCAATAAACTGGCATTTAGACGCCAAATAGATTCTGGAGGTTTTTGGGCCAGAGACATCTCCAGTGTGACTGGAGCGTGGTCTGAGATTGAGATGGACCCTATCCCTGCTCTAAACATAGAGGGTATTGCATTTGCTGAAACCAACCAACGATCAATGCGTGAATACATCCTGTACTTGGGGGAGTAATATGTGTAATCTTTGTCTAAGGGGTGGGCAAATCTCCACGCATCCACCAAAGAAAGTTCTGCACATAGCCTTGTGAGGGCTTTACTACACCTTGCAGGACCTGTAGAATAGGAACCTATTCTGTCGAGGCCTAGATCTGTCACTGTATTAATATCTCCACCAATAAATATTAACCTGTCTGGATCTAGGGTCGTCTCAGACGACGCTTTGGTCAGAAATGTTACCCTCTTTTGTTCATCATTGGGGCATATAGGTTCAGAAAGGTGCACTTTTGACCCTTGAACTCCCCTTCTGTCTTCACAAATCTGCCCTCAGGGTCTGTATATATCTGAGAAATAGTACAAGGAGTATCCTTCCTGACCAGGATTGCTGTACCCCTCTTGTTGTTTGGTGAGTGCATTCAGACACATAAACCTCGCCCACCCAGCTTCTCCTTAGTTTTCAATGTTCAGCCTGGTTCAAATGGGTCTCCTGTAGAAATGCTATATTGACTCCCTGTCTCTGTATTTCCTTCAGAATTTTAGCCCTTTTAACCGGACTGCTTATGCCCCGGACATGCCAAGAAATCAATTTAAGATCCGCTATTTAAAGTAATATAAAAAGGAAAAGGAAAGCTATCCCTAATTCTAGTATCATGGAGCCTGTAAGAACCGTGATAGAAAATTAGTAACATAGATATTTAACTTGTAGAACCAACTTAACATATTTACAAAGCCTCCCACAAAAGGAGGAGGCATTTAGACAGCTTCAAGGTTTCTTTATTCCTAACCCACACCTCAGGAGTGCTCTATGAAGTGGGGTAGGAGACCAAGATATTTCGTCGCTGGCTAGGGATAAACTCACGGTAAAATTCATGGTTCCCCGACTGGGATGACTCCAGTCGCCTGAGTGACTGTTGGACTTTCAACCAATATATCCTGACACCAACTTATTTAGATGATGAGGAACTATTGCCGGGGAGGGAGAACATCCATCGAAACTCCCAGCAACAACTTAGTTAGGAAATCAAACCATTGCCATGGGGGGGGACCCACCCAAGGAGGATCTGCTGAGCCACTCGATCAGACCCAAGGGGCGGGGGTTTTCCATAACCACCTCCAACTCATCCCAGGCACCGGGGTGCTCCGTTGCCTTCAAAAGGATGACGGAGGGGGAGAGGGAGGTTCCTCCATTTTGGCCCTAACATTTTTGAGAGGATTGCTTCATCTTAAACCTCCCATTCAGGATCCTATCACCCTTGGGATCTTTTTATTTTGTTAGAGAAACTTATGTTGCCTCTCCTTCAAGCCAGTCATGGATTGGAGAGGTGTGCTTTGTTGTGGAAAGCGTTGTTTTTAGTTGCCGTAAACTTCTGCCTGAGGATTTCTGAGCTTCAGGCCTGTTATCTAAAGAGCCATATTTAATTTTCCACAGGACAAGGTGTCCTAAGGACTAACCTTAAGTTCTTGCCTAAGGTGGTGTCCCAGTTTACCCTTAATCCAGACATTAACCTTCTGGTTTATTACCCAGAATATTCTAACCGAGGGGAGGCCCTTCTTCACACTGGATGTACATAGAGTGCTTGGGTACTATATTAACCGCACTCAAACTTTCAGAAAGTCTGACCAGCTTTTTGTTTCCTTTGCCCCAAGAACTGTGAGGGCACCAGTGGCAAAGCAGACTCTGTCTAGATGGCTAATCAATTGCATCATCTTCTGCTACAAGAAGTACAATAAGCCCTTACCGGCCTCAGTCAAGGGTCACTCCACAAGGGGTGTTTCTGCCACCTTTGTGGCACTTCAGAATGTTTCTATGGCAGATATCTGTGCAGCAGCTACTTTGGGCTCAGTGCAGCTTTGTTAAGCACTACAGCCTGGACGTTGCTTCCCACAGGCGCTATTTTCCCTCCCTCCTTCTCCCTGGTCCTTTTCTCCTTTTTCCTTACCCTTGGCGGGGTTATTCTCTTCACCACGGTTCTCTATTGTTTGTTTAGCTGGGTCTCTGGTGGGAGAACTGAGGTGTGGCCAGGGACCTCCCCCTTTATACCACTGGTGGATGTCCGAGGTCAGGGGGCAGTCCCCTCTGGGTACTGCTAGCTAAGATTTTCTGTGGGATCCTAGTGCCTGGTGGCATAGTCCTCCTGGTGTAGCCTGCTGCAACAGCCTCTCAAGATCTACTGTTATGGTAAGTTCTTATGTAACTGTACTACATCACTAATATACCATGTACCTCAGACACCGACCAATCAGATAGGCAGGCTGGCACCTTACCTGCATTGATTATCTACCTCATAATCACCGCAAAAGGTGCCAGCCAGCCGCATGTCTAAAAAAAGCAACTGATGGCAAAAATCACAGAACTCCGGCCCACCATCAAGCCTCTACTCAAGCTTAAGACTGTAAAACAGCAGGTCCGTGCATCTGGGAAAGTAAACAAAACACTGACTGCTCTACAACTGAGTCACTTATTTAAGATTATAGCAAGTACTGTTTTTTTTTAAATAATAAAAACGGTACTTAGTATATTGTAATAAGCCACCTCGAGGATCTGGGTTATCGGGATTTACCACCGCTGGCGTGGATTTACCCACTCGGCTGCACCTCGTGGGCAAACCACTCCAGCCGTAGTAAATCCCCAATAACCCACACCCTCTCGTGGCTTATTGCTTAAGTATCTAAGCTAACATTTGTCTAGTATCTACAATAAAACAATGTTCAGTATGTTCTTATATAGTAGGCCTTGTTTCCTATTCACTGTGTTTATCAGCTGTTGAATATTATATGAAATTATATTTTGCATTCGTTAGTATCTAGCATCGCATACCCATGTCTAATATTTGTGAACTTTGAAAGGGTAAATATAAGGAAAATAAACCCTTACATATAGCTATGATGCATTTTCTTGAACTCTCCTGTTAAAAGATACAGTATGTTACTGTTTTAGAGTTTGTCTGCAATCTTAATAACCCTCGTTGCAACTCTAACTTCTGATTTTCATTAAACAGTTGTCTGTAAATACCAGATGCATTTTTATTTGAGGGGGTGAACCTCATCTAACCCATTATGGTTTTTTTTTGTTTTTTAATTTTATTTGCTTTACCAGTAGGTGAATTGGGCAAGTAATGCCCCTTTTCACTCACGCCTGACATAACTAATATACAATTGTATTGGTAACGTAATAACAAAACATATAGCTACACAGTACAGCACATAATAGTTTTTACCAGACATGAAATGCAAATCACATGAGTTGTGTTCAGCTCTGATCACTGCACTACAAAAAGGACATTGAAGAGACTCAAGCGCACGAACACCAAGCTGATTAGTGGCTTGGGAGGCAAGAGCTATGTGAAGAGGTGGGACACACTCAAATTATTTAGCCTACTAAAGAGAAACCTTTCAGTGGTTATAATCACAGTTTTCTAAATTCTAAAGGTGGTGATAGACAGGGTGGAGTATACACAGATGTTTGAGGTGGTGATTACACAGATGTTTGAGGTGGTGATTGCATAACTAGAGGGCAATCCTTTTCAAGGCTATCTCCCTCCATTGAGCAATGCCTGTAGAACTAAGACACTGTCATCAACAGGCTCACTCAAAAAATTTAGCCTAGCTGAGGTCGCCCATGATGACACCCATCTTCGGTGCCCATATAAAGCAGACAGCTTCATACAATACCTCCTCTCCTGAGTTCTTTTCTTCTGCCATCAACTCTGTGTCGGACAGAATGAACAGCCTCCTCAGATTCAGGATATTTGCACTTGTTGTTGTTGTTGTTTTCAGTTTGTCAATGTTTAACTTTGACACTATTTTGTAGGGCCTAAGTTTTCTGTTCCCAGCCTTATGATGTGCTGGGGCCTTGGGCTTTTCCCCTTTGCTGCTGCTGTGGTGTCACTAACTGCTATCCTATTAGTGCTGCGTTTCCCACCATTGTTGGTTTCCCACCCATAGCTGCTGTTGGTCTCCTGCTCTGGGGTTTCTGGTGTGACCTCCTGCTGACCCACCTGTGGTGCTTCTTTTGATGGTCTTCTGGATACTTCTCCTGTGGGTTTACACTGCTTGATGAAACTGGTGAATTCTGCCATCCTATTTACCTTGTCACCATTACTACTCTCCTTCAGGGCACCAAGGTTGGTTCCTGGTGTTTATCCCATCCCCTGTTTCCACGGGGCAGGTGGCTCCTTTAGCTCTGTCAGCTGGCTTCACCTCGTTGACATTCTTGCTATTTGGCATGACATCACCACTGCACTGGTCAATATTTGACTTTGCCTTGTTGATGATCCTGCTTTGTGTACGGTCCTCTGTGTTGCGCAGTGGCTGCGACGTGTGCGTTACTTGTCACTTGGCTTTGCCTCATAGATGTTTGCTATCTGGGTGACTTTCTGTCTCACATGTAGAGCTTGTTCTTGTATGTATTTGCCACATCTGAGGTCGGCGTCTGTTGGTCATCACTTGGCTTTGCCTCATCAACATTCACGCTCTATGTGCAGTCCTCATCTTTGTAGGAGTGCTTACCATCAATGTCTCCTCTGCTTGTTGCCTGATTTTGCCTCATTGAAATCCTGACTGCTCACCCTGGCCTCTGTTATCTGTCAGAGTCTGTCTGTGGTTTGTTGTTTTTTTTGCATTGGATACCTGCCATGCTCATCACTGGGCTTTGCCTGGTTTGTACTTCTTATCTGGGTAGCTCTCTGTTGCTTTCTTGTCAATGTTTTTGTCATCATTTTCCTCTGAAGTCATCTTGTGTTCCTGACTAATGGTCCCAATCAAGTTTTGTGCTGTCGACGCTGCTGTGCTTCTACCTCTGGACTTTGTTCTCTGCTTTTGTGTATTTTTGTAAAGGCCATTCTCAATGGCTTGGCGCGTGTAAGCTCTGCTACATGTAAGCACTCCTACTAAGAGGCCAACATTCTGATTTAGCACACAGTGCATCTATAGTAAACACACTGTAGATAAGCATCTGTTGCTCCAATGCTTTATTTCACCAGATTAAAACAGTGTAACATCCTACTCAGTGCATAAATGTAGGTGAGCCCACAGAAGCCCTAATGTTTTGTGCTTCCATTCACTGGCGCTTTATCACCCTGTCCGCTGGCACTTTGTTACCCTGAGTGTTTCTTTGCTTTGTTGCAGAGTTTCTTGTCATTCAGCTGTTGCTTTGTCAACACTGCTTGTGACAGGGCTGGGTAAGACCCGTCCTCCTTTTCTTATGCAGAGAGAATTAAAGTAAGGATCTGTTCCATCCTCTCTACTCTCTCACTTGTCTCTCTCTTGCCTTTCTAATTGTACAATCAGATTTTCCTTGTGGCAGCTAAGAATTTGCTACTCCAATGGTCCCACAATTTCACTCAGTCTTCTCCTTCCTTCACTTGCTGTTTCTAATCTTTTTTCTTCCTTTGTTTCTATGGTTATAAAATATATATATGAATTTGTATGTGAAACTGGGATCCTTAGTTTACAAATGTATACAATTACCTTATTGAAATGTTTGCAGCTAGCTGTTTGGGTTTATCTGGAACACAGAAGGTTAATCTTGAGGTGCATTTTGACCTCCTGGAGCTTGTTTGCAGAATTATTAACAGGAAATAAGGCTCCGAGGCATGATGTCTTAATTGGCTGCACCGGTTAAGAAGACTAATGTACTCTTCAGTCACAGGAAGGTCACTGAAAAATCCTGTTTCATTTTGTGAAAACAGGAGATGAAACTTACAAGAATAGGATGCAGAGGTTAAACTGCCAGACAAAGGCATCTTATAAAAAGAGAGCAATGTTTTGTTTGGGTGAGAGAGGGAGACACACACACACACACACACACACTCACAGACTTAAGATTTGATTTGAAGAGACTCTCAGATGAAGGGCTTTACTGCCTTTGTGAAGCCCTATCCTGTGCAACTGTATTTTATTGTTATTAATAATAAAAGGGAGCAGTACAAAATATAGACTATCAAAATATCAACACGCATTTGATCGACATCGAAATACCGATGCGCTTGATATCGACATCAAAAATATCGACATCAAAATACCGACATAATAAATACCGACTGCATCAGAATGTGAGCTGCTGCTGAACAAATGCTGCTTTTACACATCACATCAGCAGTGAGCTACTGGAGTAGTAGTAGTTAAGCAGTAAGCAGACGATGAGTATTTGCATGTGATGCTGAACGAACGCTGCCTTAACACATCACATCAGCAGTGAGCTACTGGAGTAGTAGTTAAGCAGTAAGTATTTGCATGTCATGCTGTACACTGCTGAATGAACGCTGCTTTTTACACATATGCAGCCTTCTGACTGCCATGGTGGAGACATGGAATTAAAAAGCCAATTTCTTTATTGAAGGTTTTTAAAAAAAAAAGTTTGCGTCATATGTGCATCACAGTACCAGACTGTGTGCAGTTCCTCTTAGAAACTCCTTGGAAGAACGGATTTATTTCTCCTTGATTATGTTATTTAGTTTGTCTTCGAGTGCTGCATACTTTTTCCTGATAGGTGATCTAGGAAGTCCACGTTTGATCTTTTTGTAACCCCTAGATGGCGCTATCCCAGGGGCTACTACCCCTGCCTGATTTGCCACTAACAGGTTGAGGGGCCTGGATCCAATGGCGGGTGCCTCCACCCAGAGGTCAGGGTTTGCAATAGTTAAACTAACTTGGTCACAGCCTCTGGGACACTGCAACCCCCTTTCTTCCCACTAGTGGCCCACACAATATATCAGAATTACTCTCACAGTATACACTACTCCCAGGTCTAGTTCCGCACTGGACCCCTGTGAAATGAGATACAGTGCAACAGTCACAGTACAGTACTTTAACATAGACAAATACCCCAGGCAGTATAACTTTGCTGAAACAAGCAGCTCTGATTTATTTAGGGATATAACAAGGACAGGGGAAATCAGGTTAATTAGCTTATCACTCTAATAATTCATTTATGGTTTCAGCACAGGCCTATCCTTATCAGTTACTGTCCCTGGGTACCAAGCCCTAGTGGCTAGTCCAAACCGCAGTAGCTGGTAGGGGCCCTTTACACAGAGAAAAGGAAATTAAACAGTCAGTCAGTACAGTAATTCCATTTGGATTTAATGTAGCAATTCAACAGGAGCGATCCTGAATTAGTACTCACGACCTCCAAATAAAGATAGGGTCCTTCAATGTCAGCAGGGCTCACTTGAGGCACACAAACCTCTTCACACATTTATATAAAAGAAAGCACTATACCAGGCAGGTTGCATCTGTGTCCCATCGCATTACTGCACACACCCGGAGAACACACAGCAGATTCAGTTCTGACAGACCGAGTGCAATCTCAGCAATTCTTCCAGTCTTCACAGGTGAGCCTGGTTTCTACTCTTCAGAGATCCTTTGATTCTTTCACAGGACGGATTCAGTCCTACAAGCTGCAGACCGGAACTCTGGGCCTCACACACGCTTTTGACTAAACTGCACACTGAAAAAGCACAGGGCCTTCCTTCCTTCACTGCCAAAGCTCAACTGAAACCCAACCGACAAAACCGGCTCTTCCTTTGAGTTCCTCCCAGTTCTTGACTGGATTGCTGTCATCACAATAGACTGCTGCTGTTGGTCCAAAAGGCACTGAAGTCTAAACTACATCTCCCAGAGTCACTGCCCATACAATCCTCTTGTGGCTGGCTCAGATTATGAGTCCAAGTTCTGATTCGGCCCAAGGTACCATTTTAGAGCTAGCTTACCCCACACTGATTGGTCCAGTTCAGCAGTTCAAAACTAGAATGGGGAACTAGCAGACACAGTTCTGACTGCAAAGAAAGCAGGTTAGACAAACTGTACTTTATTATTACTTAAATAATTTCTGGCAAACAGTTACATCTTTCAGATAGGTTCCTTTGCACTCCTAGACTGCAAAATGAAGTGAATTGGCAGCAGCTCGAGTGGTACTCAGAGAAGCACACAGTCCCCCATACAAATTAATTATGTCTGCAAGCAGACAGCTCTTAAAGAGACAGTACCAGAGGCTCTAAAAACACCACTGATAAATGGCTTAAATGCCAAACACTATTCAGGCTTGAGCATCAAGCAAGCTCCTGAAGTCTTTGGGAACCCCCATTTGCAGGGGGTTACACCTTCCTGGTTCTGGGAAAGTTTTGACGTCCATACAGCAAGTACTCCCATAAGTTTCAACTGCAACCATATACATTTTCATTAGCTCGCATACTGTAATCATCAGTCAATATATCATTTTACCAAGAACACATTTCTGAAACATTGCAGTACGTCACACTTTTACACAGTTTACATACACATTGTACCATAACTCAAGTCATTACCTCTTTGTACATGAAACCTGAAGAGAGGGGCCTTCCTCATCAGTTACCTTGGGGCTGGATGGGGCAAGGGCACCATACTTAGAGGGCAACAAAGTAACTTGAGTTAGCACTGATGCTCAGTTTGGGCAATGAGCTCCTGGGACACATACATCCTTTATGGACAACATTGAGAGGCAAGTCCACAGGCCTCCCAAGTGAATCATAACTGAGGTGCACCACAGGCTTTACAGCTCGACCAGTCTTTCTAGGGGGAACTGTTATAGTCTCTGCACTCTGAGCCTCATTTTCAGCATTGTCCTCACTTGTCAGGGAGTCTCTATGGGGTAGAGAGGTAGAACTTGGGGCACTTTCAGCCCAGGAGTTACAGTTTCTGAGTCCACAACATTTGGCTCGTGAGATGGAGAGCTTTCGACACTGGCAGTGGACTGTCAGGGCACTCAAAATACTCTTCTTGTTCGGTGTATCACCAGTCTGCCCTAACTCTATCATTTTCCCCTGAAAGCTCAAACAGTTCAACCATGCACAATGATTCCATTTCATCTGATCTGATGCTTTGCACTTCACTTTCTGGGAGCATTGGTCCAGGGATGAAGCTGGGGCTTAGACAGTCCAGAAGGCCCAGCTTTGTCTCCAGTATTGACTAGGGATTGCCTCAAACAATTGACTCAGTTCGTAAGAAGGATAGTATTCAAAGTCACTCTCACTTTCTTCTGATATGGACTGACAGTCATGCTCAACTGGGACTTGTGCAGGGGAACACTTTAACTTTTGCTTCTGTAGGCAGACTTTCTTGATCTTTTCTTAGCAGCAGCTCTAGTCACTGGTCCAGAGGGGGCATCTTCTGGGGGCTCAGACTCAATCAGGATTTGTCCAATGGGCAGTAAATGATTTCTATGCATTGTTTTTACATCTTTTGAATTATTCTCAGGCCTTACTTTTGTACACTGGCAGATCATCTAGTTTGCCACTACAATGTGGGGAGATGGTGCCATCTGTCAGCAATCTTGTGCTTGCCATGCAGTCCCAGATTTCAGCAATACCCCATCTCCCTCCTGGAGTTCCTAAGCCACCTTTTATCATACCTTCTTTGTTGGCCAGATTTCTTTTGGCAGCCATGGTTTGAGCCAGTTGGTACGCATGAGTTAGCTGGGCCTTTAACTTTTGCACATACTGTAAATAGTTGTCAGCTTGAACCCCATCAGAGAGACCCCCAAAACAACATCTACTGGTAGTCGAGCTTCTTCCAAACATCAGGTGTAGGGGAGAATCCAGTGGCATCACTTTGGTGCAGTTATAAGTATGTACCAGGGTGCTAATTTGTTGGCTCCATCTAGGCTTGTCCTTTGGGTGTAGGGTGCCTAGCATATCTAGCAAAGTGCGTGTTGAAATCGCTCAGGCTGTGGGTCCCCCTGGGGTGGTAAGGAGTGGTTCTGGACTTCTGACTCCCTACAGAGAAAGCATCTCTTTGATCAGACGACTCTCAAAGTCTCTCCTTGATCAGAATGGATTCTTTGTGGAGCCCCATAGTGAACAAAAAGTTTTCACAAGTACTTTTGGCCATACAGTGGATGCTTTCTGGTCTTTGGTGGGAAAGCTGGGCATATCTCAGTGAAATGGTCAGTGACCACCAGCACATTACTGATATTTCTTTGATCTGACTCCAAACTCAGAAAATCAATACAGACCAGCTCCATGGGTGCACTGGTGGTGATGTTAACAGGGGCAGCCCTGCAAATTAAGCTTTCCTGTAAGCAGCGACTACAAGTTCGATGTGTTGCTCCACATCAGCCCCATCTTAGGCCAATAGAATCTGGATCTCACCAAGTCAAGTGTTCTGTCTATACCAAGGTGCCCCATGTGGTTGTGCAAGGACCTCAGTACTGAGTCTCGAAAGGCAGTGGGCAGCACTAGTTGTTGTTTGTCTACTTGTCCCTCTGTCTACTGTTTCTCTGTATAACAGTTTATTGACAGTTTCAACTTAGGACCTTCTTTGTATAACAGTGCAGTTCTCAAATCAGTGAGCGTAATTTGGACATCTTTTCCTGCATAGAGGGCTTCTAAAGCTGCTTGATCATGGGATCGCGGGATTGAGCCTCCCTAATACTGTCATTGTCCAGCTGAGGCAGGGCACCAATGTCTATTGCAGAAAAGTGGCAATAAGCAGCAGGTATGCAATTCTCAGAGGCTCCTGCCAATCCACCTGCAGTCCACTAGCGTCCAGTGGACATTTGTTCCTCCCTGTCAAACTTCGGCAGAGTGCCCGATGTCAGGTTCTGCCAATCGGACCCAACTCATTCTGGGAACAGGCCTCCGGAGAGAGCATCAGCATCTATGTGGTCTGAGACCTGCTCGGTATTCGAGAGTATAGTCATATGTAGATAATGCAGAAAGTCACCTATGGCCAGTGGCATCCAACTTAGCTGAGGTCTGCACATAGGTCAAAGGATTATTGTCAGTTTTACTAGTATTTTAGCCCCATATAGTACTCATGGAATTGGTCACATAGCCCACTTCAAAGCTAGAACTCTAACTTATGTACGGATAGTTCTTTTCGGATGGGTCAGGCTTCTACTGGCAAAGGCCACTGGTCTCAGGCCATTCTGCTCTTGGTACAACACAGCTAACCCTTGCAAGCTAGCATCGTTGCAGGACGTAAGGTTTTCTTGGATCGGCATAGGCCAGCACTGGAGCATGGGTAAGTTGATATATGATCATAAAAGCAGTCTCACAATCAGGAGTCCAGCGGGTCCCAAATACTTACTTGGATGAAAATACACTCTTTCAGTCTTGAGGGACGCTGACTTTGGTATTTTTGTGGGTTGGGGATACCCTTGAGTAAGGTTAAGTAAAGGGTGGATCACTCTTGAATAGTCCTTGATGAGCTTCGATAATAACCACAGAATCCCAGGAATCTTTGCAGTTCTTTAGATTTTGGGCTGTGGCCAGGTGGTCAAGGCCTCAACTTTACTTGGGTCGGTCTCTATTCCTCGTGGATATATGTGTCCCACATACTTTACTGATGTTTGAAAGAATTGACACTTATCAATGGACAGTTTAAGGCCAAAGTCCTCCAGTCGGTCCAATACCTTAAATAATCTGCTTTCATGTTCCTCCAGTGAGCTGCCAAACACAATAACATCATCTAGGTATACCAGGCACTCTAGTAAGTTCATGTCCCCCACTGCACGCTCCATCAATCGTTGAAAGTGGCTGGGGCACCTGAAATCCTTTGAGGCATCCTCATGAATTCATAGAAGCCAAGCGGACAGATAAAGGCAGTCTTCTCACGGTCCTCTGGGGCCATCGGATCTGTAGTACCCATCATGGGAGATCCAGCACAGAGAACCACTTGCTCCCGCTTAGGCAGTCCAAAGCATCCTGAATGCGGGCATTGTGTACTGATCAGGATAGTCCTCGCTTAAGGTAAAGGATAATCCACACACATCCTTACTGTTCCATTCTTTTTCCTCACTACCACAATGGGGAAGCATAAGGCTTCTGGATTCTTGTATTACACCACAGCTTAACATCTCTTGCAGATGCCGCTCACATCATCTATGTCAGCAGGTGCCAGGCCGAGACCTCTCGCGAAATGGTTCGTCATGCAGCCGGATATTGTGCTCAGCTCCCTTGCGCATCCTACATCCATTCCTTTAAAGAAAACACCTGGTCTCTGGGCAAGCTTCTCACTGATCCTCACTTTCCATTCAGCTGGCAGCGGGAGTCGCCGAATCAAACAAGTCAGCGTTACTCTGTCATTCTTCCTGAACTCTTGCTGCTGGGTAGCACTGCAGTGTCTGCACAATGCACATTAGCCAGGATGCAACCTCTGTTTACTCGAATGTCTCTTCAGACACATTATGAACTTGGACCATTACCCTTCTGGCATAGCATGGGCTCTAGCGGCAAAATACTAGGCTGACCAGCAGTCCCTCTGGCAATTTTCCATCGCCTGGTGCATCCAACATTAATATTTTATTCTTAACATCCTTTCTGATACGGACCTCTCCTGTAAGGTACATCGTATTTGGCGCCAGGATCAGAGACTCCAGGATCCTTCTTCCATACAATTCCGACCGGTTCCTCTGGTTCTGTTTTTTCAGCATCTCTCTGTGCCTCATAGGCCTTCTTAATTAAAGCCGGAACTCTTAAAGCTCTACTAGTCTTTGACCCTGTTTTTCATAACACAACTGTGCCAGCCTTCCGAACATATGAGCATTTGTTCCAATCAACAAAGGGACACCATCATACAGTCCAGTGGGGACACACTAAGGCTAGGGTCTCTACTTGTTCGGCCACCCAGCCACGGAGGTGGGGAAAGACAGCCAAATTGGATATACCCGGAATAGGAGGCCTTCTTCACTTAACCCCATACATGCAGTCCTTCTAATGGTTGTAAGGGCAAGCCTGACAAATGCTTCTGATACCAATCCTGGAACATAATTGTCACTTGGGAGCCACTGTCTAATACAGCTCTTGTAGACACTCCATTCACCTTTACAGTGGTCTCCATGGAGGGACCCACTATTCTGGACCAGTCTGGAGAGGCGTAGTGGGGGCCTGGGCAACTGACCTTGCCACAAAAGGACGTGGAATTAGCATTTTTGTGCCCTCACTGACATGTCGGCACCTCTTAACCACTGATTTCTTCTCCAAGCTCTCCTGTAGCCTATATGCAACTCTTGTCAGTGTCTTTGGGACTGGCATCTTTCATGTGCCCATCTTTCCCACAATTATAGCAAAACATACTTTCTGGAGTTTGAGCTGGCCGAGGCGCCACACTGGGAGCCAGGGCGGGGTATTACTAACTGGAAACCTGGGTGCCATCTCTGTCTGCGGTGTGATAAGCATTTGGAGACATCTCGTCAGTTTCTCCACTTCCATGGTCAAGGAATTGAGTTTGGGCTGTTATCAGCTTAGGAGACATGGTGGTACCCCCACCCTCTATAGCAGATGCAGTCGGATATAGGTCAGGGCCTGACTTGCAGTGCGTGGCCTTCATAAAGGACTGTTTTTGAATTCTGGATCTCTCTCAACAGTTCGCCCCATTGTGGCATATCTTTTCCTTGTCAGAGCACTCATTGACTGTCAACCTCTGCCCCTGAACTTCACTTGATGGGTCACCCTCAGTCACTGGTCGAGCCACAGCTGTTGGTGCAGGTACCTCCGAGGTCGCTTTTCTCAACTCCTCGAATTTCTCTCATTAACTCATCATAGGAGGGTGGGGATTCCAGTCGATTTGCCAGGCGTAACTGAAGCAACAGCAGTTCTGAGAAGGGGGCAGACTTATGATTCTGTCCAGTCTGGTCTGGTCCAGTTCAACGCTGGCAAACTACCCTTTCTGAGGCATTCTTGCAACAATTTTTCCAGCCGAGATACACAGACAACAACTCCCTTGTACTGTTGTGCATTTCTTACTTCCACCATAGGTCCTCATCAGAATCTGGGCTCCCATACATTCTCCAAGGCCTCAAGATAGGCCTGTGCAGTCGCTTCAGGGTTACTGGCCGTTTAGCACGGATGGTAGCCAGGGCAGGACCTCGGAGGCTCTCACTAACCCTCTTTCGCTGGCCTTCCGAGCATTGCCATTCTAGCACTTGGGGCAAATAGTTCATCCAGGTCTCCCAGTCATCCTCCCCTTGGGGGTGGGGAGGTGCCAGAGAAGATCCTCAACCTTGGTAAGAGTCGTGACTAATGGCAGGTGCAGAAATAGAGTCTGCATTGGTTCAGCCACCATACGGGCACTGGAGCAGGAGAGGTGTTGGGGAGGAACACCCCAGGTGGCAGAATAGTTTCTTCAAGTCCTCCACAGTTTCCCTCTCCCAGCAACCATTCAGCAAATTTCTCCTCAAAAGTTTCAGATAGTGGTGGGGCTGATTCCTCCGGGTCTTTACTGTCCTTAGTTATCACTTCCAAGCAGTGAGGGCTCCTCTGGGGTAATGGTCTGTGGCACTTTGGAGCTATCTATGGGATCCTTAAACTCTACTAGGGCCAGGAAAGTGTGGGTGAGCAGATTAGCATGCCGACCCACCACCACAGGGTTTTGTAAACCTTCCACCTTGGAAAGTACTCCTGCACAGTGTCCGTATTGATACCCAGGGGATGTCCAGGATAAGCATAGCATTTTGGGGTCGATCTCCTCCCCAGTACACCACTCCACCAGCCGGCACAGTTTCTATCGGGGTACCCATTTTTCTTAACAGTGGTTCGTGAATATGGCCACTAGAGGACACACAATCCCAGCGGTGAGCCTCCAAGATGTAACCCCTAGATGGCGCTATCCCAGGGGCTACTACCCTGCCTGATTTGCCACTAACAGGTTGAGGGGCCTGATCCAATGGCGGTGCCTCCACCCAGAGGTCAGGGTTTGCAATAGTTAAACTAACTTGGTCACAGCCCTCTGGGACACTGCAACCCCTTTCTTCCCACTAGTGGCCCACACAATATATCAGAATTACCTTCACAGTATACACTTACCCCCAGGTCTAGTTCCGCACTGGGACCTCCTGTGAAATGAGATACAGTGCAACAGTCACAGTACAGTACTTTAACATAGACAAATACCTCAGGCAGTATAACTTTGCTGAAACAAGCAGCTCCTGATTTATTTAGGGGATATAACAAGGACAGGGGAAATCAGGTTAATTAGCTTATCACTCTAATAATCTCATTTATGGCTCTGTGCACAGGCCTATCCCTATCAGTTACTGTCCCTGGGTACCCAAGCCCTAGTGGCTAGTCCAAACCGTGGCAGCTGGTAGGGCCCTTTCACACAGAGAAAAGGAAAATTAAACAAAGTCAGCAGTACAGTAATTCCATTTGATTAATGTGCATCCAACAGGAGCCGACCCTGAATTAGTACTCACCACCTCCAAATAAGATAGGGTCCTTCAATGTCAGCAGGGCTCACTTGAGGTACACAAACCTCTTCACACATTTATATAAAGAAAGCACTATACCAGGCAGGCTGCATCTGTATCCCGATCGTAATTACTGCACAACACCCGAGAACACACAGCAGATTCAGTTCCTGACAGACCGAGTAATTTTCAGACAATTCTTCCAGTCTTCTACAGGGTGAGCCTGGTTTCTACTCTTCAGAGATCCTTTTGATTCTTTTCACAGGACTGATTCTAGTCCTAACAAGCTGCAGACCGGAACTCTGGGCCTTACACACGCTTTTGACTAAAACTGCACACTGAAAAGCACAGGGCCTCTTCCTTCTTCACTGCCAAAGCTCAACTGAAACTCCAACCGACAAAACTGGGCTCTTCCTTTGAGTTCCTCCCAGTTCTTGACTGGATTGGCTGTCACCACAATAGACTGCTGCTGTTGGTCCAAAAAGGCACTGAAGTCTAAACTACATCTCCCAGAGTCACTGCCCATACAATCCTCTTGTGGCTGGCTCAGATTATGAGTCCAAGTTCTGATTCGTCCAAGGCACCATTTTAGAGCTAGCTTACCCCACACTGATTGGTCCAGTTCAGCAGTTCAAAACTAGAATGGGGAACTAGCAGACACAGTTCTGACTGCAAAGAAAGCAGGTTAGACAAACTGTAATTTTATTATTACTCTAAATAATTTCTGGCAAACAGTTACATCTTTCAGATAGGTTCCTTTGCACTCCTAGTGACTGCAAAATGAAGTGAATTGGCAGCAGCTCGAGTGGTACTCAGAGAAGCACACAGTCCCCCATACAACTAATTTATGTCTGCAAGCAGACAGCTCTTAAAGAGACAGTACCAGAGGCTCTAAAACACTCACTGATAAATGGCTTAAATGCCAAACACCATTCAGGCTTGGAGCATTCAAGCAAGCTCCTGAAGTCTTTTGGGAACCCCCATTTGCAGGGGGGTTACATTTTCAATAATGTGGGCCGTTCTCTGCTCATTCATTATCTCTGTAAGAAAGCGACGTATGCCCACATGTGCAGAACTAATCAAAGCACCGAGAAGTCTGTGCCAGGCTTCAACATTGTTCTGCGTTCTTGGGAAACCGAATATGTGCTGATCATGTACTTACCACAGCTCCGGTGAAAATAGTGGTGTTCTTCAAACCAGAGTATTGTTCCGCATCCCACGGCACGCCTCCCAAGCACATAGTTCTCTCAAACCACTCCAGTACTGGTGTACAGCTCTCAGGGAAGTCTGCTTTCAGCGCCTCGAATGTTGGTGGTATCTCTTGCGGTTCAAAGAACGCTAATGCCTGCAAGTGCCTCAGCAATTGTCAGGATCTGAACCGTATGTAACAGCTAATCCTGCACTTTGTATTTTCCTCCAAATAATCTGTCCCAAATGGAAACGACAACCTTTATTCCTTGCATCTGGAAATTTCTGACCGCAGGCATTTTTGCAGCCTACTCAAAATCAGTCACAATGAACTTAGATCCAGAATTACCCCATGCTCGCCAGCAATATCGTGTATCTTGGAAGAGCCTGACATAACAATCTTGTGATTTTGCAGACATTAGGAATACACTAGTGGCAACACTCTGCTGTTGTCTGCGCTCCAACTGGTGCATGTATTGAGTACAGCTGGATGAAATAATGGGAACAGTTTTAAATGTTCCATCCATTAACCAAACCGCAGCAGCAGACAATTTTAAGATGTTAGCTTTGGTTGTAAATATCAATATGGTCTCATCAGCACAAATTGAGTGCTTAACAAGAAACAGCTCGCCATCCAAGTATTTAATGGAGTCAGGAATAGGAAGATGTTCAAGACTATTTGGTTCCGGTGGCATACTTTCTCGTTGTGCGTGTTTCACCACTTGCCTCAAGGCATGACGAGATGGCATGTTATGTCGAACTTCACTATGGATACCAGCACATTCAGCCTGTGTAATTTGGGCAGGGGCATCGTTAGTGCCAAGTGCTCGCTGCTTTATGGCAGCAACAGCTTCTGCAGCAGGTCCTTCAGTTGCATCTGGAGAGTGCTTATGCTCTGAGTTAGACTGCAAAATGTGCTGTGCTCCGACTTTAACAGTGCTCGCCCATCCTCTGCAACCATGTTTTTTGGGGGGACAAGCCCAGTAAAATAGATCACCCCTTTGCCTTTTCTTCACATATACATAACCATCCACACATAGCTTGTCATGACCCTTTTGAGAAGGGGCTAGTTTGCAAGCCTCCACCATCGACGCAGCCATCCTATTACCTTGCCAGTTCTACCAGCAGCTCAATCAGAGCTACCTGTGTGCAGTATGTGTCAGGTGGGAAGCCAGAGCAGACCAGCGATCAATTGGATTAATTAGATTAATTAGCTTGAGTGTTGAAGCCAGTAAAGCTAGTAGTAAAAGTAAAGCTTCATATGGTAAACCAAAATAAGCAGCGTTCATTCAGCATGATCCTGTGAAGTCAGCTATCTGTTACCATTCTGTGTGTAATTGATAACTACTATGTCTATGTCAGGCTGTCGGTAATTCGTTTTCATTAGTATTCATGACGATCTTGTGAATGCGTCAGTATTGCGGTGACGATATAGTGAGTGTCGAGAAATTGGGTGTCGATATTTCGTACCAGACCCTAATAAAATGCTACTTGTGAATTTTACAACTTCTCCAGGTTTGCCTATGTTTCCTGATCTATGCCTCTATGACAGTTGATGTCAGGACTGGGATTTATGCCGTGCATACTCTAAGCTAGGATTTTTGCGTACGAGTATGTAGGTACTAGACCTGGTACCAGGGAAGCATAGAAGAAAGGTATTGATCCTGTAACAGCAAGCCCAGGACTGATTACCAAAAGAAGAACGGCAGTCAAATTAGAAGCAGAAACAAAAGTTCAAACTGAGACTGTATAGCTGACACCAATGATGGAAGAAGAAGAAGAACAGGCAGGGACAGAACCTAAAAGTATGTCTGCCTTCTTCAAATGGTGGGCTGTACAACAAAGACAGAATGAGAAACAGAGAATAAAAGAGATGCAGCATCTAGAGGCACAGAGAAGAGAAGAGATGTAGTGACTAAGGAAACAGAGAAGAGAAGAGATGCAGTGACAACAGCAGCAATGGCTGGATGCCTTGCAAGCTATCAAAGCTGGAGCATCTGGTACAGGTCCAACAGATCAACAAAAACACAAACAACTTAAAGACATTATACTGTACTTACAAAGTTGTGTCCTCAGATGATATTGAAGTATACCTGACAGCTTTTGAAAGGGTCCCTGGAGTCTGCCAGTGGCCAAAACAGCAATGGGCAGTCAGGTTGGTACCTTATCTGACAGGTAAAGCCCAACTTGCTTAAAGCAAAATGGATGCTGTGTAGTCAGAAAACTATGACTTTGTGAAAAGTTAAATCCTTAAAAAGGTATGACATCTCTGGAGAGACCTACAGGCAGAGATTCTGGTCCCTGAAGTACAACTCAGCCGACAATCCTCGAGAAGCCTTTTCCTGATGACTCAGAGAACTTTCATTAAATGGTTTCAACCAGAGGGCAAACAGTCCCAAAGATTATCGACATATTTGCAGTGGAGCACCATCGACATCCTTCCTACAGACTTGCAGCTTTAGGTAAAAGAACACCAACCAGAGAGTGGGGAAAAAGGCATTTCTTTGGCCGATTATCAGACGGCCAGACAGATACTGCAGCAATGAAGTAACAGCCAAGGAACAGTACGACCCCCTTTTTCCCGATTTAACTCCAGATCAGATAAAAACTCTCCTGGGGTAACAAATCTGCACCCAAATACTTTATTTGCTATAACTGTAATAAGCCAGGCCATACTGCAAGACACTGCCATGAAAATAAGGAGGGTGACACAGGAGAAAATTTGGCCTTAGCAAATTAGTGCAAGTGTTTAACAGATGTCTAGGTGGGCGTTAAGACTATGAAGGAACTTACAGATTCGGGAAGTAGGCAGACCCCAGAGCATGCTGAAGTTCTAAGAAAAAACTGTACAAAAGGACCAGGTACTGGGGTCATATGCACCCACAGGGACACTTGATACTATCCCACCACCCAAGTGACTCTGAATATTAGTGAGGTGTCGCACCAAATTAAAGTGGAGGTAGTCTCTAACTTACTATACTTGTGATTTTTGGAAAAGACTTTCCAGGATTTGTGAAGTTAATCACAGATGGAGTAAATCCTGCTGTATCAGCAGCTGTGATAACAAGACCACAGGCAAAGAAATTCTCAGATGTTGCAGACCCTCCCTTTTGGTGACTTTGAAATGGACCTGTTTGAGCCCAGGTCTGGAAGTCCAGGAAAGGAAGAAGACGCATGAAAAACCAGTGGCAACAAAAGACTGATGGACATAAGGGCTTAATGTATGAAAATGCTGAAACTACATTGATGACTGCGATTTTGTTTCTGAGCAAACTTGCTATGTTTGTCTCCGTTATTTTAAGCAGCTGGGGGTGAAACAATCTAATGTTTAAAAAATGTAATGGGCTACCGTACAGAGTCTGGGTTACTCCTGAGATGCAGGAATTGATAGAACAGTTGGTCATACCAAAGAACTATAGAGTTGAGTTCTTACTAATAGCATGTGCTAGTCCTATGGCTGGTCACTCAGGAAGGGATTGCACCCTTGCCAGGCGATTGTACAGATTTCGCTGTCCTGGGATTCATGAGGATGTTGCCGCCTATTGCAGTTCTTGTGCTGAATGTCAGAAAGTAGCCCCAGTGACTAAAAAAAGACAAGGTGCCCCTGCCCTTGATTGATGTACCTTTAGGGAGAAATGCAGTGGGTGTGGTTGGCTCCTTAGACAAAAGTAAGAAGGATATTCGATTCATTTTGGTAGTATGTGACTATGCTACTTGATACTCAGAGGCAATTTCAGTGGATACTGTTACACTGCTCATGGCGTTGCTTGCTGCGTGTGTCTCACGATGTGAACTTACAGCTCTGCCCAGCCAAGGTATATGGGCATTGTATGTGTTTTCCTCTTTGTTGCTCCTTCTGCCTACTGATTTTGCTTGTAGTCTGTTGTTATGACTGGTTAGAGGTCTTGTCCACTACTCTGACCTTTCTCTTGCTTTTTACTGTGGTACTGCTTGAGAATCCCTAGAGGAGCGGAGAATGAGAGGGGACATGGTTGGAACCTACACGTACCTCACAAGAGTGAACAGGGTTCAAGTGGAGGGTCTGTTTCAGAGAAAGGAAGGCACTAGAACAAGGGGGAATGCAATGAAGCTAAGAGGGGGAAGTGTATGAGACATGTTTGGAAATACTTCTTCACGGAAAGGGTGGTGGATGAATGGAACAGCTTGCCAGAGGAGGTAGTGGAGACAAAGACTGTGGGGAGTTCAAGCATGTGTAGGATAGGCACAAGGGCATATTAGGTAGAGGAATGGGGGAGGAGGGACAACTATGATCAACTAAGGTCAGTGATGAAGAAATAGCAGGACAAGGGCCAGACTGGTTGGGCCTAAAGGTCCTTTCTGCTGACAAAATCTGTGTTTCTGTGTTAATCATTCTACAGGTGTGGCTCAGTGGAGGAGATATCCTCAAAGAAGATCGTTCGGTGACCTACCATAATAATAGATCTTCGAGAGAATCTCCTTCATTGAGCTATGGCTCACCATTCCGTCTTCCCCCTTACTTGCGGGTGGCATAATTTGAGTGGGGGTTGGTACTGGTTCAACACAATTCATCTTCTTACTCTTCTGCCTTTTACGAGGTTTACTGTTCTCTTGTCTGGTTGATGCTCCTGTTGACTGGTCGTCAAAAGGGTTGTATGTGTATATGAGGTTTTCCATTCTTCCCATCCATCAGGCATGACTTTGTACATGTCTCCTGCAAGTGAAATTAACTAAGTAGGTAGGAGCTACCCATGTGTTAATAGGCACCGAGGATGCATGTCACCTAAGGTCTCAGCTAGGCAAATGTTTCTGAGTGGGCTTTGATGTGTATAGCATCTAAATTTCATGGTATGGTTCAGTGAAGGAAATTTTCTTGAAGTTGTACTATTGTAACATAGAAACATAGAAGTTGATGGCAGATAAGGACCACAAGGCCCATCCAGTCTGCCCATTTCTTTTTCTACCTTATAAATGTGCCATCAGCCTTTGCTCTGTTAGTGGCCTATCTATTCATACTCATCTGTATTGCTCCCTTATGCCTATCCCATGCTTGTTTGAAGCCCTACACTGTATTCATAGCCACCACTTCCTGAGGTAGGCCATTCCATGCATCCACCACCCTTTCTGTGAAAAAGAATTTACTCACATTACCCCTTAACCAGTCTCCCTCTAATCTCATGCTGTGTCCTCTTGTCCTGCTATTTTTCTTACAGTATATTGAAACATGTTAGACTATGTCACCTTGTTAATGCCCTCTAAGGTGTTTGGAATTTTGATCATATCACCTCTTCCTCCTTTGCTCAAGGGTATACACATTGAGTCTGCTAATCTGTCCTTATATGTCTTCTGATGCAGTCCATGCACCATTTTGGCTGCCCTTCTCTGGGCTGATTGTCGCCACTTAGACTTCAGCAAAGCTTTCGACACTGTTACATGAAACATAGAAGTTGATGGCAGATAAGGACAGTAAGACCCATCCAGTCTGCTCATTTCTTTTTCTACCTTATAAATGTGCCATCGGCCTTTGCTCTGTCAGTGGCCTATCTATTCATACTCATCTGTATTGCCCTTATGCCTATCCAATGCCTGTTTGAAGTCCTGCACTGTATTCATAGCCACCACTTCCTGAGGTAGGCGCTCCATGCATCCACCACTCTTTCTGTGAAAAGGAATTTCCTCACATTACCCTTAATCGGCCTCCTCTAATCTCATGCTGTGTCCTGTGATTTCAGGTCATCGGTGAGGATGATGCCCAAGTCTCTTTCTTCCTTTGTGACTGCCAGCAACTCCCTCTCAACCTATAGGTGGCTTCAGGTTTCTCTTCCTACGTGCATGATGTTGCATTTCTTTGCATTAAATTTCCAGTTGCCACTCTTCTGACCATTTTGCTAGTTAATCCAGATCTCTTCTCATTCTGTCCACCCCATCAGGATCATCTCACTCTGTTGCAGATCTTGGTGTCATCTGCAAGGCTCAGGGTGGATCAGAAGTTGGTCAACTGGGTGGCAAACTGGTTGACGAGCAGAAAACAGAGAGTGGGGGTAATGGTATACAGTCAAAAGAGATGCAGGTCACAAGTGGGGCACCTCAGGGATCAGTCCTAGGGCCAGTCCCTTCAATATCTTCATTAGTGACATTGTAGATGGACTAGAGGGTAAGGCTTGTCTGTTTGCAGATGACACCAAGATCAATAGGGAAGCGAAACCCTGAAGCCACCTATAGGCTGGGAGGAGAGTTGCTGGCAGTCACAAAGGAAGAAAGAGGCTTGGGCATCATCATTACCAATGACCTGAAATCATCCAAGCAGACCTGTAAAGCGGTAGGTAAGGCTAGGGGGATGTTAGGGTGTATTAGTAGGGGTATCACAAGTCATAAGAGGGAGGTAATAATCCCTGTTTACAAGACACTGGTTAGGCCCCATCTGGAGTACTGAGTGCAGTACTGGAAGCCACACCTTCACAAGGACATTAACCAAATTGAGGCAGTCCAGAGAAGGGCAACCAAAATGTTGCAGGGACTGCATCAGAAGACATATGAGTACAGATTAATGGAGCTCAATATTTATACCCTTGAGCAAAGGAGGAGAGAGATGATGTGATCGAGACATTCAAACACCTTAAGGGCATTAACAAGGTAAAGAGTCTAACATGTTTAATTATAAGAAAATTAGCAGGACAAGAGGACACAGCATGAGATTAGAGGGAGGCCGATTAAGGGATAATGTGAGTAAATTCTTTTTCACAGAAAGGGTGGTGGATGCATGGAATGACCTACCTCAGGAAGTGGTGGCTATGAATAAAGTGCAGGGCTTCAAACAGGCATGGGATAGGCATAAGGGAGCAATACAAATGACTATGAATAGATAGGCCACTGACAGAGCAAAGGCTGATGGCACATTTATAAGGTAGAAAAAGAAATGGGCAGACTGGATGGGCCTTGCTGTCCTTATCTGCCATCAACTTCTATGTTTCTATGTAACAGTGTCGAAAGCTTTGCTGAAGTCAAGGTAGGCGACATCAACTGCTCCCCTTTGGTCCACCACTCTGGTTATCCAGTCAAAGAAATCTATGAGGTTAGTTTGACAGGACCTTCCTTTTGTAAACCCATGCTGTCTTGGATCCTGTACCCCTATGGATTCCAGGTGTTGCACAATCCTTTCCTTAAGGACTGCCTCCATAATCTTGCCCACTACTGGGGTAAGACTGACTGGTCTATAGTTCCCTGCCTCCTCTCTGCTACCACTCTTGTCGAGCGGGATCACATGAGCCCTTCTCCAGTCTTCTGGGACCTCTCCTGTGCTCAGACTCACTAAAAGTTCTGCTAATGGCTCTGCTAGTTCTACCCTTAGCTCCTTCAGTACCCTGGGATGTATGCCATCAGGTCCTATTGCCTTTTTCACCCTGAGCTTAGCAAGCTAGGGAGCACATCAATTCGCTCCCGATAATTTGCTCCCTGACAACCCGCTCCCAACAGTTCACTCCCTACTAGCTCACCCCATTCCTTTTTTGCTCCGTGTCTTTTCACTCCCTGATCACTACATAGTAGCTGAAAACATTACCTGGATAGCAAATGCACAGAAATACACTTTTGAAAGATAATTCAGCAACCCTAACAATGGTAGCAAAGTGCAGAGATATTGCAGTTGAAGGAATTGTTTTAACTTGCATCTCCATACCAGCAAATTACCTCTGCTAGCATGTGAAGTGAGACTGCAGCACAAATCCTTTTTCAGCAGTGTGACTTGTTGGACAGCATTATACACCTGCGGTTAGAACTGTCAGCTTTAGTAATAAACTGTTTTTGCCATCAGCTCCTGTGTTCCATAACAGCCGCCATGTGTTCACCAGTCCCCTCACTAACCCACCAGATCACCCAATAGCAGGGGTGGCATTGCTGCTGGGGGTGGTGCCTTACACTTTTCAAACACCAGCTAACTGAGGTGGTGGCATCAAAGTGGTGGTGGCAAAGTGATGGTGCTAAGTGCAGCTGAAGGAGTATACCAGAGCGTGGCGGCACTTGTGCATCTCCTATTCCATCGGTCCACTTTGCTGCTGTTCAGCTGTTCAAGTTCAAGTTTCAAGTTCAAGTTTATTGCAGGAAAACTCCATTGAGCAAGCTCATTCACAAAGAGGTCCTGTGACATAAACACATAAAGTACAAACACAGATAGGTAATAACAGTATATACATGAAATGCACGTTACATGATACAGGCTGGATATACATACAAGGGTACCACATAGGGTGACCGCAGGTGGTAAACATTGATATGAGACAGGGAAGCGACTTACAGGTTGCATACTGATAAATGAAACATGATGACTGGTGTGTGCAATACATATACAGTATTTTGGCAGCTAGAACAAACAGTCTACAACTGATATGGGGGGGAGGAGTGATTTGATAGAGTAGCAGTGGAGCGTAAGCAAAGATAAAGCCAGGAGTAGAAGGGGAAGGGAAAGCAGTTAATATGACAAATCAATTATACCTTACCAGTGGATAAATATGGCACACATGGGGAAGGAAGAGACTTAATGACAGTTACAGGTGTCTTTTATTTTGGCTGAACTTAGCGATTTGTAGAAGTTTATTGAAACTGTGCTAGTTAGTTTCAGTACGGTTTGTAATTGGTTCCAAATGGAGGGAAGGGCATATGCAGTAGCACGCTTACTCAAAGGAAGTCCGTCCTTGGTATGTCAAGCATAATAAAGTCAGATTTTCTTAATCTAGTATGCACTATGTGAGATACTAATAAGGGAAGAGAGATAGCTTGGCAATTTCTGCAGGAGCAGTTTAAGAGTCCATAGCCCAGCATGGAGCAGGCGTCTAGTAGTAAGGGATGTCCAACCAACAGCTGCATATAAGTCACAGTGGTGCGAACGGTAAGGGGAGTTGGTAATGAACCGTAACGCACGGTGACAAAGGATGTCCAGTTTACTTAGATTTGCAAGAGTGGTGGAGAGTGGCTGAGCCCAGACTGTTTCCTGCTCCCTGCCTGTTGTAGCTATAAGCAAGATCGGTGCAAACTAGGGTCCTTGCCTGACATGGGAATTACAGAAATGCTAGCGTATTTCCATGAGGGGGTGTTGAGTACCCCCTGCTGTACTGAGCTATAAGCCTACAGCAGATGTGGAAGCACACTGTTACAGCACAGTGGGAGTGAGTGGGAGCGAATTAACGTGGAGTGTGATTAGTGGGCGTGAATTGAGTCTGGAGCGAAAAGTCAGGAACGAAAATACGTGGGACGAATTGACAGGAGCGAATTGACATAGACCCAGCAAGCTCTTGTAGGACCCTTTCTTTTGTGAAGGGAGTATTGCTCACCTCCCTTCCCCCTGTGTCCATGGTACTGAGCTGTGGGCCCTGCCCCACCTTTCTTCAGTAAATACTGAGCAAAAGTATCTGTTTAGGATATATGTCTTACAGGGTCCTCCCACATGCCCCCTTTTCTCCTTTGAGCTTAGCAATACGCCCTCTGGACTTTCTCCTTTCACTAATGTATGTATTGAAAGTCTTGTCACTTTCTTTTACTCTTCGTGCAAGTTTTTCCTCAGTTTGGGACTTTACCTGCCTTACTGCCTTCCCTGCTTCCTTAGGGCAGTTTGGTATGCATCCCTATCTTCCTCCCGCTGTGTTCCCTTATATTTCATGAATGCCAGCCTTTTGGCTCTGACCTTTCTTACTTGTATTTGAGAACCAAAGTGGTTTCCTTCTTCTTTTGCACTTCCTTTTCTGTCTAACACAATGGAATGTTGTTTCAATTATTGCATCCTTAATGCTTGTCCACCTTACCTGTACCCCTCACCTGTGTTTCTTTCAGCCAGGGCTAGCTTAACTCTGTTGGCCATCTTATCAAAGTCAGCTCCTCTGAAGTCCCATGTTTTTTCCTTGAATGGGGTGATTTAGTTGTAGTGGCCAAACTGAACCATACCATGTGATGGTCACTGGCCCCCAGGTGACCTTCTACCTGGAGATCTGTGATCCCTTCCCTGTTAGTCAGTACTAGATCTAGGATAGCTCTGTCTCTTGTGGGTTGTTGTACCATTTGTTTGAGGCCCTTCCCCTGCAAGGAATCCACCATATGTCTAGTTCTGGCAGATATTCCTGCTGGTATTGACCAATCTGTATCTGACATGTTGAAGTCTCCCTTTATCAGAACCTCCCTTTAGCTGTCATGTTTTGTATATCTTCTAACAGTAATGTGTCTGTGTCCTCCCCCTGGTCTGGGGGCCTGTAGACAACCCCAGTTCTTATGGCTGTCCCATTTCCTGTTTCCAGGGTGACCCACAGTTCTTCTGGCTCCTTATGTGTATTCTGAATTTCTGTAGCTTTGATATTTTCATTGACATACAGGGCCACTCCATCCCCACTTTTTGCACCTCGGTCTCTTCTGAACAGTACATAGCCAGGTACTGAAGTCTCCCAAGTGTGGTTACTGGTAAACCACGGCTCACTAATTGCTACTATGTCCAGTTTAGCCTCTGACATTATTGCCTGCAGGTCTTGGATCTTATTTCCCAGGCTGTGAGCATTTGTGCACATGATTTTCCATTGGCCAGATTTCAGTGTGTTAGTTGTTGGGTGAGGTCTGGCATTTGCCCTGTGTGTCGTATGGGGAGACGGACCTTTTTTCTTACCTGGTGATGCAAATGAACTGCAAACATGCTGAATCTCTGTTTGCCACTAGCTGGGGTGTTCTTCCCATTTGACGTATGGGATGCTGCACCTCTCCCATTTGCTAGTTTAATATTCTGCAAAGACGCCAAACTTCTGCCCCAATGCACTGACTCCTCCTTAGTCAGATGCAGTCCATCAAATTTAAAGAACTTCGCCCCCAGAACTGTTGCCAGTTCTCTACAAGTCTGTGTCCTTTTTCTGGCACCAGCCCTGAGCCACTAGTTTAGTCCCCTATCTCCCATTCTCTGACCTTCCGTCCATCCACCCCCTCTGCCAGACTGGCAGGATCTCAGAGAAGGAGATACTGGATGAAATGGATGATAATTTGTCACCCAGCCTGGTCAGGTGTTCCTTGGTCTCCACAACTGACCAGCTGGTGAGATCATTAGTCCCTATGTGTACCAGGACGTCAATGTTTTCCCTTGCTTCCTGAACAGTTTTAGAAAGGTGATCAGTGTCTCTCCACGCTGATGTACCTGGGAGACATCTGATCATTACCCCTGGCTGGAGATAGGTATCACCTCCCAAATCATGGAGTCTCCAATGATCAGAAGTTTTTTTGGAGTTCCTTTTTGCTTTTTTTGTTTTGGTTCCTGATTTGAGCGAGTTTTGTTGTGCTAACTCCTGTGCTGCAGTGTCCTGCTCTGCAGTGTCCTCTGCCCCTTTGTTTGATTTCAGAGATCAAGGCAGATACCTATTTGTAGTGTTTATATGGTTTTTGGAGGTAATATGTTGGAGAGCACCGAGTGATGGGGCACCTGATTTGCCCCTCCTAAACACCTGTCAGCTTTCCTGACCAACTACCCTCTGCAGTTGAGGTTCTTCTGTAGGATGTTGGGGAAATGGCGGGTGGTTCTTATAATGTATTTCCTCTTGAATATGAAATTTGAGGCATGCAATCTCTGCCCATGCTGCCTGGAACTGAGCCCTAAGATATCCAATGGCCCAGTGTGCAGGTCAATGTCTTAAATCCTGCTAAGACTGTCCTCCAACTTTGGAAACAGTGGCAAAATAAGTAAACGTAGAATGCATTACTTCATAGAGAATGATTAACCTGTGTATAGCCTGCTCACTAAGAGTGTACAGATTAGCACTGTTCAGGCACTCAAAGCAAGGCTGGAGAAATTCCTGAGGGAGAATGGCAGAGTGTTATACAGCAACAGTGGCAGTCATTGAGCTGTTAAGCCTGAATGTGTGTCCGTGATTGTACTCAAACTGTGAACAGTCATTGCCATGTGGTGGTGGTCTGGCATGGACAAGATTAACCATTAGTCCCTACCACCATCTTTGTAACTCTCTCAGTGTATATTCTGTTAGATACTGTCCTACCTCTCATCCTTTGTCACTACAGTGAGGACACGGACACTCAAATGAGGGACACTAACCCTTATAATAAAGACACATCCTCATACATACAAGCTCAGATCACAGTGGAAACTATTGTGTTTACTTGTACAAAATTGATTTTTTATTTAGCATCTTTCAATATTAAAAGATTTCTGCTTTAAAGGTTGAATTTACTGCACAGTCCCTGTGTGGGGTAAAGTGAGGGACAGCCCTTATTAATGGGGACAGTTGAGAGGTATGGATACTGTATATGTTTACATTTAAAGGTAGTATTTGTAACGCTTCATGCTTATAAATTACAGTCCTAATGACTTGAGATAAACACATAAATCTGAACACTTTTTCTATGGGGGGGGGGTGTACTGGCTTCTGTGCAAGCCCCATAAACTGGGTCAGCCTGGGGGCCAGGCACTTTGTAGAGTCAAGATGTTCAGCTCCCAGGATGGGAGGGAGTGGCTGACGCGGCTGTCCACCCCCCCCCCACTTTAATCCAGTCACAGAGTTGCATTGCTGTTTCCTTGAAGGTAGCTGTCCACTCCTGTCCGAGCTGAAGAAAGGATGCGGGTATAGTGGCTCAGATTGTCAAGGCAGGGAGCTGTGGGAAAAGTGTAACAGAAAAATCAAAAGTAACATAATACTTCATAAAATACTGCCAATTTCACATCACTTTTCCCCTAATTGTCCATTTTCATACCATTAAAACTGTATTATCATAGACACTGTAGTTAAACGTTATAGATAATTGTTTTTCTAAATTACTAATTTTAAGCATGTAAGGCCCAAAATGTAGACACATTGTGTCTTACTTTAAAGAGGATAACTAAATCAGCACGTCCAGGAAACAAATGGCAGTGCTGAATGGGGCAGCCAGCCCCAACAAAACAGCACACAAATCAAATCCACACTGGGAACCAAAAAAAGGAATCTGAAATCAACAAACAGTTAAGTAAGTCACATTTATTACACAAAGACAGCCTTAATATCTTAACATCAGCCCTGGTGCTTTGATCATACATTGCTCTTGTCAGGGGCTTTTGTCACTTAAAAAAGAATAGTGATATGTTTTACAAAATAATGCAACCGCAGTGTTACACCTTCTTGTACCGTCCTATGTTATTTTAACTGTACTGTGTGGCAGATATTATCCTTCCCCAAATATTAACTCTGATTAAATATGTAATAATTTTACTTGTTTCTTTACTCTTGTTTTATCAGGAATTGCTATGTAATTAATACAGTAATTTTTCTTTGGTCTTGGGATCAGACAGTTTCTGAAAAGAGTCTGATGAAAGCACCCTCTTCTGTAGAATAAATGCCACGCTGTAAATTGGTACTGTGTAGTGAGTATATTGTATGCAGTTGTACTGCAGAATTTGGGGAAAACTAGTCTTCTTGTTTTCTTTGCAGCTTCTACAAAAGCAACAAGAAATAGAAAATATGATGAACGTGATATTTAAAGGTGCTTTTCTACAGAGATATCGGTAAAGATCATTTTAATAATATAGCATGAAAAGTTGTCGTAACCTATGTGTTGTACTTCAAAAATGCTAATTTCCGGCCGGGGGGAGAAGGCTGAGCGTCTGTAGGACTGCTCGCCTTCTCCAGGGAGGGAGGGGGGATGAGGTTTGGAGCTTGACTGACCCCAGGCGGAGGCCTGGAGTACAGCAAGGGCCTGACCAGTACAGGAGGGTTGGGCATGCCAGACGTCAGTGGAGCTCTGTCTTGACGTCAGGGCGCATGGCACACCCAGAGAACAGGGGAAAAACACCTCTGTCGCTCCAGGTAGATGGAGTGCCAGCGCAGACCTCAATGGTCCCCTGCCTGTCCCACACGGCGGCCCAGACGAGGTTATGTTAGTTCAGGGTGCTTGGCCCCCACCTCGTCCCCAGCTGGGGGGTAGATCCAAGGCTACATGGGGGGACCACCATGGGGCTCCAGGCACGGAAGGAACCGAGGCAGACGTCAGGCGGAAAAACAGTAAGTTCAAAAAAATAAAAATGCAAATTTTCAGATCATCCCAGTGGCATGAAGGGTTGAGGATCTGCACGCCACACCTCCTGTCATGCCAGTGAACCAGGGGTGGCAGGGAGATGATTGAGCATCTAGTGACTGCTCCCCCTCTCTGAGGGAGGGTGGGCAAGCTGTGCCACTCACTGTACTGCCTCTGCATTGAGGCATGGTGGTAGGGCAGCAGATGCAACTTCAGATGGGGACTGTCGATGGCAGGCAGGTGGTACGTGTGTGCCTCTATGCATATTCTGGCATCGTTGCACGCCACCAATGTTGGGGACCAGAAAAGTGGAAAAAGGGTCCGGAGAATGACGCTCACCCTGCTTCCCATCCCTTGCTACCACCTGAGATCCCTGCTTGTCTCTATGTCATCTCAGGGTGGGGGGGGACAGCCTCCCATAACCTAGCCTCAGACATTGGGGAGGCAAGCATTTTGAGTTGGGGCCAGGGGGGCATGTGCCAGCTCGGGTTGAAGCGTGTGGAGAGGGCCGCCCCATAGGTAAAAACCTGGATGGGAAAAATGAAAATCTTCTTCAAGGATATCTCCATCTATTGAACCACACCTGTAGAACATGGATACTGCCAATGTCAGGACCACTCGGAAACTTTTTGCCTAATAGAGCCCACCCACAGTGAGACGTGAAATCTGAGCCCAAGCAAACTGTAGCTCTGAGTGCAAAGCAGTGTCCTTAGGCTCTGGCAGGAGGGACCTAAGGTTGTTGTCTTGGTTGGCTTCATTCTGTGGCTTTTGCTCCCATCTGATAGGAAGGGTTTACACAGCTTGCAAACTGTCGGGTTAAGGGTATTGCAGGACCTCTTTGGGAAATTGGGAATAAGTACAGTAAGTAAAGAAGGTTTTAGGGAGAATCATAATAGGTGGAAAACTGTAGCCCTGCTAGCCCAAGCATGGTGTGAGTCCCACCTCCCAATCAAACTTGCTCCACCCAGGTCTTGTAAATCTTACCCAGAATCAATCTTCTCTGTGTAGTCCTACTTGTGGCTCTAAGCACATGGTGCTGAAGCCCCAAAGGAGCAAATCTTTCAGCCATGGGGCCGGCTACTTACTGCTTCTGGTGGCCGTACCAACAAATGTTTAGTGCTACATGACTGCCAAAAACATTCCCAGCCTCCCTCAACTACCCCAGTTTTGATCTTTCAGCTGTTGCCTGCATACCTTAGGAGTGAATCGTCACTCCGTTCCTCAACTGTTCGTCTTTGTATCATTGCCATTCTCATTGTATTTCTTTCAGTGGTGCTGAAGTCGTTGAAGAAGAAGGAGGATAAGCGAGGCCCATTTTTCCGTGGGTTCCCATGTGGCAAGCAGATTAGTACCAAGACTGGCATCCCATGTGCTTCTCCTGTTTGGACCAGGCCATGCTATTGACTTCTGCAGTGCCTGCTTTTTCATGGACCTCTGCATGTTGCAAATCCATGCACTGAATTGGGAACTTCCACCTTCTACTTACAGAGGCAGGCTTTAGTCCAGGAGTTCCCAGGAAAGGATGTTTGGCCCTTTAGCCATGTCCCTTCACTACTCTCTCAAGTTAGTCAAGGCACAAGGCTCTCAGCCCCCCATGCTAAAATTGAGCCGGTGTTCTCTGTGGTAATACTGGGTGGGCAGCTGACTCCTTCTAGGCTGTTGGCTGCAAACCTACCACAGTCTGCTCTCTCTGAGCAGTAGCCGACCCCGGAAATGGGGTTGAGGCTTTTGGCATTGTCCACTCCAGTGGACTTGTCGATGCCTACTGAAGATGTCATCCCAAAAGCAAGAGCGTTAGTAACAGTGATGCTGAGCCAGTTTCTGACACCTTTCATGGTGTCAGTATGAGGCCAAGTGTCGGCTCCGGTGACAGAGCTTGTCTGGACATTGTACCTGATCTTGGTGTCGCACTAGATACCAAGGAAAGTAGCACCAGATGCGACTCTGATATTGAGTCAATATTGATATCTAGATTGATGCTGAGGAGGATCGTGGTGCTGGGGAAGAGGTCACTTCCGAGGTCTGTGACACTAGCAGTTCTGACTGGGAGTCAAACATTGACCCTGATACAGAGCTTTCTCCTCCGTCCTTTCCGGATGCTGATACTGGATGTGGGTCAGGTCTGCCTAAGTTGCCCATGCCACAGTGGGAATTCCCCACTCGTTTGGGGGTCTCCACCCATGGCCACCATCCTGTCATCTCTTCCATTGTAAGAGTGGCAGTGATGGTAGACTCCATTCTATCCTCCTCTTGTGGGAAGTTGTGGCCAGAACCTCGAGACCTTTGCTGAGGTGTAGACTCAGTAGGTCAGCAGCCAGAGCCACCCCTGTTTAGAGAGGTATTTTGGCAATACGTGGATAGGCTTCCAGTGTATTTTAACCATGTGAGGCCTCTCACGTGGGAGCAATACTGAGCTTGGGTGGGTACCATCAAGTCGTGGTATAGAGTCTGTAGATTTGAGTTCAGGGGCCCTGTCCTTATACCCAATCCAGCTGGGGTCTACATCTCTTCTCACTTGACATCCTCATCCGAGGACTACTAATCATCCCTCCACTTGACCTCTTCTGCTGAGTACATTCTGTGTCATCGATTACTGGGGGAGGTGTAGCAGGCATTAGATCTACAGGCCTACACCAGCTGTGATCTGGTTGCCCTGCCATTGTGACTCCTTGGGATCCCCAACACTGACACCTGTGTCTTGCCATCATGGCCCAGAGCCACGGTGGAGGCATCAAGGGCTGTGTGGAGATGCCCTTGTTCAACCTCTCCCACCAGCAGGATCTCCACAACTAGTATCGTGCATCCACTGGATCAGTAGGTGCAATACCTAACCCCTTTTCGAGGCTTCTTGTGTTGCTGACCCACACTGGTTCAGAGCACCCTAGATGTGACCATCCTCCCAGTCTTGACTAACAAGGGTTTCATTCACTGAGAAGAAAGGTTTTAAACTCAGCAAATTCAGCGTTGTGCATTGCAGCACATCAGGCTCACATGACAGCATTTGGCCGCCACCTGCGGAAGCAGCTGCACACTACGCTCCCCGCCATGCCAGGCTGTACGTTAGTCAGACAGGCCACTGACATTTCTGTTAAGGGTCCGGAGACTGGCACGTAGCAACTGAGGGCATCTCATGGTATGGTGTGGTAACATTTTATTCTTATTCATAACAATATGAACAGCAACAGAATAAGCTCCATTAAGTGTAAACTCATTTTCAAAGAGGTCCGACATGATGCGAGCAAGGTGGTCTCCTGGCTAATCAGATCAGCCATCTGTATCAGACAGATGTCATGGCTTCACCTTGCACAACTGGTACCACTGGGCCAGCATAAGGTGCTAAATTCACAGTACCAAGTGGCTAATTTCTTCTTCCCTTGGGTCAGGCGGCAGTTGTCTGGGGACCCTCCTGCTTCTGTATCTTAGAGACCACCTCCTCAACTTGACCAGTCTCTGATCCCTCCAGACCAGTAGAGCCCTCTCCCCTCTCAGGAGTACAGCACCATGCAGAGGGCCCTTGCTATTCCATTGCATCAGCATGAGTAGGCTCCTTCCTCGCTGTATAGAAAGCTTGGGACAATGGACCCATGAGTGTGACTTTATAGAGAAGATTGATTTTGGTGAAAATAGAAGAGCGATGTATTTGCCGTAACTGAGGATCTTCTAGAATATCTTCTTCATGGGGTACCACGACCTGCCCACCATCCCCTCTTAATCTCTAGCGCCAACAACATAGACAGTGATGGCCGAAGAAGACAGTGGTTCATCCAGTCTGCCCGTAGTACCCTATCAAACCACGGGACCTATTATCCTTACAGGGTACTAGCTCTTACTGTTTACCTCCCTGTTCCTCTCCATACCACTACAGCTGCCCTGAGTAATTGCTATACACTCTGCCCCTGTCTTGCATGAAACAATTTATGGTTTTGGCACCCAACACATCTGCTAGCCGTGGGTTCCATGGACCTACCACTCTCTGTAAAATAATACTTTCTCACATCCTTTTTGAACCTCCTCCCCGACTGCTTCCAATTGTGCCCCAGTGTTCTTGAACTGTTACTCATGCTAAATAGTTCCTTGAAGTTTACCTTGTTAATTCCTTTTTTTTTTTTAATATGGGGACATTTTTTTCCCCAACTGATGGCAAGGCTCAGTGGCAGCGTACCAGCCGTCCGTTCCATTCCCCCTTGCAGGGATCACAGGGCATGGCAAGGGGTGTGGGTTTTTCCATGGTTACAGAAGTAGCTACGGGAAGTCCTAAACCCACCCCAGAGGGCACCGGCATGAAGGACCAAGGTCCAGGTGGGAAACCATGCGGAGACACTGCTTCTGCCTAGCACCTAACAGCACCCTCCCATCCTGACACTGTCCACTGGTCGGATCGGTGCCCAACCCTGTCCTGGAGAGGAGAGCTGCCTGACGGCAGCTTAGTCCAGCTCCTCCCCTCCCCCCAATAATCCCCTGACAACTTGGGCTTGTTCTCGAATCTGGATCGCCGGTGCAGTGCGAGGTGTTCTATCTAGTACCTCAACCCTCAGCACCACTAGGCTGGTTACCTTGTTAATTCCCTTCAGGAACTTGAAGGTCTTTATCATATCCCCTCTCTCTCTCATCTGGTCTGCAGCGAGTGCATGTTCAGTGACTAGAGATGATGCTCTTAAGATCTGCCCTGCCAGCTCTGAATTATCTTGGTCACCCTACATTTCACCCTCTCGAGCCTGTCCTTATTCTTCTTTAAGTGCCCATGTCTGCAATATATAACTTATAAATACTGTCTTCCTGCACATTTATTTTCTCCACTAGCTAGGCTAGTTGACTTGTGACCTGCTTATCATGCTATAATTGCTGTTCTACTCTAAGTTGCTTTTCACAGTTATCTGTGTTTTGTATTAATTTCTGTTCTACTGCTGATTTATTGTTGTCCTGACTGTTGTCTTCATTATGTTCCAAATGTTTTGTCACTGTTCTACCTTTACTGTTGTCATCAGTGGCAGCTCTACACCAGGGCCTGCCAGGGCACGTGCCCTGATAAAAAAAATGCTGTGCCCCAGTTGGTGCCCCTTATGGTGCAGAGCTTCCCCATAGTAAAATATATCAGTGCCCTGGCTGCCATCTGTTACTGACATACTAACATACTAAAATGTCAGCAGAATAGGCCTAATGGTCTTCGTGTCTGCTCATTTGGTCAGCCCCACCCTGGGTGCTGACCTTGCCTCCCTCGCCTTCTCTGGCTTCTCTCCTTCCCAGTTCTGGATATTCTTGCTGCATTGGATTTTGCTTCCAGAACCCTTCCCTGTATCTGTCTCACGCCCTTGAACCCTTCCACCGCCTCTGTCTCCACCAGCCCCATAGGCAGCGCATTCCATGGCTCCACCACCCTCTCAGTGAAGTAGCACCTCCTCCTTTCTCCCTAGAATCTTCCCCTCAGCTTCCACCCATGCCTCTAGTGGCCCCTCCTCCTTCCTTCAAGCACCCTGACTGTTCCTCCCCTATTTACCCTCTTCATGTACCTGAAGACCTCTATCATGTCCCCTCGGTCCCTTCTCTCTTCCAATGTGTACACATTTAGCTCTTCGAGCCTCTCCTCATAGGTCCTGTCCCCCAAGCCCTCCTCTGGACCCTCTCCAGGAGTTTAATGTCCCTCATTAAGTGTGGCCTCCAAAACTGCACACAGTACTTAAGGTGTGGCCTCACCAAGCAGTTATACAGAGGAGTATTACTCCTCCTTCTGGAGGTGATCCCCTAGCGATGCATCCCAGCATCCTGTTGGCCTTGGCTGCTGCCCTCCTAAAAGTCTCCGAGTTGTTCATCTTGACATCCACCACCACCCCAGGTCCCTCTCAGCCATCGAGACTTGTAGCATTCCCCCAGGGTGTACACTTGGCCTGGGTTCTGCCTCAGGTGGAGTACCTTGCATTTCCTGCATTGAACCTCAGCTTCCACTTTCTAGACCATCTTTCCAGAGCCTCCAGGTCCCCTGTAGGGCCACCCTCCTCTCCCCATCCACCACCGCCTCCAGTTTTGAGAGTCATCCGCAAAGAGACTCATCTCACCCTGATTCCTTTCTTATGTCAGAGACGAGGCGTTGAACAGGAGGGGCCCAAGGACTGATCCCTGTGGGACCCCACTAATGACCCTCCTTGGGGATGAGACTGTCCTGCCAACTACGACCCTCTGGGTCCGATCCTGGAGCCAGTTGCCTTTCCATCTGATCATCTGGTTCCCCACCCCCATTTCTCCCAGCTTATCCAACAGGCCAACGTGAGGAACAGAGTCAAATGCCTTGCTGAAGTCTAGAAAGAGGACGTCCACTGGTCTACCCAGGTCCAAGGCACCCGTCACCCAGTCATAGAACTCCACAAGGTTTGTCTGACACGATTTCCCTGGGATGAATCCATGCTGTCTATCATCCAGGCACCCTGACTTTTCCAGGTCCCCCCCAGCCTCTCCTTGACAATGCCCTCATCACCTTGCCCACCACTGATGTCAGGCCAGACAGGCCTGTAGTTCTCTTCCACCTCCCTTGATCCCCCTTGTGGATAGGCACTATATCGCCACTTTTCCAGCCCTGGGGCACCCACCCTGTCCTCAGAGAGATGGCAAAAGCTCCACCAGGGGTTTCCAGACATCCAGCAGTTCTCCAAGCACCTGGGATGTAATTTATCTGGCCCCAGTGCTTTCTCCTCCGTTTTAAGGGAGCTGAGGGCTTCCTCACTCTCTCTCTGCTGTAATTTCCACTTCCAGTGGTTCTTCTCCTGCTTAGCCCCCCCCTCCTGCCAGTGATGCTCCCTCTCCCCAGACCCGATCGTTAAGGTCACCCCCCTCCTCAGTATCTCTGTCTCCTTCCATGTATGATGCAGCGCCCCATTTTCTTGGTGAAAACTGAGGTGAAGTATTCATTTAGTACCTCAGCCTGCTCCCCGTGGTCAAGTGCCCATCTCCCCTGATTTAATCCTGCTAATCTGCCCCTTCACCCTTCGTTTTTCCCTAATGTATCTAAAGAACCCCTTGTTCCCTCTCCTAATTTCCCTGGCCAGGTTCTGCTCCTTCCTTGCCTTTGCCGTGCTCACCACCCAGTGGCCCTTCTAGCCATCAGCTCATGCTCCCTCGATCCCTTTCACTCCTTGAGCACTTGAATTACCTATAGGCTGCCTTCTTCCCCGCACCACCTCCCTGGACCTCCTGGTCCACCAGCAGGATTTTCGGCCCTACTGCATTTTCGTCTTATTTTTTGCACAGGTGCTGGTAGTATCCTGCACCCCTCTCCTGATGATTTCCCACCTACTATCAGCGCCCATGTCTGACCCAATCACATCCAAATGCTCCTTAAGGATCCTTCCCATTTCCTTAAAATCCGCCCCTGAAGTCAGTTACCTCCGCCTTTGTGCAGCCTTCTAGCCCTCCTAGGTCCAGGCAGAACCAGACCGTGGCATGGTCACTCCCGCCAGCGGGTCCCTTACCTCAGGCCCCAATCTGGTCACTGTTTGCAGGACCACATCCAGTCACAGCGTGCCTCCTGGTCGGTTCCCCACCTGCTGAGTTAGGAACGTGTTTTGAAGACATCCAACAACCTCTGTTCCCTGGTCAGAGAGGATGTCATAGTCTCCCAGTCTATTCCTGGCATGTTTAAGTCCCCAACACCACCACGTTCCTCTGCCCAGTCTGCAGTGTCTCCCAACATCTGCCACCAGACTCTCCTCCAGCTCCTCCGCCAAGGCAGGGGTCTATACACCACCCTATTTTTACCTCTTGCCCCCTGCTATCAAGGTGATCCAACCGCCTCCACGGTTCCCTCCACCTGTACTCCCCCATGCCAATGCAGTTTTGATCTATCATTGCTACCCTCCTCCTCTTCCCTACCCCTGTCCTTCCTGAACATAGTGTAACCTCCAGGTTCAGGTCCCAGTCGTGTCCTGCAGTGGCCCAGGTCTCAGTGACCGCTGCCACATCCACTGCTCCCTCAGTTAGCATTGCCTGGAGCTCAGGCATTATATTGCCCAAGCTCCTGGCATTTAGCAGGGCTACCTTCCACCCTTTCCCTATACTTCCATTTCCCCTGCTTGTGTTCCCATGGGGATTCTGTTTTCCCCTGGTCTGCACTTTACCAGTCGGCCTTTTCCCGCAATCCTCCAGCTCCCCCGGGGAGGGGTGAGACAGAGTCCCTCCTTTATCAGCACCCCTTGACAGCCTTTTCTCCCATCCCTTCCCCCTTCACAAGTTTAAACCCCACTTTTCACCAATGAACCCCTCTATTTTCAACTTAAGGATTCCCCTCCCCTCCAAATTGAGATGGAGTCTATCTCTAGCATACAGCTCCTTATCCTCCTAGGTCTCCCCCCAATCCGCCATCAATCCATACCCTCTGGCCTCACACCACTCCCTGAGCCACTGGTTTATCTCCCTAATCTTCCTGTTGTGTTCCCCACTAGCCCTTGGCACCGGCAGGATTTCTGAGAAGGAAACTGTGCATCCTATGTCATGACAGACCCTGGCAAGCTCCCTGAATCTTGCCTGTATCTCTAGCTCGCTATTTCCCTCAATGTCATTTGTACCCAGGTGGACCAGTATGTCCGGGGAAACCCCACAATCCTTTGCCAGCTGGATATACCTCGTGTTTAGCCCTGTGCACAGTTAGTCCAGGGAAGCATTTTGTTCCAACTGGCCAGGCTTCTCCCTCCTCTCCTATCCCCTTTGATACCCTGATCATAGAATCGCCCAACAGGAGCATTCTGACCACCTTTTCCTCCATTTCCCCTTCCATGTCCCTCATCCTTTCTGACCGGCCCCCACCCAGCCGGCCTGTTCCTCCCCTATCTGGGTGCCACATGCCACCCCTCCTTATTTACCCTGGCCACCCCTCCCTCCAATCCTATGCCCTCCTCCTGAGTATCCTTTTGTACCTTTCTAACTCCCCCTCACTGCTCGTGACTGGTCCTTCTCCCCATCTGCTAAACTAGCCTGGCTCGTCCTCCCTTCCTTCCTGTCTCCATTTAGTCCCTCCTTGCTTGTCGTGCTCCCCTGGCCTAAACCCTCAGCTCCTTTACTGAATCCTCCTTGTACTTCTGGTCCTTCTCCTTACCTTTCTCCCCAACTGTCCTTCTCCTTGCGCTTCCTCCCTCTTCCCCTGCCCCTCCTGCTCTGATTCATTGTCTCCCCATTTCCTGCATTCCAGGTTCCCCTGTTCTTCCTGCTATCCGGCCCCTGCCTCCTGCCCCACTCCTTTCCGTCTATAACCACCCTGTCATGGCTACATCACCCCCTCATCCTCATGCAGAAGAAGAGAATTAGTTGCTACTGGAGTGTAAGGTCTGATCCCACCCCCGCCTTGCTTCCTTCTGTCCAGCCCTGGCCATCTGCCTACTTCCCTGAGAATGATGTCCCTCTGTCCTTCCTTTGTGAGGGTCCCCAGTTACCTGCCTGCTTCCTTGGTAGTATCCTTTTGGACCCCCTCTGCCAGGGTCCCTATGTGACCCCTGAGTATTCTCCTGCACTCCTTTCCCTATGCCCCGCCCCCAGTGCTTGGTGCAACCCCATGGGAGATCCCCTGCCCCTTCCCCAACCATACCTCCCCCCTTCCCCCAGCTGTCTCCTAATCCCCGCAACCTCCTCCCTAGCTGTGCCAGCTGGTAGCACACTGGGCAACCACCCGAACTTCCAAGCCCAGTCCAGTATCATGGCTGCTCCACACCCTGTACACCCCACCACCCTCCCAAAGATGTCAGTCCTAATGACGGTGGTTCCATCCCCTTCCAAGTAGGTTTCCTTGGGTGAGCCACCAGGTTCCCCCTAGTCCAAGATGCACCCCTACTGCCCAATCAGGTCACCCACTAATCTTAGATACACTCCCACAGTACACCGGTAACCCTGTTACTAGGTGCAGTACAACACAGTAAACTTATAAGGGAAATTAACAACTCCCTAAGCTCCTCTCTCCCAGCCTTTAAATCCAGCCCCCAGTGGCTAGAACTACATGAGCTGCACCTGCAGCCTTTTCCTCCAATTGCAGGGCAGGTGTTCCCCTATAAATTAGCAGAACTCTGGGGTGGGTCTTGGGCAGACACCCGACTCAAGAGAGAGTGTATCAGCCCTGTGTCTCCCCTCCAAGCCCAGCATCCAAAGACCCAGGCCCAAGCAAATCCCACCAAATAGGTTTTAAATCAGAAGAAATAGGCCTCCACCAGCGCAGCCTGTTACACGGTGAAACATCCAACAAATGAGCCCACTTACAGCCACCAAATCAGTTTTCAAACTTTCAACAGCCCCCAAAACAATCCTGCTAGCCACTTAGAAGTAAGAAAGAGAAGAAATAACCTTCTACCAAGTAAAATGCACAAGAACCCTGTGAAAACAACAAGAAGCAGCTACTGTCCTGGAACACAACTGATCCTGTCCCCTTCCAGTTCCTTCTGAGAAGACAAAGCAGCTAACACCACCAATCTGATTCAGCTCTGCCTCCAGTCAATTAGCTGAGTGAGACCTGGCCAGACCATTAACACCCTTCCCTCACTATGAAGTAATCTTTGCAGCTACTGAAGTCAGCAACAATGAATCAAAATTCAACTCAAAGTCCCAAAATATGTTTGCTGCCAAAGTAAACAGGTCTCCAAATTAATCAGCTTCACTAACAACACATCAAAATAGGCTTGAAATTAACAAATATTGGTCTCAATTCAAATAACCAGGCCCAAGCAAATCCCACCAAATAGGTTTTAAATCAGAAGAAATAGGCCTCCACCAGCGCAGCCTGTTACACGGTGAAACATCCAACAAATGAGCCCACTTACAGCCACCAAACCAGTTTTCAAACTTCCAACAGCCCCCAAAACAATACCCTGCTAGCCCCTTAGAAGGGAGAAAGAAAAGAAATAACCTTCTACCAAGTAAAATCCACAAGAACCCTGTGAAAACAACAAGAAGCAGCTACTGTCCTGGAGCACAACTGATCCTGTCCCCTTCCAGTTGTGCCCCAGTAACCATTTGTGGCTAGAGCCGCTGCTGGTTGTCATTGCTGTATTTCGCAATTTGTACTTTCCGGTGTTACCTAAAATAGGCAGGGGTTTTTGCCTAGTGTACTTATTCGGTTATCAAAAGCTAATAAATAAATAAATGAGGACTCCAGAACTGGGCATAGTACTCCAGGTACAGTCTTCCCAGTGATCTATAGAGAGGTAGTAATACCTTCCTTTTTCTGTTTTTATTACCCCTACCTATACACCCCATCATTCTGTTTGCCTTACTGCAGGCCTTGTTATACTGACTTACCTGTTTAGGGAGTAACTAATGATGACTGCCAGGTGCCTTTCCTCAGCCATAGTGGTCAGTTTTACCCCTCCCATCTAGTACTTCCTACTGGGATTCCTGCTCCCTAGGTGCATCACCTTGCACTTTTTGGCACTGAATTTTAACTCAATATTCAGAAATCACCAGCCACAAGAAAAAATTCAATTGAATTTCAACTGCCAAACTGAGACCAGCTCTCTAGCCTTTGCAGATCCCTCTGCATCTCCCTGATCCCTTTGGCACTAACTACCCTACTGCAGAGCTTGGTGTCATCTGCAAAGAGACGCAACTTGCCCAGTATGCCTTCTCCAGTGCTGCTAATGAACGTATTATAGAAGACAGGATCCATAACTGATCTCTGTGGCACGCTGCTTATGACCTTCCTTTCCTGTCTGATTTGACTCTGTTAACCACATGCTCTGTTTCCTCCCATTCAACCAATTACCTACCAATGTTACTATGTCCCTTGTGCACCCAGCACACGTCTTCAACAATCTTCTGTGAGGCACCAAAGTCAAAAGCCTTGCTGAAATTGAAGTAGAGTAGATCCATGGTGTGGCCCTTATCTACCTCTCTCATTACCCAATCAAAAAAAAAAATACAAACAAATCTGTCAGGTTGATCTGACAAGACCTCCCTACCATGAACCTATGCTGCTAACTATCCTGGAGACCGTTGCTCTCCAAGTAGTCCACAAGGTCCTTTCTGATCAGTGCCTTCATCAGTTTACCTACAACAGAGATAGGTCTGACAGGTCCCCCCCCCCCCAGTGGAGTGGTACTATGTCCGCTACCCTCCGGTCTTTCTGGACTATCCCTGACTAAACTGAGCTATTGAATAGCTCTCCAGGAGTTCAGCCAATTCCTTGAGCATCCTTGAATGTATCCCATCTGGCCCGGATCTTATCTATCTTTGGGGCCTCTAGTCCTTTCTGGACCCTTTCACTGGTAATACAGGCTGCCACATTTCCAGGATCACCTTGACAGCTACCTTGATACCACTCTTGAGCAGGAGCTCACTGTCTTTTGTGAAGATGGAGAGACAGAAGTAAACATTAAGGATGGCTGCCTTTACTCATTCTCCTTATTGCCTACCACCCACTGATAGCCTAACAATTCCTCTCCTTAATTTCTGTTTTCTTACTGCATTTGAAGAACTGTTTTTCTCACCCTTGGCTCCCTCTGCAGTATGTAGGTTTGTGTTTGCTTTTGCCTCCTGACCATCCTCTTTGCTTCCCCAGTTCTCATTTGTTACTCTCTCTATTATTCCACCCTTCCACTGCCTTTCCTTGTACCTGGTGAAGGCCTTTTTCTCAGCCCTTGCTTCCCTGACCCTTTGTGAGAACCATATTGGTTTCTTGTACCTGTTGTTTTTTTTTGCTACTGTTCCCACACATGACTTAGTTGCCTCGAGAATGGTTCCCTTAATTGCCCCACATCTTTCCTCCTCACCTCCGATGCTGTCTACCCTGGCTAATTTGCCTCAGACAGCTCCCTCATCTTGTTGAAGTCCACTCTTCTGAAATCTAGGGCTTCATTTTTTGATGAGAGCATTGTAGTCCCAAGGGTCAGCTCAAGCCAAATAGAGTTATGGTTACTGGACCCAGTGGCTTCCCTTCCCACACTTCCACCACGACCTCCGAGTTGGTGAGCACCAAACTGAGAATAGCAGCCTGCTTAGTGGATTCCTTAACCAGCTGCACCAGCAGACAGTCCTGCAATGTATTCATCAGTGTGTGACTTCTGAAGCTCCTGGCTGCTAGAGTGTCCCAGTCAATATTTGGCAGGTTTATATGACCTACTACCACCACCACCCACTTTACTACTTTCCTACCTAGCGCTTCTCCAAGCTCTGTATTCCTGTCTTCCCCTTGTACTGGTGGTCTCTAGATCACCTCCACATGTATATTCTTGCCCGAGGTTGCCGTGAGCTGAATGCACAGTGACTGTGTTTTCCCCAGTACATCCTCCTATGTATCCGCATTCCACAACTTTAATGCTTTCTCAGACATATAGGGCTACATTTCTCCCTTTACCTTTTCCCTTATCAAGCCTAAACATTGTGTAATCTGGGACTGACAGGTCCCGGTCATTATTCTTTGTGGCCCAGATTTCTGTGATGGCTATTAGGCCCATCTCATTTTCTGCCACTAGTGCCTGGAGCTCACTGGTTTTATTTTCCAGACTTCTGGCATGAAGGCAGGCCCCCTTCCAACTAGCTCAATATCACCTTTTGCTTTTTACTGGTCCTTCTCCTTAGTTCTTCCCCAGTCTCCTTAGCTTTTTTTATTCATATTAATTACAGGCTTTGTGAGTCCTCCTTCTTGGCATTTCCCTTACCCCCATTTGAAACTCAACCTTATTTTTATTCACCTTACTGCTATGTGTCCTTGGTTCAGGGGGAGCACTGACTAGGTTCCCCTCCCTCTCACCGTTCACCATGGTTCCTCAGCCTCAATCTCCACTGCAGTCAGTTTAACTGTCCAGTGTTGTCATCAAACTTCTTCCCCAGCGTACTGACCCCCTCTTATGTCAGGTGAAGTCCATCACCCCTGAAGAGCTTCCTGTCCCAGAAATCCCCACAGTCCCCCATAAAGTGGTAGCCCCTCTCCTGACACCATCCCACCACCTACAGGCCTTCCCAACACACACACATGGCCATGCCAATTGGGGCCCAATCTACAAAAAGCTCCTGCCCTTCCACAAGTGCTGAGGGCCATGAAAAGCCAGGGAGTGCCCCTTCATGCATTATATGCACCTTTTTGGCACTCTGTGGTATCCATGTAACTGGATGCATGCTCTGTCTGCAGCCGATCTCTAGCCATGCGCAGGGCTACACAGGCAGCTTGGATGGGGGTGGGCCAGAGGATGAGCATGCATCCCATTCACAGGCAAGTAAAGTGGTATAGAGACTGGAAGAAGGGGTTATAGTTATACTGTTCTAACAGCAGCATTAGCTTCCATGTACCCTCCTCTGCATGGCCACTGCATCATCCTTGGGACCTGATCAGACCCTCTCCACCAGCCCCCAGTCCCAGAGCCACCATTTCTGCACAGCTTACTGATTCCCCTTGTGTGCTGTTTCAGTAGGGCACAGTAAAATAGCTAAATTATTAAAACAAATTTAATATCAGAGACTGATACCTTGCACTGGGTCAGGCTGGGAACCTTTTCAGTTGGGTGTTCCAGTAGCTTCTGGGACTGAGGGTGGCTAATGCCAGCTCTCAGCAGGCAACAGAAAACAAAAATAAATTAATTAAGAAGCTGCAGCAGTGCTTATGTGTCCTTCAGACTGGCTACTGTAGCTCAGAAATGGGGAACATCGTTTAAGAGTATTAAAAGTATATTGTATCCAGCCCGGCACAGCAGCAACATCGGGCAAATAGGATTCCTTTCCAGGTGGGACAGATGGTTGGATATGTAACTCAGAGCTGTTAATGGCTTAATGGGGTGTTAATTGGTGTTAGAACGGTATTGATTTGTTACAGAGATTAAGCTGAAGTGTCTCAAACAGGAATGATTACAAGTTACAGTGGCTGAACCCTGCTTTCTGTAGCTAGGATGATCCACTCAGGGCTGGAGTCCCCTGGCAGGCAGGGGCCCTAGGCCAGGGCCTTGTTGGCCCATGCCTTAATCTGACTTGCCCACCTATTTTTCTCCTCGAACTCTTCCCCCTTATTCTGTTGTGTCCACATCTCCACTCCACACAGGGAGGACCTCAGAAAAGGCCAGGGAAGCCGAGTGTGCCTGCAGTCTGTCCGTTAGCCTCCAAAACTTAATTTTCACTTGCTTCACAGGCTAGTTCACCAGCTTATTGGTAGCCAAGTATACCAGCACCCCTAGCTCTCCTTTCCCCTTCTCCGCTATCCTCTGTCTTGACCACTGCCTGGTGCAATGTTTCTGGGAATAAAGCAGCCCAGGCACCTATTCCAGTTCATAAACAGCTGTGCCATGAACAAAATGAATGTGCCAAAATTCAAATCATGTGTGGTCCAACTAGACTGGCATTTCCTTGATGCCCTCCCTGGTATTGATTTGGCTCTAGAATTCTTTGTCACAGAAGTCACAATTGCCTGCAGTAGATTTGCACCCTTGAAAAAGCACAAAGTAAGAGGTGTACGCACTGGTTGGATCACTCCAGAACACCTTGCTCTCAAGAGAGAGAGAGAGAGAGAGATTGGATAATCTGTGGGTGCTGGCCATGGAGACTGGGTCCCCAGTCCACCTGCAAAAATACAAGGAAGCCAGGAATAAATGAACTGCTAGGATTCGATTGGCCAAATCCAGCTGCAGCAAGACCCTATAAACCCAGAATTTGAGAATTGGTAAAAGATTCTTAGAGAATGTCTTGGAACTTCTTGGTAAGTGTGACAAAACCAAACTTAAAATCCTCATGGTTGATGGACGTGAGGTACTTAAACTCACCGAAATTGTCAACAAATTCAATGTTGCATTCACTGACCTTAGCTCTGTTGCTCTTGCTGAGCCAACCCTGCCCTCCAGTGGAGGTCCTTGTCCTGTTGACACACAACTACTGGACCCTGAGCCCTGCTATCCCAAATTCTATTTTAAATCTGTCTCAGTAAGGGATGCCTCTAATTGTGTAATAAAAGTGCTTGGTAACACCAAAATTGTGGGTGATACGATTTATATTAGGCTATTTGCCCTGGTTGTGGAGAAACTCTTGTACTCCATTTCCAGATTTTTCAGCTTCTCTCTGCACTGCTCCCAGTTCCCCGAAAAGTGGAAATTTGTGCAGGTTTCACCACTTTTTAAAAGTGGCAACTTTTCTAACCTTTCCATTTACAAGCCAGTTTCTACCCCCAATCCAAAGTCCTTGGGCAAATTGTGTCCACTCAACTTATTTCATATTTTGAAAATATGAAATACAGTGTCCCCAACAGCATGGATTATGGTAAAAACATAGCACCAGTACAGCACTAATTAACTATTCCAGTTTCCTCATTGGGGCCCTTGCCAATGGAGACAAAGCTGATACCATTTATATCAACTTAACAAAAGCCTGTAAAGAGCAACTGACACAATCTGGCCAAAAGTGCTACACTGCAGAATTAGAATAAGCATACCCCCAGTAAATTTCATACCAAAAACTAGATTTCTACATTACTTCATTTTGAAGTTATGAGCTATTTTGTAACCCTGATTTCGCTATCTGTTCAGCTCGAGTAGAGAACAAGACCTCAACTGATTTCGCTCAAAGGAGCGTCATTCGGATGATCTGACGTAAAAGATCACCATGTGTCTTTAAAAGAGCTGATTTAAAGTGACAGTGTATTAAAAACAGACAAAACAACATACACTGTGCATGTATACAAAAATGCAAAATACTCAGAAAACATAGAAGCGATTTAAATATTGCTGTAAATAGTCACAAATAAACACAACTCTAATGCTAAATTCATAATTAAGTATTTAGTAAATGGGTGTTCCCATAATTTATCTGAGACAGCCAGAAGTGCTGCTAGGTTGCATTTTTTGATTTCTCCATTTCACGGATGCAATCCAAAAAGCTTCCAGGAAGCATCAACAACCACCTAATGGCGAAAAAGCAAAGACAAGAAATGAATTAATAGTTTTTTTTGTATAAAATCAATCTACTAATGTTAACAGTGAGCATACATTAGAATTAAATCTGAATGTACTGCAAATACCATCAGTAAAAACCTGTTTCTCTTCTTATTTTTACTTTTAATAAGAGGCATAAGATCAGTTTTGTCATTCAGACCAGGACTTCTGAGACCCCACAAGGTACAGATCCAAAATGCTTCACGTTTCAGTAATCTAGCTTCAGTGTTGGCCCCTCTTGGTCTTAGCGTGACATACTCTATACCACAAAACTTGAAAGTATGGCATGTGGTCTCTAATCCAGACCCTGTTCCATCATGTGTTATCAGTTTTTTCCCCTCCCGTGCTGCCCAGGGTACATCCTCTTTCCTTTGGTATAGTCTTGTCCGTTGCTAAATGTAACCTGGCACCCTTGTGGTACCCTGATTCCAGTCCAATACCGCTTTATAGTAGCCCTGTCAGTGGCCTTAAATGGTACTTATTAATTGATTGATTGATTATGTTCGGAAGACCTTTGAGCTCAAGAGCCTTCTTTCAAAGGTGTCCAAGCTGAGCAAGTTACAAACAACATCAGGTCAGTATAAGTAATAACTGTTACCAACAAGCATTAATGTACCGTATTTCATCAAATAGAAGCCGCGGCTGCTATTAAAATGTTTTATTTTGACCTGAGGCTTCTATTTGAGGGCGGCTTCTATTTCAAACTCAAATGTTTAAGTGAAATCAATAAAATATTACACATCCTGAATTTGTTCAATTATATTGCAACTGATCTACTTCATAGAAACATAGAAATGTAGACTTTGATGGCAGATAAGGACTGCTCGGCCCACCAGTCTGCCCATTTTCCTACCTATTGGATAAGCTGTAGATCCTAGTTAACTAACAGCCTGCTTCCTCCTATACCCTACCTATAATTGCCTTATGTCTGTCCCATGCATTCTTGAATTCTTCCACTGTTTTTGAGCCACTACATTCTCAGGAAGGTCGTTCCATGCGTCCACCACCCTCTCCGTGAAAAAATACTTCTTCATGTTGCTCCTGAGCCCCCCCCCCCATCTTCATATTGTGTCCCCTTGTTCTGGCACATCACTTTTTCTGAAAGATGCTACCCTCTTGGACTTTGTTGATTCCCTTGAGGTACTTGAAAGTTTCTATCATGTCCCCCCTCCCTCCTTTCCTCAAGGGTATACATATTAAGCTCCTTTAGTCTCTCTTTGTATGGCTTCTGTTGCAGACCCTGCACATTTTAGTTGTCCTCCTCTGGACTGCCTCCATCCTGTCTATGTCCTTCCGGAGATGGGGTCTCCAGAACTGCACGCAGTACTCCAGATGGGGTCTCACCAGCTGTCTGTACAGAGGAATAACAACTTCCTGTTTACTACTGGTGGTGCCACCCCCTATACATCCCAGTATGCCCCCAGCCCTCCTTACTGCCTTCTCACATTGCTTGCTTGCCTTTAGGTCATCTGATATGACTACCCCCAGGTCCCCTTCCATTTTTGTTGTAGTTAGTACCTCCCCCCATTGTGTACTCTTCCCCTGGATTTTGGTTTCCCAGGTGCATTACTTTGCACTTCTTTACATTGAATCTAAGCTGCCATACTTTTGACCATTCCTCCAACCTTGCCAAGTCCCTTCTCATCATTTCCACCCCTCCTTTGTGTATTAACCCTGTTGCAGATCTTTGTGTTGTCTGCAAAGACGCATGCTTTTCCTTCCAGTCTCTCTGCAGTGTCACTTATAAAGACATTAAAAAGGACCGGTCCCAGTACTTAACCCTGTGGAGCATCACAAATAACCCCCCTTTCTTCAGAGTGGACTCCGTTTACTATTACCCTCTGTGTCCTGTTGTCCAGCCAACTTTTTAACCAGGTTACCACCCTGGGACCCACTCCCAGGCTGGCTAATTTGTTTATTAATCTTTTGTGTGAGATTGTGTTAAATGCCTTGCTAAAGTCTAGGAAGGCAATGTCTAGAGTCCCTTCCTGGTCTACTGCTTTGGTCACCCAGTCAAAGAAATCGATTAGATTCGTCTGACATGACCTTCCCGATGTGAAGTATGAGCACTGCGAATAGCATAAGCACCACATCAGGTCAATAAGAGTAGCAACAGATATCAGCAAGCATTAACTTATTACACAAAGTAAGTGCAGTGTGATGTGCAGTATACTTAATCTGTTTCTAAACAGTAAGGGTGAGGCAAATTGACAAATGCTAACTTCTCTACTGGGGTAAATCCCCATGTCCTCTTGCAGGAGGAGGGCATTAGTTGCTCAGCTGGCACTGCTGACACTGTTTCCTATATTGACAGTTCTTTTCAGTTTTTCTCTGAAATTGTGCTGTCATCTTGTCTCAAGGGCCCGTTGCTGTTAAGCAAGTCAGGAAAGAAAGGAAAGAGAGTTACATGGGCTACCCTTATGTTGTTGGGACCTTCTCATGCCCCTTAAGGTTGCTGTAGTGAGCACACACCTAGAGCAGGCCTGCTTTTGCTCCCTTAGTGGGTCAGGATCTATGTATATATTTTCATTTTCCCAAAAAAAAGGAAATGTGATATGCCTCTCTTCAGTGCTGTTTGGCAATATGCTGTGGTCAACCTTTCTGCAGCTGTCTCATTTCCAACATTTTAATTTGGGGGTTGGTATTATAGACCAGAGGTTAGAGTAACATGCTGTGAATGAGCTTGGTACGTCCAGGAGACCTGGGTTTGATTCCCATAACCTCCACTTCCATATTGTGTGACTCTGAGCAAGTCATGTAACCTCCTCAGTGCTGCCAGGTCACCCTGAAAACAGGCACTCGTGCCTAGTGGGCCTTACCTGATAATCAAAGAATAAAACAAATTGGCTAAGATGTCAAAGCCACTGAGTATGTCTGCTTTACAATGGGGTCCCATTCTTTGGCTCCCTCATATTACATACTTGGCTAGAGCCTGGACAGACACTACTCTGGTGCTGCTGCCTTGTTACCCCCTTTTCCACCTAGATACTAGGTCAGTAAGGTCCTTGCTGTATGATTGGTAACAGCAGTCCTTCTTTGAGTGGCTCTGGTTCACTTGTTCTGACTACCACTAGCTCCCACAGGGGGTATTTAGGCACACATACATACATGTATATGTATGTGTGCCCCTCTCTTTTCCCTCTTTAAAGTTGGTAGTTGTTTTATATTTAGTTGTTTCTTTTCTTCTATCCTTTTTATGTCTGTCTTATTTATTCTGCAAACATAGCTTGCTTCACACTTTGCTTACTCTCCTAGCAAACAGAACTGTGATAGGTGAGGGAGCCGGCAAAGGTTATTGGCAGGAACATGGCACCATAAGGTAACACATGGGTGCCATAGTCAGTAGCTGTTGTCCACCAACTGGTCAAAAGATTTGGTCTTGTGGGGTCTTAATGCCTCTGGCCTAAACACATAAGTGGTACTCTACGGAGAAGTTATTCTGGAAGATCTTCAGTCACGGTAAGTACATAGCTCTTCTTTACTGTCTCAGGGATAGGGATGGTGTCAGCTCTCTTTGCTGCAGAGGTTAGAGTATGTCAATGGTCAGTTATGAGACCCCTCCAGTTCAGCATTGTTACAACTTGGATAAAGAAGTCACTAATAGTGTGACTAAATTTGTAGATGGCAAACAGATGGGATGACAGTAGTAGACTCTAGAGGAGAGGGTAGTGGGCATGCTGTGAAAGGACTATGATACACTGGTGGTTTGGCAGACAGATGGCAGATGAAACTTAATGTGAAAAAATACATGGTAAATGCAAGGTATTGCGCTAAGATATAAAAAACACTCTTCTGAAATATAAATTAATATGTAAGAAGCTAGAGTAATAAACCCAGAAAGACACTTGGGATAATAATAACAGGAGCACTGAAGTATTCTCAGGAACATGGTGCTGCAGTAAACAAGGCTAACTGTGCTGTATGCTGAGCTACACACAAAAAAAGGATAGTTGGTTTACGAACATACGAAAATGCCAGCAGAAATAGGCCTCACGGTCTGTCGAGTCTGCTCGATTGTGCAGCTAGCCCCTCATCTCGCAGCTGCCCCTCCCACTCCTCCCCTCCTTAGATTTACCCTCCTCCTGTCCCATCCCCTCTCAAAACTGCCCACCATCTTACAGCCCACCACCTCCTGTGGTAGAGTGTTCCACTTGCCCACCACCCTTTCTGTGAAGAACTGTCTCCTTACCTCCCTCCTGAATCTTCCCCCCTTCAGTCTGAGACTGTGCCCTCTCATATCCCTTCCTCTTTGTAATTGGAAAGTTCCCACTGTTTGAGTCTTGTTTGTCCCTTTTCAAGTACTTAAAGGTCTCAGTCATGTCCTCTCTATCCCTCCTCTCCTCTCCTCCAAGGAATGCATGTCTAGTTCGCTCAGCCTTTCCTCATAGGGCTTGCCCTCCAATTTCTGGATCATCTTTTTCGCTCTATGCTGCACCCCCTTCAACAATCTGATATCCTTCTTCAGGTAGGGTGCCAGAACTGCACGCAGTACTCCAGGTGCGGCCTGACCAGTGACCTGTACAGGGGGAGGACTACCTTCCTACTTCTGGAGGAGATTCCCCTCGCTATGCACCCCAGCATCTTGTTGGCCTTCACTGCTGCCTTCTTACACTAAGCAGAGTTATTCATGCTCCCCGTTATAAGTATCCCTAGGTCCTTTTCCTCCACAGTGCTACCCAACTGTACCCCTCCCAGATGATAGTCCCTCCCCTGGTTCTTTGCTCCAAAGTGCATTACCTTGCCCTTCTTGGCATTGAACTCCAGCTGCCATGTTTCTGACCATTCCTGCAGTTTAGATAGGTCATCCTGTAGCCCCTTCCATCCCTCAATGTCATCAACCACCGCCACCACTTTGGTGTCATCTGTAAAGGGACTGATCTTACTCCGGATCCCACGTGAGATATCAGCAATGAATAACCCGAACAACACCAGCCCCAGCACCGATCCCTGTGGCACCCCACTTGTCACTGCCCTCGGTGCTGAGAGTTCCCCTCCCACTACCACCCTCTGCTGCCTACCCCTTAGCCAATTCATTATCCATTTCACCATCTTCACTCCTGCCCCCACAGCTTCCAGCTTTGCCCCCAGCCTCCTGTGTGGCACAGAGTCAAAGGCCTTGCTGAAATCCAAATACAGAACATCCACTGCATGGCCCTTGTCACCCAATCATAGTACTCAATGAGGCTGGTCTGACAGGATCTGCCAGAGACAAACCTGTGCTGATGCCCATCCTGGAGTTCGTTGTCCTCCGGAAAAGTCACCAGCCTCTCTTTCTAGACTGTCTCCTTGAGCTTCCCCACAATTGATGTGAGGCTCACTGGCCTGTAGTTTCCTGTTTCATCCTTTGGGCCACCTTTGTGGATGGGCACCACATGGGCCATCCTTCAGTCTCGTGGTACATATCCCATGTCCAGGGAGATATTGAACAGGTCAGCCAGTGGCGCCACCAGAACCTCAGCCAGCTCCTTGAGTATCCTAGGGTGAATGCTGTCTGTCCCAAGTGCCTTGTCCACCCTCAGTGCCCTCAGTCCTTCCAGTACCCTGTCCTTAGTAATCCTTGCATCTGTCACCCTCCCCCGCCTACCACCCCTCCCCTGTGGTACCTGCTCAGCTTTCTATTGCGTGAATACAGAACAGAAGTATTCATTTAATGCCTCTGCCTGATCCTCCCCTCTCTCCCACCACTCCCCGTCCTTTTTTATCCTTACTATTTGGTCCTTGTTGTTCCTTCTTTCCCTTATGTATCTGAGGAAATCCTTTTCTCCGTTTTTAATACCCTGTGCCGGCCTCAACTCCCTGGAAGCCTTGGCTGCTCTGACTAGTTTGGTGGCCTCTCTTGATTTCTTTGTGTGCACCCTCTTGTCTTCTCCACTCCCTGACTTTTTGAACCTCCAGAAGACCTCTCTCTTAGCCCACACCTCCTCCCTGACCTTGTGAGTCATCCAACTGGGCTTCTTTGCCCTCCCTTTCTTGCTCTGTGTTCTAGTACATGCCCCCATAGCCTCCACTAGCCCCTTTTTTATGACATCCCACTTCTGACTTGTGTCCCAGCCTGGTTGAATCCCCTCCAGGTGCCCCGCCAGAATTTCCCACATGTTTTTAAAGTCCGCCTGCCTAAAGTCAATCACCTTGGAAGGAGAGATTGGTGGAACATCTGGTTGTCAATGGACTATAGGACCCAAGGCAGCATGGTTTCACCAGGGGGAGGTCATGTCAGACCAACCTCATTGAATTTTTTGACTGGGTGACTAGGGAGGTGGATCAGGGGAGGGCAGTGGACATGGCCTATCTGGACTTCAGCAAGGCCTTTGACACTGTGCCACATAGAAGACTATTACACAAACTGGGGAATATGGTGTGGGCAGGACAGTAGTGTGGCGGGTAGGTAACTGGCTGGGTGGCAGGACACAGAGGTGGTGGTAAAGCTGTCACTCCACAGAGGAAGAGTAACCAGTGGGGTTCCACAGGGATCAGTGCTGGGACGGTCCTATTCAACATCTTCATCAGTGACATTGCACAGGATCTAGAAGGCAGAATTTCACTGTTCACTGATGACACAAAGCTCTGTAACAGAGTAGACACACCAGAGGGTGTAGACAGAATGAGAAGGGACCTGCAGAAACTTGAAGAACGGTCAAGGGTTTGGCAGTTGAAATTCAATGCAAAGAAGTGCAAGATAATGCATATAGGGCACAAAAACCCTGGCACAATATATCAGTTGGGGTGAGGATATAGCATGCACCAAGCAGGAAAGGGATCTTGGGTTGTCATCTCTGATGACCTCAAGGTAGGGAAACAGTGTGACAAGGCAGCAGGTAAAGCAAATAGGATGCTGGGATGTATAGGCAGGGCATCACCAGCAGGAAAAGGGAGGTCATAATTCCGCTATACAAGACACTAGTGAGGCCCCACCTGGAGTACAGTGTACAGTTCTGGAGACCATACCACGTAAGGACATAGACAGGGTAGAAGGTTCAGAGGAGGGCAACAAAGATGGTGCATGGGTTGCATCACAAGTCCTATGAAGACAGGTTGAAGGAACTGAACATGTACTCCCTGGAGGAGAGGAGGGAGAGAGGGATATGATAGAGACATACAAGTATCTTACAGGGAGAACAGGGTGCAGGAAAACACTATTTTTAAGCGAAAAAGATGTTTCAGGACTAGAGGGCATGGGATGAAGTTGGAGGAGGACGATTCAGAGGAAACATGAGAAAGAATTTCTTCACAGAGCGGTGGTGGACAAGTGGAACACCTGCCAGAGGAAGTGGTGGGGCTGAAACAATCACGGATTTAAGAATGCATGGGATAGACATAAAGGAATTCTAGAGGGCAGGGGTAGGGGAAACAGACTTCTAGGAAAACAAACTGAACTTACAAGCTCAAATGGGCAGACTAGGTGGGCCATAGGCCCTTATCTGCCGACACTGTCTATGTATCTATGTATCTATGTATGTACCTTGGCACCTGTACCTCCAGCTTCCCTCCCCATGTTGAGTGTGAACCACACCGAGTAGTGATCACTCCCCGCCAGCAGATCCTCCACTCCCAGATCCCTTACCATCTCCCCATTGGACAGTACAAGGTCCAGAGTATTTCCTATCTGAGTTGGCCCGTGGACCAACTGCATCAAGAAGCTGTCCTGAAATGCTTCTAACAGGGCTTGCTCCCTTGCACTTATGGTGGTTGGGTACTCCAGTCCACCCCAGGTAGGTTGAAGTCCCCCACGACCACTGTGTTACCCTTCCTGCAGACCCTTTGGATTTGCTCAGCTAACTCCCTGTCCAGGACCTCCAGTTGAACTGGTGGTCTGTAAACTACCCCCATCCTCAATGTCCTGCCTTTTAAGTCCTGAAAATGCATCCATAGGGCCTCTGTTCTGCCCTTCTTCCCCTCATCCCTTGCACACCTTATCCCCTCCTGTACATAGATCACCACCCCCCCCTTGGTCCTATCCTTTCTGAATATCCTATACCCTGGACCATCAACTCCCAGTCCTAGTACTGGGTGGCCCACCTTTCCATGATGGCCATAATGTCACCCTCCCCTCTGCCAATAGGGCCTGAAACTTAGCTGACTTGTTTCCGAGATTTCTTGCGTTCAGTGAGACCACTCTCCAACCCACTCCCTTCCCCTTCCTAACCCTTCTCTCTTCTTTCTCCCCATGTCCCTCCCTTTGCCTCTTCCCATTAACTAGGAAGTCATTCAGGCCCCCCCTCTCCAGGACCCCTGTCTACCAGCTGACCACTCACCACCCTCATTCTAGTTTAAATTCATCATTGTTTCTGCATACTCCTCTATAAGGCATGTCTCCTCTCTTCCAGGGTATAAATGTCCCCTCTCTTCCAGGGTATAAATGTTGAGATACCTTAGTTTCTCTTGTTTAGCAAGGTGAGGTAAAATTACCACTGTACCAGCACTTGTTTGCCTTTTGGAAACAGAATCTGTTGGCAGACAAGCACCGCTTGACCCACTCAGTCTGCCCAGATGCTCCTTGCCTAATCTGTCTCTGCAGATCCTAACTGGTCTCTAGTGACCCTCTCTCTCCTCCCTGTCTATTTTCTAATATACCCCTATGTCTAGCCAACATGTGCTTGAAACCGTCCACTGTTTTTGTCTGTTGGCATTCTGTTCCAGGCATCTACCATTCTTTCAGTGAAGAAATATTACCTCACATCTCTCTTAAACGCCCCTCTCCTCCAGCTTCATAACATGCCCCCTGGTCCTGGTGCTTTTTCCTCATTCAAAACAGACTCCCTTCCTGCATTGTTTACTTCTGTAAGGTACCTGTCTCTGTCATGTCCCCTCTCTTCCAGGGTATAAATGTTGAGATACCTTAGTTTCTCTTCGTAGAGCTTCTTGATTGGTATGCCCCCTGATGAGCGACATTTCTGTGGCGACATGTGTCAATATCGACAACAGCGCCATGTCACTATAGAAGTGCCGCTGGGACTGGGCAACCATTTCCCCCAACCTGCACCCCCTTCCCAAACTTACTCCAACCTGGAGTTAGAATCCTAAAGTATGGAGGGGGAGGTGCGGAGGGGCTTAAGAAAAAACACACCGATGTGTGCGGCTCCATGCCAACTGCAAATTGCTGTTGACGTGGAGCCTGGCGCTGTGATGCTGGTCGATGTTTTTCTTGTCGAATTGGTATCGTAGAGCCTTCTTGTACAACTGCTGCACAGTTTTACTTGCCCGCCTCTGGTCTGCTTGCACCCAGTCTATGTCCTTTCTGAGGTACCTCCCCCAAAACTGGACACAGTACTCCATGTGGGGTCTGATCAGCAAGTGATACAGTGGCAAGACCACTTCTCTCCTCCTGCTGGAGATACCTCTCCCGATGCAGCCCAAAATCACACTAGCCCTACCCATTGCTTTGTCACACTGCCCTGCCACTTTAAGGTTGTCCGATATGATAACCCGAAGGTCACTTTCCTGCTTAGTGACTGTCAGTACCTCCCCTCATCCAATACTCAGACCCTGGGTTCCTGTGCCTAGGAGCATCATTTTGAACTTTTTGTCACTGAACCCCAACTGCCATTCTCCTGACCACGGTTTCTGAAGATCCCTGTGCATTCTCTCCACCCCCTCCTGAGTGTCCACCCTATTGCAGGTTTTGGTATCATCTATAAAAAGGCATACCTTCCCTTCCAGTTCTTCAGTACTGTCACTTATGAAGACATAGAAGAGGACCAGTTCCAGCACTGAGCCCTGTGGCACCTAGCTGTCCTCTTTGGTCAGTATGTTACAAAAAAGATACAGCAGATGTAGAGAAGGTACAACACAGGGCTTCAGAATAATTAGAGGATTAGTTGGACTGAGCTACAGTATGTGGAGAGATAAGACCACTTAGGCATGCTCTCACTGGAGAAGAAAGGATACGTGGGGGCATTACATCAGTAGTCACAGAACAAGGGTGCATCCTTTGGATGAGAAGTAAAAGCCACATTTCTTCTGCCCATCTCTGGTCCTTGACCAAGTAGCAGTTAAAGAACGTATGGCAATTATTAAATAAGAGTCGGGGAGTTTTCACTGTGCCATGGCCAGCATTCCCCGTCAGTAAAACACATCTACAGTATATAAGCCCACCTCAAGACACACCTGTAAAGGAGCTATCACAGCTCAGTGTGCCTTTTCTGATCAAAAATTTCAAATAAACAAACTATTAAGACTTTATGGGTAGCATAATGGGAAACATCACTAATCATATTTTCAGTCAAATGGTGATGGACTTGTGGAATAGGCTTCTCATTGTAGAAACAAGGAGTGTGAGTAAATTAAAATTAGGCTAGCTAGGTTTCTTTTGGATCAGAATATCACTAGATCTGTGACTTGAACCATCAAGGGAAAGTGTGGTGGGTAGGTAACTGGCTGGGTGGCAGGACACAGAGGGTGGTGGTAAATGGCTGTCACTCCATAGAGGGAAGAGTGACCAGTGGGATACCACAGGGATCAGTGCTGGGACCGGTCCTATTCAACATCTTCATCAGTGACATTGCGCAGGACCTAGAAGGCAGAATTTCACTGTTCGCTGATGACACAAAGCTCTGTAACAGAGTAGACACACCAGAGGGTGTAGACAGAATGAGAAGCGACCTGCAGAAACTTGAAGAATGGTCAGGGGTTTGGCAGTTGAAATTCAATGCAAAGAAGTGCAAGATAATGCATATGGGGCACAAAACCCGGCACAATATATCAGTTGGGGTGAGGATAGCATGCACCTAGCAGAAAAGGGATCTTGGGGTTGTCATCTCTGATGACCTCAAGGTAGGGAAACAGTGTGACAAGGCAGCAGGTAAAGCAAATAGGATGCTGGGATGTATAGGCAGGGGCATCACCAGCAGGAAAAGGGAGGTCATAATTCGCTATACAAGACACTAGTGAGGCCCCACCTGGAGTACAGTGTACAGTTCTGGAGACCATACCTACGTAAGGACATAGACAGGTAGAGAAGGTTCAGAGGAGGCAACAAAGATGGTGCATGGATTGCATCACAAGTCCTATGAAGACAGGTTGAAGAAACTGAACATGTACTCCCTGGAGAAGAGGAGGAGAGAGGGATATGATAGAGACATACAAGTATCTTACAGGGAGGAACAGGGTGCAGGAAAACACTATTTTAAGCGAAAAAGATGTTCCAGGACTAGAGGGCATGGGATGAAGTTGGAGGAGGATGATTCAGAGGAAACATGAGAAAGAATTTCTTCACAGAACGGTGGTGGACAAGTGGAACACCCTGCCAGAGGAAGTGGTGGGGCTGAAACAATCACGGGATTTAAGAATGCATGGGATAGACATAAAGGAATTCTGGAGGTCGGGGTAAGGGGCAACAGACTTCTAGGAAAACAAACTGAACTTACAAGCTCAAATGGGCAGACTGGGTGGGCCATAGGCACTTATCTGCCGACACTGTCTATGTATCTGTGTATCTAAGGGGAGGGCACGCTTCTCGGTCAGATATAGAAAGAACATGGCTGAAACTGCCATGCAGGTGCAGGGGATGAACTGGAAGGATAGTAGGTCTGATTTCACCTTGCAGGTTCTATGTTCTTCTGTGAGACCCTTCACCTGAAACATATTACCCCTGATAGTGCTTGTGACTGTGTACTGGGTCCAACCTAAGGACAGAAGAGGTGGCAGCCAAAGAATATATGTCTTTTGCAGTAAACAGAATGCAAGTAGTGGAGCTCAGATAACCTGGAGGTAAATGAGTGATATTCAGGATTATAGGAAGAGAAAAATGCATTGTAGTTCGGATTTGAAGATGGAATCAGACTAAATGAGTCAGGAAAAGACAGGACTAGGGTTCCAGACTGTTGAAACAGGTGGAGGAGGCTCTGTGACCAACTGTGATTAGGGTCAGGGGTGAGACAGATAGAAGACAGAAAGAATGCAGAGGAGCCGGGGGGATACTAGGACATTGAGACAGGACAAGTCGGTGGAAATTTTGAGTACCAGAAGGGCAGTCTTATATTGGGCCCTCATGGAAATTGAGAGCTAGTGAAGGTCTTTGAGGACGAGAGTGACCTAAATATTTTGTGCAAGTGGGAGGTGCAGAGCAGCATTTTATATGAACTGGAGTCTGGATCTGAGGAGACCGTAAAAGAGTAAGCTGTAAATATCCAAGGTGTGCAGTCACAACATCTGGATAAGGATCAGGACTGACGGGAATAAAAGAGTGGTGGTTATGGATGGTGGTGTGAAGGTAGTAATAGGCAATTTGTCATGTAGTGCAGGTGCAGGAGGACAAGGCAAAGGTAAGTTTGGGGGTCAAAGGTCTGCCTATCTTAATTTGGCATGCTCCAGGCCCTGCACGCAGTTTTACTCTACACACAGTGTGAGCCTGTGCTCTTGCAGGCACTGCTAATTCTGTTCCAGAGAGGCTTGAACTAATAGTGTATACACAGAGGCTTGGGCAACTCACTTGGCATGGAGGGTGTGGCGTAGAGCTGGCTACAGTAGCCAGATGGTATCAAAGGCCAAGCTGAGTTCCCCATCCCAGGTCATTGAAAGTGGAATGGTCAGAGGGTGGGGGGTCACCATCGAAACAAGAGTCCCCTAAATGAGAGGCATTTAAATAACAGCCGCCTAAGCAGGTGACTTTGAAAAAGTTCGGTATCCCAGTTTCAGTAACATTAAATCATTCTGTACAGTAAGTAACCAGTGAGTAACCACTCATTAAATTATGAATGCTTTCTTGTTTATGAAATGCTTTCCACAGCGACGTGATCCCTGAGATCAGAGCCATCTGTATGGAAGAGATAGGGATATGGATGAGAATGCACAGTGACAGCTTCTTAAATGACAGCTACCTGAAATATGTTGGCTGGATGCTCTACGATAAGGTTGGTTTTACCCTATACTACCTCTTCGTATGAGAATTGGTCCTCGTTATAGGTTTTTGATCATCAGCTCGTTAAATCTGTGATTGGTGCCAAATGGTAGCTGGTTCACTTTTACAGTATGGCTTATAGCCTTGTCTTAGATATGGGGCTTGGTGGTTCCTAGGTCGAAAGCATTATGGAAATTGTCTAGTTTGTATAAATAGGTTGCAGGAGAGTACAACATCCTTTGTAGGATGAAGCAGAGTAGTCCAGTAATTAAACCAAAGAATTGTGAACCAGAACATAGAAAAAAAATAATTTGTTATACTGTTTGGTAACCATGTAAGGCCTACTTGGCAAAAGGCTAATTTACAGGGGTGACTGGGGAGCTTTGGGGAGGATTAGTGACTTGCTCAGGATCATACAGTATGCAAATGGAGGTTCTGGGAATTAAACCCAAGTCTGCTGGATGTACCAGGCTCATTGACAGCTTGCTGCTCTAACCTCTAGTCTATACTGCCAGCCAGAAATACAGTGTTGGCAGAAAAGTCCCATTGGTCCATCCAGTCTGCCCAGTTTACACTACCTTACCCTACTGTGTGACCTACTGATTAGATGGAGTTTTTGGCCTCGCTCCTCCCTCAACCACCTGCCTTGCTGCTGCTCCTCTGAGTAACTGTTAAGCTTGTTACACTGTATCAGCAATGCTTGAAGCCATTATTGTTTTTTCCGTTCACCACCACTGCCGCTAAACTGTTCCGTGACTCAACCACTCTTGCCATAAAGTAAATTTTTCTTGCATCCCTCTTGAATCCCCCATCCTGCCCCAGCTTACATTCATATTTCCTTGTTTTCAACACCACCATTCCTGCTAACTAGTTCCTCACAGTTTATCTTGTTTATTCCTTTCAGAAACTTGAATGTCTCTGTCATGTTGCCCCTCTTCTGGCCTCCTGCAAGTATATTCAGTACCCTGAGCCGGTCATCATAGGATCTGCCCTGTTGGGCCTGAATTATTTTGGTTGCTCTATGCTGCAGCATCTCCAGCCTGTCTGTCTTTCCTTAGGTGAGGACTCCAGAACTAGACACAGAGTCCATTTGTGGTTTCACCAGTGATCTCTAGAATGTAGTATTACCTCTTTCCTCCTGCTATCAAAATCCCTTCCAATAAACCCCAACATTCTGGTTGCCTTGCTGTAGGCCTTAGTATATTAGCTAGTTTGTTTTAGGAAGTCACTTATGATGAACCCCAGGCCCCTATCCGCCTAAGTAGTGGCTAGCTTAACCCCTCCTATTCTATCCTGGGGTTCTTGTGTGTATCACTTAGCACTTTTTGGTGCTGAATTTCAATTGCCAGATATTGGACCACCTTTTTAACCTCTGAAGATCCCACTGCAACTCTCTTACCCCCTCCTCGCTGTCTGTCCTGCCACAAAGTTTAGTGTCATCTATGAAGAGACACATCTTGCCCTGTGTTTCTTAAAAAGGACTGAACCCAGGACTGATCCCTGCAGTACTCCACTCGTTACCTCCTTTTCCCCCCTGATTTGACCCCGTTTAACCCCCCCGCTGTCTCTCTCCCCTAACTGACTTCCCACCCATCTAACAAGGTACTTTGTTGCTCCCAGATCCTCTAATTTCTTCAGCATCCTTCTGTGTGGCATTGACTCAAATGCCTGAAGTAAAAGCGGAGCAAATCTGTTTGTCTCTTATCCACTGCCTTGTTACCCAGTCAACGAATACTATCAGGTTGGTCCTACAAGACCTTCCTGCTGCAGCCTATGTTGTTTACTATCCTGGAGCCCACTTCTCCAGGTAGTCCACTGGGTCCTCTTGACTAGTGTCTCCATCAGTTTACCTACAGTGGAGGTAAGAATGATGGGCCTTTCATTTCCCCCTTCCTTCCTGGCTCTCGCCTTGTGGAATAGCATCACATCTGCTACCCAGTCTCTCTGAACCACCCTTAGACCTGCTAGGGGTTCAGCCAGTTCCATTGTCAATTTCCTCAGCACCCTGAAGTCTTACCTATTTTCAGGGCTGCTAGCTCTTTTCTAACCCTTTTTCTTCTAAATATCACCTGCCCCATTTCAGGGATCCTTATTGCTGCAGCCCTTATGCCGCTGTCCGTCAAAGGCTTGCTATCCTCCACTGTGAATACTGAGCAGAAGTAGTCAGAATGCCTGTCTTCTGCTCATCCTTCTCTACTACCCTTACCTATGTCAGCTTAGCAGTTCTCCGACATGTCTTCCTTTTCTTCCCCTGATGTACCTGAAGAACTATTTTCCTCTTCCTTCAAGCCCTCGACAATAAGCAGCTCCGTGTCTGCTTTTGCGTTCCTGAAGGTCTTCTTGGCTTCTTTCTTTCTTAGCTGGTGTTTGCTATATTTCTCATCATCCTGTTTCTCCTTGTAGCTAATGATGGCTCTGTTTGTGGCCCTCACTGCCTCCCTGACCTTCTCAAAGAACTAAATTGATCTGTTGTGCTTATTGCCTTAGGTAATCATTCTCAAGCATGATTTGGTTGCTTTGAGAATGGTACCTTTAATTTCTCCCCACCTCTTCTCCAACCCCAGATTTTGTTCACTCCAGCCAACTTACCCTTCACTAATTCCCTCATCCCATCAAAGTCTTCTCATCTGAAATCCAGAACCACAGCCTTTTGTCGATGGTATACTGGTTCTCAGAGCCAGTTCAAACCATATGTTGTTATCCTCTGACACTTAGACTCGCTCAACTCCCATCCCCCAATAGGGGGTCCCCAGCACTTTGTAGCCCCCCCTTCTCTTCTCCCGGTCCTCACTGTCCTACCTCCTCCCTGTTTTATATACCCCCTCTTTTCCCCTCCCCCTCCCAAGTCCCATAACAGTGTACCCACCATTCTACATATTTTAGTAAAGATACTAGTCTATATATAATAGTGAGTGCCTAAGGTCTAAGCTTTTTTTACCACCCATGCTTATTTGTCAAAGAATCTTAACTGCATTTAACTGTGTTAGTTCTGTATGTATAGGCCTGATTTATCTTTCACATGTACAGTGTTTTGTTTTGTCTACCATATTTTTGACTGTGAATTGTTTGATGTCCAGGACCACCTTGAAAATGAGCTTTCTCAATGGTGTTTATGCCTGGTTAAATAAAGTTTGATTGATTGATTGATTGATTGATTCACTGGATCCCAGTGGTTCCTCAAACTGCACTCCACCTACCATTTATGAGTTGATGAGCAGTACCACTTCAAAAATGGTAGCCCAGTTCAGAGTTACTGGTTTACTCCGATACCCATGGTGGCGCATTTGTCCTCCTGTGCTTTGGGTCTACACGATTTTGGCAGTGCAATCTGGTAGTCAGTGAACAGGCTTAGGAAGACAAAGACCCAGACTGATATCCCACCACAGGTTGTCGCTCACTATATGACCCTAAGCAAGTCATTTATCCACTCCAAGCTTCAGACCACCCCACTGTAAAAATTGATCATAACGGCCCTGCTGAAAATGAGATGTTGCACCTTAGCTGGACCAACCAGGGTAAATCAGTTGTGAAAAAAGTACATAAAAAGAGCTGCATAAATTTTGTATGTTTTTTAAGGGGACTACTGTAGTACTGGGTGATAGAAGTTTCAAAAATCAAGAATGTAAATAACCCATTATAATTTGAATTGTATCTGAATGTATGAAGTCTATTCTGATATGCCTCAATGTAATTAAACCCGGGTCGCCCCTGAAAAAAGGGACACTTAGTCTCAGAGGCCCTAGGTATTCAACACAATTGAATAAATAAATAAAGTGCATGTAAATTAAAAAAAACCTAGGTGGTGCTACCCCGAGGGATACTACCCCTGCCTCCGTGACTGAGAGCAGGGTGAGGGGCCTGAGTTCTAGGAACAGGTGCCTCCACCCGGAGGACAGGGTCAATGGTAGAGCAGCTGCTGTGGGTACAGCCCTCCGGGACACTATTACCCCCCCTTTCCCTCTAGTGGCCTAAATGGTTCACTAAATACACAATTGCAATTAACACCTGACAACAGATTTAACCCCACACTTGTTGCACTTACCACCAGGGCTAGATCAGCTGGCTCAACCCTGGAGACTCCCTGTAAAACAAGATTTACCACAACAGCCAACAGTATTTCAATGCTGTGTGTACAGAGGTACACCACAAACAGTTTAAGTGCAAAAAGATTCAGATCTGATTTATTTGGGGGCACGAACAAGAAAGGGACATAATCTGGTGCTTGTTTCTATTACTGATTAAATCAGGTTTAAGCATGCATGCCTCTAAGAGTCCCTCTATCAGAGTTACACACACTCTGGGTACCCAGTTGGAGTTACAGGCTAGCCTGAAACGTTGCCCGGGGTAGACCAGCATTGCAGCTGTTGTTGGGGCCCTTAGGAAAAAGAAAACGCCATCATGCACTTTAACCCAATATTTGTATTGCAGAGCTGGAGGGCTCAGTTCATGACAATCAATCAAAACAATTAAATCAGATGACACACTTTGATTAGGAAGTAGTTGCAGGGAGCTGCCCTGTGATTTACTCATGATACCCAGACCAGGTTGCAGGAGGGGTGAAGTGGAGACCTCAGGATGAAGTGCTGATTTGCCAGGAGAAGCAGGGCCCACACAATTCACCATGGTGTCATTCCTGTTCGTTGATGTTGAGCAGGGAGCCGAATCCCCAGGCAGGTCTCTCGTCGGGTGGTTCTCTGCAGTGTGAGTGGCAGTTAGGGCCATGGTGTTGAGGCCCAGATAAGTTGAAGGAAACAGATTCAGTCCGGTCAGAGTTACTGGATACTGCTTTTAGCAAGCGTGACACATTCAAGCAGTAGGGAACCAAATCGCAACCCACTATTCGCATTCAGTACACTTATAGTAAAGGCAAGGAAGTACCACAGTTTGGATGACAGTGCGGTTGCAATACACAGGGTTTTCTGCACAAACCATATGCTCTGCGGTTGTGATGGAAGTCCTGACAGGCCGATTGCTCAAAAGAAAGTCTTCAGTCCCTCTTCAGGTGAAATTAGTCACAATTAGGTAGAAAGACACAAGTTCAGATAGGGTCCGATTCCGGTTCTCAGTTCTCTTCACTTAGGAAAATGGAAGCAGGCAGGCCAGTCACAGCCTTCCCGACGATTTCCCCTGTGCACTACGCAGGAGCAGCTACTTGAATCTCTCGAGCTCCTCTCAATGTCAACTCCTGCTTCACATTGACTCACTGCTGCAGGCAGCTCTGGACTTTTCCAGTGATCCAAAAGGTTTGATTCGTTGATCCATCTGTCTGTCACAGCAAGGGCTCCCCCTCCCAGTCCATTTAGGCACCAAAGGGAGAAACTACAATTCCTACAGAAATTCACTCCCACAAGACCCCTGTGGGCAGTCTCCATTTTAGGGCCCCCAAAGGTACTGATTGGTGCATACTGGCAGTCCAGAACCAAGATGGTGGTGATTAACAGAAAGGTCCATGCTGCAAAGAAGGCAGGCTAGACAAACTACTATATCATTGTTAAGAAAGCAGATAATCAGCAAACAATTACAGTTCTTAACAGAGTTCCCTCTGCGCAATTAGCGATGGCAGAATGGAGCAATTATCTGGCAGCCCAGGTGAGACTCAAGCTTAGGAACACTCAGCCCCCACACAGATCAATTATACATTTACAAGATAGGCAGCTCTTAAAGAGACAGGCATGGAGGCTAATAGGGCACTCGCATGCAATTACTTTTAAATGGTTAGAACACAGAACACCACCAGGCAGTGGGCATTTAGGCACACCCAAGGAAGACTTTTGGGAACCCCCATTTATAACGGGGTTACATCCTTCCCTGCTTGGAAAAAACTTGGTGTCCGCGTAAAGTCTGCACTTTAGCAATAGCATACTAAGACAATATTCTGTACGAGATATACGTGACATTAATACACTAGACAAGATAATGACTGATGCATCAATAAATGTAAACCTATCACATTGCTACACATTTTCAATACACTTCACACATATTATATCTGTAATGACAACAGTTATGCATTTCCCATACATGTAATACTGATTCTACTATGATTGACACATTATTAGGACTACTATACTGATTCAAGTTATGACTTTTTGCATATTAAATAATACAGATAGGGACCCATCCCTATCAGTTAACTTGGGGCTAGATGGGGCAGGGGCACCATGTTCTGAAGGATGAACAATTAACTTAGAGGTGGCAGAAATGCTCAGTTTAGGAAGTGAGCTGTGGGACATATAGACACCCTTATGGACAACATTCAGAGGAAAATCAACTGGTCTTCCAGGGGAGTCGTAGCTAAGATGCATAACTGGTTTAACAACTCTCCCAGACTTTCATAGGGGAACAGGTATAGTCTCTGGAGTATCCACACTAGTATTAGTCTCTTCTTGGGTCGAGAGGGGTACCTCTGCACTGTGCGAAGACTCCAGCAGTGGAACACTATCAGTCCCTGGGTCCACCACATTCAGCACAGGGTTATTCTCTGTAAAAGGTTCAGATGGGTTATCTAAGGAAGATTCTAACACATTTGTATCTTGAGGTACTTGGCTGACACGCTCTACAGCAGACTGAATACTCGGGTCACTTAGGACAACAGGGTCAAGTTCATTATAATCATCATTTACTGGTATGTCACCAGGACAGTTTATGGCATCAGACCCCTCCTCTGGCAGTTCAAACAATTCCACCAAGCACAGCGAGTCAACCATCTCAGACGCTATACTTTGCACCTCATTCTCTGGGGGCACTGGCTCCAGGGAGGAAGCCGGGGGAGGTGGGGGTTAGACAGTCCTGAGGGCCCAGCTTCATCCCCACAGTTATACATTGGGTGACCTTGAAACAATTGACTCATTTCATAAGTAGGATAATAAGGAGTATTGCACTTACTGCTGTCAGATTCAGACTGACTGTCATCATCAGGCTTGGCCTGCTAAGGGGAAGGCCTGGGTTGTTGCACTGTTGGGGAGGGTTGACTGTGTCGCCTTTTGGCAGCAGCATGAGTTACTGGCCCAGGAGGGGCAGGATCTGTTCCGCATCAATCATTACTTGGCCAATAGGTAGTAAATGGTTCCTGTGCATGGTTTTAACAGCTCTAGAGTTGTCCTCAGGGTGCACTTTGTACACAGGCAGTTCATCCAGTTTACTGATCACTATGTGTGGAAGATGGTGCCACCTATCAGCAATTTTATACTTTTCATGCAGTCCCAAACTACGCAACAATACACAGTCTCCGGGCAGTAGCTCATGAGCTTCCACTTTCTTGTCGTGCCTCTCTTTGTTGGCAAGGTTTCTCTTGGCGGCCATAGTCTGGGCCAACTGAAAAGCATGGTTTAACTGGGCCTTTAGCTTTTGTACGTATTGCAGATAGTTCTCAGCACGAATTCCATCCGGGGACACTCCAAAGCAACCATCCATAGGTAACCGGGCTTCCCTTCCGAACATGAGGGGATACGGAGAGAACCCGGTGGCCTCATTTTTTGTACAATTATATGCATGCACCAAGGTACTGATTTGCTGACTCCATTTGTGTTTATCTTTGGAGTAAAGTGTTCCCAACATGTCCAAGAGGGTCCTGTTAAAACACTCAGGTTGGGGGTCCCCCTGTGGTGGTAAGCAGTGGTTCTGGACTTCAGCACTTCCCACAGGAAAAGCATCTCCTTGATCAATCTACTTTCAAAGTCTCTCCCTTGATCAGAGAGGATACGTTGGGGCACACCATAATGGACAAAGAACTTCTCCACCAGTACCTTGGCCACTGTAGAGGCCTTCTGATCTTTTGTTGGAAAGGCTTGGGCATAGTGAGTAAAATGATTGGTTACCACCAGTACATTGCCAATGTTCTTTTGATCAGGCTCCAGACACAGAAAGTCTATGCAAACCAACTCCATGGGGGTGCTGGTGGAGATGTTGACCAAAGGGGCAGCTCTCTGGGGCAAAGCTTTCCTCTGAAGGCAACGACTACAGGTTTTGACATGGTTTTCAATGTCCGCCCCCATTTTCGGCCAGTAGAATCGAGACCACACCAAGCTGAGGGTCCGGTCAATACCAAGGTGTCCCATGTGATTGTGGAGGGACCTCAGCACCAGCTGCTTGAAGGCCGTGGGTTGCACTAACTGCTGCTTGTCCACCTGACCTTGGTGATCTACTGTCTCTTGATATAGCAACTGATCTTGTAACTTTGGTCTGGGGCCTTCTTTGAATAATAAAGCAGTTCGCACGTCAGCAGAGCGTAGCTTAGACACATCTTTCCCCACACATAGGGCATCAAGTTCGGGTTGGATCATTGGGTCTTGGGACTGTGCCCACTGGATGCTATCATTATCAAACTGAGGCAGAGCACTGATGTCCAATGCTGAAAAATGACAATAGGCTGCAGGTATGCAAGTATCGGGGGGCCCCAGACAGTCCACTAGACAGTCCACAGTATCTGCAGATGGCCGCTCATCCTTATCAAATTTTTGACACAATGCTTTAATAGAGTGTTCTGACAGTCTCACCTAGTTGTCGTGAGGGCTTGGTCACCTCGAAAGGGCGTCAGCATCGGTATGGTTCAGTCCAGGCAACTGCATAATCGTAGGTAGACAGTACAGAAAACCACCGGTGCCCAGTAGCATCCAGCTTTTCTGAAGTGTGTACTTAAGTTAAGGGGTTGTTATCAGTCTACCAATATCTTGGCCCCATAGAGGTATTCGTGAAACTGGTCGACTATGGCCCATTTTAGGGCGAGAAATTCTGATTTGTGAACAGGATAATTCCTCTCAGAGGGTGTTAAACTTCTACTGGCCTCAGGTCTCAGGCCATCTTCATAGTTCTGGTACAACACAGCCCCTAGCCCCTTCAGGCTGGCGTCAGTGTGTAGGACATATGGCTTAGTGGGGTCGGCATAAGTGAACACAGGGGCATGAGTGAGCTGATGGATGATCTCAAAGAAGGCCGCCTCGCACTCGGTGGTCCACCAGGCCCCAAATGGTTCACCTGTTAAGAAATAACACCTTCTCTCCATCCTTGATGGACCCTTTCTTCTGCCTGCTGTTAGTAGGGGGGATAGCCTTGAGTAAGATTTAGGAGTAGCCAGATTACTTTAGAGTAGTCCTTAATGAATTGGCGATAGAAGCCGCAGAAGCCCAAAAAACACTGCAGTTCTTTCAAGTTGTTGGGTTGCAGCCAAGTGGTCAAGGCCTCTACTTTATTAGAGTCTGTCTGTATCCCCTCGGCTGACACTATATGTCCCACGTAGTTTACAGATGCTTGGAAAAACTGACCCTTGTCTATGGATAGTTTCAGGCCGAATTCTTCCAGACAATCAAGCACTTTGAATAACCAGGTTTCATGTTCTTCTAATGTGCGTCCGAACATGATGACATCCAGGTATAGCAGACATTCCAATAAGTTCATGTCCCCTATTGCACGTTCCATCAGCCTCTGGATAGTGGCGGGTGCACCCGAAATCCCCTGTGGCATCCTCAGGAATTCGTAGAACCCCAAGGGACAGATGAAGGCTGTTTTCTCACAGTCTTCCGAGGCCATCGGGGTCTGATAATACTCGTTTCATAAATCAAGTACTGAGAACCACTGACTCCCATTCAGGCAGTCCAGGGCATTCTGTATGCGGGGTATGGTGTATTGATCTGGTATAGTCCATTGGTTCAAAGTCTGGTAATCTACACACATCCTCACAGACTAATTTTTCTTATGCACTACTACTATAGGAGAAGCATAGGGCCTTCTTGACTCTTGAATAATGCCAGCAGCTAGCATCTCCTGTAGGTGTCTTCAGACATCATCTATATCAGCTGGGGCAAGGTGATGAGACCGCTCCCGGAAAGGCCTGTCATTGTGAAGTCTGACAGTATGTTCAGCGCCTTGGATGCACCCTACATCCCATTCCTTTAGGGAAAACACTAGGTCCCTCTGGGCAAGTTTCCGACTGACTCGAGTCTTCCATTCGGCAGGAGCAAGGACTCTCCAAAGTCGAATAAGTATGGGGTCACCTTCTTCTTTTCACCAGAACATTTGTTGCTAGACAGTACTGCAGTGTCTGCACAATGCACTGTAGCTAACATGCATCCCCGGTTTACTCGGATTTCTTGATCAGATACATTCTGTATTTGGACCATCACTCGTCAAGCATAAGCAAGGGCATGAGCAGGTAAGATACTGGGTTTGACCATTAACTCTTCCACCAACTTCCCTTCACCTGGTGCGTCCAGCATTAATATTTTGTTTTTTACGTCTCTTCTAAGACGGACTTCTCCGTGAACAGTATACTGAGTATTGGGTGGTAATATCAAGGAATCAGGGTCTTTCTTCCACACTGTCCCTACTGGCTCATCCTTGTCTACCTCCGTAGTCTGTTTCTGCAGGTCATAAGCTCTCTTTATCAAGGCTGTAATTCGCAAGACCCGGCCAGTCTGTCGCCTTTGTTTCTCTTGACACAACTGAGTCAGCCTCCCAAACATATGTGCGTTGGTTCCAATGAGTAGAGAAACCCCATAAGAGGGCACACCAGGGCTAGTGTCTCTACTTGTTCCTCTACACCAGTTACAGCCGCAGGAAAAGATAGCCAGAGCCGGACGTATCCTAGGTAGGGATAAGACTTGTCACTCAGGCCCCACACATGTAGGCCTTCTAGAGATTGTAGCGGCACATCAGATAAGTGTTTGTCATACCAGTCCTGGAATACAGTGGTCACTTGTGACCTGCTGTCGAGCACAGCCCGAGCATGGATACCATTGACAGTCACGGTAGTCTTCATTGAAGGGCCTACCATTTTGGACCAGTCTGGAGGGACAGTAGCAGGGGCCTGAACAGACGATTTAGCCACAGAGGAGTTCGAGCTAGGACTTCTCAAGCCTTCACTGCAGTCGTTTTGCATACCCCTTGACCACTGATTTGCTTTCCGAAGCTCCTCTTGAAGCCTGTTTACCACTTTCTCTTGAGTCCTTCTGAGACTGGCATCCCCTCTTCATATGGGCATCCTTGACGCAGTTGTGACAAATGACAGGCTCTTGGGTCATCCTTGGCGAAAACATTGCAGTGGAAGCTGAAGCATTAACAAGAGATCGTGGTCTGACTTCTGCTGGTAGTGTTGAGGGTGGTGCAACATGTCTCAAAAGTTCCTTTATAGTGACAGTCAATTCCTTGATCTCAGCTTGGGAGCCACCCTCGGTAGAGGATGCCTGAGGGTGCACCCCCACCCCCATGGCAGTCACGTCCTGAGAGGGACCAGGGTCTTTGTCAGCAGTGGGGACCCCCTTAAAGGCACCCGCTTGTACTTTTCTGACTTCCTTCAGCAGCTCATCTCTCCACCACTCAGCCCATGGCGGGACATCCTTAGCAGTCTCCATTTCAGAAAGGCCTTCCCATGCTATGGTCACTCGGGTTGCGCCCACACCAAAATTACAGTCTCCTTCCTCACCTTCAGCCACCCAGAGTTTTTTTATCAGGTCACAGTATTCCAGTGGGTTGTCTCTCCTATCTAGGAGCCTCAACTTGATAATTTGCAATTTAGAATGCTTGGCATGTTGCAGTATGTGCCCCAGTCTCACATTGTTCAAGTCACTGGCTGCCACTCCACCCTTGCGATAAGCTCTCTGTAGGACTCTCTGCAGGTGGTTAACATACGCAGACACACGTCCCCCTTTCTATTGTTTGGTACTTTTGAATTGCCACATCAAAGTCTCCCCTGACTCAGTATTTCCAAAATTGCCTTCAAGCGCTGACAGGTACTTTTGAGCAGATGCAGCAGGATTTGTGGACCCCAGAAATCTAATTGCTTCTAGGGCAGGACCCCTCAAACTTTTCATGATCCTTTTTTGCTTCTTGGCCTCTGCACACTGCCACTCGGTTACCAAGGGGGCAACATAGTCTATCCAGGTCTCCCAGTCATCCTCCCCCTGTGGGGTGGGGAGGGTATGGGAAAACATCCTCAACTTGCGGTACGTGTCATGACTAACTGCAGGCATGGATGTGGGTGCCAGCGCAGATGCGGGCACAGGAGCCGGGGCAGGAACTGATGTGGGAGTGGGTGGAGGTGTTGGGGAAGGAACACCCCCAGGTGGCAAGAATAGTTTCTTAAAGTCCTCTACAGTCTTTCCCTCCTCCAGCAACAACTTAGCCAACTTCTTCTCAAAGGTCTCAGATAATGGTGGGGACTCATCCTTCCCGGGGCTGTACTGTCTTTAGTTATCAATCTCCAGGTGGCTGGGACCCCTTCTGAGGCAATAGTCTGTGGCACTTTAGAGCTGTCCATGGGGTCACTACACTCTACCAAATCCATGAAAGTTTGGGTGGTCAAATCAGCCTGTCGACCCACCACCACTGCGTTTTTCAAACATTCAACTTTGGAAAGTGCCCCTTCTACAGTGTCCTTACTAATGCTCAAGGGAATATCCAGTATAAGCAAGGCATTGTGAGGGTCAATCTCCTGCCCCATACACCACCCCACTAGCTGGTGCACAGCCACTTCTATTGGGGTAGGCATTAACCTGTGACAACAATTCTTGATTTGGACCACTAGGGGGCGCTAATCCCAGCGGTGCCTCCAAAATGTAACACCTAGGTGGCGCTGCCCCACGGGATACTACCCCTGCCTGCGTGACTGAGAGCAGGGTGCAGGGCCTGAGTTCTAGGAATGGGTGCCTCCACCCGGAGGACAGGGTCAGTGGTAGCGTAGCTGCTGTGGGTACAGCCCTCCAGGACACTGTTACCCTCCTCTTTTCCCTCTAGTGGCCTAAATGGTTCACTGAATACACAATTGCAATTGACACCTGACAACAGATTTAACCCCACACTTGTTGCACTTACCACCAGGGCTAGATCAGCTGGCTCGGCCCTGAAGACCCCTCTGTAAAACAAGATTTACCACAACAACCAACAGTATTTCAATGCTGTCTGTACAGAGGTACACCACAAACAGTTTAAGTGCAAAAAGATTCAGATCTGATTTATTTGGGGGCATGAACAAGGAAGGGACATAATCTGGTGCTTGTTTCTATTACTGATTAAATCAGGTTTAAGCATGCATACCTCTAAGAGTCCGTCTATCACAGTTACACACACGCTGGGTACCCAGTTGGAGTTACAGGCTTGCCTGAAACATTGCCTGGGGTGGGCCAGCATTGCAGCTGTTGTTGGGGCCCTTTGGAAAAAGAAAACACATCATGTATTTTAACACAATATTTGTATTCCGGAGCTGGAGGGCTCAATTCGTGATGATCAATCAAAACAATTAAATCAGATGACATACTTTGATTAGGAGGTAGTTGCAGGGAGCTACCCTGTGATTTACTCATGAAACCCAGACCAGGTTGCAGGAGTGATGAAATGGAGACCTCAGGATGAAGTGCTGGTTTGCCAGGAGAAGCAGAGCCCACACGATGCACCGTGGTGTCATTCCGGTTCATTGATGTTGATCAGGGAGCCAAATCCCCAGGCAGGTCTCTCGTCGGGTGGTTCTCTGCAGCATGAGCAGCAATCAGGGCCATGGTGTTGAGGCCCAGACAGGTTGAAGAAAATGGATTCAGTCCGGTCAGAGTTACTGGATACTGCTTCCAGCAAGCGTGACACATTCAAACAGTGGGGAAGCAAATCGCGACCCACTATTCGCATTCAGCACACTTATAGTAAAGGCAAGGAAGTACTACAGTTCGGATGACAGTCCGGTTGCAATACACAGGGATTTCTACGCAAACCATATGCTCTGCAGTCATGATGGAAGTCCTGAAAGTCCGATCACTCAAAAGCAAGTCTTCGGTCCCTCTTCAGGTGAAATTAGTCACAATTAGGTAGAAAGACACAAGTTCGGATAGGGTCCAATTCCGATTCTCAGTTCTCTTCACTTAGGAAGATGGAAGCAGGCAGACAAGTCACAGCCTTTCCGCCGATTTCCCCTGCGCACTACGCAGGAGCAGCTACTCGAATCTCTCGAGCTCCTCTCACTCTCAACTCCTGCTTCACACTGACTCACTGCTGCAGGCAGCTCGGGACTTTCCCAGTGATCCAAAAGGTTTGATTCGTTGATCCACCTGTCTGTCACAGCAAGGGCTCCCCCTCCAAGTCCATTTAGGTGCCAAAGGGAGAACACTACAATTCCTATGGAAATTCACTCCCACAAGACCCCTGGGGGAAGGCTCCATTTTAGGGCCCCCAAAGGTTCTGATTGGTGCATACTGGCAGTCCAGAACCAAGATGGTGGTGATTAACAGAAAGTCCATGCTGCAAAGAAGGCAGGTTAGACAAACTACTATATCATTATTAAGAAAGCAGATAATCAGCAAACAATTACAGTTCCTAACAGAGCTCCATCTGTGCAATTAGCGATGTCAGAATGGAACAATTATTTGGCAGCCCAGGTGGGACTCAAGCTTAGGAACACTCAGCCCCCACCCAGATCAATTATACACTACAAGATAGGCAGCTCTTAAAGAGACAGGCACAGAGGCTAATAGGGCACTCGCATGCAGTTACTTTTAAACGGTTCGAACACAGAACACCACCGGGCAGTGGGGCATTTAGGCACACCATAGGAAGACTTTTGGGAACCCCCATTTATAGGGGGGTTACATACATTAATTCTGTTAAAAGAGAACTGCCTTTATTTAACCTGCAAGCTTAGGATTTCTAAAGGAGCTCTTTCAAGTACTGGGTCCTATTCTGTTACTGTCCCATTCCTACTGGCTTTTAAGTAAAATCAGTAGACATTTATGAGTTACACACTGTTGGCAAGAACCATTTAGAACTGTGTGATGCAGTGTATGTCCTTGTTAAATTCTTACACTGTTATCACAATGCAGCTATGTTCTTCTATAGAAGTCTGTGGTTGAAAAGGCCATAAACTACATCATAATGCTCTGAAATTATACTTATTCATAGAACATAAATCAAGAACTAAAGTTAATTAAAAGGCCGGTTAAGGTGGAATAATTACAGAATAAGAACCAAAGGGAGTGAAAAACCGACCGCAGCAGTAGTTTGGGGTGTAAGCTTGTAATAAATGCTGGCAGACTTTATAGACTGTCTGTCTCCTTTCTGCATCAGAGTCTATGTTTTTATATTAAATGCAGCTTCTCCAGGAGAAAATTATGTATAGGGTCAGTGCAGTTCCCTGTTAAGAGTTATAATAAATAAGTATATATATTTTTTGCTTGTGTTTTTCCACTGGTGTCCCTGGTCTCAGTGGCACCCCCACAGCACTCTCACTAACCCGTCTCCTGAACTTACAAGTCAACCACCCCTTGCAAAGAGCCATATTGGTGGGTGGCCTGCCAGGCAGGGTCATACGGGGCCTGTGGGGGAGGATGAGTGAGCCGGTGCATTTTCCCTCTAATTTTCTCCCTGGGGCATCTGCGTGTGATGCACTCACACCTGTGCGTGTTGACATACATGCATTTTGCATCAGCACTTGCCCCTCCTCTCCCAATACCTGCTGGTCCCATCGGTGCTACCATCCACCCTCCACCAGATGGCAGGCAGGTGGCAGAACTCAGAGTCCCCCCCACCCCGAGGGAGAAGAGCTATCCTTGGGATGCTCAATCTTTCCTCACTTGGCAAGTCGCTGAGCAACCCTGGTCCATTCCTGAATCCAAGTCACCGGCGTGGCAGGAGGTAAGGCATCCAGCACCTCAGCCGTCCGTGCTACTGAGCCAGCTAAACAAGCATACTTTTAACAGCTGTTGGGCAAATCACCACAGCAGGCAGGTGTTAAACTCTGCATGTCAGCTTTACCCACAGCTATAGAGACTGCAGTCACTGGTGAACCATGATGCCGAAACAATTAGAATCTTGATACCGCAAACTGCTGTGAGTTCAGAAAAACTATAGCAAACAAAAATAGGAAACTGCAGGTTTATCAAATAAACAGCTTTTTTGCAATTTATCAGAAGGATTTGTGTTTATTACTGTTTTATGTTGTGACAACAGGACTCCGCTTACAGCGATCCTACCTTTTGATGAATCACACAATGCATGATCATTATTTGAGAGTGAAGTTTTCTTTATTTGTTTTCTATATTTTTTCTGACTATGCATATGAATAATTTTGTCCGATAAATTCTTTTTCCTAGTGAAAAGTAAACTTAGTTATTTATTTGTGGTTCGGATATTATTTTGGACAGAAAACTTGTCATACTTTTGGGGTCGGTATACTGTGATCCAGCCCTTGTCCCTGGGTACTGTATATCCTTGCTCAAATTAAATTGCTTTGTAAAGAGACTTTTTGTGATGAAGACTGGCAAAGCATGCTCACTATCTGAGTGAACAGAATGCTTCCTAGTTAGTCCCTCCCAGAAGTGATAGTAAAATATGCTGAATAGCTTTCTGCTAGCAGGACTCCTCCTTTATAAAGAATTGCTGCATTACAGCTGGGCATTCCTGGGTAAATCAATTCTATATATTCCATATGTACATGTCCCTAACCAACCCCATTTGTGCGTGCCTTTAGCCAACTATCCCTGCCCCTTCCTTCCTGCCTCCCATCTTCTATGTTCCTCTTACCCCAACATAGAAACATAAAAACATAGAAGTTGACGGCAGATAAGGACCGCAAGGCCCATCCAGTCTGCCCATTTCTTTTTCTACCTTATAAATGTGCCATCGGCCTTTGCTCTGTCAGTGGCCTATCTATTCATAGTCATTTGTATTGCTCCCTTATGCCTATCCCATGCCTGTTTGAAGCCCTGCACTGTATTCATATCCAACGCTTCCTGAGGTAGGCCGTTCCATGCATCCACCACCCTTTCTGTGAAAAAGAACTTCCTCACATTACCCCTCAATCGGCCTCCCTCTAATTTCATGATGTGCCCTCTTGTCCTGCTATTTTTCTTATATTGAAACATGTTAGACTGTTTTACCTTGTTAATGCCCTTAAGGTGTTTGAATGTTTTGATCATATCACCTCTCTCCCTCCTTTGCTCCAGGGTATACATATTGAGCTCTGTTAATCTGTCCTCATATGTTTTCTGATGCAGTCCCTGCACCATTTTGATTGCCCTTCTCTGGACTGCCTCAATTTGGTTAATTTCCTTGTGAAGGTGTGGCCTCCAGTACTGCACGCAGTACTCCAGATGGGGCCTAACCAGTGTCTTGAAAAGAGGGATTATTACCTCCCTCTTCTGACTTGTGATATCCCTACTAATACACCCTAACATCCCCCTAGCCTTACCTACTGCTTTAGAGGTCTGCTTGGATGATTTCAGGTCATCAGTGATGATGATGCCCAAGTCTCTTTCTTCCCTTGTGACTGCCAGCAACTCCCCTCCCAGCCTATAGGTGACCTCAGGGTTTCTCTTCCCTATGTGCATGATTTTGCACTTCTTTGCATTAAACCCCAGTTGCCACTCTTCCGACCATTTTGCTAGTTTATCCAGATCTCTTCTCATTCTGCCCACCCCATCTGGATCATCTACTCTGTTGCAGATCTTGGTGTCATCTGTAAACAGACAAACCTTACCCTCTGGTCCATCTGCAATGTCACTGATGAAGATATTGAAGAGGACTGGCCCCAGGACTGATCCCTGAGGTACCCCACTTGTGACTTGCACCTCTTCTGACTGTATACCATTTACCACCACTCTCTGTTGTCTGCCCGTCAACCAGTTTGCCACCCAGTGGACCAACTTCTGACCCACCCCCAGCCCACAAACAGGTGGATGGGATCTCGGTTTACATCTCTTCTGAAAGACAGCACCTGAGGAGTGAAGCACCACCCTCATGTTGCACCACAGTGTCAGTATATTGGGATTTTATCCAAGTGCCGGGTGTGGGGATAGAACCCACGACCTTCTGATCTCCTTGCCTCAGAGGCAAGTGTGCTACCTCTTGAGCCACTAACTTTGGCTTAACTCACCCTTCCTATTCTCACCCTCCAGTGCCACATTTATGCCCTACCCAACTATGCTACTTGTTAATCTTAGATTGTACTGTTTTTTTGTATAATCTGCTAAGAGCCACCTCCTATGTATTATAACTCATGTCTTTGTATTTATATTGTTCTCTATTTCTGTCAAGTTGTACTGCTGTTTTCTATTGCCATCTTTTGTACAATTGTACTGTTGTTCTTATATAGATTTCTAATGTTGCTGTTCCCTGCTACCTGTATTCCCATATAATGTACTGTACTTCTCCTGGGTCGTACCTGAAAATAGGCAAATATCTGCCTAGTGTACCCCACCCGGTTATCCAGATCTTAATAAATAAATATAAAAACTGCAAGGGGGACATGTGCCTTTATAAATTAAACTGTTACGCCGTAGTGCTCCTCCCAAACTCTTTGAGACAGTGCAGACAGTAACGGCGCATGTGCTCAGCAGCCCCATTTCAGAATGTCTGGGTGCACACTGTGATCTTTTTTACCTTACCAGTGCCTGTGAACTAGTGGGGTGATGACATCACATGCAGCATGAAGACATCCTGAAAATGGTGCTGCCTGGTCTGTGAAAAAAAAACTAAAATGTACCATATGGATGTTCCAGAGATATTTTTATTCTGCCATACAATCAATGCTGTACAATACAGTACAGTTTTATGCATTATGTTCCACACTGAACAATGACAAAACATTGAACATTTTTACAAAAATGAAACACATTGTGTAGCACTATAGATGGAACTACAGTTAAGAGTAACAACTAGAAGGCAACAAGATAATGGGTTTGGGCTAAGAGCTATAGGCAAGGAAGTGGAAAATAAATTTACAAACGATATTTGAAAAAGGTGAATGGCGTGGGTGAAATGGAGAGAGAGAAAGCAAGGCTGCTAAGTATATAAAAAATTTGCTGTCAACAGTGGATAACGTGAGAGGGGACAGATAGGAGCGTGGCAGAGGAAGAATCAAGGGAAAGAGCAAGAGAGTAGCAGGAAATGAGATTGGAGCTAATAGCAGGAGTACTGTCGAGCCATGGAGTATTTTATTAATTGTTTTCCATTTGATCTATGCCCCATTCTGTCTCTGGCACGTAGGCGCACCCATTGCCACTTACCTCTGTTCTTTCCTGGGTCATCACAGTGCCATGGATAGTCCCCAGGTGGGGTCGAGGGTAGGTGCACCCCTTAACAGGACTTTTCTTGAATGCCCTTTTCAGAACAGCCTGGTCGAGGGTGGGTAAGTGGGCTAGATATACTGGGGCTGCTAGCCTATGGTGCCAGTTCCTGTTTTCTGCTTTTTTTCTCCCCTGTTCCCAAGGCATCAAGTGGAGTGATGTCATGATGTGTGCACACTGAGTGTGTAGGCACACTGACGTCCACCTTGACTTCTTCCTTGCTCTCGAGCTGCAGTAATACCTGTGGTCACCCAGGTGGTAGTGGTAAAGTGGAGGAGGCTACCCTCCCTGCCCAGAAGAGGAGAGTGTCTCCCCCCCCCCGGCTGGCCCACGATGACCCGAGATGACTCCCAGTCCCAGTTTGCTGGTGTCCTGAGCAGTAGCAGTACCACTGTGGTGATGGGCTGGCAGTACCATGGAATATTTTAAAGACAAGGTGTAATTTGGAAGTAGGTTCTGAAAGGAATTAGGAACAGTGTTGGAATTACAAGGGATGTTGCCAGGAGGGCTCCGTCCTCCATCTGTGTAGTGAGCCTGCGTAGCGCACAGCCACACGCAGCACTGCCGTTGACTTACAGCAGGAAGAGGGGGCTCGTTTTATAGACAGGACCTTCATTGGCTGCATTGATTGCAAAGCTCATAAAGTGCAATTGCAAAACTGATAGAGGAGTCAGTGGAAGTTACAGAGAGTAGGAGTGATGTGAACACGCTTATGGTGCATGCGTGGATCCTGAACACGCGATACCTACTGCTGGGTGTCCATGAAGCAACAATCCTACAGAAGGCAGCACATCCTAGATCATGAAAGAGAGTGGGCTGTCTGGCACTGTGCAGTGGCCTCTTACGGCTTCAGGACCACATCACACCGTCACTATGGCACTAGGAAAACAGGTGATTGATGTACACATGAACATGTGGTGGGGGATGATGAAGGAGGCACATGTATCTGGAATCCTCTCGTGGCTGTGCCCATGTCCTGGTGTCTTGGACAGGGAGAAAACCAAGACATTGTGTCCTTTCAGGATCTGGTCAACACATGCCCCTCAGGTAGCCCCCATGAACTTCCCGTTTGAATCTGTATCTGAGTTCTGCCATTATGTCCAGGGCATTGCGCTTGACGGGGGAGGCAAGCCTTAGGGGGATGCAGCCAAGGAGCAGTTTGGAAAAGTTCTGCCATTGGGTTAATGGCAGTGAGTTCATCAATGGGTTTCCACCCTTCAATTCGTATTATCCTATGAACCTATGAGGCATTTGGGAGGCAAATGTCCTGGAAGACAATTCTGTAAGAACAAAATATAATTTAGTAGGGCCTCCACTTTTTAAATTCGGAAGTGACGCTCCCCTCCCCCAGGTTGTGAAGCGTAACTGTCCACTCCTAATGTTCCTGTATCAGCGACACTTTATGTAGGAAAAGAAGTGCAGTGGTGTTGTGTGCTGTTTGACTGAAATCATGGTAGTGATTTATAAAAAAAATAAATTACAGTCAATTATTTGTTGTCTGTGTTTATTATAATTCTTTATTGTCTAGCTCAGCCTATAGAATATTATTTAATAAGTGCATAGTTTTGTATATTTTGTGGCTATGCCATCCTGATAAGAATGTTGTTCTGTGCCCTTTATTTCTGCCTTGTTACAGTATTTATTTTTGAACCTCACAGCGCGCCAACAAATTAAGACCACGCTTAACAAAGCCTATCGACTTGTGCTGGGTGCAGATGGGCTGACACACACACTTGTGCTCTGTATGCACAGTCTGGGTGGCTCAATCTGGGGTGTAGATTACAATATCAAGTCTGCCTGCTGGCCAAGAAACCCACGTTAGGACTTACCCTCCCCCCTGGTGTGCGTAATCTCATCACTACACCCAATGCTGCCAGAAGCACTAGGGGCGTAAACAACCATACTCTTAAAATCCCCTTCCGCCGTACCTCTCAAGGCCAACGATCCTATAAATACCATGCACTGCTCTGGCTAAATGTTCTGGGGAAAGACTTTCATAAGGAAACCAAGCTAGAACCGTTTAAGTCAAACCTTTGTGCACTGCTAGCATCGACCAGTGTCTGTGACTGTGGGATCTAAGCTCCCTGGCACTGCCGCCCTTTCCCTAGCTTGCTGCCAGTGTATATACTGCCTTCTGCCTCTTCCCCTACCCCCTCTCTCCCCAGGTCCCCTGGCTACTACTACAACTTTTATCTTCTTACTGTCCACTTCTATTCTGTTCCTCCCCTTCAACACCTTATTCAACTGCGCTTCCTTCCCCACTCAGCTTCTCATTCCCCCCCTCCTATTATAATCAGTCCCTACATCCTGCATCTCTCTCTCTCTCTCTCTCTCTCTCCATCCTTTTCCTTCCACCTATTCAGAGCAGCTAGGAATGCCTACGTCACATTTATATGTACTGCCAAATCAAATTATTACATCACCACCCTTGAGCAGGCTAAGGGAAACCGTGCTAAAATCTAGGCGACTCTAAAATTGGTTGAAGGTCGTCGGGCTGCTGTCTCCATCTCCTCCCAGAATTGTCTTAAAGGTGTCAACATTGAAAGCCATGACCAGATCCTCAAAGCGCTTAATTCGCACTTCACAACTGCCAGTTGGGTGTTTGATTCATCCCCCTATGCCAGTTGTGACAAGAGCTGTCTGCTTATTATTATTTGTATTATTTTTTTTTTATAAATATATGTTTTTGGATTCTGTTTGTGAAACATGGCAGTCCTGCTTAGGAAACAGGCCAAGCAGCAGAGATTGATGAGACACTGGATTTTAAAAGAGAAGAAAAAATGGTCTGCCCTCTCACTGACCTTGGGATAAACTAGTTAGAACTTCCTTTTTTGTCACCTACCTGTCTGTGTAGCTGCTATACAATCAGGTTTTAAAAGGACAACTGCTTTGAACTTAGGAAGACTGCCATAAAAGGTTACGTTTTACAACACATCAGGAGGAAAGCAAATTCTAATAGCTACCTGTGAAAATTCACCAGCTAAGAGAAGTGTTGTTAGGATGTTCTACTGAGAGATCAAAGGGGAATGCTGTCATAACTTGTGCTTTGATGAACAGAGATTGTCTGTGTAATCTGATATTGCTATCTTTGCAGATTTCAAGTAAGCAGTAAGATGAAACCATTTTGGTTATACTTGGTCATGTTACAAATTAATTACAGGACTAAAAGTGACCTTATGTGCTGTGACATCACAGGGAGATTGGGGCTTTAACTTTGAGATAGCCAAGCTGACTGAAGGGATTGTGGCTCTCTCTTGTTCTGAACTTTGAAAGAACGGACACACTTGTGTTTTGGACTTGAGAGGCACTTCTGTCAAGATAGGCAACACACAACTGAAAACTGAGTTAGAACTAGTTAATTCAGTTACAAGGAGTTTTGTTCTGTAATTTCTATTTTTTTCTGACTGTAAGCATTATTTATTTTATTTATTTTGCCGGTATTAAACTGAAAGACACATGCAGCTGCAATTAGTACTTACCTTTATTCAACTGGGGTCATCCTCAGGCAGCTTGCTAACTCAAGGTGTGCTCTGTAAATATTTGTACATATTGTATGTATATAAAATGAATGAATCTCTGTACTCTATTATGTATCATGATTTTATGTGTTCTGTATCACAGTTGTATGTTCTCTTGTTTGCCTTGCACATTTTATTTCCTGATTTATGCTCTCAGGCCCCCCTTGTGAATGAGCCTGCTCAATGGAGTTATTCCTGCAATAAACTTTGACTTGACTTGACTACCACATCACCCCTCCTGTTACTTCTCCTCCCACCCCACTCTCTCCCACCTCCTTCGCTCTTCATCTCAATACCCTGCCCCCCACTCTTCCCCTGATTCTATGCGAAACATACTATGCATTCATACTGTGCTTAGACAAAAGAACTGTTAAGACATGTCTTGCTATGTTCTCCCCACCATTTAATCTACCTTGTTATTACCTATGTCTTGCTCCATTTGATTATTTGTACTGTGTATGTACTCACTGTATTCGCCTATAGTTGGTGACTGTTTTGTTTTATTTGTTTATTTATGTCTTTGTTAACTGGGTAAGTGCACTGATCCAAAGGACCGTTTTCAGTCATGACCTGGGCCACAAAGTGGCAAACTACAAAAATCACAGCAGAACATACAGGCATGGTGATACACACCTCAAGCATGAGGTGGTATGGAATATAAGAAATATACAATTGTGCATACAAACATATGAACAGAACAATCGAACAAAATAATCGCTGGGAAGCCTGTAACTAGTAGGTGAAACAATGGATCAAGTGCTAACAGATAATGGCTAAGACAGAATTTCAGTACAACCTGGTGGCACAGTAGAATAGATGCGGGGGGGGGGTACTAGGGAACTGTTATCTTCTGATCTGTTGTATTGACGTGGAACCTCTCCTCTGGCTCGCACTGTCACCTGGACTCTGGGTTTTCTGGATGTGTGTACTGGGGGGGATGACAGCTCTCCTGTTCCTGGCCCCACTGTGGAACCTCTGTAAATGAGCCTCTGGCTCAAAGGTATTTCCGAAATATAAATAAATAAAATAAATAAACCTTGAGCTCTAGATAGGCAGATTCCAAAACTAAATGTCTTCTGTTGCTCAGATACCCAGGCATGTCCATGGAGAGAGACTGAAAAATACTAGTGGCATTGGGATAAAAAAGTGGGTGATTTCATACCTTGTATTGGACCAACAAGAGATTTACAACATTTTTTTTAAAGATACTTGTTCCCTTAAAACTCAAATCAGAAAAGAATGCCGATTAATAGTTAAAGCCCTTTCGAATATCTAGTCTTATTGTTGGTTTGTTTGTTTTTGTAGTTCTCTGTGGATAAAGGTTTCAGAAGACTGGAAAGAAATGCTGCTACTTGAAGTGTGAAAATTATAGCCTGTATTTGCAAATGAATCAGAGATCTATATTTGCCCTGTAAATTGTGCTTTATTGCTGTGGATAATTAAAGGGCAGATATCTGAATTGGCCCAGTGGTGTGGAGGGTGGAGGCTGTGGATGCCTTACCTGCTGCCATGCTGTCGACCTAAATTCAGGAAGGGACTCGGGTCACTGGGAGTCTGAGGAGAGGATCGAGCATCTTAGGGACCGCTCTCCTTTCCCAAGAGACATGCACTTCAGCTGTTCACTGCCACCTGGTGGAGACCTGGGGGCATTGCATTCGGGAGTGGCATAGAAGAGAGGGGCTGCAGTTCTGTGGTGCGTGCGTGCCTCCACACGGAGGGCCTACATCCTGCTGCGATAGGAGTTGTGGGTAAAAATGGATAAGGGGATGGGGCGGGCTTAATGAAGCTGTGCCCACTTTCCTCTGGCTCGCACTGTCACCTGGACTCTGTGTTTTCTGGATTTGTGTACTGGGGGGATGACAGCCCTCCTCTTCCTGGCCCCACTGTCGGGGTAAATCACGGGGGGGAAGCCCTCCTCTTCCTGGCCCCACCGTGGGGGTAAATCATGGAGGGAAAGCCCTCCTCTTCCTGGCCCCACTGTGGGGGTAAATCCACGGAGGGGAACTGATCCAGTGGCTTGGGGACGTGCGTGACGGTCAGAGGGAGCGAGGACATGGCTGACAGTGGCCTGCCTAAGCACATGGTAGAAAAACCTTTATAGAAGAAATAGAAGGTATCTGATTTGGTTTGTACTTGTTTGTAAACAAAAATATTTGGCTATTACGATTTGCTATAGAGAATACACTATTAAATTTACCCGGTTACCAAAGAATTAAAATAAACAAATAGTTGTCCTTCCCAAGGTTTCACAAAATATGTTTGTCAACATACCAATGAAGTCCGTATCAAAAACTTTAATAAGGATTTACTGACCATAGCTTTTATTGAATGACTTCACAGTCTTTTCCATGACACTAGCCTGGATGTCATGAACACTGCAGTTCTGACGTCAGTAGTTGATAATCAGATATTTAAAGCAGCAGTGCAACAAAAAAAAAAAGTTATTCCAAAAAGCTAATTTTCTGCTATGGTTATGAAAATATCGGCAGAACTGTTGATTTGAGTTTTCTGGATGCTTCCTATGCTGTGTACTGTACATCTGCATTTTTGTCTGGATTCTTACCCTGCTCAGATCTTCAATATTATTTATATGGAAAAATGAGGAAGCCATCTTTTTTTCTTGAGAAATAATTCTTTTAAAACTTTCATAAAATTCTTAAATGATAATGGAAACTGGAAATTTCATCACCAGAATAAACTGGAAGACATCTGGTATCGTTAGGGTAAAAAAAAGGTAGGGTCAAATTTTAGCCCATCTTCGTTGCACTGCTGTTTTAAAAGCACAGTTGAATAAGTTTCAGGTTACAGCAAGTATTCAAAAATCTAACAACAGGAAAAAGTAAAAAAACTAAAAACGTAAGTTTCCATTCAACTGCCGTAAACGGGGTTTAAACTTATTTCAGTGGTGCCTGCAATTTTACATATTCGTTATTTTTCGTGTTGTGGTTCATGGACTTCTTTGGAGTCCATTTGATCCAAAATTGCTTGCTTTTGATAGGCTGGAAATTTGTTGCTGATGGAACAGTGAAATTTTGTGGCTGTAAAAAGGCCTGCATTTACAAAACAGTAGCTGTACGAAAAACTCAGTCCAGCACATGGATCCTTGAATTCCTTAGTAAATACATTGTTGAATAAACAGACATTCAAGGCTGGATTTGCTCTGCTGTTTAGCTGTCATCTTATCATTGGACTTTTGAAAACTTACAAGACTGCACTCTATCGAGGGTGGTTAATTCTTCCTTAGTTGTTGATTGGTTTTAAGATTACCTTTCTGACCGCGTACAGCATGTTAAAGTTGAAAACAAATCTTAAACAATATTTCAGGTTACATTAGGTGTTCTGCGGAGATCAAGCACAGCCGCTAAAACCCACATATTCTGGATACAGTGGCGTGCCAAAATTAGTAGCATCCTAGGCCACCATTGGAGAGGTCTCTACCACTCCGCCCCTAGGTCCTCTATTTCAAACAAACCTAGCAGGGGGCACCCGGCATCCCATCAAGTCTTCCATTTCTGCCAATATGTCCGTCCAGAAGGCCTGCAGGGTCATATAGGACCAAAAGCAATGATAATAGGATTCTATATCTGCCTGACACCTCCCATACACTGGTGACACCGTTGGGTTGAATTATGGACAATTTGGGGTGGGCAATACAGGCGATGGACAAATTTATAATAGGATTCCTTGAACTTAGTGCTGCCAGGATGCCCATGTGCAGTGTCAGCATCAGCTTCCAATCATCATCCCTAATTTGCATGCCTAGATCCTGTTCCTACAGTAACTTGGTCTTCTTCATAAGATTTGGGAAGAAATGTTTCCCCTGATGGGCAGCCTTATGAATAATACCTCTTATGTCTGTCCTGGTTCAAACACTAATCACCATCACACATGGGTGAGGCCATGGTCTGACCTTTTCCCAGTCCCTGGGTATACGCCCTTAGCTATAGGTACCTGAAAAAAGGGGTCGATCCAACCCAGCCCCCACTGTATGTCCTCAAAGGAACACAGACTCTTTAGTGTACAGGTCACCTATACACCGAGCCCTTCTTGCCTCCCACACCCTGAGGCCCGAATCCCCCATTCCAGGTATAAACAAGCATTTGTCAATGCCGAATGTTGTCTTGCTGACATTGGCATTGTTAGTGCAGAAGTTAGAAAGATGCATAATAGGAATGGCAGTGAAGTAGTGAACTGATACCAACCCTACCCCCAACCTGCAGAGACTGACAGGCATTGGGGTATGCCTTTGGGTCGTTGGCCATAATGCTCACGCCATTTCACCTCACTCTACCCTGCAGACACCGACAAGTGTCACGGTGTGCCTTGGGGTCTTTGGGCCTTACGCTCACCCCATTCCATAAGGAAATATGCTGAGATGGGTGCAGTATGGGAGAATGGGGTGAACTTTGGGACAGAAGAGTCCAAGGCACACCTCGATGCCTGTCACTAGTTGCAGGGTGGGGGTTGGGGTGGAATGGCATAAGCATTACAACCGATAATCCCAAGTCACACCCCTGACGCCTGTCAGTCTCTATAGGGTGGGGCGTTATGGTTGGAAACCCTAACGCCCTGGGCATTTGTTGGTATTTTCACTCCAAATTTTCAACATGGGCTTTTTGTGACCCCACCCCACGAACAGTGGTACTATCAGTCTGTTAGCTGAAAGGTGATTTTGCACAGCGACTGCGCCATTTGGCTCCACAGCTGAGAATACACTTTTCAGGCAAAATGTGAAAAATGACAGCTGCACTATTCATGAGGTGTTAAAAAAGTGGCAATGTTAAAATTCTGGAGTGAAAATATGAAAAATTGGTGAAGTCACGAGCGTGCATAGAAACTGTGCAATGCGTGCACGTAACAATTATTTTGGGGATTATTTTTAACCAAATTTTCAACATAGGCATTTTGGGACCTCCACTCATGAACAGTGTCACTGAGATTTTGTTAATCTGTCCTGAACGTTGATTTCCCACAGCGACCGTGACATTGTGGGCCACGTGCCTAAACACATTTCGGATAGTATGTGAAAAATGGCAGCTATACTGTTCGTAAGGAGGTGTGAAAAAATAGCAATGTTGAAAATCTGGAGTGAAAACATTAAAAATTGTCGAAGTTACGAGCATGCATGGAAACTACTTAGACGCACACTCGTAATAATCGCTTGAATTTTTGACCAAATTTGCAGCATAGGCTTTTTTTGGGACCCCATCTCATGAACAGTAGCACTGTCGTTTCGTTAATCAGTCCCAAAAGGTGATTCCATGCAGTGACCGCAAAATGACCTTTCAGGACAGAATAACGAGATGGCAGTGCATGTGTTCAAGAGGTGGGCTCCCAAGAACCCCATGTTGAAAATATGGAGCCAAAATTCAAAAAAATGGCTGAGATATCCACCTAAGTTGACCCCCCCCATGCCATTCTACAGCTTACCGGCATTTCTTCATTTTGTAGTACGGCTTTGAATAGTCCAGACATGTTCCCGCTCCACCGAAGATCACAGCGCTGGACCTCCGGAGGTAAGTATGGGGTGAGGGTGGGGTGGGGAGGTGAGGTGCACAGAGGGTCGGTGCGGGTTGGGGGAGGGGAGTGCCGCGGACAACGGAACGTTTTCTTTTTTTCAGGTACAACAAAAAAACTGGACACTGTGCCGCTGGACAGTTTTCTTTCTTTACAGGTAAAAGAAAACAAATGTTGGGCACACTGGGGTGGGCTCCCCGTGTGCCCCATGACTTTCGGTGGGGCCTGATGTTGGCAACACTGGGGTGGCCTCCCAGTGTGCCACATAATGGGGGTGGGATGAGGCAGGAACATGCCAACACGGTCGGCTTACTGTGAGCGGCAGCACACTGGGGTGGGCTTCCAGTGTGCCACACATTGTGGGGGGGCTGGACATGCCGTTCTTGGGCTGCCCCCAAGCCCTTTGCAGGGATTCAGTGTCCTGGGCTGTCCCCCTTGGATACAGTTTCCACTGTCCTGGGCTGCGCCTCCCCTTGGATTCAGTGCGTCCTGGGCTGCCCCCCCTTGCAGGGATTCTGTGTCCTGGGCTGCCTCCACCTGCTCTTGCAGGGATTCAGTGTCCTGGGCTGTCCCCCTTGTAGGGATTCAGTGTCCTGAGCTGCCCGCCCCTTGCAGGGATTCAGTGTCCTGAGCTGTGTCCCCCTTGGATTCAATGACCACTGTCCTGGGCTGCCCCCCCCCTGGATTTAGTGTGTCCTTGGCTGCCACACCCCCTTGCAGGGATTGTGTGTCCTGGGCTGCCCCCACCCCCTTGCAGGGATTCAGTGTCCTGGCCTGTCCCCCTTGCAGGGATTCGGTGTCCTGAGCTGCCCCCACTTGCAGGGATTCAGTGTCCTGGGCTGGGCTATGTCCCCCCCCCCCTTGCAGGGGGTTCAGTGTCCTAGGCTATAGAAACATAGAATTTGACGGCAAATAAGGACAGCTTGGCCCACCCAGTCTGCCCATTTCCCTACCTGATGGATAAGCTGCAGATCCTAGTTAACCAGCAGCCTACTTCTTCCTACCCCCACCCTCTAGAATTGCCTTATGACTGTCCCATGCATGCTTGAATTCCACCACTGTTTGTGACTCCACAACCTCCTCTGGAAGGCCGTCCATACATCCACAACCTCTCTGTGAAAAATACTTCCTTAAATTACCTCTGAGCCCTCTTCTATCTTCAAATTCTGCCCCTTGTTCTTGCACACCCTTTTTTGAAAGATGCTACCTCTTGGACTTTGTTGATTCCTTGAGGTACTTGAAAGTTTCTATCATGTCCCCCTCCTCCTTTCTTGAGGCTATACATATTAAGCTCCTTAAGTCTCTCTTCATATGTCTTCGGTGCAGACCCTGCACCATTTTAGTTGCCCTCCTCTGGACAGCTTCCATCCTGTCTATGTTCTTCATGGAGATTGGGTCTCCAGAACTGCACGCAGTACTCCAGATGGGGTCTCACTAACTGTCTGTACAGAGGATAATAGCTTCCTGTTTTCTACTGGTGATGCTCTCCCTATGCATCCCAGTATCCCCCAGCCCTGCTTGCTGCCCTCTCACATTGCTTGCCCACCTTTAGGTCATCTGATATGACTACCCCAGGTCCCTTCCATTTTGTTGTTGTTAGTATCTCACCCCCATTGTGTACTCTTCCCCTGGGTTTTTGTTTCCCAGGTGCATTTCCTTGCACTTCTTAGCATTGAATCTAAGCTGCCATACATTTGACCATTCTTCTAACCTTGCCAAGTCCCTTCTCATCCTTTCCACTCCACCTTGTGCATCAACTCTGTTGCAGATCTTTGTGTCATCTGCAAAGAGACATACTTTTCCTTCCAGTCCCTCTGCAATGTCGCTTATAAAGACATTGAAGAGGACTGGTCCTAATACTGAACAGTTTGGTACCCCACTACTAACCCCCTATTTTCAGAGTGGACTCCATTTACTATTACTCTCTGTGTCCTATTCTCCAGCCAATTCTTTACCCAGGCTGTCATCTTGGGACCCACTCCCAGGCTGGCTAACTTGTATATTAATCTTTTGTGTGGGACTGTGTCAAATGCCTTGCTAAAGTCTATGTAGGCCATGTCCACAGCCCCTCCCCGAGCAACTATTTTGGTCACCCAGTCAAAGAAATCTATCAGATTTGCCTGGCATGACCTTTCTGCTGTGAATCCATGCTGCCTTGGGTCCTGTGCCCCTCTGGCCTCTAGATATTTAACAGTTCTTTCCTTCAGAAGTGATTCCATCATTTTCCTACCACTGAGGTTAAACTAACAGGTCTGTAGTTTCCTGCTTCTGCCTTGCTCCCACTTTTGTGAAGGGAATCACATCTGCCCTCCTCCAGTCCTCGGTACCACCCCATCCTCCCATGATTTGTTAAAGAGGGTAGTCAGTGGTGTCACTAGTTCTACCCTTAGTTCTTTTAGAATTCTGGGATGAATCCCATCAGGCCCCATTGCTTTGTCCACCTTCAGTTTTAAGAGTTCTTTCAGAACCCTTTCTTCTGTAAATGGGCTGGTATCAACTTCTGTATCCAGAGTGTTTCTACTGTTTGTTTTAGGTACCTCCCCCTCGTCCTTTGCAAATACTGAGCAAAAATATTTGTTTAGTATCTCTGCCTTTTCACAGTCACCCTCTGCCCACCCTCCTCCCTTTAATAAGCCTCACTATCCCTCCCTTGGTCTTCCTTCGCTCCCTGATGTACCTATAAAAGGTTTTATCCCCCTTCTTAACTGAGTTGGCTATCTTTTCCTCGGTTTGGGCCTTTGCTGTTCTGACTGCCTTCCCAGCTTCCTTTTGCTTTAACTGATACAGTTCTCTGTCCGTTCCTTCTGTGATTTCTTGTACTTCCTGAATGCTTTCTTTTCTCTTGAACCTTCACTGCCACTTCCTTTGAGAACCATAGTGGTTTCTTACCTCATTTCGTTTTGTTTATTTGCTTTACACAAAGGCTTGATACCTCTGTGATGGCAGTTTTATTATTCCCATTGTTCTTCCACCCTCCTTCCTGCCCATTGCTAGTGCATTCCTTAGGCACTCACCCATTTTGACAAAGTCAGCCCTCCTAAAATCCAGTACCTTTGTCTTTGTATGGCTTGACTCTATTGCTGTGTTTATTGTGAACCATACTGTTCGATGGTCGCTAATTCCCAGATGGCTACCCACTTCTACATCTGTGATCCTCTCTTCATCTCCATTTGAGAGAACCAGGTCTAAGATTGCTCCCTCTCGAGTGGGCTCCAATACTAGTTGTCTAAGGCATGCCCCCTGTAGGGCACCTAGAATAACCCCACTCTTAGAAGTGGCTGCTGCAACTACACTCCAGTTAACATCTGGCATATTCAGATCACCCATCAGCAATATCTCCCCTTTTTCTGCCATTCTAAGTATACTTTCTATCATTTCCTTGTCCATTTCCTTCCCCTGAGAAGGGGGTCTGTATACAACCCCTGTGCGTATTGTGGTGCCATTGCCGGTCTCCAAATTTACCCACAGTGCTTCTTCTCCTCCCTGTTTACCCTTTTGTTCTGTTGCTTTGATTCCTTCCCTTATGTAAAGAGCTACTCCTCCTCCTCTTTTACCCTCCCTGTCCCTCCTGTAGATAGTGTATCCTGGTATGTTTAAATCCCAGTCATGGTTTTGTGTGTACCATGTTTCTGCGACTGCCACGATATCCAGATGTTCCTCCTCCATCAAGACCACTAATTCAGGAAGCTTGTTACTCAGACTACAGGCATTGGTACTCATTGCTCTCCATTTTTTGATGGCTTTACCTTCTGTTGCAGCATCCCCCACTGACCTTTCTACCTTGGTCTTTTTCTCATTTAGTACCCTGTTTTGTAGGGGGAGGTCGGGATTTTCCTGCTGTCCCCCTTGGATTTAGTGTCCACTGTCCTGGGCTGCCTGCCGCCCATCCCCTCTGATTCAGTGTGTCCTGGCTACCCCCTTCCCATCCCAGTAAGGTGGATTGTCCCTGGCTCCCTCAGTGTCACAAACCCAGCCCCACTGTTGGCAGTACTGGCCACTGGTTAGTGAGTGCTGTTTCTGTTTCCACTTTCTGACTAATAATAAAAGTGATTATTTCCACCCATATACTTAACTTGCTGCTTCCTGTCGAGTCTGCCACTGATAAACACAGCCAAACCCTGCCGATTTACAGGTTCTTCCATGATCATCCTTGCTTAAACAGAAGCTTGTGCTTGAATTTCCACAGTCCGACTCCGACATGGTTGTTGATTATCAAGATGCTGTGCTTGGCCGGTGCCACCCATGTGGTTGGGTCGCCATCTCGTCTTGCCAAACCGCCGCCCACAGAGTTGATTCAGACAGGGGCCAAGCCGGGGGGCTACACAGACATAAACACATGCCGCCCGGCACCCAGAAAAGAAAAATGGACTTGGGAGTGGTGCACGCATGCATGTAACGTGCGTGCACACATGTGAGGCACACAGCAAAGACCGAGGGGGAAAACAGGAAGTGTAAGGGAAAGGGTTAGCTACTTGGCACTGACTGCAGGCAGGGGGGTGGGGTTCTTCATGTGTTCTGAATGACCACAGCAGAAATAAAACAAAGAAAAAAACAAAGTCTGATAAGTCTATAGGGTGGCAAGGCAACCGCAGCAGTAAGCCCCCCTTCCACACACACACTTTAGTTGCATACCAAAGTTGGAGGAAGGCATCAGACATGTGAAAGTTTTTTGTCTTGTTGCTGGGGCAGCCATAAACAACTGCTTTCTCGTTTGTTGCTCCAGTACTGCTGAATTTCTACTATATGCTCCAGAGTATGCTGCGTATGCCTGCCGACGTCCATGATGACGACATGGGGATTGCACCCCAAATGTCGGCTTCCTTTGGGGATTGTGTCGTCGTAATGTTTATTGAAATATTTCGCCAAGAAAGGCACGTCGGGAGGCATGTCATCTGTGCCGCTGCATGACGAGCTTGTCTCTGATTGCAGCGGCACTTTTCTTACAAGTTGTGTCCACTTTACATAATTCTTGTGTCAGCACTAGCATGCTGGCTTATTGGGGAATGAGGGACGCACATACTAAAGCATGCCCTGCATTCGCCAGCCCTGACACACCTCTGAACAGGTGGTACTAGCACAAGATGTTGCTTGCGCATGCGTGCAAGCCAACATGAAAAAGGGATTTCCCGCCACAGGAAGCAGGAGCATCTCCTCCTTGGCAACCTCTCTGGTATGGACCAGTTGTTCCCAGCTCTTCAGCACTATCACAACCAGAATGTTGACCTGTTCTAGGTTTGTGTACGCTCTGTGCCCCTGCTTAGCTGAGTATGCAGTCATGTGGCCGGGACACCCCCTTCCTTCTAGGTTGACCCAGGCTGCCTCCTGCGATCGATTCACTCAATCCTGTATGCAGCGATGCTGGATTGCCAGCTGATAATTCCAGAGGTCTGGAAAATTTAGGCCTCCTCTATCCGTGCTGGCTTTCAGGCATTGTAAGGATGTTCGCGGACACTTGCCCTGCCAGATAAAAGTTGTGAACGCTCCCTCCAGCCTTTTGATGAAGCCCGACATGCAGCATCTGCAGCACATAAAGGATCCTAGGCAGGATATTCATTTTTATTAAATTAATTCTGCCTAGCCAAGAGATTGGGAGGGCTTTCCAGCTATGCAACTCCATCTCTATTTTTTTGATAAGGGGGGTATAGTTAAGCTCATATAGGGAGCCTAGTTTTTACCCACATGGGTACCTGGATACATCAAAAACACTGTGGCCATGACCTTCAGCTCCAGATAAAAGCTGGCTACCCTACAGAAACCCCCCACTTTTTCTGCCTTGGATGGTTCCATCCTTGAAAATGACCCGGCTTTCAAGTACCTAGGGGTGTGGTTGGATGAAAACCTGGATTTCTCCACCCATGTTGACACTATTTGTGCCAAACTCTGACCCAAACTAGATGCCCTTTACCATCACAAAGCCAGCCTCCTTCTCCTGACTCATCGTGAACTGGTCCCCAGAATGATATTACTAACATTAGACTACGCCGACATGTGTGGAACTGCCTCTCAGACCTCACTAGGCAAACTTGACATCCTCCTAAACTCCTGTCATTTTGCCACTGCCTCTCTCTCTCCCCGCCCCCCCACTCACCACTGTCTTCTCTATCCCCCTTATCCCTAACTCCCCTACCGCACAGGCGCATGGTGCACTGCGCTATTTTTGTTGCTAATTTCTGGTTTGGTTCCCTTCCCTCCTACCTCTCCTCCCAACTCTGCCAAGCTGACCCCTCTAATTACTCCCTTCATCACAGACACTCCCTCTCCTTTTCTATCCCTCTCCCTCACATTGTCTCTGGACAATCTGCTTTTTCCTTCAGCTTCCCTTCCCTCTGGAACAGACTACCCTCTGACATCTGCTCATATGCCCCCACCCTACTCTTAAGAGGCTTCTTAAGACACCTTCCCCATCAGCCTTGCTCCCAATGCCCCCAACCTTTACCGCTTTAATTATGGCTACTCTGCTTGAGCTGCTACATTGTTTTTTGCTATAGGGACTGGTTTTGGGGGCTTGTATAGCCTAACCCCTTCCCTCTCTCTTGAGCATATGACTCCAGATTGTTCCATTTAATGTCGAAATGTTGTGGTGTGCTTTTTTACCGTAAATGGGTCTTGTAACCCCGACTCTTGACTTGTTCTCTTTTTTATGTGTTTTTATGCTGCCTTTGTGCCTTTTCTCCCATTTGTTCCCCTCCCCCAGGTCACACCTGGAAACGAGCCCTGGCTCATGGTGCTTTTCCCGGTTATCAACTTTTAAATAAATAAATAAAATATATGAAGGATCTGTGGTCCTCCCTCAAGCCCCAAGTCTCCCCCACATCCCATGACGCACCCTGTACCCACATACATCATTTCCGACTTCCCCAGCTTAATTTTATACCCCCCAAACTGTGCAAAGTTGTCTATAAGGTGGAGTAAAGGAGACATTGATGCCTATGACTCCCTGACAAACAATAACATGTCATCCACATATAGGATGATTTTGTGCATATGCCCCGATTGCTCCCTCAACCCTAAAGTGTACTGATGCTCCCCAAATGCCCACCGCCAACAGCTCCAAGGCAAGCACGAACAGCAAGGGGGAGAGGGGGCACCTCTGCCAAGTTCCCCTGTAGAGGAAGCATTTATCAGACAGGTTTCCTTTGATAAGGACCTGCATCTTGGGAGCCCTGTACATCGCCCGAACCAGCTCCACAAAGCCATCCCCCAGACCAAACCTAGACAGTACTTCAAACAGGTAGTGACACTCTGTGCAGTCGAATGCCTTCTTGGCATCCATGGAGAGCACACACGTATTTTCATGGCCCCGAGAGGCCCCCACACAACATTTAACAGCCTCCTTACATTGTAGTAGGACAGGCAACCCCATATGAAACTGGTCTGGTCTGGGTGGATCAGTTCCGGCAACACTTGATCCAACTGGAACGCCAAGATGTTTGCCAGAATCTTGAGATCGCAATTCAGCAGGGAGATGGGTCAGTACGATGGACACTCCCCCAAATCTTTACCAGATTTAAGGATCACGCATATCACCGCATCATAACAAGTCACAGGTAGTGCTCCCCTCTCTCCCCCTACCTCCCGGAACAGCTCCCACAGGGGATCAACCATGTGATCGGGCATAGTTTTATGATATTCTGCTGGGAACCCATCTTGTCCGCTAGCCTTCTCAGGTCTCAACCTCTAAATTGCCCTATGAATTTCATCCTTAGTAATATCAGAACTCAACCTTTCCCACTGCGCCTCGGAGAGCCTAGGCAGCTTGAGTCATTCCAGGAACTCCTTGGCCAGGCTCAATGTCCCCCGATACTCTGCACGGTACAGTTGTTGGTAAAACTGACAAAATCATTCCCTGATCTGTTTCTTTTCTTATACCTCCGTCCCCTGACCGTCCTTAATTCTAGTGGCCAGGGCCAGCCCATGACTCCCTCTTATCAGTCTAACCAGCATAGGTCCAAGCTTATTACCTCACTCATAAAAGTACTTTTTAACAAAGAGCCAAGATTTTCAAGCTTCCCCCATCAATAAAGCATTTAAGGCCTCCCTGGCAGCTGTTAATAACGGGTGCTTCGCCTGTTCCCCCCGCCACCCTCCATTCCAAATCCTGAGGTGATGCTCCAACCACCCTGTTTTCCTTTTGCTGTTTTTGTGTCAGGCCACAAAATTAATGATCGCCCCATCAATGCCTTCCCAGCATCCTACCATGGCCTTGCTAGGGATAGTACCCACATTAGTTAGTAGATATGATTTCCATTGATTTACCAAGTATTTCTTAAAATCCTGGTTCCCTAAAAGGTAGTTTGGAAATTTCCACGGGGGTGGGCCTTCCTGAGGCTCATTCACCAATATATTCAGGATTACCATGACATGGTCTGATACATGTATAGGGCTATGTCTAACAGTGAGCAGCCGCAAGAACCAGCTTTGGGGTATATAGACATAATCAGTTCAGGACCATGTCTTATGGGGATTAGAGTAAAACGTATATGCCCTTGCCCCCGAATCTGCTGTGCACCAGCAGTCAGTTAAATCAATGCCACTCAGACCCATCTGCCATTTACACAGGGCCCCTCTATTTCTCCCCTATCCCTCTGAATGGTCTAAGACAGTGCCTTGGTGCTATTTAAATCCCCTCCTAAGATCAAGCCCCGAAACTGTTCTCTGACCATGACATCCAAGAGCTGTTGGTAATCGGCAGGGTCAAATATCACTGGGGCATATACGCTGCCAAATGTGATCAGTTCCCCCAAGAGCTTCCCCTCCATGAAAACATACTGACCCTCCGTTGGATCAGCCACCACCCGTGTAACCGGTATGGGGAGATTCTTGTGCAGCAGTATTGCTGCCCCTCTTTTGTGCGAGGTATATGAGGCAGCATAGCATGACCCCACCCAGCCCCTACCAATTTTGCATGCTCTGCATCAGTCAGGTGGGTTTCTTGCAACAAGGCCACCTCCGTGCCCTGCCTTTTTAAAGCTGTTAGCAGACTAGTGCATTTCACAGGGGAGGAGAGACCCCTAACATTCCAGGAAATTATGGCAAGATCTCAATTCTTATCCATGGTGCACAGCAAACCCCCTGCCCTTTACCCTCACTGTCAGCCAATATGTACTTCGTTTGCCCCGTCCCTCACACCTCTACACAAATATGACACTCCTTCCGATGTCGCACCCAGAACTTTTCAATGTACACAGCCAAAAACATAGAATATAACAACTGCATGAAACAAGCTTAAACATTCCGAAACCCTCTTCCTCTCTCCCACCATCTTTCGTCCCTCCTCATAACTACCATTAGTCTCAAATATTGTAAAATCAATTGCCTTATACACGCAAGAAATTACTATAGTCCCCAACCGTAGACCTTGTTCCCCCTTGCTCCATCTTTGTGTGTCTTCTGCTGGGGAACCTTGAGCTCATGTAGTTGACAGACCCCCCCAACCAGCAAAGTGGAGTCCTCAGTAATAACATACCAACATATATGAGAGCCCACAGTGAGCAAGGAGTTCTCACCCCTTGTTGAGATTGCTCTCTCAGGGCATCTTCACTCCTACTCCAAGGTACAACACCCAACGCCCCAGCATCAGTTCCTCTAAACACTGGTACAAATCCACATTTTAATCATAGTTACCTTCAGCCATGTACTCATCTTGAATGTAACAGATATCCCCTCATGGCCATCGGACCCCCCCCCGGCTTGAGAGGACTATCCCCCTAGTCAGCAGTCTCCCCCCTACAGCAACCAACCCTGCACATCCGTCCCCGCAACTCCCTCCCACCAGTCTCAGCCAGCCCCACATCCATTCCCCGCTGGGTAACTGAGAAATTCCTCTCCATCCCAAAACAACACACTCCTGCTACCCACCATGTCCCACATTCTGTTAGTCTTGCTTTCCCGTGGGGCAAGAGATTGTCTTCATTTGAAAGTCTCAGCAAGATTGATGGGACAGGAGACTCTGTGATCTTGAAACAATTCCAGCCACCCACACCCCACTCAGACATCTCTGGGGGCCGGCAGCAGGACAAGGACCAGGGCGGCGCAAATCCAAAACCACATGCAACACCCCTCCCCAAACCACCTAGCCTACCTTCTGTCCCATTAGCATTCAAATAGAGGGCTGGGATGCAGGCCTGTCCTTCAGAAGCCCAGTGGTATGCAGCTCATCCAGGTGACAGGCCCAGTTGCTCCCCGGTGCACTTCTAAGCATACAGAAAACCATTACTGGGAAGTATTCCAGCGAAAGAACCATTGTCCACAAAGACACCGAGAACAAAGCAAGAGTTCCATCTAAAGAGGGGTATGTCGAGTCATTCAGTTTTCAAAGAGGAAATAGTTACCCAGAGGGGGACCAGGTAGCCACTGGTCAGACCTTGTGTGGGGGTAATCCAGCGGGAGTCCAGACCACGAGTCGAACATCTCAAATTAGGAAAAGGAAAAAACTCAGAAATGCTATCAGAGCCGTAATGTTCAACCCAGTTTGCGTTTTAGGTCTGCCACAAATGATGTCACCTTGTCTACTTCCCAAAACAAATACGTGGCTCCTTCATTCCTGATTTTCAAAGTAGCCGGGTGCACCATGAAGTGCTCCACCTTAAGCTCCCAGAGTTGTGCCATCACGGCATTGAATTGTCTGTGCCTTTTCAATAAGCAGGCTGAGTAGTTGTGGGAGAGAAATAAGTAGACTCCTTAGTATTTTAAGCCGACAGCAGCTCAGTAAGCATTCAGAACTGCTTCCCGATCTTGGAAATGATGAAATCACATGATAATTTGTTGTGGAGGTCGATCCACCGCAGGTTTAGGCATAATGGCTCTATGTGAACTTTCTGACTTATATCGGCCATTTTTCGGGAACAGGCCCAGCAGCTCCGGGATTTTTGCAGCACAGAATCCAAGAATATCAGCGTCTTCCCTGCCCTCTGGTAAACCTCTGAGACGCAGGTTTAGGCAACGATGGTAATTTTCCTGATAGTCAAACATATCTTTGAATTCCTCCTACTCCTTTCGCAGTGTGTTAATCTGCTCGGGTAGCGGACCCACAGTGTTCCCCATTGTAGAAATTTGCTCCTCTGCCTCTGAGATTCTAGTCGCTTGGTTCGTTTGCAGATCCAACATCTCCTGCATTTTAGTGTCAAACTTTTTCTCAATTTGGCCCAGCCGTGGTTCCAGAGCCGCTAAGACTTGGCCCATTACCTCGTGACCTAAGGCACTCAACTTTGCAGCCAACGAGATCAGGCCTGCATTCTCCACCTGGGCCGCAGGTGGTTGTTTCTTAGAGTTTATTGCGGCAGTACGAGATGGTTTCCCTGCATTCTGAGTTAGTCATCCATCATGCTGATGAGATGGGTAGATGTTTTTTATGGATTATTTGTACACGTATTTTTATTGGATTTATTCGCTTTAGGAGCTGGCAGAGAAAAAATACGTCTTCACGCTGCAGTGCTCATTAGCGCCATGGCTTGGTGTTTTGTGGAATTCCCTGCCATCTAATATTAGACTTAAAATGGGCACTTTATTGGTTTGTTCAGGATCTATATTAGTTCAACTAAGCGTTGCAATTGCTGTGATGTGTAATTTAATTATTGCTGCTTGTTGTTAATTATATGTAATGTTTTATAATATATCTGTATGTACACTGACTACTGTTACCTATGAAAATGGGCAATTGTGTCCATAGGCTTTCATTTTTAAATAAAAATGAAATGAAGTAATTCAGTTATGGGGATCTATAACTAGAACTGGCCTTTGGCGCTGGCATTTAGTACAACAATAGCTACTGTTATTTTGTTGTTAAATGGGTCATTTCTGTTTGCAACCTGATTCCTCTGCCCTCAGTGTACTGAGAATTCTACTGTGGTGCCTTGAATTGCACTAAGTCTGTGTTAACTGTTTTTCTGTCGTCCAATCTATTAACCACCCCAAAGTTGAAAACTAAAATTGTGATCATGGTGTTGAAAGGCATACACCACTTAATCCACAGTTTACAAGTTGATTGGAGAGGGGATAGCATTCTGGGCTATGACCATTGATTTTGGTTACTCCTGCTACCTGATATCCACCCTTACTGGCATAATACAGTATGAATGTTGTGCTCTGTTTGAATTAAACATAATGTCAATGCGTAAAACTAAGTACTTATTTATTTTCTGATCTTATTACACAGTTCCTGAAGTACAATATAGGGTGTACAAGGGCTCTGGTTAACAAATACAAGCATATCTCTCAACCCCCTGCCTCAAAAATCAGGGACAAAATCAGGACATCTTAAAAAAGGGTAATATCAGTGGAGGAGGAGCCCTCCGAGGGAGGGCCGGAGCCACTTGTTGTCTCTACGGAGAAGGTGGAATAAACTGTAAATGAAAAAAAAGGGTAATATCAGATCTTCTTTGAGGATTATCTCCCTTCATTGAACCACAGTACGGAATTGTAAGCCACTAGTGTCAGGATCACCTGGAAACTTTTGCTGGGGTCACCCACATCGATGTGCATCATCACTACCTATATTATTATTAATGCCATCAATGAAAGACAAGGAACCACTGTTCCACTATTGTTGTTCTATCAAAGTCAAGATTTGTAAGGATGACGCTCATGAAGTGCGTATCTGCTACTTAGGCCTCTCTCAGAACATGAAGGCATGGTGCATTAACAAGGGTTTTAACCAGGCTATACAGAGACAGTGGAAAAAGGCCTTAAAAGCTTATTTAAAACTTAAGGTCATGGAGAGCAAGCAACGTGCATTGCAGGCTGTGTTGCCGTCACCACCTGCTTCTTCCAACACCATCTCACCTTCAACCCAAAGCCCTGTCAGCCTGTGCTGCCAGTTAAATCATCAAAAAAAGACAAAAAGGAGAAATCTGCTAAATCAGTGGAGAAACACCACCAAGCTGAAAAGGATAAGCAGCAGCAGCATGAAAAGGATGTCTCTCTCTTACTAAGTCTCGGTCTTCTCTTAAAGAAAGAGGTAAGTCTACAGAAAAAGACAGGTCCCAGGCAAAGATCTTGGGTTCTGCTGGCCCCTCCAAAACCATCTCATAGACATCAAGGTTGGAGTCTGACACTGGCTGTAATCCCCATACAGGGGATTCACAGTCGATTCCACCATCTGGCTATGTCTCATCGGTGAATCAGTCGTTGAGGGCCCGATGATACACAGTTGCTGTTCCAGACTATGTCTGCATTATTTTTACAGCTCCTACCTCTGGTTCCACCATTAATGCTAACCCTGTTGATGCAGCCTGGTCCGTCATGGTCAACTAAATCGATACTACGAGTCGTCCCTATACTGGTGCTACAACCAAGCAGAGGGATTCCTCTGTCAACATCTGTGGCATTGATGTTGCCGCCCCCTCCTGCCATCAATCCGTTGCCTATTCCTATCGACAAGGAAGAACTGGAGTAAAGTCCAGAGTTGAGGAAGGACAACTATGAGGAAGAAGGGGAGGCAGGGTTGACCCCCCCGATGTTGTGGGCTCCAGCTCTACATTGTCCTCCTGTAGTGAAGACAGTGTACAGTATACCCTAGGTCTCCTCCTGAGGATGCCTTCTTTAATTCTTTCCTCAGGCAGGAGCAGTCTAAGCTTGGCTTTACTGCTGAGTAGGAAGATTCTTCAGAGAACCTCTGTGATTTTCTGGAGGTTCTTCCCTTGCCTATGGTCCTTGTGCCTCCTATCCATTTGGCATTGGAGGATATCACTGTGGCTGCTTGGCTTAGGCCTAGTGCTCTGCCAGCTGTGCGTCATAAGGGAGATAAACAATATCCTGCCCTTACTGCCAATCCTTATTATGCTTTACAGCCTGAGAAGTATTCTGTGGTCATAAAGGCTGCCTGTGACTGCTCAAAGGCTCCAAAACACATGAGCTCTCTTCCTCCTGGCAAGGAGTCAAGGAAATACCTTTTATGCTTTGCTTATGATGCCTCTGATGCTGCAGCTTGTGCAGCTGCTTTTGGCATTTGCTTTCTCTGGCACTCATAGTTATGAGTGGCTAGCTTTGCTACTGATGTCTGGCAGTCAGTCCTTAAAGCTCCCTTTACTGGTAAACAGCTTTTTGTCACTGATGTAGAATCTGATTGGATGGACATGCAAACCTCTAAAATAACCTTGTGCTTCCTTCATACGCTGAATTCAAAGCCGTGGCATAGGGGTTCCTTTCATAGGCCCTATCCCTGCCCTGGTAGTGGCTATTCCAGAGGACAACAAGCCCCCTTGAAGTCACATTGCCGAGGCGCTAGGGGCTTCCACAGTGGTGATAAATAAATCAACTATTTGGTTGAGAATTTCTGCCTGAAATGCTTTTCTCTACTCATGAGCGCATACAATTTTGGAGCGTAGTGGCTATTCCAGAGGACCAGGCCATGGCTCCCAGCAGACCAAGGCCTCCTCTCAAGCCCCATTGCCCCTGGTGCCCAAGTCAGGGTCATCAAAGGTGCAGTTGCTGGTGGCACACAGGCTGCCCCAGGAGCCTTCTGACTCACTTTCACCTTCCCAGCCCCTGCAGATGAGGGGATCCTAGCGGGAAGCCACATTTCCTTTTCATTTTGAATTGGAAGGAGATCGCAACAGATTTTTGGGTTTGAGAGGTGGTTCAGCAAGGACACTCCCTAGAACTCCTCTCTGCTCCCCATCATCTCTTACCAAACAGTTCTCCTTTGGGTCATTTCACACCCCTGCTGGAAGAGGTCCTATCCCTCCTCCACAAGAGGGCCATAGAACTAGTCCCATGTGCAGAACTGAATCAAGGATACTATTCCTGGTACTTCCTCGTACCGAAATGGACTGGAGATTTAAGGCCCATCCTGGACCATCAGGATCTGAACCTGTTAACAGAGTAGAGGAAAACAATAAACTTCATGCATACACTCATACTATTAACTCACGATAATGATACACCAAGACACAATGGCTCTCGTGCTCAGTTTTTAATGATGAACTTCAGCGAGTACAGGTGAACAGGTGAGCAGGCAGCCACTGACTCAGAAAAGACCTCTTAACGTTTCATTCATGTGCACTTTGTCCTTTTGACACCGCAGCTGAATAACAGGCCAAAATAGCAATACTTATACAATGGGGGCGAGACAAAATGTTCAGATAAATGAAATATTTACATGGCAATAGGACCTGGAGTGATGATAAATCATTTATCGTCACTGGAGATCTGTCATTGCCATTTATCATCGCTTGAGGTAGGTCACAAAGGAACTCTTAACCAATGGGAGAGCAGCTTGAAGACTGCCTGAAGAGAACACAAAGACCACTGCCGCACTCAAAACAGAGCATTGAAATCAAACAGAAACAGTTTACTCTTCATTAAGAACTAATCTGAAAGCTTTGCAATTTAAAATACATTGTATAAATTGGACGCACAATAGTTGGTGAATTTATCATTACTTGTGAGGGGGCAAGACTTTCATAACTCACTCATGAGTTGTGGTCCAGCCCCCTCACTCATGATGATAAATGGCATATTCTGAGTCTGGCCATTGTGTATCCCGTATTTATTCTGCACTGTTATTCATCATTCCCATGGTATAAATAGGGGGATATTTCATAGGAAGCCCCTGAATAAGCTTTTTATTCACTTTGGAATGTTGACAGTAGTACTACCTGGCCCATGAGGGGTGCAACCTATGGGATGTTCCATATATGCCATGGAAAAGTGGAGTTTGCACAAGTTCAGGTTAGTTAGGCTTTGCTGAAAGAAAATGTGTTATCTTTTTCCCCCATGTTCTGTACACTTACTGTTTTGCAGATTGCGTGAAAGCTATCTTTTGAGATGGTTAACTAGTTCTCTGGGCTGCCACTCGTCGGTTTTAACAAATGAAGATTTTTTTTTGTATTTCAAAAGAGTAATGAAGTTTCTTAACGGTTTTATTTTATACCATGATCTAGTGACATACAGACAGAGTCATTAGCATCTGAAATATGGAGCATAGGAACAGCCTTCTGATTGGTTCACTTTCAGCCTTATGAGATTGGTTTGCAGTTTCTGAGGCAACCTTTAACCCTGCATTCTGACTGGTTGGTTGCAGGGAAGATCTGCTACCATTTGGATGTTAGATTGCTCAGTGGATGACCTGTAACTAAGCGTAATAGAGCAGTAAACTGGTGGTAGAAGTGTTGCGCTGTAAACAGCTGAGCGCAACAGCATTGATGGAAACAAACTTGGGCACAGCTCCTGATCACAGACTCACACTGACATAATGGCTTGACTAAAGCTTGCTGAAATGGAGAGGGGCAGAAGACACGGAGGAATAATCGCAATGCATCACCAGGAGCTGAATAAACAGCTACAGGTTAAATAACATGTTGTTCACCCTAATGGTGAACAACACATCAAAATACACTGTTTATTTTGTTGGTCATTTCATCCTTCCCATGGTATATATAGGGAATACATAATGGATTGCAGTGGAATAACAGATTTATCTCCACTAGTGAGTGGTAAGACCTATAACTCATGATTGGCAAACCCATATCTACCTCCTTTTATCTCTTGGTTTTCTTTTCCTATATTTCCATGTGATAGTTAGCCCACTAATCTGATACTCCAGGAACCATCACTGCAGGGCCATTTAGTCCGACCGATCACTGTTGCTGTGCCTTCAAATCTGGCCTGCAGTGTCATACCAGTACAGTGCGCTCCCTTGAAGGACTTTTCAGCTGTTCATGGGCTGCAAATGACCTTGTCTGACTTGTGTATCTCTTATTTATTGTTTTATGATATCTTTTATTGCAGCAACCTGAAGTTCGGCTCAAATGTGTACTAGGACTGCAGAGACTATATGCCAGAGAAGAGTTTGTTCCAAAGTTGGATCTTTTTACCAGCCGTTTCAAGGTGAATGTGAACTTGGGGTTATTGTTTGTATATCACAAGGGTGCACCGTTAGAGCCCGGTTTCTCCATTTGTAAACCTAGCCTTCTGGCATAGAAATCATTCATTTTTATTAGTAGTCTGTTGGCCACTTAAAGCATGTTTGTAGGTTGCACCAAACCTTTGGAATGTTCTCTGACTTGCATTTAGAATTTAGACAGTCCAGGGTATTCATTGTTGTGAGATAACAGCAAACCTTGTGTGTGTTCTGAGGCATGAGGCATCACTGAGTGTCCTCAGCCACTTGAAAGTATCGTTATTCCACAACAGTGCACACCGTGGGGTGTCTTATTGTGATTATAAAATGGGTACAAATGAAAGAAAAGTGGGGGGTTAAAAATTGTTTATTTCTATTGCAGTCTTAAAATGTATCCTCACACCATAGAGACAGTAGCCCCACTAACATTCCATTTAGTAGAATTTACCTAGAATGCATGGATGCCATGGAATACAAGAATTCAAAATGCTGCTCAGTTCCACTGGCAGAATGTTCCCTCCTCACATGCATGCAGACACACAACAAAATGCCTCTTGTGGAGCTATGCGTATGTTTTACCTGTTGCAGGGCAGACAGTAGATATTCCCCTTGCAAGCTGTGAGGGTGGGATGGGGAATTTTCATGGTCACCAAAGAAATACTAGAAATTAAAATGCAAACAGGCTTTCTTTTTTTCCCCTTTTATTTCAATGTAGATTTTTTTCTTTTACCCCTTTTGGCGTACCAGTGATATGCCCTGTTATCAGGGATATACCTTGGTCAGGCTCTATGAGCCATTATGTAGATATCACGACATTTTTTCTCACCTGTTTTCTCTCCTTACATTCTCCCTCCTGGCCCTGGCGTGTGCAGTACCATAATGGACTGGCACACCTAGCCATCCAGGGTGGGAAGAGTAAGCTCCCACCAGCAGGAATGGCTAGGGTGCTAAACCTGCTGCCAGCTCTCCCTGGCCGAAGCACACTGCATTTTGGCAGCTGCCTACAGCCCAGCCCCACCAGATGTGGCGAGCAACGTCCACTCCCGAACACCAGTCACTTACATGGCAATGAGATGCCCTGCCACTGGGCTACCCTTTTCAAATTTTTTAAATTTGGTTACCCTCCTGGTTCCTCTGCAGCCACCGTGCTGTGCAAATGTGAACATACTGTGGGTATTTCGTTTCTGAAAAAAAAATTAATTAAACAACAGGAAAATGAAGCTGTGTTTGTTGGCGTGGGAGCTGGGGTGAAACAAAAGAACGAGTAAGGTCTGAGCCAGCAAGCGTTAATGAAGGTGGAAGGCAGCTTAAACTGGTGCCATGTTGGGGTGGGGGGTATGCGATTAAAGCTGCCCAGTAGCACGGCTGTAGTGGTAGATTTAAAAATCCCATGCAAAACCGTTTGTGCCTCGGCTACTTTTCTCCCCTCAGTGTTCATCTGCAGCTGCCATGTTGTACAGCTGTGATGGTACTGTGAGCATCTTGTTTCTTTAAAAAAAAACAAAAAAAAAAAGGAAAATAGTGCTGTGTTTGTTGACATGGGTGCTGGGGTGGAAGAGAGGTCTGAGCCAGCAAAGGGTGGATGAGAGCGGAAGGCAGCCAAGACTGGCGCCATTTTATGGGATGGACCCACATGATTACAGTCACCTAAACATGAAGCTGTAAAAGGGCATTTAATTCCCACAAGGCCAAGTGACCCCACATGTGAGTTGCCAGGAAGTGTAAGGACCAAAGAGCAGGAGGACTTTGTCTGTAGGGGGGTCTGCGGGGGGGGAAGGGGGTTTGCAAGGAATTCTGCTCAATGTAGGTCTGGAAGGTAAGTCTGTAGTAGTGGTGCAAATAACTCATCCAGCTAACACCTTTACTAGGGTAGCATGATATAGTAAAGTAGGTAAGGGACTTAAAGGTTAGGTTCAAGGACGAAGCAATCACTGGGAGGACTATAAAGAGAATGGAACATCGATATGACAGGGTGCTAGCCAGCTTTAAGAACTGTGGGAAAATCAGTCCTGGACTACATTCAGGAGGCTGGGTCACTATCCCATCTGTAGGAGATTTGTAGAACTCGAAGCACAGCTGCCAGCTGCATGCGATGAAATACCCTGCTCGTCCTCATTTGGAGTATGTGTCCCAACTCTGGTGTCCCTATAAAAAAATCAAATATTAATCAGCTAGAAAGGGTACAGCGTAAATACACCAAACAAATAAAAGGAATGCACGATCATTCATATGAAAATGGATTACAAATTCTTAATCTTATGCCATTTGAGACTCGTCGTTTGAGAGGGGATCTGCTTTTTCTATATGACATCATTCAGGACCCTGCTCTTATGATGGAATTAGGGCTAGAATTTAAAAACAACGAGCATGATATCAGAGGTCACCCCCTCTAATTATCTGGCAAACCTTTTCATTGTCATCCCAGAAAATACTTCTATACATTAAGGATTATCAGTCCATTGAACAAAGTACCACTTAATATTATTGTAAACAGAAGTAAATCAGAATTCTAATCACGGTTGGATGCCTATCTGTTATCTGATCGCAACCTTAATTACTATGAATATTAAGTAGTATATGAGCAATTATGGGCCTTTGGCTCGCTGGCTCTTTTAACTTCTTAGTATGAACCTTAGTATGCTGCATCAGCAGTTGAGCTGGAGTCCAAAAATACATCCTGTAATTCCCGAGGCCCACTTGCCAGGGGGTTAGAGGATGGTGCAGAAGGGGATGGGTAGCAGGAACAGGCAAGCAGGTATATGTCAATGTCCCTTGATATCAAATGTCTACTATTTTGCACCCCTGTAGGAGGAGCAGGTGCCTGGCTCTCGGGGGGAGGGGTGAGCTGGTTGAGAGGAATGAATTCACTGAGAATGCAGCACCTAGTTTGGGGGCAGAAGGAGGTTATCCAGAAGGGTTCAGATTCATAGGTGGGTTTAAGACAGTGAGGCAGTTTGCCCACAGTAGCTTGCAAAACTATCTTTGTCTGTTGCTGCTTCTGCTATATATGTTCAGATTGTTTTTAATGTTTAGGGACTCATCCTAAGAGATGTGGAAAGGGTGGTATATGGGGGGGGTGGTGGTCAGATGCCTACCAGGAGCATTGGTCATTAGGGATATGGACAGGATAGGGAGAATGATTAGTGGGACGGAGAGGGAAATGGCTTCTGGTAAACTTGAGTACCAATGACCTTGCTAATGAGAAATTAGAAACAGTTAAACTAAACTTCTGTAAGTTAGGAGAGCTTGGTAAGTAAGGCAGCTTCAATGGCCTTTTTGGAGGTCCATCTTGTGTGGGGCAAGGGGTAGGAAAGGGTAAGAAGAAAGTAAATAGAGGCTTTGAACATTTGGTTTTATTTATTTTGTTTTATTTAGTTAAACATCAGTTTAGAAACCTTTGAGCCAGAGGCTCATTTACAAAGGTACCTCGTCACAAAGAGGACATCAGAACAGTAGTACAAGGGACACAGTACTTACAAACAAAAAAGTTACAGTTCAATTACAATTTTGTTACAATAGAGTACAATCTCCAACGAGCAAAAGACAACAAAAGGTGCAAAACTTATGGTCGGGGAGAGCTGGTGGGGTAGAAGGAGGGAGATAGGGAGGAGGAATAAGTAGGGAAAGGAAGGGGGGGAGCAGCTCAGTGAGCATTGTCAAACAGAGTATATATATATATATATTTTTTTTTTCACTAGGCTAGCGGCAGCGGCAGTTGAAGAGGTGGTGTCAGAAGGAGGGGTATCACTTTGTTGTAGACTGGGGAGGACTTCTGGGACAGAGGGCTTTTTAAACTGTAATCTGTTACTATTGTATGTGATCTCAGAAAAGAAGATTGTCTACTGTAAATTGGATGATGTCAATGTAAACTGTTAATGTAATCCTGGAAGGTATTGTCTTCCTATTCTGTACTTGTACTGTTCCTCCTAGATACTGTCTTGTATATGCCATCTAGATGGCCCGGATCGTGCCTGAAAATGGTCCCTGGGGCCAGTGTACTTATCCGGTAAACAAATACATAAATAAATAGAATAATAGATAGAGGACTATGTATTATAAGGCAGTAAGATCATCGAGCGGTTTTGGGGACTTGGAATCCCCAAAAACTCGAGATGGTCTGACTGCCTTGTAATTCATACTCTTTTATTTGTTATTTTTTGTAATATATGGACCCCATTGTGAACATTCCTTTTTTACATGTGGATTTTGTGAAATGGGTTGGCCGGCCAAGACATTGAGCACGTGCTGTCTCTGAGCAGCCCGCAGCACTAACGAGTTCCCATTGTTCGTTTCGGACAAGATTTTGTTTCTTTTAATTTAGTAGGCTGTGCTACCTTTTAGGTTTTTTCATCATTTGGCAAATGCAGGATGAGTGACATAGTCCATTATTTGTTACTGTAACCCCCAGGTGGCACTATCCCAAGGGCTACTACCCCTGCCTGCTTAACTACGGACAGGTTGAGGGGCCTAGGTTCTGCGACGGGTGCCTCCACCCAGAGGTCAGGGTTTGTAGTGGTTAGACTAGCTTGATCACAGCCCTCTGGGACACAGTGACCCCCTTTGGTTCCCTCTAGTGGCTCACACAGTACATAGGAGTTACAGTCGCAACACCCCACATGTACACACTGTTCACTCATAAGGTACCACTTACCCTCAAGAATGATTCTGCAGCACGTCTCTGAGGACCCCCTGTAAAACAAGGTTAATCAACAAACACAGCAAACGGTAATACTGTTTCCATAAGTACCAACACCACAGACAGTATATAGTATAATAACAACAAATCTGGTTTATTTAGGGAACAATAACACGGGAGGAGGGTCCAAAATGTCACTCTCTGGGTACCCAGGATGTGGGTGGGGGCTAGCCAGGTCCGTTGCCCGTGGTTGGCCGGCAGGTGCAGATGGATGGGGCCCTGTAGGAAGAAAATAAATGCACAGTACCCAGTTGTAATCCAGAGCTGGATGGCTCAGTCCATGAAGAGTGAAACAATAGGAATTAGGTGACACACTTGTGATTGATAACAGGCTGCAGAGGAATACCCTGATTTGTACTCACAATACCCAAGTTGAGAACCGGATGGTGGATATTCTCTGGATTGCCAGAAGTAGCAAGGCATGGAAACAGGGTCCTGGTGGCTGAACCCCTAGGCAGTTGATAACTCACGGATTTAGTCCGACACACGCTGGGATTCGCCCCCAGCTTCAGCACACTGTACAGGGGACATGAAATAGCGATTCCCCACAAGCTCCATGCACATTCATATGTAAAAGGAAAGTACTATACCAGGCAAGCTGCTCCTCGATCCCGATCGCAATTACTGCAAGATACCCGGGAGCACACACAGCAGCTTCAGTTCCTGACAGACCGAGCGGGATTCAGAAATTTCTCCAGTCTTCTACAGGGTGAGCCTGGTTTCCACACTTCTGGTGCTTCTTTTCTGAATTCGGGTTCAGCCCAATTAACACAATGTAACGGCTGTGAAACCCGACTTCAGGCCTTGACACGCTCCTCAAGAAATCCTTTACGCCTGCAGCAGCACAGAGCTCCTTCTCCTTACACAGTCAAACCGATCTGACTCTCCAGCCTTAGTACAGGGCATTTTTAGGTTCCAACAGGTTCAGTTGGTGGATTCGCTGTCAATCACTCCAAAGCTCCTCTGTTGGTGCAAAAAGGTGCCAAGGTCCAACTACGCTCCAGAATCACTAGCTATTCATTCCCTTGTAAACCGGATCCTAGAGAGTCCAAATTTTGTTGGTCCAAGTAGTCTCCATTTTAGGGCTCCTTAACCTAACTGGCCCAGCATAGCAGTTTAGGTCCAGAAATGCAGGGCAACACAGAATCCCAGCTGCAATAAAGGCAGGTTAGACAAACTACAATTTTGCTAATGCTTTAAATGATTACAGGCAAACAGTTACAGTTTTCAGATGGCTCCTTTGCTTTCCAGCGACTGCAAATGGGTTTATCATCTGGAGCTCAGGTGGGATTCAAGCAGGAAACACCAGCCCCGGAAAAGCATTAATTATGTTTGCAAGCAGACAGCGCTTAAGAGACAGTATGTGGGCGCTACCAGCACTCACAGTGCCATTCTAGTGGTTTAAACGCCGAACGCCAGCAGGCAGGGGGAACACTTAGGCAAGCTCCAAGGAGGCTTTTAGGAACCCCCATTTGTAGGGGGGTTACATTAAAAAAAAAATAAAAATTTAAGTAATAAACTGAACACATTCCTTTCGCTAAGTGAGAAGAAAAAGACGCCATGTTTTTCAGGCTGTTGTGCCTGCCTACTAGAGAAAAGCTGCCAATGGAGATGCACGCCATCAGTACAGTTGTGCAGGAAGGGACGTGGCACCATGGCAACTGGGTTTGTTGGCAGGCAGATTTGGACATGTGCTGTGGGATTGTAGTGATAATACTATTGTTGAGAGCTGAAACTAAAGTATTATCAGCTCTGAACAATAGTATTATCAGGAAGGAACGATGGTATTATCACTTCGGACAGTGTTGTATTACTGGGATTTTTTTGTGTGGGACAGGATGGTATTATTTGACCATGTCCATATATTACAAATACATGTATACATACATACAATTACATACATACATAAATAAATGAGATGGGCATCGCCTGATGAGGGAGGGTACTAGCATGCATGGGCAAAATTTGGATATCTGTGTAGATGGACATTTAAACTGAATTGGAGGGAGGCTGTTGCTGGGGAAACCCTTAAGGAAGAAAGAAACCAGGGAAGACTTGCTAGGAGTCCTCCGGAAACTGGAAGTGGGTTAGAAGAGACTGAGAATGACATTGTCAGTGATGTGACTTTTTAAGGAGACGATACTATTGGGATGGGTCGCAATAAAGCAGCAAGGAATAGGAGCAATAGGAAGGTGAGGAGTGAGTTGGGGGACAAGGAATAGGGCACAGATAAGAAAAGGGAAGTAAGGAGCAGGAGCTGGAAGGTACATATGAACATACAAGTGTGCCAGCAGAAACAGACCTTCTGGTCTATCAACGTCTGCTCAAGTGTGCGGCTAGCGCCCCTAAGTAGCAGCTGCCCCACCCCTTCTCCTTTTGTCCGCCCTCAGCCATTCTCAGCCTCACTCACCCATACTCTCCCCTGTTCTCTGTCCCATGCCCTTTTAAAACTGCCCACAGTTTTGCATGATATCACCCACTCTGGTAGGGCATTCCACTTCGACACCACTCTCTCTCTGTGAAGTAATGCCTCCTCAGCTCCCTCCTAAATCTTCCCCCCTCTATTCTTACCCATGCCCTCTAGTGTCCCTTCCCCAGTTTAAAAACCCTGTTGGCTCCATCCTTCTTGATTCCCCTCAGATACTTGAAAGTTTCGATCATGTCCCCCCATCCCTCCTCTCCTCCAGGGTGTACATATTCAATTTCCCCAGCCTGTTCTCGTAGTCTTTCTCCTCCATTCCCTGTATCATCTTCATTGCCCTCCACTGTATTCCCTCCAGTAGCTTGATATCCTGCCTCAGATATGGCCTCCAGAACTGCACACAATACTCCAAGTGCGGCCTGACCAGTGACCTGTAGAAGGGCGAGAGCACCTCCTTCCGCCTGGATGAGAACCCCTTTGATATACACCCCGGCATCTTGTTCGCCTTTGCTGCTGCTTTCCTGCATTGGGTAGAATTGTTCATGCTCCCAGTTACCATCACCCCTAGGTTTTTCTCCTCCTCAGTGATCCCCAGCTTCACTGCCCCCAACCAGTATTCTCTCCTTGGGTTCTTTGCCCCAAAGTGCATAACCTTACACTTCTTCACACCGAACCCCAGCTGCCACCTCACCGATCACTCCTCCAGTTTGGTTAGGTCCCCCTGCAATTACTTCCATCCCTCCTCCTCGTCCACTACTGCACCCATTTTGGTATCATCTGCGAACAGACTTACACTGGTCAACACTCTGTGCATGATGTCTGAGATGAAGAGCCCAAATAGCACTGGGCCCAGCACTGAGCCCTGCGGCACCCCGCTTGTCACTGGTCTAGGTGTTGAGAATTCCACCACCACCACCACCCATTGTAGTCTCCTATGCAGTCAGTTTGTAATCCAGTTTTCCATCTTCGCCCCCACTCCCACACCAGTTAGCTTCCCCCCAAGCCGCCCATGAGGTACTGAATCGAAGGCCTTGCTGAAAGCCAAGTAGAGGACATCCACTGCATGGCCCCTATCCAGCTCTCTTGTTACCCAGTCATAATATTGTATTAGGTTAGTTTGACAGGACTTCCCCGATATAAACCCATGCCGCTTCACATCCTGGAGGTAATTGTCCTCTAGAAATGACACCAGCCTTTCCTTCAGTATCGTCTCAATAAGCTTTCCCACTATGGAAGTGAGACTGACTGGCCAATAATTGCCCAGTTCGTCCCTTGGTCCGCTCTTGTATATCATAAAGTAGTCTGCATGGATGCCAGGAGCCTGGGCAATAACATTAACAAACTCTAGGTGATGGTGGCAGATGCTGAATTAGACCTGGTGGCCATTACTATGCCTTGCACCACTGGTAGTAATGAGTGAGACCTTGCTGAACCAGGGTATACCCTGTACAGGAGGGAAAGGGGAAGGAAGTAGCTCTTTACACTAGGTATGGCATAGAGACAATGGAGGAGAGGTCTGTCAAAAGACAGGGAGGAGGAGTAGCATTGATCTGGGTGCAGATAAAAACAGTTTCAGGGACAGGATAAGAAAGAGTCGGTTTATAGACTGTTGGAAGAGGAGGCTGAGTTGGATAAGGAATTAGGGGAAGAAATTTGGGTGGGCAGCAAAAGGGGAAGTAGTGGTTATGGGTGAACCGAACTTTCTGGACATAGACTGGGGAACATCGGCAGCAAGGAGCATCAGATGTCAGGCCCTGCTTGACAAATTGCAGGACTGCTTACTGGTACAGCTGGTTAGAGCATCCATGAGATAAGCTGCCATCCTCAATATGGTGCTTAGCTACTTGGAGAAGGTGGACAGCCTGGTGGTAGGGAAACCACTGTGGTCAAGTGACTGAAATACTCTATGATTTGAACTGGCCCTAGGTAAAGCCGAACCCTCATCTAAAGCTGTGACTCCTTTCTTCTCAAGGGCAGATTTTGGCCATATGAGGGAAAGAGTCCAAGAAAAAATTGAAGGTGAGGATAAGACTATGGGGGTAGAGGAAATGTGGGGAGTAATTAAAGGGGCCAAAGCAGCTAACTCATGCATGAGGATGGTCACCAAGGGTAACAAGAGAGACTGATCTGGTTTGCTAAAGAAGTAAGAAGGTTGGTGCAGGCAAAGAAAGCTTTTACTAGGTACAAGAAGAACCAAGAGGAAGAGTACGGGGAAGGGGTAGAGTACCAGAGTTAGCTGAAGGAGGCCAAGAATGTGGTCAGGGGTGCAAAGGTGGACACAGAGCTGCGAATTGCTGAGAGTGTGAAGGGAGGAGAGAAAGAATTCTTCCAGTACATCAGGGTGATAAGGAAGATGGGGGGGGGGCAAAGTGATTGTTAGGATGGAAGAGGGGGATGGAGAGGAGAGTAGTGGGGGATGATGAGCAGAGGTCAAATGTTTTAAACTACTACTTCTGCTCAGTATTCATGGTGGAGGACGAAGAACCTCTGCTGGAGGGTGGGATTAAGGTGTCAACAAGGGGTGGAGTGTTCAGGAAATGAGACAGGTAGAGATTACATTGTGTTGGGTAAGGAAAGGGCTCACTTCCCTGAAAAAAGACCAAAGTGCTGGGCCCAGATGGGTAACACTCGAGAGTGCTGAGGGAGCTGGCTGTGCCCTTGGCTGAGCTGTTCAATAGCTCGCTAAAGTTTGGCATGGTTCCTAGGGATTGGAAGACTGCGGATGGGGTCCCGCTTAACAAGGGAGTTTAAAAGTAGGATCCAGACAATTGCAGACCCATCAGTCTTACCTCCATTTTAGGTGAATTAATGGAGGCCCTAGTCAAGGAAAGCCTGGTGACCCAAGATAGTAAACAACATGGGTTTATGGTATGGAGGTAATGTTAGACCAGCCTGATAGTGTTCTTTGATTGGGTTATGAGGGCAGTAGATAATGGACAGGCAGTTGGTTTGCCCTACCTTGATTTCAGCAAGACCATTGACTCAGTGTTGCACAGGAGGCTGCTGAAGAGGTTAGTGGACTTGAAATACTGTGCCCAGTTCTGGAGTCCACACCTGGGAAAGGACAGGGACAGAGATAGACTAAATTCAGTGCAGAGAAGGGTCACTGTGATGAATAATGGCCAACAGGGCTGATCCTACGAGGAGCAATTAGAGGCCCTCTGCATGTACTTGCTGGAGGCCAGAAGAAAGACGGGTGACATGATAGAGGCCTACAAGTTTCTGAAAGGGATAAAAAGAGGAAACAGTGAGGACCTATTAAAAAATAAGGGAGCATGAATGGAATATGGTATGGGTACAGTTTAGGATTAAGGAGGAGTGTGAAGACATTTTCCTCACAAAGAGGATGGTGGAACAATCTACTGGCAGAGCTGGTGGCAGGAGGGGCTATTAAGTAAGGAATAACACCCTTTGAGATGGCCAGGTGTGCGCTGACTTACCGATACCCAGGCATGTTGTGAAGCTCAAAGTGTATGCCGAGTGCCTTCTGCCACCTGAGAAGTCTGTATATCAGAGCATGCCAGGACACCTCTGTGGGTGTTATTCCCCTTATAAAATAAGTCCTAAATTGTTTTGTGAAGTGTGAACAGTCATTTAGTTCAACAGTCAGTGTACCTTTACAGTTTGTTTTCTGCCTTGTGTATTTTCACCTGTATGTAACTATTCCTGCTGGACTATGTTTACCTTTTGCGTTCTACTTTCCTCCATGTGACCCCCATAAAATTGAGATGATGCATCTCATGGGGTTATCCCAATTAGAGTAACATCAAATAAATAAAATAAAATAAATTTAGTTCTGAACTGTCCAGGCATCCTCTGATAACTGAACAGTCAGGTGATGCTCTCAGCCAATCAGATTGCTAGGATTCATCACCTATATTTTTTTTAAATGGGTTTTGACGCAGCAGGGACAGGGTAAGGAGAGGGATAGTTCCATCTAGGGAAACTAGGGAGGTGAGAGATTCAAGGGAAGGAGTGGGGGTAGACACCTTATCAGGATATTAGGTTAGGGGGTGAGGCAGGAGTTCCTATTCGGGCAGAGTGGATAGACCATTGGTCTTTTTCTGCAAGCAGTGTCTGTGTTTCTATCACCAGAGTAAAGAATATTTATAAAATTTTTTAAATAGTAAGGAATTATCCAGAAGCAGAAAAAAAGTCCATCTGTCCTTCAAGTCTGCCTGGAAGTTACAAGGGAGTTTTATATTTTGGGGCCCAGTTGAAGGTTTTCAGTGAGTAAAGGTGACAGCCATGTTTGTGATGGCAGTCAAGAATGAGTAAAGCTGAATTTGGTATGTGATTTTCCCCAAATTCCAAATCCCTCTGCCTGAGTTTATTTCAACTGCATTTGTTGGGGATTGATATATAGGTCTCGGAATTTATTTAGTCTGTCAAGAAGCAAGAAAACTCCATCCCATTTTATAACTGTCACTGAAGACATTGGGCACCTTTGGAACCACCTTCGGGGTGTGCTGCGTCTGTTTTACTAGTTGTTCTCCATACTGTGCCTTCCATTTATTGGCAACTGCTAAGAGGGCAGGCTGAGCATCTGTCTTTGCAGTGGACACCAGTGTCACTTTGTGTCCTAGCTGGCAGGCCTGCAACTCTGTGATGTAGGTTGTGTCCCCACCATACCGTGGACACTGCAGGTGTCATATCTGTCTGCATCTGCTGAGGGTCTGTGAACAAGAGTCTGTTCCCATAATTAGGGTCTGCAGTTCTGTGGTATGGTGCCAACCCTGCACCACAGTACCTTTTGTAGGCACAAAACCTATTGCCCAATCCTCCGTCACACTCAAGGATGATGCAAAACAGGCTCTTGTTCTTTACTTAGAATTGTGGTTCACAATCAGTATTTTGCAGTTTAGGGGCCAGAGTCCCCCCTATGAGTGCAGCACAGAGCAGATCACTGATTCAGATGTTAGCCAACACAACTGTTGACTCTATGAAAATGCAGTGCAGCAACAGTGGAGCACCACATCTGAGAAGTCAGGCCCCCTACCGTAACCCAGTAGGTCTGGTTCCAAGTAGTCCCTGCTGTTTAGTGGCACCTTCTCCCCCCAACTCCCTACAAGTTCCAAGCATTCCCTGGTGTCTGATGACATCCCATTATCTGATCCAGGCTTTTATGCTGTCCCCATCTGCAATGTAGATTCCACTCTTTCCCAGTGTAGCCATATAGGCCATTTGTTTAGTGATGTAGGTGTTCCCAGTGTATCTGGTTGTGAAAATGGTGATTAATAATCATAATTAGACACCTATGGTGGTGGTCCATGAAAGACAGAATAGCAAGTAGGAAAGTCAAAGGTGCACTCTAACCTCCTAGCTAGAGGGATTTCCATTTAGCTTAATGGTTGAAGCTGCTGCCCATCTACCCCGATTTAAAGGACAGATGTAACATTAGTGATGTAGATGCCCTTCCCTCTGCACTACCACCCTGGTGTCTAGTGGTTCCCTGTCCCATCCTTTGAGTACTCTCTCACTCTTATTGTTGTGAGGAAGCTCTTGTTGAATTTGCTGCTGCCTGTGATCTAAGTTGCAAGGCCACAGTGCTTTGTTAGTGTCCAGTAGGCCATTAGCATTACTGCCTCTACTCCTTGTCCCCAGTGCTTGCAGATGACTTTGTGGGCACCTGGGAAGTGCTGATTACCCTACTGATCATGGCTCAACTGAGTCACAAGTATAGATAGCATGGATGTAAGGTGGTCTACGTAATTGCCTCACACCCCATGGCTGAATATCAGGTGTCAAATTTTCTGTGGAAGACTAACAAGAAAGTGAAAGAGCAGATGCACAGATATACAGTACCTACGTAAGTGAAGTTACCGTGATCATAAAATGGAAATAGCTTGGTGGCACCATGTAGTGCTGGCGACTGAACTTTACACTGTTTATTCCAACAGGATCGTATTGTTTCCATGACTTTGGACAAGGACAGTGAAATAGCAGTGCAAGCTGTGAAACTGGTGGGACTCATGTCTGAGTAAGTACATCTTTCTTTTTTGTAAGCTACATTGGCTTCTGCCACCTGCTTCTGCTGGGCAGCTGTAATGCAGTGGAGCACGGAGGGCGGACAAAGTTAATGTCTGTCTACATAGATTCAGTTCACTATCAACACTTAAGCAGTTTTTCACTGAGCATGCTCCGTCATTGGAACAGTCTTCTAGTTTGACTCCTCCTAACCCCCATTCAGGTTGCCCTTGGGCTCTGCCCTCGGTGCATTCAGATATTTTCTTCCACCGGAAGGAACTTTTATCCTTCACATATGCTAGTGAGTTAGGATTTTGCTTAGTTGTCAGGCTAATTTAAAAACATTTTCAAAGTTTGCTTCAGTTTTTTCTACTCTACTCACTGCTCCATTGATGTTTGAGATTGAACCAAGAAGAAAATCAGGACTTAAGAGGTGTGTGGTGTGCAGTTTCACCATGTCTGTCAAAGACCACTGTGATGCACGTGCATATTGTATGGGTAATACCCGCAATGTGGAGGATTGTTGCTGGTGCCAAGTGATAAAAGTAATGAGAACTGGCTATAAATGTTGTGGGGCAAGCCTTCTGCATGTAGCCCATCAGTGGCTGCAGGGGTTGGCAGAGTTACTTACACAAGAGACCAAATTTCAGGCCAGTGGGGATGCTCTGGCCTTGAACCTGTTGTTGATGGAAGAGAAGTATGTGATGGATCTTCCTGCTCCTCATGAAGCTGAAGTATTCCAAAACTTTTTTTCAGTCCCTCCATTCCTTTGAAGGTGAGTCATCACCTCAGCATCACAGGGACAAGATGAAGAGTTAACACTTGTTGCGGGATCACAGTTGGTTGAGGGACCGCTCACACTCTCACCTTCTGGAGGGCCCTTGTAGTTGTTTACCCTCTAAAGGAGGTTAAACCACTTGTAGAGCCTTTTGGTCTGCCCGTAGAACACCTGCCCCAAGAAGCAAAAGGAGTCCATGCTAGTTGATCAGCTGGTTGACACTCAAAGTTGAGGATGAGTCTGCTGAGGGAGACGAATCATCACTTTCATGGCCTCAGGTGCTGACTGTGGCTCAGCCCAATCTAGGTGGGGTGGGACCAGTCGAGTTTCCAGTAGGCCCTCTGACAGCCTTCCCAACACTGACATGGTGTCCTGTCTGTTTTGAGCCCAGTCACCCTCTGCGGAGGCATCCAGACATGTTGGCTATTGTGCTGTGTTGACCTTTGGTCAACACTTGAGACTGAGATCACATTTGTGATCTCACACTCGATGTTGTTGTTGACTTGGATGTGAAACCTGTTGCAGATTGAAGAAAGAAACCTGGCAGTAATGGGTGCATGAAGCATGTGGTCAGGGTTGAGGTTGACTGGCATTGCTGGTGGACACAACCTGGCCTTGTATGTTGCTTCTGTTGCTGACTCTGGTCATGTGCCCAGCAGTTCCACCACTAGTTTTGCTGGCTATGCTGCAGCAACCTTTTCTGAAGGAGCCTTTGCCTCCACAACCAACAGTGGATACTCTGATGAAGGACTCAAGGCCATAGTCCAGACTGCCTTATCTCCTGTAGGTGGGTGGTTACTTTAACAATGTCCATACCCTGTTTTGGTGGTCGATGTTGCCCTATCCAGACTCCGATTTGGATGCCTTGTCTGTCCCATTGATTCTGCATTGACAGGATGGCACCCAGCCGACTGACAGGCTCTACTCAGGAAATAGTCCTCATTTGCCTCTGACTACATGTCCACATCTCTAGGCACTCCAGTGGAGGCGGTCCAAAAGAAGGAGCTCTACCCTAGTTGGACATCCATAAATAGGATTCCTTATCAGAGGTGGCCTTCCCCATTGCCCAGCAGTACTGGGTCTTGAGCTCAGCATCTGGCAGCACCCAGACACCTGACAGGCCCCATTACATTGTATATACACTACAAGTATACTGTTTCACTGAGCAGGTTATCCTGGTTCTTGTAACAACTGTCACTGGAGTGGCTCATAGCAGAGATGGTGTTCTGCACAGAAAAGGTGGTCTCATCATGGCAGACATGGCATTCTGCAAGGAAAAGGTGAGTCAGAGAAGTGGCCTCCCATGGAATCCAAGAAGCAGGACCATATTGTTTGTAAGGTATAAATTGATGTGTCCCTGGGCTTGCACTGGGCCAGCTATGTGGTGTTGATGGCTTAGTACAGCTATGGCTCTTAGAGATACTCCTCGACCTGACTGTCCAGCTCCCTGAAGAGAGCCAGCAAGATCTTCATGTGATGCAAGATATTAATTTGGTGGTGGCCAGACATCAGTTACAGGTCTCCTCAGAGTGGTGGCTGTGGTGGCCTTCATGTGTCCCTGCACCTGGTTGTGGCTTTCATCTATCACTCAGGAAATCCAGCAAGGGCTGACAAATCTCTTAAGGTCAGGGTTCATTAAGCATCTCATGCAGGTTGTGAAGTTTAGTGTGAGCCTGGATTCAGTGGTATCAGTTACTAAGCCGAAACAGCAGTCCAGATCTCTTCCACAAGTGTCCAGCTCCTTTTGTGGTCCCTACTGGGGCTCACAGTGTCAGCAGCAACAGAGGCAGCAGCTCCAGCAACACCACTCGGCTAAACCCATCAGTGTGTCTGGAGGTCAGGTAAGCACAAAGATGATGGAGGTAGTTCCTCCAGAGGCCAGTCCTAGCGGGCCATATCCAAAAGCAAGATCTAATGGGATGAGGGGCCCATCACCTCTCTATCTCAGCCTGTCTTGCAGTTCGTGGTCTGGATCAACTCTCCCACTTCCTGCCACAGCAAGCCACTATTACTTTGGATGGATGGGTTTTGGAAGTGGTGGGATCAAGGTTGGCTCTGGAGTTTGAGACCTTTCCCCTTCCCCGTCAGTCCCAAGGACTGTTGGAGCACATTATTTTACTGGAGTCACTCTTCACACTACAGAGTGAGGTTCATCAGCTCTTGGCGTGGCATGGGATAGAGCCTGCCACAGAAAACCAAGCTCAGTAGGGGTTCATAGCAAAGTATTTCTTGTACTCAAGCAGACATGAGACTGGAGCCCCATTTTAGACCTGCAAATCCTGAACCAGTTAATTTTCAGTTGGAAGTTTCACATGGCAACACTGAATTCAGTCATCCCATACCTGGAGCCAAGAGCTTGGTTTTGCTCCTGCACTTCCAGAATGTGTACTTCCACATCCCAGTTTGTCCATCCCTCAGATGACTCTTCTGCGTTCAGGTGTATGGAACCCTATGTTAGTTCAGAACTATACAATTTGACCTGTCATTGGCACCCAGCATGTTCACCTAGTGCCTGTCAGTTGTGACGGCTTTCCTCTGATGCAGAGGGGTCAGTGTCTTTCTGTACCTAAACAACTGGCTCATCATTGGCAGCTCACTGTGGGATGTGGAACAGTCCAGGGACCTTGGTGTCCAAACATTCCAGGATTTCTGTCTGTTGATCAACTTGGCCAAGTCAGAGCTGATCCTGAATCAGGTGATACTGTTTATTCGAGTGGAGCTGGACTCCCTACAAGCCAGAGCACGGCTGCCTCCAAATTGGGCAGAGGACCAGTCTTCCTTTGCCTTATAATTTTGTGTTGGGCAGTCGGCCTGGAATTTCTTCTGGCTTATGTACTTCATGGCCTGTACTCTGCCTGTGGTGTGTAGGACCTGCTAATACATGAGAACCATCCATTAGGAACTGGGGCAACAGTGGTCCCATTCACACACAGCTTTGAATAAACTGGTCCTGATGACTCAGCTGATGCCAGATGCCATCCATTGGCCACTGTCCATAGTGAATCTTTCAGGGGGTCTCCCATTCATATCACCAGAGCTCTCAGTCACACTGATGATGAATTCATTACTAGTGGGCTGGAGTGTGCATTTGCCGGACTGCAAAGTGCTTGGAGTCTGGTTACCGAGCAAAACTATGCTGCACATCTACCTGCTGGAACTCTGGACAGTGGTCTGGTGCTAGTGGTGTTCACACTGTGGGTCAGGGATTGAGTTTCCAGGTCAGCAGTGACAACACAACCGCCATGCTGTACCTCCACAAACAAGGCAACAAGCACTCTTTTCCTCTGTGTCGGTGACATTGCTGACGTGGTCCCTGACTTGCTTCCTGCGCACAGACCTGATGACAGTCCATGTTGCAGATCAAACAACCAGTTAGATGATGTACTCAGTCGTGTCGGAGAGATGTCCCACAAGTGTTTGCTCCACCTTTGGGTGGCGACCTAGGTGTTCCCTGTGCAGAGAACACTGGCAGTGGGTTGCTTCCACTTCTACTGGACATGCTGGCATGGTCTGGGGGACAATTAGGCACTAGGACCTAGGATTCCTAATTCTAACCACCTGTGTTTTGAGTGGCTAGAGTTCCATGTCCTTTGTTTTCCAAGGATGTTCCCCAGGTGCTGGAGTGCTTGCAAGTGGATGATGTTGCTGTGCTAGTGCGTAGGTTGCTGTCCCTCTAATGCTTCGTGTCAAACATTCTCAACTACCTCTAGTCCCCACCCCAAATAGGGTTGCAAGCTCCGTCCCTTAGGGTGCACTTTGATGCCATCTTGGCATACCATGCCAAGGCAGGTATGCCAGTGGTGGCACAGGACAAAGTTACTGGACATTTCTTTGAAGGGTTGGACACTGTTCCCTCCAGTGCGTGAATCACCTCCACTGTGGGACACTGCTTGTGCTGTTATGGCTGATGGGTATACCATTCAAGCCTATGGACACGTATAATCTCACACTTGCCGTGAACAACCACCTTATTGATTGCCATCACCTTGGCAAGATGGGCGATTGAGCTCCAGGCATTCTCTATGAAGTAACTATATCTGCTTTTCCACAAGGACGAGGTTGTTCTGCACTCCCATGTGAATTTCTTGTTGAAGATAATTTCTGAGTTTCACCTAACTCAGGTACTCACTCTGCTCATTTTCTTTCCGAAGTCTCACAGTATGGAGGCTGAGCGGACAGTTCATACTCTCGATGTTTGCAAGGCCTTCTCTTCGACTGTGTGCATGTGATAGACTTTCATGATGAGGCTTGTCAGCTGATTCTTACATGTGCTAATGGTGCCCTAGGCAGACTGGCAGCCAAGTAGATGACTAGCCAATGGATCACCTTCTGCACCTCTCTGTGTTACAGCTTGTCTCGGGTGGAGCCACCCATGGGATTGAAGGCTCACACCACGTAGACATAGTGCTGTCTCTGTTGCTGCTGCTTTATAAATGATCATTTCTGAAACATGTAGGACTGCAACCTTGTCGAATGCAAATCCATCTTATCATTAAAGTATTGACTTGCTCAGTTGTTGTGATGCTGTTTTTGGGCTCTCAGTTCTCCAGTTTCTATTTGCCTACTTTGGGTGCACAGTTTGGCCCCCTCCCCCTGAAGACTGCTTATAGTCTTGTGGATAGTGAACTGAATGTAGGTAGTTAGAAATGAAGGTTACTTACTTGTAATCGTACTTCTACTAACAAAATTTAGTTCACATCCACTCGACCCACACAACCTGCTCTGGCAAGGCTTGCTTTGGATTCTTGTTCTAGTATTCAGATCTGAGTACAGTGAGGGTGGAGCTGAATGACCACATTGTTTGGTGGTAGAAAGAGTCTTACTTGAAGGCTATTCTAGTGGCTGAGCATCCACAGTGGAAGACTGCCTAAGTGTGGATGCAAACTGAATACTAGTAGAACAACTACGGTTGCAGCTAAGTAATCTCTAATTCTCTTTTTCAAGCTTAGTAGCTCATCAACTGCAATTCAGTTTTGGGAGGGCAGTGGCATGCTGGTCAAAGCAAGGCAGATTTGCTCCTCACTGACCTTTTCAAGATGCCTGTTGAATAAGGGACAGTGCCCCTGAAATACTGCTGTTTTGTGGCTGCAGAAATGGACGTTGTACTCCCATTCTGCCGTAGAAGTGCCACCACAGAATTCATTGTTTTGGAGGGGAATTTTTGTTTTAAAGGGGAACAGTCAGCACTAAGAGCTTCAAACCCAGCTATGGAGCTGGTCCTAATTTGCAGTTTGTGTGCAAAAACATTTTATTTTTTTACTTACTGTTTTCTGTAGTATAGTAGATTGTATCATGCTAATTTTGCTTACTTCCATGCTGACATTTTCTGTAACTACAGTGGTGTAAGCCAGGATGCAACACATCAATGCTGCAGTATATCACAGAATGCTTCAGTATACAGCATGGGAACAGTGTATTTCTATAGCAATTATGCTCTTTCGTCATACAGTATTTTCTGACATGTCACTTACAGCAAGTTACTGCATTGCAGCGTGGCTGGCTCCACTGTTCAAATGCCAGAATCCCCTGCAGCTGACATCCAAGCAGGGCTGTACCAGTGGTAGATTCAGTAGCCCGCAGTGTATGCTAGAGTTGATAGCCCTGAGATTTTGTTTGCTGGTTCTGCTGTCCTCCCAGGGCTAAGCACAGTCACAATTTAAGATAGTCCAATTTACCAGGTCATCTGAGACCACAGAAAGGTACCATATCCTGGAGTTCCACAAAAACATGGTCCCCTATTCACGAATGGGCACAAGTTATGCGCCAAAAGTGTGTAACCTGCCCGCGCAGCTCTGCACCTGCGGAAAGGTGCGCACCGGATGTTATTCATTAATGCTGCCACCTGTCCACGACTCTGCCCCCCCCCCCCCGGCATGCAGGGCCACACAGGGCTGCCGGGGGAGGAGTTGCAGACCCAGTCAGGCATCCGGTCAGATGCCCAGCATGGATCCCGCAGTGGATCCCTTGTGCTACAGCATGGGTCTGGGTGCATGAATGCCCACCGCAGGCACCCGAACCTGCACAGAATGGCCCCAACGTCTGGTGGACACCCCCACCAGCCCAAACTGCATGGCACCCTCCCGGCACACAGGCAGATCCCCAGCTGTGGTACGCTGCCCCAGTCCCACAGGCCACCACCCCAGCACACCCCTCAGACCCCAACACCATATCCTGCACCCCCAAACATCAAAGGTGGTCCATGAACCCCCCCTCCCCGCGTACACAGAAGCCATTTTGTTGCCAGAACATGGGCTGCCCCAGTACCCCCACACCTGCATCCTTGGGCAGTGAACACCCCCAACCCACCACGGCACCAACAGCCTCCCCTCTGCCCCTGACCTGTTGGTGACATGGCCAGGAATGGCCAGCGGCACAGTCCTCCGCACAGCTCCTCAGCCGCCAGCCATCCAGGTGCTGCTGGGAGCATTCCCCTACAAGTAGGCAGCGTGCTCCCGGCAGCACTTGGATGGCCGGTGGCCAAGGAGGTATGCAGAGGGCTGTGCCACTGGCCACCCCATGCCGCAGCACATGCCTGTAGGTATGGGGGAGGGGGGATGTCAGTGCCATGGGGTGGGGGGGCAGTGGCTACCACTATGGGTGCTGGGGTCAAGGGGTGGGGATGGGAGGCTGGGACACTACCAGGTGTTTGGGGGGAGGTTTGCCTCGATAGATGGGGATGGGCTGCCATGTCCTTGGGGGGCTATATGAGTACCCACTCACCCAGATGCCCCAGCCCTCACCATCATCCTAGTGGGTTGGGGTGGCATGGTGGCTGTTTGCCTGGGTGCACCACAACTGGCGAGGCACTCACGAGGGGCAATTAGTGAGTTACGGCAGGGTTTCCCCTGCTGTAAGCTGTGCCATCCTCTGTACCCACGCGGGCAGCACTACGCACTGTAGAGCATGTCGTGTAGTGCTGGCACGCCCCCCCCCAGCGTGTTGTTGTCCGTGCAACCAGGGAATCGGGCACACAACTGTCTTGCACCTGGCTCAAGAATGCCGCATGGGGTCCGTGGGACCCCGCTCCCCAGCATTCATGCGTATAGATGGCAATGCACCTGTTTTCCATGGCGCATTGGCATCGTGCATAGGGCCCATGGATTGTAAATGCTGCTGAGCTACCAAAAGCTTGTTGTGATTAAGTTGTTCTGATTTATTGTGTCATCATTGTATTTTATTTTATACTACTTGTATGTTTGTAAACAGCATTTTAAATGTGAAACTGCTTTTTGTACTTTGGAACCCCACTGTAGATGAGCTTTGGCTCAACTGGGCTATCCTTTTCTGAAATTACAGAATAAACTATTTTACTACTTCTACTTCCACTGCTTAGCCCCAGGAGGACAGCTGGACCAGAAAAAATGTGAGCAGAGCTTATAAAAACTATAGAATGCACTGCAGGCTGTTGAATCTTCCACTACTGCAGTCCTGCTCTGATGTCCGCTGCAAGGGATTCTGGGATTTGCAGTTGCAGAAAATATCAGCCTGAAAGGAAGCATACAGTCTACTATTCTACAGTAAACAGTAAACGGTGAAAAAAAAAAAAAATGTTTTTGCACACTAAGTGCAAACTGGGACCGAACCCACATTTAGATGTGGGGCCCTTGTTGCTGACTGTTCCCCTTTTAAATACTTGTTTTATTTTAATTCTGGCTCTTTTTTCCTCTTTATTTGTCCAGAATACTCTACCTCCCGTTTAATATATGTCTTCAGTGACATCACATGGTGTGGTAGCAATTATTTATTTGGTAACCGAGTGGAGCCCATGGGACAGTGCCCATTTACAGGGTGACCCATACATTACACGAGCAATACAGAGATACAGATAGTGCTAAGTGATCAGATAAAACAGTTATATTTACAAAAGTCAAGAAGGTATTGTTTGAACAAATGTTTAAAGGTCCAAAGAGATAGTGCCTCCCTCGGGCAAGGGGTTCCACAGTTTGGGAGTGATATAATCAAAGGAACGCTGACCCACTGTGCTTCTGAACTGAGGAACTGACAGTAAATTTGCTGATGTGGATCTGAGGGCTAGAGGCCATTCTGGGAAATAGAGCAGTTTAGATCAACATGAGGGAGGTGCTAGGAGTGAGGTTTTTTTTAAACTTTCTTTTTATTGCTTTTAAAAAAAATCAAACTACAAGTACATTTTAGCGGTAAGACAGGAAATGCAATCAAGGAGCAGTTAAAATTACAGAAGCTTATTCTTAATCATCACTGTAACTGTGGTACATCTCCTCTTTCTCATGTATGTTTGTTATACATTCTCGCCATATAAAAACTTGTAAGAACTAAATGCACGCGGTAACTTATTCCAGATTTTGGAGAAGTTTTGTATTGAGTGATTTTTTTTTTTATGAATTGTAATATGTAACCTGCAATTGTTAAGTCAGGGCAGCCTTGTAAATAGGACCATTGGGGTCTAAGTGTTTCATCCTGCATATAAATAAATATTTTCACTACTACTACCACTACTACTACTACTACTTTTGCTTCTACTTCTACTACTACTACTACTACTGCTACAACAACACCACCGAAGGTAGAGCACCAAACTTTATTCAGTAGTCCCATAGTTAATAAGAAACCTAGCAACTGCACATGGCTAGGGCACTCTGCCAATAGAAAGTTCTTCAGTAAAAGGTACGGCCATCCTGATGACTTGGTGCCCTTCTATCTTATAAGTTTGGCTAAATGTGGAGATAATATAAGATCCATATGTTATAGAGACAGAAAGTCATCCGCCTTGACCATCAGTCTTTACAACAGTAGGAGATAATCAGAACCTGTAATGCTGACTAGTAATAGCACAGAGCAATTTAAACAGTATTACTAAACATCAAAAAATGTCCCTTAACATGGGTGATATGTAGCGTACTCTGTGTTATCCCTTTCAACTGTTACCCATTGGCTGAGAATTGTGTGCATTTAGCAATGGTGGGAAAAAACAGCTCTCTGAAGAAGGTGGGGGGGAGGTCACAGAAAGACCAAGACTTTGCTGTAAGTGCATTTTTTACCATTTGGTCAGCATCACCAATGTTCTTAAAAAAAAAAAAAACAGGCAATGTATGCCTCTCCTCAGACTAGCACTACCCTGACCATCCCAGTCAGTGTATGTTGGAAACCCTCCTCGCATGAGAGGAGCGTGTTTATTTATTTGTTTATTTATTTGGTTATTCGGAAAGACCTTTGAGCGTGAGCTGTTTTACAAAGGTTCCACGTCAGGGTAGACATCAAGAAAAGTTACAATACAATAGATCGGTTAACAATACAGGAACAGTAGGCAAATGAACAAATTGGTGCAAGAACATCATTAGACAAAGCAAATCAAAGGGTGGAGCAATTACAGTTTGAGTACAGTGCTGCGGCTAATTCATTGCTTTCTGTAAAACACATACCGAATTAACAGTAGACATGTAGTGGTAAAGACAGCTGGTAGAGGTGAGAGGCTAGATGCTGGATCATTGAGAGAAATGGGTCAGTGGAGATAGGAGGGGAGAGGGAAAGCAGCCCCATGGGGCCTTGTTGATAAAGGGATGGTTTCATGTGGGGGTTTGGGTTGGGCGAAGTGGTGGGAGCATTGTCAGAGCATAACTGTAGAGCAAGGCCTGGTTAGAGCAGGGAGGTGCCAGGCAGGCCAAGTTAATGTTAGGCGGACAAGGGGTGGAGGCGGAGAGAAGAAAGGGGAGCACCAAAGGTGCAAATGGACTGCAAGTATGGGGTAGACCATGGCTCGAGTGGGATGGGCAGGGTGAGGTTCATTTATGACCTACTGAGCGCTTACATAAGGGCAGATCAGCGTGACTAAACTGGTAATCAAACCTTGTATTTACCTAACTTTGTGGAGGGGCACTTTTGAGTGCTATTCTAAAAGGGGACTTGAAGTCTAGCAAGGCACCTTGGGAAGTGTAGTCCCATTTCTGTCTGGGCTACAGTACTGAGCAGTGCCAAGTGTTCCTAAACTAAATATTGTAGAAGTTGGGAACTGCGCATTGTTAGGAGAGGTGTAGCTACTGCACTACTGTGCTTCGTTTATATATTTTATTAATATTTTAAACCTTGTCCGTTTCCTGACTGGCATCTGTGAGTGGGGGCACGTGACCCATCACTTCCTGGTCTGGCCGCTATTTAAACTCACTCTCTAGCGAGCAGGGCGAGAGTCAGTGTATGCTGAAAAACCCTCTTTGCATGAGAGGAGCGTGTTTATGTGACTAAACTTGTACTCAAACCTTGTATTTACCTAACCTTGTGGAGGGGCCTGCGGAGGGGCACTTTAGAGTGCTATTGTAAAAGGGGACTTGAAGTCTAGCAAGGCACCTTGGGAAGTGTAGTCCCGTTTCTGTCTGGGCTACGGTACTGAGCAGTGCCAAGTGTTCTCTAAACTAAATTCTGCAGAAGTCTAGAGCTGCACATTGTTAGGAGAGGTGTATTACTGCACTACTGTGCTTCGCTTATATATTTTATTAATATTTTAAACCATGTCCATTTCCTGACTGGCATCTGTGAGTGGAGGCACGTGACTCACCACTTCCTGGTCTGGCCACTATTTAAACTTGCTCTTGAGTGGGGCGAGCCGCATCATGGCGCATGGAGATGTGCGCAGAGACATGTGTGCATGTCTGCATGTGTCTGCCGTGTCCGCTGAGTACGACGAGGTAGCAAGTCCTATACAACCTTCTACAATTGAATGGCTGGTATTTTGGGAGTATTAACCTTCAGAATTTAACAACAGATAAGTGCTCAAGTTCTGGAAGCCTGTCTTATAACTATCACCTGGTCATGTTATCACAAAAACGTATTAATACATACACTATAATCGCATGATGGAACCTATAAATATAACTTTGCTGGACTTATGTCATAGGGGTACTTTAGCCTGATGTTCCAAATGCAGGATATATTTAGAGACCTCAGCACCTGCAAATGAGGCATTTGAATGTGAGAAATGTATGGCACTATTTACTACTACATATAAATTAACTCTTCTTCAAACTGAGTTAAAAAATTCTAAAAGATGTTATGCGTCTTGAAGAACAATGTGGACTTAATGTAAATAAAAATACAGATGTAGTAAATGCAAATAAGCCAGTTATTCCTAGCACTTCAAGGCAAAATGAAGATATTGTGTCACAACAACACACTGCCGAACGTTCACTTGCAGGTATTTGTAGTGGTGTTTGGCACTTGGATATGGCTTAAAAAAAAATTGGCCACAAAGAAGTAAAATGAGGGACACAGTTTAACAATTGGTTCTATCCCCTGAAGCAGGCAGCATAAGAGTATTGGTGTAAAAAACATGGTCTTCGGGCGTGTGTTGGTATTTTCACTCCAAATTTTCAACATGGGCTTTTTATGACCCCACCTCATGAACAGTGGCACTATGAATTCTGGCTTGGCAGTGACACAGCCCTCATTTCCCCTATTGTCCCAAGACGTTCCTTGCGCAAGCGAACGTAAAAAAGCACTAGAACTGCCGGCATGGAGGCTGCTAAGGGGAACTGACTGCCCTTAGCAATACAGTCCCTTCAGGCTCTGAAGAACCAAGCTGGATTGGAAGGGGCAGCAGCTACACACTGTATTACTGTCCTGGATCCAGGATGCGCGTGTAGGTTGGGAGAAAACACAAAGCAAGTGTTTGCCCCTATTGGGTTTGCAGGCAAGTACTGGGTGCAGTATTGTGCATTGTTGGTAAAGCAACAGACAGATATAGCATTCCCTTCAGACAGGTACTGGGGTACAGTACTGCACACATATGGCAGGGTAGTGGCAAGTAGTACCCACCTATAGGCATGTGTTAGAGTACTGCACTATGGTAGCAGCAGAGAAAAAGGTGCCCCTTCAAACAGGTGTTTTAGAGTGCTGTACTGCTCTGAGCTGTCCAGGTAGCAGTTACTTAGGAACTGATCCCAGCTGCAATGCAGATAATGCCTTGGACAGACGTTAGGCGAGGTAATGCCCCTACTGGGGCCAGGGCAGTAAGACACAGAAACTGCCACCTTCTACACTGTTCCCAGTAGTCCCCCTGCTGGGGCAGTATCAGGTAGGTGAGATACTGCATTTTCAGCCATTCAACAGGTACTTCCACAGTGCTCCCATTTGTCCCAGCTGGAGCATAGAAACATAGAATTTGATGGCCGATAAGGACCGCTTGGCCCACCTAGTCTGCCCATTTCCCTACCTAATGGATAAGCTGCAGATCCTAGTTAACCAACAGCCTACTTCCTCCTACTCCCCCCAATTAGAATTGCCTCATGTCTGTCCCATGCATTCTTGAATTCCCCCACTGTTTTTTGACTCTTCAACCTCCTCAGGAAGGTTGTTCCATGCATCTACAACCCTCTCTGTGAAGAAATACTTCCTCACATTACCTCTGAGCTGTCCCCCCATCTTCAAATTGTGCCCCCTTGTTCTTGCACATCTCTTTTTCTGAAAGATGCTGCCCTCTTGGACTTCATTGATTCCCTTGAGGTATTTGAAAGTTTCTATCATGTCCCACCTCTCCCTCCTTTCCTCGAGGCTGTACATCTTTAGCTCCTTTAGTCTTTCTTCATATGTCTTCTGGTGCAGACCCTGCACCATTTTGGTTGCCCTCCTCTGGACAGCTTCCATCCTGTCTATGTCTTTGCAGAGATGGGGTCTCCAGAACTGCACGCAGTACTCCAGATGGGGTCTCACCAGCTGTCTGTACAGAGGGATAATAACTTCTTGTTTTCTACTGGTGATGCCTCTCCCTATGCATCCCAGTATCCCCCCAGCCCTCCTTGCTGCCCTCTCACATTGCTTGCCCACCTTTAGGTCATCTGATATGACTACCTCCAGGTCCCTTTTCATTTTTGTTGTTGTCAGTATCTTACCCCCCATTGTGTACTCTTCCCTTGGGTTTTTGTTTCCCAGGTGCATTACTTTGCACTTCTTTGCACTGAATCTAAGTTGCCAAACATTTGACCTTTCCTCCAACCTTGCCAAGTCCCTTTTCATCCTTTCCACCCCACCTTGCATATCAACCCTGTTGCAGATCTTTGTGTCATCTGCAAAGAGACATGCTTTCCCTTCCAGTCCCTCTACAATGTCACTTATAAAAGACATTAAAAAGAATCGGCCCCAGTACTGAACCCAGCGGTACCCCACTAGTAACCCTCCTTTCTTCACTGTGGACTCCATTTACTATTACCCACTGTGTCCTGTTGTCCAGCCAGTGTTTTACTCAGGCTACCACCCTGGGACCCACTCCAAGGCTGGCTGATTTGTTAATTAATCTTTTGTGTGGGACTGTGTCAAATGCTGTACTCAACACTGCACCAAGTAATGCCCCTGCCGGGACAATAACAGGCAAGTGCTTCAGTCTGACAAGTGGCACTTAGTTGGCAACTTGGTTCTGCCCACAATATTGCTCCTGTAACATAGCATGCCAGTTACAACCTCCTTCTCTATGTAAGCAGGTGCACAGCACTGCCCCAAGTATTGCTGCCCCCCAACTGGGGCAGTAACCAATATGTCCAGCTACTGTAGCTCTCTTCTGTTTCTGAGCCGGTACTAGTTGATTTTTCCCTTGCTCTGGTAATACCATACAGGTACTGCCCCTGTAGTTTGTAAGCAGGTACACGGCACCACCTCAGATAATGTCACAGATGGGGCAGGAACAGGCATGTATTGCCCCTTGCTGTCTGCTAGTTATTTATACTAATTCTGTAATAATAAGTGCCTCAGTTGGTGCAGTGACAGTCGTCTGTGGTGGACATCATTCTGGAGAGAATGAGAAGACACCCTTCCGCTGCCCCCACTACCTCACTGTTTGTCTCCCTCACCAAAGTCTGCTCATACTGCAGCGCTCGCTGCCATCCCTTGCCATGGCCATTCCACACTGCATGTTCCAGTACCTCTGCCACTGTGGCCATGCAACCTACCTCATGCATGCTCACTCTGCCCATGCCAACATACCGGAAGCCCAGCGACTCGCTCTGCCTTCTTACACACATGCACTCATCGTAGGAGCCCAGAAACTGTATAATGGAAATAATGTTAGGGGTTACCCAGTGGGGAGGTGTGTGGGTATTTGAATGGAACCGGTCTGTGATTGTTACACTACTCACCTCCCCGAGCAGCAATGGTACAGTCTTGCTGAAAAGAGCAGTTCTACAGGACATAGGCTGAGCAGCAGCTGGTTAGCAGCGAAGTTGATTTGAGCTGTGAGTTGGTGGAACCGGCAGCAGGAGCCAGTCTGTGGTGGCAGTTATGCAGGGTCAGGAGACAGATCAGGAGCAGCTGGGAGAATTAAACAGAACTATGTAGGAAAGAGGAGCAGAAAGGAATGAGAAGGGTCTGCAACCGGGACAAGACAGTGAGTTGAGCAGTAATTCTGTGTGTAACAAGACTGCTGAGTTGAGCAGTAATTCTGTGTAACTCTGCAGAGGCTGTGAGCTTCGCTTGGAGAAAATTGGTCTGTTTGCATTTGGGAGAGAGGAGAAGGCTGGAAGTTGGAGCAGGGAGATGGAGCTGGGAGAGTTGTGTTCTGCAGTAGATGCGCAGGGACAGGGAGTTGGAAAATAGGGCTACAGGAGCTGAGAGAACAGTCGGCAACAGCTCTGTAGTAGAGTGGAGAAGAGAATGGTGTAGGCCAGAGGATGAGTTGGGACAGCTAAGCAGCAACAGCTCTGCATGAGAGGAGCAGTGACAACTGTCGGGAGCTGCTGCAGGGACGTCCGTAACAGCGTGTGTGTACTCTACAGCAGAAACCTGTCTTCCTCTTCATCTTGCAGGTTATGTGACAGTTACTGCTCATTTGATTCCTTCTTATCTCAAGCACCAGGGATCTATTTTCCCTTGCAATGATCAGCCCCCTTTATGACACGACTACAGAATGAAATTAAGCACTCCCATTGGAGCAGTTCTTTTCTTTTTTTTTTATCATGTCACAATTTTTCTCCCCTGCCAGTCGGCCTCCATCTGACCAACCCCCATAGCCCGTCCCCAGAATTACCGACTCTTAACTCAAGGCCCTGGGCAGGCGCCTGCAAAGGTCGGTCTTCTACTGACCGGCAATTTTTCCTCGATTTTTTTTCTCCGAGGCCCTGAGGAGTCAGCGCCGCGATGCGCCTGAACAGCCCCCTGGTCATGCCTCCCTTCCCACCCCCTGGCCTATTGCTAGGCCCTCTGGCCCGAGCTTCCTCGTGCCTCCACTGGGGGTCCCCCATCAGCCGAGGGATGCCGTGCTTCCTCCCCGGACAGGAGAGCTTGCCTGTTGGCAGCTCAATCCAGCTCCGCCCTTCCCTCCCATGCCGACCTCTGATGCCCCAGGCTCGTTCCCAAACCCGGGTCACTGGCGTGGGTCAAGGTAAGGTGCCAGCACCTTGGCCTTCTGTGCCACTGGGATGGCAGTGGAGCAGTTCATTTCTTTCAAGTTGAGGATGCACCACAACAGCAGAGCTGAAAATGAGTCATGACCACAGAGGCTGGTCATTGGTGTGCACTGCCAAAACCATTGTAGTTTCAGCTGTAATTGGCTTGGCAGTGACACACTTCTCATTTCCCTCACTGTCCCCAAGATGTTCCTTGTGCAAGCACGCAAGCAAATGCAAAAAGGACTAGAAAGGAGCAACTTAGTGAACTGGACCCCACACTGGCTACATCAAACTGTAATAAAAAAAAATAGAGACTCTCAAACAGGGGCAAATAATGAGTGATACACAGTTCAAAGAAATAACAGGCAAAAAAAGGGATGGAGGGCAATCTCACTAAATGAGATCGAGACAAGAAATAGGTAAGATGTTTTGTCATTGAATACTTCTACAAACATGGAATCTGATGAACATACAAATGGTGATGTAGAATGGATAGTTCTTGGAGACTCCATAATTAAAAAGTGTGACTCTGCAATATATAATACCAATAAAGAAGATAGGATGTTGTTGTGTTACCCTGGGGCTACCACTGTGGATATTCACAAAATAATTCCACAGGTTGTTAAAAACATAGGTACTAATAAGATAGTGACCATACATGCTTGCACAAATGATGTAGGGAAACAGCATGAGAAGGACATTTGGTATGAGTTAATAAATATAGCTGAACATTTTAAGCAGACTGGAGCATAAGTGGTTGTATCTGGCATACTACCAGTCCCAAAGGCCTCTGATATGAAAAACCAAATAATAAAAAGAATTAACGTCAGGCTCACTAACTGGTGCAACAATAAGGATTCTGTTTTTTGTATACATGGCAGCATTTTCATGTAAATACACATCTGTACAGTAGTGACGGTTTGCATTTAAATAATCAGGAGCTGCACTTCTAGGGAATCTGATAAAAACACCAATGGAACAGATTCTTTTAAACTAATTGGGGGACTTACACAAACATAAGAAAAAGTGTAACTTGAAAAACAGTAAAGATACCTTAACCACTAAGCACAATATCAAGCATTTATTATGCAAAGTCAGAAGTTTAAATAGTAAACTGGAGGAATTACAATGTAGACTATTCACTGAACTAATAGATGTTGTTATAATAACAGAAGCCTGGTGGGGTGATAACGCCACATGGAATAAAGACATCTCAGGTTATCAAACATTCAGATTAGATATAAAACATAAACAAGGTGGTGGCATTGTTATTTACATTTCAAATAAGTAAAAAATAACATTTTTTTTATAATAAAAACAAGACTCCCAAATAGAAACTGTTTGGCTGAAAATTCATAATTCCGTAACTGGTGACATCATTTTGGGATTGTGTTATAAACCTTCAGATACATCTAAAAAAGGAAAATGAAGTAATAATTCTGGAAATCAGTAAAGCCACAGAATTAGGGCATATTTTATTAGCCAGTAATTTTAATTATCCTTTCATTGTTTGGACTTCTAACACAGCCAACTCTAGACACAGAAAATCATTTTTGGATATGTGTTTGGAAAATAATTTAATGCAACATGTGAAATCTCCCACTAGACTGGAAAACTTCTTAGATTTAGTTAGTAGCTTGGAAGACATTAATGTTCATGATTTCATAACCACAGCTCCGCTAGGTAACAGTGATCATGAATGTGTTACTTTCAATAGCAGACATGCGCAGAAAAGACAGGAAGGCTGTACAGAGGTCTATCTTTATCAGACGGCAGACATTGCCGGTATTAATAAAGCTATAAATGATATCAATTGGGAAATGGTATTGTAAAATAAAACTGTAAATGAAAGCTGGTTATACATCAAAGATACTATACATGATGTTATGAAAGAGCATGTGAAATGGGTTAAAAAATATAATAAAGAAGGGAAGAAACCAAAATGGCTAAACAAAGGTATCTTCAAGTTGATAAAAAAGAAAAATCATGCTTATTTGAACTACAAACGACATGGAACTGTGAAAAGTTGGAATGTGTTTATTAAGCTACGTAAAAAGTGCAAAAAAAAGATAAACAAGGCAAAAAGCAAATATGAAAGACAGCTGGCCCTAAACACTAATAAAACTAATAGCAAACAATTCTATGGCTATATCAATTTCTCAAAAATAAATAACACCAAATTGTTAGTAATAAGAAATAAGATGAGTTAATAACTGACCCTTTAAAGATGGTGGATACCTTCAGTAAATATTTCTGTTCTATTTATAATGCATCATCGAAGACATATAACAATAATACAAATATGAGCTGAGGTAAACATATCATATGCAAACAGGATATTATAAATCTTATTGATAAATTAAAACCTTACAGTGCACCAGGGGTAGATAACATCACCCCACAAAGAAACAATTCTCTGTCAATTAGGTAACATTCCACTCTTTGACACAGGTTAACGTGGTTTTAAACGTGGAAGGTCATGCACTAGTAATTTAGTCTGTTTCTTTGAGCATGTTAGTAGACAGTTGGATACGGGAAACCCTGTGGATGTTATACTGCTGGATTTTAAGAGAGCCTTTGATTATGTCCCTCACTGGGCTATCACACAAAATTATGTAACCTTAGGATTGATAAACATAGAATTGTCTGGATAAATGAGTGGCTTAATCATCGTACCCAGAGGGTTACTATTAGAGGTCATCTGTCTACTCCAGGAGAGGTGTCCAGTGAAGTACCGCAAGGGTCAGTATTGGGACCTATAATTTGCCAAATGTTTATATCCGACATGGATTCCAATGTAAGAAATTATATTATTAAGTACGCAGATGATACTAAGTTATGTGGCCCCTGTAAAACCATTGAACAAAAAAATTACAATACAAAATGACTTGGATAGAATATTTGTATGGTCTCGTCAATGGGGCATGTCTTTAAATAATAATAAATGCAGTGGCCTTCACATAGGGCTGCATAACCCAAATTCCAATTACTACATAAATAAGCAAGCTCTCCAATCGTAGTTGCTTGAGAGAGATTTGGGTATTCTTGTGGATAATAAACTTTGCTTTAAAGAACAGAGTGTAAACTTAGTGGCAAAAGCAAATAGAACTATCAGGGCTATAAAGAAAAATATAAAAAGTAGAAAAAGTGAGGTACTGATGCCACTGTATCTGTCTTATGTCAGGCCACTTCTCGACTGTGGCAGTCAACTTTGGAGTCCTTATGACAGAGGAAATATAAATAGGATTGAAAGAGTCCAGCATAGATTTACAAATCTATAAAAATTTTAATTGATCTTCCATATACAGTACATCTAGGCTTGATAGTTTAAATCGTCACAGTCTTGAAATTAGACGCAAAAGGGGAGATGTGCTTTTCTATTATAATATAATAACGATGTGAGTTTAATGACAGAATTAGAAATTGATTACACTACCGGTCAAAAGTTTTAGAACACCCCCATTTTTCCAGTTTTTATTAAAATTTAGGCAGGTTAATGTCTCAATGTACTCTGAAATTAAAGCATAGAACAAATAAACAATTGGAGATAAAAAAGAAACCATAGAATCATTTTGTTTAACAAAATTTAATCTAAATTTTTGACTCATCAAAGTAGCCACCTTTTGCAGATATACTGTAACCGCTGAACACACTTCGTGGCATTCTTCCTACAATGGACATCAAATATTGTTCGGGAAGTTCTTCCCAACATTGTTGCAGAAGCTCCCACAAATGTATTGCACTTGTAGGTTGCTTTGCTTTCACCCTTCTGTCCAGTTCATCCCAAACCAGCTCAATGGGGTTTAAGTCTGGAGACTGTGCTGGCCATTCCATGATTTGAAGCCTACCGTCTTGTTGTTTTCCTCAAAGGTTGTTCTGACATAGCCTGGAGGTATGTTTTGGGTCATTATCTTGCTGTAGGATGAACCCCTGACCAACTAGGCATAGACCAGAGGGTATTGCATGGCGCTGCAAAATGCTGTGGTAGCCCTTTTGGTTCAGGGTGCCAGTCACTCTGTGCTGTTGTCCTGTGAGCCGCCTATCACGCAAGCTGTTGACTCTCAGAAACTTGTCTTCCGATTCTGTTGTGGCTTTGGGTCTGCCAGACCTCTTCCTGTCAGAGTTTCCTCCAGTTTCCAAGTGCCTTTTGATGGTGTAGGAAACTGTACTCACTGACACATTGGCTTTCTTTGCAATTTCTCTACAGCAGTTTTTGCTAACCTAAACTTTTTTTTTAGCCTCTAGCAGTTTACCGCTTACCTTTGTACCATTTCAGGTTATTCACTGGACTTGAATTGCTTAAATTTCAATAAAAACTGGAAAAATGTTCTAAAACTTTTGACCGGTAGTGTATAAAGATTCTTTATATAGAACAGAAGTATACATACCTCCAGGGCACCAACCTGCTGGGCTAAACCTTATCATAGTAAGCCAAGAGCAACTAGGCAACCACTGGGAGAAGATCATTGTAGGTGACTTCAACATAAACTGGCACTTACAGAAAGAAACAAAAGCCAATAATCTAATTACTAGTCTTTTCCTAAAACAGATGGTCACTGCTGACACCCAGCTTAACTACAAAACAGGAACAGCTCTGTCATAGACTGGCTCCTGACCACACACCCTGAGAATATATCTGATGTCACCGTCCTGCCTGACAGCCTCAGTGACCACTCCCCTGTGAAGTGTACCTGGTCTAACAATTTCCCCAAGAGTTCACCTAAGGTGTGCAAAGACTGCTGCCTGAGGCCTGGACTACTTGAACATTTTAAGCTGTACATGACACAACTGGATTGGTCCCTGCTGACTGGGGATATAGATGGTAATGAGGCACTTAATTACTGCATAATGATTTTAAACTGTGCTTGTGGTATTTTTGCACCATACAAAATTAAAACAATTAAGGGAACTTCCAATCCCTGGCTCTCCAACTCCCTTATTGGACTTATGAAGAACAGAGACGATCTTTGGCATATAGCAAAAGCAGTTGGTATACCTGCTGCATTTAATACTTACAAGGCAGCTAGAAATGCCTGCACCAGACTCATCTGACAGGCTAAAGCCTCCTACTATAAGGATCTACTAACCAAAACCTGGGGTTATGGAAGAGACTTTTGGTGCTCTCTTAAATCCTTAATGGGCAATGCCCCCAAGACCTATTATTGACTGTGAAGGGACCCCTACAGGAACCCATCAAAATTGCCAATGGGCTCAACAACACATTCACTGACCTTTCAAGTGTACTCCCTGGTGACTACTTCAAAGATATGCATGTTCAGCAATGCCCAACTGCCCCTCAAGGTCCTCCAAGGAAAGCTATACCACCCTTTTACTTTAGACATGTCACCAAAGCCAAAACCATCAAGCATATTAAAAGGGTGCTTGGCAAGACCAGGATGGGGGTGGATCTGCTTAACATGAAGCTGGTTGGTCTACTCCTTCACAAACTTGCTGGTCCTCTTACCGTGGTGTTTAATGCCTCTCTAAAATCAGGAGTATTTCCAAATGCATGGAAGTCAGCTAACTTAACACCAGTCTTTAAAGCGGGGGATAAAACCCAGACATCCAACTACAGACCTATATACATCCTTCCTCCCCTTTCGAAAGTACTCGAAAGAATGGTCTCAGAGCAGCTTACTGAATACCTTGATAACCATAACCTTCTCTGCCTGCAACAGCACGGCTTCCGTAAAAACCACTCCACACTCACAGCTCTAGCTGATTATTCATCCCAGCTACATAATGCCTTGGATAATGTTCAGGCAGTCGGATCAGTCTTCATCGACCTTACGAATGATTTAGACTCTGTTAATCCCAACCTCCTCCTAAGTTGCCTTCTGTCTATAGGTCTATCCCCAGATACAGTACTATGGTTTGGCAGCTACCTCTCTAACAGATCTCGAGTCAGAATTGGTGATACTCTATCCGCAGCTAAGGAGGTGCACCTCGGGGTTCCGCAGGGGTCAATCCTCGTCTTCTACTCTTTAGCCTTTTCATCAACTCCACCCCAATGGCTTGCTCAACAAGCACAGTTCTCTGTGCTGATGATGCAGTGATCTCAGTCGCTGGCACAGACCCAACAGTCCATCACAACTGAAGTCCAAAGCAGCTTCCATAAACTTGAATCTTGGTTTATGGAAAACAAGCTACTATTAAATGTCAAAAAAACAGAGTATGCTCTTCACCACCTCCCACTGCAAAAAGAAATACCCGCCCCTGTGCATTCATAACCAAAAGGGTGAGATCCTAGACCCAGTATCTAACTTCAAATATCTGAGCAATACCTTTGATGACATGCTCACCTTCTCAGACCACATTGACTCTATCAAGACTGTAATATAAAACTTGGTGTACTTTATCATCATAGACATTCAATGACACCGGATGCACTCAAACTAGCCACCAGTAGCTCAGTACTGTCTACCATTGACTGTGGGTTGCCTATATATGGGGCGGGCATAAAAACTGCTCTTAACAGGATCAACACACTCCTCAATAAGGCCTGTTGTCTTACTTTGGGGGCTACTCTCGACACCCACACCTGCTCGCTGACAAGATGGTGATTCCCTTCAAAAGGACGAAACTTGCCCAGAACTCCATCCTGTATCAAGGACCAAAATGGTACAATGAACTACCTGCTGACCTCGCTGATACTACCAAGATTGTACCTTCAAAGCTGGGCTCAAATCTCTCCTTGGCTCTAAAATAAATTGTACCTGCCTGCACTAATGTGATAGTACCTTGCCCCCAGTTTTCCATTTACCTACCCCCTTCTACATCTTTCTGCTATATACCACTTTTTTCTTAACCCGCGCCTCTACCCTCAAGTACCTGACAATAGCTTCACTTGGTTGAAAGCTCCACCTCTCTCCCACCTCAGACGATGCCAACTCCAGCTGACCCCCCAACCCCCTCTTACCTAATCAGTCTATCTGTTAATATGTACTAATTTGATGTGTATATGTTCACATTTTACTATTACTGCCTGTGTATATGCTTCAATGTTTTTCTTTTTTTTTTTTCTCTGTAAACCTTGTATTTTTGTAATGTTTGTTCAGCACTGACGTGGAACCTTTGAAAATGAGTCCTTGACTCAAAGGTATTAATCCCATACTGAAATAAATAAATAAATAAAATTCTAACTCAGTCACAAGAGGTCATTTCTTGCAGGTTAAAAGCAAGAGATTTAGTTCCAATAAAAGGAAATATTTTTATACACAGAGAGCGGCAAATCTTTGGAATAGACTTCCAGAGAATATAATTATCTGTAAAAATATAGACATTTTTAAAAGAAGGTTAGATAAATACATCTCAAACAAGGGAAATATGGATTATTACTGTTTCTGTTAGGTGAGAGCTATTTTTGGGCCTTGGCCTTTTTTGCTCCTTAAATCATGAGTGTCATAAGTGTCATCCCCCACACAGTAATGCCCCACTGGTGACGGCAAATGCCTCTCATATGGTGGACCCCATTTATTAAAATGGTAATAAGGGTTCACACAGTCTCTTCACAAATGTCCAAAAACAGCATAGCCATTACTGTCATCTGACTCTGAGTCAGATACCTTTTCCTTCACAGGAATAGAGCATTCTCTCTGGATTTTTTCCTACCAACTTACTGGCATCCTCTGGTTTGGAAAGAGGTAAATTTTGCCCCAGAGTGGATTTTGACTCTGGCTGGGAGCAACATATAGTTATTTACCCCCAGCTTCTCCGAGTAGAGTGGGAACACTGTCAGACATTTTCATCTCTGCCTCTTGCTAGAGCTGAGGTCAGAGAAAATCTGCACAGTAGTTTCTTCAAACGTGATCCGTTCAGCCCTTTTCACAGCCAGTAACATAAGATCTCATAACTTACTGCTGCCTACCACCAGTAGAACTGAGCCAGTTCCATCCTCTATCTGTGTCGCATGTTGCTGACTGATCCTGTAGGCCTTCATTCTGGATGTCATCCTGCAATGCCAGCTTGATCTGGAACCTGTTTTGTAAGAGAGACCTCAGAGCATCCCCTTCTGAAGTCTTAGGCATCCTTAAGAACCTGAGATTAGCAACCCTGGAGAAGTTCTCCAAATGTTAGAGTTGCACTCTCAACATTGAGTTTTCCTTAACAAAACTGGTTCATGTCACCAGGGTCCATTCTGCTGACTCCAGCGCCATGTTAGCATCGGTCTAAGCGCGCTTTGCTTTTTTTCTAAAAGCACCGTGAGGGCATTGAACTAGCTCGCCCTTTTTTTGTTCAAATTCTGGATTGTGGTGAGCTGGGAGGGTAGCAATAACTCACCCAGCTGTGGCAAAGCGGTATCCTGCCCTCCAGTATATATTTCAAGTCTGGGCTGTTGTTTTCTGCTGATCCTGCGGCACCTAGCTCCTACTTGGTGGCTGAACTTCAGCCCACGTGGAAATAAGGTAATTACTGTTCAGTAGTTAGCTTTTTTAGTCCAAATTGCGAATGGAAAAAAGTTAAAATATTTTTATTATCTTTCCTGCTGTCAGAATGAAAGCATTTTGTTGCTTATTCTTAATATACTCGATACACATGCTAAGAGGTGGGCAACTAAAATAGTACAGGGGCTGCATCAAAAGCCCTATGAGGAGAGACTGAAGGCCCTGCTGTGAGTTCTTCATCTCCTATTGGATGTGCTCAGCAGTCAGGCCACTCACCCCCAGGAGCAAGGATTTTGTAAGTGATGCAGCTTCAGCAAGTAGCTGAGCTTGGCTTCAGGGGATATTCATCCAAGATCCCTACAGGTGAAGCAATAGTGCAACCTGCTGTCTGTCGTGATTAATGTCAGCAATATACCTTGGAGTACTGTACCTGTAAGTGACTGCATTGTCCACATAGAGCAGAGTTACGGAAGTACCACAGTGAAGGGCTGCAGGGCTGATAAACAAAAAGAAAAGAATAGGGCCCAAGACAGAGGCCTGAGGAACACCACCCAAGACCTCCAGATGGAGGACAAAGTGTTAGAAAGAGTAACCACCTGGGACCTAGAACTAAGGGAACTCTTAACTAGGCTTGCCAGGATTCAATAAAAATTGGAAAAATGCGATAAACATCGATTCTATATGAAGTCCTTAAACCGACGGGAAAAAATAAACATCGATATTGATCGATTTCTTCCCCCCCGAGCAGTACTGCTCAGTTGTATACACTTGCTGAACACACCCCTGAAGACACCCCTGGCAGTGTCATTAAGCTGTCATTGTGTCATGCTGCACTCCTTTTAGGCTAAAAAATAGTGGGGTCTACTAAAATCCAACATTGTGGCAGCAGCACTCTGAGTACCAACCATCAATTTCTTTTGTTGGTTCCACCGTATCTATTCAGTGATTTTTGCAGTGACTGGAGAAAGGAGTGGAACCGGGAGCAAGTGGGACAGTCAGCAGAAGAAATGGAGTGAGCACCGGTAAAGGTAAATTTGCAGAGTGAGGCAGCAAATGGATTACCGAGCTGGCAGGCACTGAGACTGATTGGTGAAGAAAAACAAGATAATTCTAGCAGTTGCACTAAGTATACTTACAGCACAAAGGTTTGACACAGATGAGCTGTTAACTGCATTTCTGGCTGCTTTTACTGTAAGCATTTGTTATCTATTACAAACTGTATTTCTGTAAGTCTTCTTTCAGTAGTTTCATTGCTGCATTGTCGATTCTTTCACATCAAAAAAATCTAACGGTCTGATTACAATGATACAATTTCATGCAGCTGTGACAGTTTTCATCAATAAAAATGGGACCAAATGGTGAAAAATAAACATTGGTTTTATCGGTCAAAATTGAAAAAAAAAAAAAATCGAATCCTGGCAAACTTATTCTTAACCCATGTTAGGGATAGCTCATCAAAGAATAGCCTGTGTAATCTGGCTAACAGGATATCATGATTTGTTGAGTCAAAGACCCTGGACAAATCCATGAATATAGCCCTGGTTACAAAACTATTGGCAAGGGTGCGAGATGCATCATTTGTAAGTTTGACGAGTGCTGTGGTTGTGCTGCCATCCATCCTTAGACCATGCTGTTCATCTTGTAAGGCTATAGGGCAGTAGCTGGTTTTTTTTTCACCCTCTCCTGTGTTTTAATTAAACTAGGTAAGACAGAGATGGTTCTATAATTTTCTAGAAGCTATTTAGGATATTTGGGGCTGCCTTTATGAAGTGGAGTAACTATAGTCAATTTCCAGCAGTCAGGTACTGTCCCTGTTAGAAACAAGAGGTTAAATATTTCTGCTAATAGGGCAGAGATCCCTGGGGCAGCCTGTTTAATTAGTATGGGTTCCAACCCGTATCAACCAGTATTGCTGTCTGCATTTACATTAGCCAATAAGTCTAACACTTTTTTTTGTAGTCACTGGGTTCAGGTGGAAATTGAGGACAGACAGTTGGTTACCACAGGATTGCTTGTAAAAGGAACAGGGTTGACAGGATAGGAGGCTTTGCAGTGATTCAGATCAAGGAATGCTCAAGTCACTAAGGTGGCTGCGGTTAAGGAGTCTGAAACTGTACTGACATTTGCGGCAGTACTGTTGATGTTGTTCTTTGGCTCCCTCAAAATCTGGTTAATGTTTTCCCAGAAATGCCATGGATTTGCCTAGTTATTAATTTTCTGTTGCTTGAGAGAGATATTTTTTACAGCTTTAAGAGCTGTCTTAGATTTGTTCCTCAGCTGCCTATAACTAAGACAGTCCATTCGCGATCCCAATTTTTTTTGTTAGATGCCCATGTGTTGTCATGTCCTATCATACAAGCAAATAAAGCAATGTTAAGCTATTTAGCATTGGTGTACCTAATATGTTGCTTTCTGATGCTGGTGTGAAAATCCACAATTCTCACAAATTCAGTTATGAAAAACTGAAGGGCAGAGTTCATGTCAGGGAAGCTATCAAGGAGACATGTGTCACAAGGGTGACTGGGGACCCACCTGGAGGGATGGAGGTTTGTTCAAGCCTGACGGCCTGCATCCATCCTGGAGGGGAATCCAAGCACTCAATGATAAGTTTAAATGCTACATTGACAAGCATTTAAACTAGCAAAGGGGGGGTGGCAGGTCAGCAAGGAGGGTACCTACTTGCTCAACCCCCACAGCTAGCAGTGGAACCAGTGAACCAGAGGAGTGGCTATCTCTACAAAGCAGTGTGCAAAAGATGGAGATTAGAGCGCAAGAGGTGGATAGCAGAAAAGGGCAAAATTCAGCAGAAGGCAGACAGCAAGGAGAACTAGGGATAAATGACAACCAAGGAAGGGGCTGGAGAACAGTGAAACAGTCTAGGGAGGTCAAATCATGGAAAGCCATGTGCAAATACCAGGAGCCTTAGCAACAAGATGGAAGATCTGGAGGCTGTCATGGTGCAGTCAGACGTGGACATTGTGGCCATCACTGAAACCTGGTGTAATGATAACCATGACTGGGAGATGGCCATACCTGGCTACAACATATTCAGAAGAGACAGAGCAGGCAGGAAGGGAGGAGGAGTGGCACTGTATGTGAAAAATGACATAAGGGCCACAGAGATCCAGGAGGAACAAAATGGGGGAGAGATACTGTGGGTTAAGCTGGAAAGGAAAATGGGGACAGCCATCTCATACAGGTGTGGTCTATAGACCACCAGCCCAGGAGGAAGAAACAGATAGGAGCTGATGCTAGCCATCCAAAGAACGGCAGACAAGGGTGAGGTAGCACTGGTTGGAGACTTCAATATTCCAGACGTGGACTGGAGCATCCCAGCAACAGCATCAACTAGGAGCAGATTTATCCTGGACTCTTCAGGGTGCCTTCCTCAAGCAACTGGTCATGGAACCAACTCGCAGAAGGCAATACTGGACCTTCAGCTCACAAACAGGGACAGTGTGATGGGGTAACAGTGGTGAGCACCTGGGAAACAGTGACCACCAGTCAATGTGGTTTGAAATCACAGAAAGAGCAGAACCAAACCACACAAAAACACGTATCCTGGATTTTAGGGGGGCAGACTTTGGGAAAATGGGGAGATACTTGAAAGAGGCATTAAGGGGAATGGGACAGGAATCAGGGGTTGAGGAACAGTGGGCAGTATTTAAAATGGGGATTACAAGAACAACAGAATTATGTATTAAGCAGGTTAGCAAGAGGAAAAGGAAGAGGAGACCATTATGATTTTCCAAAGAGGTAGCAAAGAAAGTGAAAGCCAAAAGATTGCATTCAGGCAATACAAAAAGACACAGGCAGAAGGGATAGGAGAAGTACCAGGAGAAGCAAAGGGAGGCAGGGAGGTCAGTAAGGAAGCCAAAGCTCAGACAGAAGAGCACATTGCAAAATCAGTGGGTAGAGGGACAAAACCTTTACAGGTACATAAGTGAAAAAAGAAAGACAAAGGGATGGATAGTGAGACTGAAGGGGAGGATGGGGGCGTGGAGGATGACAACAGTAAAGCTGACATATTGAACAGGTATTTCTGCTCAGTCTTTACTGAGGAAGAGGAGGGTAATGGGTCCGAAGGAGTACAAGGTGAGAATGGTGCAGAAATGGACACAAGTCCCTTTATACGAGAAAGGGTCCTGAAGGAACTGTAAGCACAAGAGTTGATAAAGCAATGGGGCCAGATGGAGTGCACCCCAGGGTCCTTAAAGAACTAAGAGAGGTGGTGGCTGAACCTCTGGCTAGCCTGTTTAGCTGATCACTGGAAACAGGGAGGTACCCAAAGACTGGAGGACAGCAGATGTAGTCCCCTTATAAAAAGTGGGAACAAAGAGGAAGCAGGGAACTACAGACCAGTCAGCCTCACCGGTAGTGGGAAGATCATGGAAGCACTACTGAAGGAGAGATTGGGAACATCTGGTTGTCAATGGACTACAGGACCCAAGGCAGCATGGTTTCACCAGGGGGGTCATGTCAGACCAACCTTGTTGAATTTTTGACTGGGTGACTAGGAGGTGGATCAGGGGAGGGCAGTGGACATGGCCTATCTGGACTTCAGCAAGGCCTTTGACACTGTGCCACATAGAAGACTATTACACAAACTGGGGAATATGGGTGTGGGCAGGACAGTAGTGTGGTGGGTAGGTAACTGGCTAGGTGGCAGGACACAGAGGGTGGTGGTAAATGGCCACAGGGATCAGTGCTGGGACCGGTCCTATTCAACATCTTCATCAGTGACATTGCGCAAGACCTAGAAGGCAGAATTTCACTGTTCACTGATGACACAAAGCTCTGTAACAGAGTAGACACACCTGAGGGTGTAGACAGAATGTGAAGCGACCTGCAGAAACTTGAAGAATGGTCAGGGGATTGGCAGTTGAAATTCAATGCAAAGAAGTGCAAGATAATGCATATGGGGCGCAAAAACCCTGGCACAATATATCAGTTGGGGGGTGAGGATATAGCATGCACCAAGCAGGAAAGGGATCTTGGGGTTATCATCTCTGATGACCTCAAAGTAGGGAAACAGTGTGACAAGGCAGCAGGTAAAGCAAATAGGATGCTGGGATGCATAGGCAGGGGCATCACCAGCAGGAAAAGGGAGGTCATAATTCCGCTATACAAGACACTAGTGAGGCCCCACCTGGAGTACAGTGTACATTTCTGGAGACCATACCTACGTAAGGACATAGACAGGGTAGAGAAGGTTCAGAGGAGGGCAACAAAGATGGTGCATGGAGTGCATCACAAGTCCTATGAAGACAGGTTGAAGGAACTGAACATGTACTCCCTGGAGGAGAGGAGGGAGAGAGGGGATATGATAGAGACATACAAGTATCTTACAGGGAGGAACAGGGTGCAGGAAAACACTATTTTAAGCGAAAAAGATGTTCCAGGACTAGAGGACGCGGATGAAGTTGGAGGGAGGCGATTCAGAGGAAACATGAGAAAGAATTTCTTCACAGAACGGGTGGTGGACAAGTGGAATACCCTGCCAGAGGAAGTGGTGGGGGCTGAAACAATCACGGGATTTAAGAATGCATGGGATAGACATAAAGGAATTCTGGAGGTCAGGGGTAAGGGGCAACAGACTTCTAGGAAAACAAACTGAACTTACAAGCTCAAATGGGCAGACTGGGTGGGCCATAGGCCCTTATCTGCCGACACTGTCTATGTATCTATGTATAAGGGTAGATTATTTATGCCATGGAAGCAAAACCTAGAAGGTGTGTTGCAAAATTTGAGCCTTATTGTTCCTGGGGCTGAAGCACTGCAGTGAACCAGGGGCCATGGTAAATTAGTGCGTCATCTCTCACCCCACCAGTAGCATAAAATCAGAATAAGCAGAAACCACCAAGCCTCAGCTGTTGAGGAGGGTAACCTAACAACTCACAAAACTATGAACCTCGGTATACATGCTAAATACTGGGCAACTAAAATGGTGCAGGGGCTGCATCAGAAGCCCTATGAGGAGAGACTGAAGGACCTCAGTATGTACACCGTGGAAGGGGGGCATGATACAGACTGATGCATACCTCACAGGGGTAAATAGGATAAAGAAGAGGAACATTTCTTAAAGGAAAAGAAGCACAAGTACAAGGGGACATGCAGTGAAGCTGGAAGGGGGTAAATTTAAGAGAGATGGAAGGAAATACTTATTCACTGAAAGGCTGGTGGATGCCTGGAATAGTTGTCCAGTGGAGGTGGTGGGGGCAAAAACTGGATGGATTGAAGATGCATGGGATAGGCACAATGGAATCTCAGTGGAAAGCAAAATGGGGAGGAAGTGAACCAGAGGTAAAATATGGTCTGCGTTTCCAGTTGCAGCAGGGAAAAAAATGGTCAGACTGAGTGGGCCATGCGGTCCTTGTCTGCTATTAAATTCTGTTTTTCTATGGAGTAAGCAACAAAATGCTTTCATTTTAATAGATCCTATGTTTTACAGGAACTATGAGGATGCCCTTACTGCTGAAGACTGTAGCACACTGTATGAGCTTGTTTATTCAGCCCACAGGCCGCTGGCTGTAGCAGCTGGAGAATTCCTCTATAAAAGGTGCGTTGGCCTTTCTTGCTAATTGGTTCATGTCTAAGTTCTGTTGCAGGGAATTGCTTGTAGTGGAGCTTAGTAACTTTACAGGGTTGCCGTTGCTTCATTCCAGAGAGATTACTGTTATCAAGTAGATCTAAGTGAACCTTCTCTGCACACAGCAGAATTTGCTAAAGACTATAGATCTAAAGCAGCATTTCATGATGGTCCCCAAAATAGCTAATTGTATTTATACATGATGTGCGTCACAAATTGCAAAGATAGCATGGTGCATTGTGACATGTGATATGCAGTAGCTGACCTCTAGATATGTTATCTACTGATCAGCTCCATCACAAACATATTACTTTGAAAATTCCAATTAAATGTCTTTAAAATGCTTTATTGAGTTTTATGGTGCACAGTGACATCAGACATACACTACACAAACTATACACAAAGTACAAAGAGTACTGGTGCAGGAAGGTCACAACAATAGGCTAGCATCTAGGAGTACATTTATATTTAGTAGTGGGCATACTATACAGCTGACCTGATCCTTGGTACATATTGAATTTAATTTAGTTACCAGTGGGTCTACGCTACCAATCAGAGAACAGTTAAACAATGCTGGATACCATTAAAACAGAGCTATGCAGCATTGTAACTGGGCATTCTAGTCTGAGCAATGAAAGCAGCATATGCAGGAAAATTATAGCAAATAATGCATGTGTGATGTCACTTATTGCAGCCAGTGGTTAAGACATTACAGCATAACATACAAAGAATGGCATTGTACTATACTGACTTAAAAAAATAGAGAACGTCTGCTAGTATTGCACATACAGTGAATGTATTTAACAGAAGATGGGGGGTATCTACTGGAACATTAAACAGCTAGTGGAGCCAAAACAGGGAGACGGTAAAATAATACAAATTTCAAGTAGTAGTCAGTTGTAACTTTTTATTTCTGAGGTATTTTTCGTTTTCCTTTTGCTCATTGGAAAGTCTTCAATGTGATTTTATATTGTGCTGGATGTGTGACAGTTCTTAGCATGGCAACTGACATATCTGACCCTACAGCTCTGCACTACATCATCAGCATTGTGATCTCACTGACAGTGACATCATATGTGAATGACCTGGCAGTCACTGACTTGCTGTTCCTATGTAGCAGTGATGTCACAGTCAGTGAGGTCACAATGCTGATGATGTAGTAGTGTGGGGCAATAGAGCAAGATACAGTATTTCAGCTGCCAGGCTAAGAGCTGTTCAACACATCACACCTTCTAACATCAGATAAACAATCTTCTAATTAAACAAAAGGAAAATAAAAAGTACCTCTGGTATGCTGCTTTTAAAATCGAATTTTCGGGTTAGGCAGTACACTAGCTCTTTAAGAACTGAGACAAATAGTACTGAGTTACACAACATCAGTGATAAATAACAGCGCTTTGCCAGAGGCATGCAGATGTAATGAATGGACCTACTGTAACTAAGCTATATAACTTATACATAACTTTCGTTGTTAGAACAATACTTAGTTGTATTATATCTTGTGAATTCCTTATTGATTTATGGAACTTCTGGAATTGTATAATTACAGTATTTCTCTGATAATGTTTACCTTGAGGATATCATATCTGTCTGTCTGTGTTGTATTGCATTGTAGTGATGTGTTTATGAAAACTACAACAAAAATAATATTGGATAAACATGAAAACTACACTAAAATAATATTTGATAATAAAATATTGAAAGCCAACTACCCATATCCTGTTCCACTTATCCCTCAGGTTAGGCAGTTCTCTTACACTTTCTCACAACAGTATGTTGTGTGGCAGTGGGAACCCCTTTTAAGTGTTGATTAATACATTTGTAAATTAATGTCTCTTTTTACTAAATGTTGTTAAGTTATCTAGCATTTTTTCAGAGTTATGGTCATCTATATTCCCAAAAAATGTTTCAGCATTATTTGAGGCAGTTGTAAACACCAGAATTATTCTTCCCTCTCCAAGTTATATGTTAGCATCAGTTCATTAAGGGTAATCATTCTTCCATTAATATAAACCTATTCCAAATCAACTACAAAAGAAAGCATTGCTTCTTAAACAGAACAACCATTACTGTCTTTGGACCATTTCCAAAAATATTTTTATGATGATTTACAATGCTTGAAATTATATTTCAAGAGCTGTAACTTTTGAACTGTTATGCTTAGAAACTAAGTTTTCTGCTGCCCACTGGCACAGTGGTAGAGCTACCACATGTGACGTCGATGACCAGGGTTCGGGTGTGAGCCCAGGCTGTCGAAGGGCCGGCCAGGAGGAGGAGGATAGAGTGTCCAGTCCTCCGGGGGGGGGGGGTGGAGGATGGAGAAGTGCTCGGCACCTGACTGGCCCCTGGCAGAAGCCGGGGGTCTGGCAGCCTGAGCTGTATTGGTTGGGTAGACGTGGCAGACATCAGTATGATGTCATTGCACACTACCTCTCCCAGGGTGGAGAAACTGGAAAAAACTGGCCCGCCGCATGATATTGCCTCTCATGCTCAGCAGGCCCCACACCGTTGACTCTGGCACTCCCCTGGCCAGCCGAACTAGAGATCTGACAGGTGGTAAGGGGGTCTCCTCCAAAGGCCCTGCCCTGGGGGGTAAGCCAGGGAGGAACACCCAGGGAGAGTTAAGTCCCAGGGAAGACAGGTGCCAGGGCTGGGAGCAAGATTGGGCCAATGGAAGCCAGTCTGGGGAGGTGGAAAAAAAAGAAAGCAAGTTTTATTTTTTGATGAAAGCTTCGAGTGTGGTCAATATGAATAGATCCTAACAATGCTGGTTGGATGTGTTGCTATAGTACATGCCTGTGCATGCCGATGTAATATATTGCTAAAAATAACTATATATTTAATAATATTTATGAACCATTTTATGTTTTTATATATCAATATATGGAAGATGTAGAAATATCACATATGGATATATCAACTTAGCTGACCCAAAGCTTTTATTTTTTAAAGTAAGTTTCTAGCCTTCACGGTTTCAAATTTATCCAGTTTTAAAGAAATTATTTTATGAAAGGTTTTGCTTTGGAATCGTTTGGGCTAGAAACTTAATATTTTTTAAATGAATGCTTGAAGTGAGGCCATTAAGAATCAGTCTTAATGATACAGTGTATGTGTCTATTGTGTGGAACTCATTTTTGATTATATTATCAATCTTTGCAAAAAACTTTGTTAATGCATTAGTCAGAGTAACTTAATGCCACAGAAGGAGGGAAATGTGGCATTAGGGTTTCCAACCCTAACTCCCCACCCCCCCTTAAGCAGCAAAAGGAAAAACATTAGGGTATTGAGTCTCCGGAGTCTTGGTGTATCAGTGGTAGGGTCTTCCTTGGGGTTGTCAACCCTAATGTTACCCCCTTTCCCCACCTGAAGCCCTTAGCCTCCTGTCTGAAGTGCAAGATACAGCTCCCAGTCAGTGCCTAATAGTGATAAACTCTTCAGAGTTGGAGAAGTATGTCTTGCCACATTTTGCCAACACAATTTGTTGTAGCTTTCTTCACAGAGGGCCCTTCGAGCCTTGGATGAAGAAAGGAGATGATGTTTGATGTTGTTTGTTTGGGGAATGGGGTGGGCATTAGGGTGGACAACCCCAAAGAAGACCCCACCACTGATTCGCCAAGACTCCGGAGATCCAAAACCCTAATGTTTTTTCCTTTGCTGCTTGGGGGGTGGGGAGTTAGGGTTGGAAACCCTAATGCCACATTTTTCTACTTTTGTGGCATTAAATTACCTTAACTGGCGTATTAACACAGTTTTTTTTGCAAAGAATTTCCTTTCTTTTTGAGATAGTGGAATAGTATCCTCATTAATACAGATTTCCCTCACCAAGGGAAAACTTCATCTGCCTACTTAAGTGCAGGGTCCTTACAGGCCTAGCACTTCCATGCAGTGACAGATGTGAAGAATTCATGGGGCTGTCTCGTGGGCTGTGGAAGCATAGGGCCCTATGGTCCCTACGCTTCTGTATGGCCGCAGATACAGGTGCACAGGGCAAAGAATGCATCTGTCAGCCAATGTACAAGGCGCTCTGCCACCTATGGGTAAAGGGATGCTGGACCCTATGCCAGCAGGACAGTTGTCTTCACTATATGGTACCCAGGCCCATGCACACAACTTTGCACCTTTCATTCTCTGACTGGGGGGAGTCGCATAACAGCGCCATCCCCCCCCCCACCTTCACCTCACCCCATCCAGCTGGGTCACTGAACTCACTCCTGAATTCAGCTTACTGGCATGGGATCATAAATCATACCTGCTGGGGTCAAGACTAGCACTACACACAAAGTTTGTTAACAATTATATATATATTTTTTATTTTGACCCAAAATTTTCAAAATACTTGTTTGGTGCTTCACTGGCTTATAAACATGACATGTACCGGCCAGCCCGATGGCGCTGAGGATTGAGGCACTGGATGCCACTCCTCGCACCATGCCAGCGACCCGGGTTCGGGAGCAAACTCAGGTCGCTGGGGGTTGGCCGGAGAGGAGAGGATTGAGCGTCCAAAGAAGCGCTCATCTCCTGGGGGGCGGGTGGGGACTGTTTCCCTGGTGCTGGTGATGCCCAGTGGAGGCTGGGTGTACTTCAGCCTGGAACCACTTTCAATAAGGGGCGAGGTGTCAGCAGACACCCTGCAGGCGGGTTCGGGAGGCTCCTGCCTGCACTGGGCGTCTTGCATGTCCAGCCTGGGGGAGGAGCAACAAACATGTACAAGGAAAACCCTGCACCGTCGGGTAGGCGACGGCACCTGGCCCCCATTCCCACCGCCGGATCCTGCCCACCTGGTCTCCTAATTCCCTCCTCCCACGCCTTGCCTGCAGCAGATTCTAGACTTCAAAGGAACACCAAAGAAGGAGTGATGGCCACACCTTGGGGGGTACAAGCCAAGGGTGTCCAGCTGCAAAGGTAGGTGCAAGGGTTGGAGTACTGCAGGGGAGACTCGGGCTTGGGGGGGTCTCAGGCGGGCAGGAACAAGCCAGGATGCCTGAGAGAGTCCCGACAGAGCAGCGACCATAGGGAAAAATAATGGAAAAAAAAAAAAAAAACATGACATGTACCATTTACAATTTATTGGCCCAAATGTAATTTTGCACCAGAAGTGTGAAAACGTACCTTGTCCAGGATTTAAAAAATTACACATCATGTTTATGAGGTGGTGAAGAAAAATGGCTATGTTGAAAGTGTGGAGTCAAAATATTGAAAATTAGTGAAGTTATGACTGAACATTGAAATACTGCAATGTTCACTCATAATCTGGGCATTTTACCATATTTGTACAGCAAACTTTCAGCATAGCCTTCTTATTACCCCACCTCATGAACCCAGTAGTTGAACATTTTCAAAACCCTGACAGAGTGTCATTCAGTACTACAGGTCCAAAAACACATTTTGGCCAGGATTTGAAAAATGACAGCTGTCACATTTGTGGGGTGGTGTGAAAAAATGGCTATGTTGAAAACTGGGGTCAGAATATTTAAAATCACCAAAGTTACGAACAAGCATATAAAAATTTCAACATACATGCATAACATTGCTATTTTTACATATTTTGACACCAAATTTTCAACATAGGCTTCTTATGACCCTACATCATGAACAAAGGTGGTGAAAATGTTCAAGTCCCACCCGAAACGTGATTTCATCAGGTGACCGCAAAATCCCCTTTTGGGCTTGATTTGCATAATTTCACTGCCTTTGTTCATGAGTTGGAGTCCCAGAAAGGCAATGTTGAAAATTTAGGGTTAAAATATGCAAATATGACAAAGTTATGCATCAGTGTTCAAAACCCCATTGAAATACATTTAACTGCACTTACCTTAGTTTTTCATATTGCAGTCAGTGGTTCCAGCAGCAAGATGCGTCTTCGATCGGAGAGTGGATCTTCGCCGCTGGGCATGTTCAGGTGAGATGGTGTGGGTGTGGATGGGGTGGGAGGTTGGGTGGGGGGTCAGATCATCTAGGGAATGTTTTGTTTTTTGTAGGTAAAGGAAAGAAAAGAGGGATGGTTTTCTTGTTTGCAGGGGATACTGACATTCTGACACTAGGGATTGGGCACCCCAGTGTTGGGCAACTGTTTGGCGGCCCCAGTGCCACCACTTAGAAAATGGAACTGGCGGTGGGTGATCTGGAGAGGCTGGGGGGTGAAGACAAGTGGTACCAGGGATGGGCACCCTGTTCTGCTTATAAAACACATATATGTTAGTTGTCGAAGCACAGGTTGAGAAGCATAAGAAAAACCAGGAGCAGTTGTAAAATTCGCAACAAGAGTTTTATTATGAATAACAATAAAATAAAAAAATAAAATTGTTCAGAATACTATTCACAAAGACAGTATAAACAGAGAAGATCCATCTGAGGTTTCCTTCAGTCTCTGTGTGTCCCTTGCAAGCAATTGCAGCTTTGTTTTTTTAAGTACTTGCAACCCCCTTTCTTAACAAGCATCCTGTTTTTTTTCTAAAATGTTCTTGTAAATATCAGGCATGTGTAGCTAGAACAGAATGTCCCAGAACTGAGGCCTCTTTTTCACAGCTCTTCTGCAAAATGCTTAAAAATTGCATTTCAGGTTAACCCCTTAAGTTCCCAATAGCTGTTTTCAATCATCGCAAACTATAATTATATACATTTCAACAGTAACACTATATAATTTCTAAACAAAGAGATCCCAATATCAGTTACATTTCCACATAATGATTTACATATATTTTTATACCAGCAGATATGCAAGGGAGGAAAAAAGACAGAAACAGCAAGGGAAGACTGAGAGTCAGTGAGAGGCAGAGAACTGCGAGACTGTCAGGGTGATCAAATCATAGGTCTCACAAGAAAATTTGGTTACACAGCCAGATAAGCAAGAGACAATTAAGGAAAGACCAGAACAGATCCCTGCATTCAAACTCTCCATAACAACTGGGACAGGGTCCTATTCAACCCTGTCACAATGTTATAAATAGTGGATGGGTGACCTGGAAGGGAGGGGGGTTAAAGAAGCGGTACTGGGGCATCCTGGTCCACTTAACAAATAAATAAGAGATAGGTAGTAGGAAGGTATAAAGGTAGATAGAGAAATAATAGTCTTTTTCTGACAGCACTTCAGCCGCAGGGGATTGGTGACTCACTGCTGTCAGTGCAGCCTGCAGCAAGAGTTCCAGCTGCAGCTGTAGAACTCAGGAAAGTGCCACTGTTCTTGTAAAGAGGATACAGGTCAATGGCTCTCTTGCTAAGCTGGACAACCTAGATTTTGTGGAGCCCAGAAAAAGTATTTCTGGCAAGTTTAAAAACAACAGAATGTATTTAAATGGGTCCCATTTAGTTAGATTTAAGTGTTTGTTTTTAAAAGAGATTATTTTTATTAATTTTCAGTGTTTGAGACTTTAAAATGAGACTCAAAAGGGTGGCCAACACGATCAGTGTTTTTTTCAGCATGATCGGTAAATGATGAAATTAAGCAGTTGTGATCTTTTCTTTTTTTTATTTTGTTACCATCACATCAGGACGTTAACTCTGGAACAATATAATATTTTTTAACAAAGCCTTTCAAAGGAACACCCATGGCATGGGCCCCTTCAACCCTGAACATTTCATGAAAAAATTCCTCACCATCTAGGCTGTTGGCGAGAGCAAAAAATACTCAGTGTTAAGTATAGGGAAACCAAACATGTTCTTTTTCAGTTTGTTGGTGCTCCATATCTCAAAAACTGAACAAGATGCCATCACAGAAGTTTTCAAATGTTGAGACTCTGGCAGTCTGACCTCACATGCCAAATATTGTGCTATTTCGTCAAACGATGCCAGAGTTGTTATTAAGGTGTGAAAATTGGGGTTTAACATTAAACAGCCTACTCAACCCTAACTATAGCATGCTTTAAACAGCCTACTTAACCCTTACTATAGTGGCACTACCGTGCCCCTATAATACATGCTTTTTTTAGTTGAAACAACCACACAATGGCAAATGCATATCAATGCTATTTTTTTGTATCGATAGGTTGTGTTAAAACATTTCTATAGGATATGGTTCAGTGTTGTGTATGGAAAGTCATGCTCTTCCAGATAGCATTGTACAACAGTAGAGATGTCAGAATGCTGTTGTGCCACAGCAGCTGTATCACTATAATGTATGGTAGAATGCTGTTCTGCTTGGAAATCCATGCTTAGAACAGCATTGTTGTGCTGCCCTGAGTGCGTCACAATGTTGTTGTGCTGCACTGAGTACTTCACTAGTGCAGAACAACATTGGATGTCGTTACGCATGCACAATTAAGCAGCCACGGCAGTAAGAGTTGACATGGAAGTGACCAGCGTAGGAGAGAAAACACCACAGTAAGGCAGTTTAAAGTTATTTGGGGGACATTTTTTGCCACCGTGGCACAATAATGGTTGCCCATACACTGTAAAAGAGTGTGTATGAGCAGCCATACACAAACAAGGCTGTTTTTTGATCTCGTGGTTTCCGTGGTAACAAGACCTCTCAAGCTGTGCTCTCGAGGTCTCTAGTCACCATGAAAACCACTCAGTCCAAAAACATAGAGAATAATGTATGGGCAACCATACACAACAAGGCTATGTTTCCATCGAGAGGTTGAGATGACAGCATATGAACCTCGAGAGCGAAGCTCAAGAGGTCCATGCTGCCATCTCAACCCCGAGATGGAAACACATGCCAAGTTGTGTATGGTTGCCCATATTTTATTTTTTATAGTATATAGTTTTTTTACACCAGAGTGAAAGACTCCCACTAAAGTGAAAACAAAAAAATCTCGCCATTTCTTTGTTCTGTTTTATGATCAAAATCAAATTTATGGACTTTTGAAAGTTAAAAGGTACAATTTTTGGCACTGGGTGGTTAGTAAGTAGCTACTTGTGGAATAAATGAGGAATTTAAAATTGTATGACCTTTGAACTGTGCATAACAACCATTCGGAATGCACACACCACCACTTCGGAATGCGCACAATGGTTTAGTATATGCACAACATCCTTGTTGTGTATGAGTGCTCATACACAATCCTCTATATTATGATGCAACAGCATAGAATCCCATGTATATTAAAATTCCCAATGCTTATCTACACTGTAGATTCTTCATAACAAAGATAGCAGCAAGACTGAAAGCACCCCAAGTGAATAGTTTGTTAAAAATTGAACTGCTAGAAATGTTGATAGCTCACACAGCTTTTACTTAAAGACCTACAGGCACCTCAAAGAAAACTTTGAAAAACATATTATTTGGGTATAATTTGGCTTGCATTCCATATATATTATAGAAACATAGAAACATAGAATTTGACGGCAGATAAGGACCGCTTGGCCCACCCAGTCTGCCCATTTCCCTACCTACTGGATAAGCTGCAGATCCTAGTTAACCAGCAGCCTACTTCTTCCTACCCCCAACCCCCAGAATTGCCTTATGACTATCCCATGCATGCTTGAATTCCACCACTGATTTTGACTCCACAACCTCCTCCAGAAGGCCGTTCCATGCATCCACAACCTCTCTGTGAAAAATACTTCCTAAATTACCTCTGAGTTGCCCCCCATCTTCAAATTGTGCCCTCTTGTTCTTGCACACCTCTTTTTGAAAGATGCTACCCTCTTGGACTTTGTTGATTCCCTTGAGGGTACTTGAAAGTTTCTATCATGTCCCCTCCTCCTTTCCTCGAGGCTATACATATTAAGCTCCTTAAGTCTCTCTCATATGTCTTCCGGTGCAGACACTGCACCATTTTAGTTGCTCCTCTGGACAGCTTCCATCCTGTTCTATGTCTTTATGGAGATTGGGTCTCCAGAACTGCACACAGTACTCCAGATGGGGTCTCACCAGCTGTCTGTACAGAGGGATAATAACTTCCTGTTTTCTACTGGTGATGCCTCTTCCTATGCATCCCAGTATTCTTTATATTTTTCCTCCCCATTATTTATTATTGAGGAAATGTGCATGAATACATGATCTTTATCCCTCTGAGTTACCTTTAAGTTCATCTGCCTCTGTAGCTTACTCCCTTCCCACTTCAAGTGATAATCATCTGTTGTGGCATCACAGTCTGTTGCCATGAAAGTAACTGTGATGTCACAAGCAGTGCATTATGACCTCAAGTAGGGAGAAAGCAACAGGAGTAGATGAACTCTTCAGGAGCAAAGATCCTGTTTTCATGCAAAGACCTCAGCAACAAATAATGTGCGGAGGAATACAGAACTAATGTGAAATACAGGGTGAACTGTGTCGAAATATGTTTTGTTAAAGTTCTCCTGAAGGTGTCAGCTGCTCTTTAAATCAGACCAAATGCTTTTAAATTTATGCTGTTGTTTGCTCTGTTTTCTTTTTATTTGATTACAGTTCCAGATAGCATTAAAAAGAAGTTAAATGATTAAAAGAAAAAACTGTACAAAATAATGTATGGACAGCCATTCATAACAAGGCTGATGTTTCCATCTTGAGGTGAGATGACATTGTGGAGACCTCTTGAGCTTCGCTGTTGGGATCTGTGATGTCTTCTTGATGGAAACACAGCCTTGTAGTGTACGGTTACCCATACATTATTATCTGACATTGCTTTTGCAGGCAAAGCCTGTGAACGTAAGGAAGAATAGTTGCTGCTAGAGGCGAGACTGAGATGTTTGCAACATGATTATTTATTTTTTTGTTAACTAGGTTGGTGCGTTGGTCCAAGAACCATTTTCAGGCACGATCCGTGCCATGAAGATGGCACAAGAATACAGAAAATATGATTAAGAGCATAAGTTGAAAGTTAAGTTGTTAATTACACAGTTTCTAATTAAATAATATGTAGTATTATCAAAATTCAGAAAAAGTAAAACACATTTTTTTTTTATAAACAAATGGATCTACTGCATTAGGCAGGCTCATCTCCCCTGTTGGCCCCCCAAATACATCACCTACAGTGCACTCAAACGTATATCCCTTGACCTCCTTCTTTCAGACCTCCACTTGGCGGACTGGACCCCTGTCCTTTCATTCACTGATGTGGGCATGGCCCTCCAACACTTTAACTCCACCCTAACCTCGATCTGGGACCGTCATGCACCCCTCCACAAATCTTGGGTAAGATGTCACCATGAAATCCTATCTCTTTGTAAAGCTGGAGACCGTGCCTGGTCCCCTCTTCAGAGCCAGTGGCTCCTCAAGCCTCCAGGAATACCACTCAATGGCTCGTCAAGCCTCCAGGAATACCGCTCAATCAGGAACAGGTACACCAAAGAAATTCGCCAAGCCAAGTCTAACCACTTCAGATCTCAACTCTCTCATAACCCCAGCCTATCCTTCTTCTGACCAACAATCAGGTCTCTCCTCAACCCCCCCCCCCCACCATGCCACCACCTCCTCAACCCTTGCTGAAAACGAGGCACTAATCTCAGACCCTTCAACAGTGGCATCCATCTTCAAACACTTCACAGCCTGCGCACTCCCTGACTTGCCCGCCTCCCCCACTCCCCACCTCACTCTGCAGGCTTCAACTCCCCCCCATCTCCTCCTCAGAGGTCTATTGTGCCCTAATCTCCTTAAATACCATCAAATTGAGCCCCGATGGCCTCCACCCCTTACTTCTGCGCCTCTCTGCCCCAGCTATCATCAACCTCCTCACTTATACATCTTCAATCTCTGCTTAACCACCAACTCTGTCCCCACTCCATGGAGGAAATTTGCCAGAGTAATCTGCCTCCCAAAGGGTGGGGAGCCATCTCTTCCAAGTAACTACCACCCCATCTCCCTCCTCTCCGCACTAGCCAAGCTCCAAGAGACACTGATCCTCTCCAGGTTGTCCGACTTCCTCTCCTCCTCAAATCTCTTCTCTGACTACCAATCCTGCTTCTGCAAAAGACACTCCATTATCTCCACTGTCCTCCAAGTCTCTAACTCTAGCCTTGCTGCCATGGACTGCGGGCACATCACTGAAGCGATTTTTATAGACCTCGCCAAAGTCTTCGACTCCGTCTCCCACCCACTTCTCCTACAAAAACTCCACAGAGCTGATCTGTCCTCCTCCGCTGTAAAGTGATTTAGCTCCTACCTCTGCAGTAGGATGCAATCAATCTCAGTAGGCAACTCTGTATCGCTTCCCCTCCCCATCCTCTCTGGAGTACCCCAAGGATCTATTCTTGGTCCAATTCTTTTTTCATTATTTATCAATGACCTTCCAACTGTCTGCCAACACTCTAGTATCAACCTCTACACAGACATCACAATATTTTACACCTCCAGTCCTATCCCCGACTCTGTCCACCTTAACCTCCAGTGCGACTTCAGCTGTGTCCTCTGTTGGTTTCAAGACAGCTCTCTAAAAGTCAACACCAAGAAAACCGTCTCCATGGTTTTCAGGACCCCCCACAAGCTTTCTAAGCTGCACCTCCGCCCCTTCTTCACCACCTTGGATGGATCCACTAGCCTCCTAAAAATATCTGGGACTCTGGCTCAATCAGCATCTCGACTACTCCATCCAGATCGACTCCATGTGCGCAAAACTTTGCCCCAAACTCTGAGTACTCTATTGGAATAAGGATTGCATCCCCCTTCACCTCCGCCACATCCTGCTCTCCAAAACCATCCTCCCCCCTTTTTGATTATGGTGATGTTATCTATGCTTCGGCCCCCACCACCCTCTCCTGCCTAGGTACCCTCCTCCACACCTTCTGCTGCTTCGCTACCAACTCCCCACTTCGGACTCATCATTGCTCTCTACTCTCCTCCTCAAACCTTCCCTCCCTCTCACACAGAAAACACATCCACTCCTTAATCTTCATTGCCAAGTACTGGTTTGACCTCCTTTCCCCTTACCTCACCTCCACCCTCACTCCTGCCCCATTACTTTCCTACTCCCCTCGCTCCTTTCACCCCCGCACCTTCTCCATCCCTCATAGCTAGTCCTGTTCAGGCCCCTGTGCCTTCTCATCCCATCGTCCCCACCTCTGGAACCAACTACTCCCCTAGCCTTCGAGACTCCCCCTCATTCCCATCCCTCAAGCAGCAAATAAAACTCATCCCTCCCCACCCTGCACCTGTCTCCCCGAGCATAATTCTGAAGCTGTTTCTGTCCAGTCCAGCTGCTTTGTACATAACTGTATACCTCTATTGATTCACCCACTCTTAGATCCTCATTGTGTGCAGGTCAAACTTAGTATATTAGTATTGCATTAGTCCTCGCTACTGATATCTGTTATAGTGATGTCTCTACTGTCTTCAACTACTTATATGATGTGATTGTTATTTATTCCCCTGTATTCCATTTGCCCGGGTTGCACCTAGAAATGAGCTCCGGCTCAGTGTGCCTTTCCCGGTTATCAACTTTTAAATAAATAAATAAAATACATTTTTAATGCTGTCATGTAATTTATAGTATTATCGCATACAAACAGTATTGACAGAGCTAATTCTTAAGGGCTGGACTCTAAGCTTTCAGTAAAAAAAAACACTAAGTGATAGCAGCAATAGTTCCTAAGTTAGACCTTTTAGAAGATTATTTCTTTAAAATGAGCTAACATTGAAACCATTAGGGCTAGAAACGTTTTTTTTTTTGATGTGTTTGTTCTTTATAAGCCCCCTCAGCACCGCATCGGCCCCACTTGTCTGGGACTCCCTAGGCGTCCTGTAGGGCTCCACCAGGCATCTCAGGGTTGCTTCAGATGACATGCCGCCATCCAGCTGTGGTTTGCCCCCCCCCCCAGGTAGGGAGAAGGAGACCCCGGGTCATCCCCAGTCCAATTAATGTGCTAGGGCAAACTGAGCCACCACAGAGCCTGGTCGTGTGGCTGAGGTGACAGGGCCAATCTCCAGGTGCAGATGTGGGGATTTACTGTGTTTCTGGTGTCCCCTACCCCTCGAGGACGATGGCACATGAGGAGGTCCAAGGAAATGAGGGCACGCCAAGATGTGCCACCGCTCCAGACCTCTGCCGACATCCTCCCCTCCCTGCACTCTGTGATCTCGCTGCACCTCCACCCATGGTCTCCAAGGTACAGCAGTGGGACCTGCAGGCCTCTGGGTGCTTGATCCTCTTCCCCCCAGCCGACTCTCCAGCAAACCAGGCTCACTACCAAACCTGGATTGCTGGCGTTGCATGCGGTAGTTCTGCTGCTGCGCCCGCGGGCCAGCCAGGGCTAGAAACTTGATTTTTTTTACCCCTAAATAAAAGCTAGGAGTCAGTTAGGTTGATATCGATATATGATATTGCTTCAACTACCATATATCAATCTATAAACACCTAAAATTGCTGACTAAATTTTGCAGTCATGTTATTTTTTTTTAAATCTTACCATAATAGTAGATCTTCAAGGGCATTTCTGTCATCAGGTCACGCTGTCCCTCCCTCCATCCCCCTTTTCTCTGTTTCTCTCTACAGCTCAGCTGTCCTGTTGCTCCAGCCGTTCTGCTAGCTGGGCACTTTCTCTCTCTCTTTCTCTCTCTCTCTCCTCGGTTACCTGGTGGGACTCCTGTCTCTCATGGCCTTCAGCTAAGGAAAGACCTACGGTGGGAGTGTGGCTGCCCACGCTTATATAGAGTGTGTGACATTGGGGCCTGACATTGGCATGGGCGGCACGTAATAGACTGCAGCAGAAAAAGCTTTCATGGGATCCTGATGCCTGATGGCAAATTTCCATCGGTGTCACCTGATGACAGAGATTCCCTCGAAGATCAACTGTTAGGATAAGTTGTTAAATAACTGTTCTTTACAGAGTCAACCCCAAATGCAGCAGGGTTGCCTCTATGGGGGGAGAATGAATCAATAACGGTGCCCTACGCCCCATGTGAAATAACTCTCCTCTGTCTTTCAACCCATATGTGGTCTACTGCAGAGGAAGTGTTTTGGTGACCAGTTCTAACCGCATACCCACCATAGGGGGCTAGCATGGGTTCCATATGATAACGGCAAGGGAAATACGGCGACTGCACTAACGGCAACAGCATTTCAGCAAATGTAAGAATGGTGACTGTAAATTGCAGCACAGACATTAACGCCGACAATTCCTTTTCTGCGGGGAACCCCCTGTGCAGGGAGCTTTGCCCCACCACACCCCCCTTGCTAATATAATCAACTCTGAGGTCATAGCACACCAAGTAGAGGGGAAAGCAATTGCCACCATTAATGTCTGCACCAAAATTTACCATCGCCAATCTTACATTTGACAAAATGCCATCGCCGTTAGTGCAGTCGTCATATTTCCCTCGCCATTATTACATGCTACCCTTAGCACGGTCCCCATGTATGTTGTATACATTGCCTTGCAAGGACCAGGAACACCTTAATGACCCTGGGATGGAGAGCCCACACATTGCCATCCGAGGCATCCATCCCAAGGAGAATTGACAGGATGGTCTGCTGTCTGCCTTCACAGCCACTGCTCTATCTGCTTCCTAAACCCTATCCAGAACTGTCATATAACTGCACAGCTCCAGAAGCAGTTCAGGTAGGTGCCTCACCCTTCTCCACATCTCCCACATATAGGGGAGATACCCATGATAAATTTACACACTGCAGCTGGTGGGAGGTAGAATTGTGTATACATTTAAATTGGGCCTCTTTAAATTTGCTACACCACAAGAGCCCCATATGAGACTCGCAGATCAAGCCCCAATTATCTGCTGCAGTATCCACCCCCAAATCCCTTTCCCAAAGTCAACACACTCTACCTGATTGATCCAGGAATGCCTCCCATAAACATGAGTAAATGCTTGCCATGCGACCCTTTGGGTCTGCCCTGGCCCTCAAAATCTCCCTCTCTAGCTCACTAATCTTAGCAGCCTTGGGGTCCCATCTATTCATACTACATAGGTGGGCTGAAACCTGCAGGTATTTAAATCTCTGCAAACCCCCAAGTCCCAGTCTGTCCTCTAACTCCACCTGAGTCTGAAACCCAGCTGGTCCGAGCAGATCCCCTAAGTAGACCACACCCCCAATTTTCCACTCTGCAAAGCCCTGCTCTTCTAGTCCTTGGATAAAGTCTGGATTACCATAGATAGGTGCAATGAGGTTTTTTTCCTGCCCTCTTCCCACAATTTTAATTGCCGCTTCCCAGACTTCCAAAGTATATATTACTAGTGGGTTCACATCTCGTCACACCTTGTACTTGGCCAGGCCACCTTTATCTAAGTAACTGAGAGGTGTAGCATGCCTGGTGCCTATCTCAAGTGTAATCCAACTTGCCCTTTTTCTCCTAACATCCATTCATGCAGCAGTCTAAATTGGGTGATATATGATACTGTTTTAGATCCAGAAAGTGAAGTCCGCCTTAGTAGTGGGGCCCTTCAGTCACGCCAGTGCTGCTCAGGCTCTCTTACCCTGCTACAGAAATTCTGTACATCTGGTCTCAAAGAAATGAAAATCTTTCGCATTCAGGCTTGTGGGCAGCATTTGGATTGGGTATAACATACGAGGGAGGATGTTCATTTTAAGTAAGTTAATATGTCCCATCCAAGATATTGGCAATGCCTTCCACCTGGCCAGTTCTCTCACTTTCACCTTCAACAAGGGAGCATAGTTCAGCCTGTAGAGGCTAGATAGTGCTGGGCCCTTTTTACTGCTCAGTTAAGCAATTGAGATCACCACCTGTTTGAATGGGAGTGCTGGTGTCCATACCTGCTCCCAACCCTCACATGCTGAACCAGTTCAGATTTATCACAGTTCATTTTATATCCTGAAAACCTAGAGAACTGATCAATAAGTCGAATAATCTCTGGCAGAGACTTCTCCAGCTTCGTAATGAAAAGCAGAAGGTCATCTGCGTGGAGTGAGACCTTATGGGCACTCCCCCGGTTTCCAGCTATTCCAACTATACCAGGGTTTTGCCTAATATGCACCACTGAAGGCTCTATCACCAGGGCGAAGAGTAGTGGGGAAAGGGGGTGGGGCACCCCTGTCTTGTGCCCTGCGAGAGAGCAAACTCTTCAGAGACCCCCATTCAGCAGAACATGGGCTTTAGGTGCTGCATAGAGCAGCTGCACATATTTTAGAAAGCCTTTCCCCTTACTGAACTTCTGCAGTACCAAGGTCAAATAGGGACACTATACCCTATCAAAGGCCTTCTTGGTGTCCAGGGAAAGCACGAATGCCTCCCCTGGATGCCAAGAGCCCCACTGAACCTAATTGAGCAGTCGTCGAATATTATTGTAGGAATACCTACCCTGGACAAAGCCAGTCTGATCTGGGTTAATTAAATTGAAGAGCAGGACCTCTAAATGTCTGGCCAGTACTTTGGCTATAATCATGGTGCCACAGTTAAGCAATGAGATAGGCATATAGGCTGTGCAAGTTGTGGGGTCCTTCCCTGGTTTCAGGATAACCGTGATGGTAGCTTGGTAGCATGACTTGGCCAGGCAGCCTTGTTCCAGTGCCTCATCTGGCATCCCTATTGAGTTCTCCAGTAATGGTGTCACCAAAACCCAGAAGTATTCTACACTCAGCCCGTCCAGCCCCGCAACCTTCCCTCTCTTCAGTGTCTCCAGGCAGTAGCAAGTTCTGCCACCTGTATAGGGGCCTGCAACCACTCCACCTGCTCCTTCGTGAGTTCTGGGAGGGTAATATCTGTCAGAAAGGCATTTGCCTTGCCACTATTGGGTGTACATTCCCCAGTATATAACGCTTTACAGAACTGCACAAACTGTGCCCTAATATCTGAATTTTTGTTATATGTCTTTCACACTTTATTCTTAAGGGCTGCAATGAGGGTTGTGGTCTTCTTACCTCTGGTTAAACGTGCCAAGAGGGGGCTAGGCATATTACTCTATTCACAGATGTGTAGCCTGGCATAAAAACCCCTGTGACATATATTAGCACTTTGCACTCATGCATAACAGCTGGTCCTTAAGATGATAGTTTTGTACTTGCTGCTACCAATCCTTACCTTGTACTGCTCCAAAACTGGCACACACCACTTACTCTGCTGTACCAATTCTAACTAAATGTGCCTCGTATGCCTTGTACTTTGTGTATTTTACATTATGATGTTCGCACGTGACATGCGAGTTTGTTTTTTTCTAACTTGTACCTTGTTGTCTCATGACGTGTAATCTTTTCCTAATTATGTACCCTGTTGTCCCAAGTGTGTAAGTGTGTAATTTCCTGTACTCTCCCGGGTCGTACCTGAAAATAGGCAAATTGTCTTGTCTAGTGTACTTATCTGGTTAACAAAAGGTAAATAATAATAATATAGGGCTGTACTTTGCCCCATTTTTAATGGCTAAGTTCAGTGCCTCCCGGGCCATTCACAGAGACCACAGTGTTGCATCTGAGTGGTCATCATAGGCTTTCTTCTCCTCTCCCTTCATGGCCTCTTCTAGCTTTTGTATCTTTCCCAATTTTGTTTGCCCTGTTTCATCATATAAGAAATTATCATTCCCCTCATGTATGCCAGACCCACTTCCCAAAGATTCTACTTTGATCGTGCGGTATTCTTATTGCATCTAATGTAGATACTCCAGTGCTGTTGCAAATACTCAAGCAAACTCATATAGGATGGGAGCCTCCAGGTGCACAAGCAGTCGTCCATGTCCCTGGTACTCAGGGTCAAAAGTACCTTGGCATGGTCAGACACGGTACTCATCCGCTTGGCCTGGCTCTCCACTCCCCTAACAATCCCGACATCCAGCGCTTACTCCTGCTACCACATGTCCTCTCCCTTCCAATTCCCTTCAACATCGTTATCTCCCCTGTCATAAACAGTTACTGAAAAGCAGGGTACTGTATCGTGTTTACTTTAGAATGGCACTTCTCCTGCTTCTCTCTGGCAATGTCCATCACAATCCGGGACCAGTTACACAGCCTATGCGCCCCATTCATCAAACTGGTGGACTACAAATAGCCTCACTAAATATCTGTAGTTTACTGCAAAAAATGTACCTCCTCCAAGGCTAGATTACTCAGCACAATCCAGACCTCCTAGCCATTATGGAAACTTGGCTATCTCCTAAAATCCCTGACCCTGCCGTCGCCCACCCGGTTACATGCTCGTGGTGAAAGGGTGGAGGTTGTGCCATCTACCTCTGGAACTCTTTCCAAGGGCAGGTTATGCACACCACCTCTCAGCCATGGACCCAGGTTTTATCTGTCAAAATCGCTGTCAGTAACTCAGGCAAATCACTTGCAGCCATGACAGTTTATATCCTGCCCCGTAACCCTAAACTGGCATTCGACTCCATTCTTGACTATGTCTCCCAGCTGCCCACAAATACTGAGGTCATCATTCTGGGTGACTTTAATATTAACTGGTCGGTCCCTGCTGCTACGCCATTCAAAGATGCTGCAGCGGCCCTAAATCTTACTCAGGTCATGACATCACCTACAAGGATCAATTATAGAACCGGTACCAGTACCTTAATTGATCTCGTTTTTACAAACCAGCCTGAGAGACTCTACAATGTCACTATACTACCTGACTCTTTCAATGACCATTCCCCTATCCTGTGCACCTGATCTAACCGTACCCTGAATCCCCCCCCCAAAGCTCATGTATATGCGTTCCATTAAGAAAGACTCCCTGGTGCAGTTGAAGAACTATCTCCTCAGTGTGACTGGACCCCCCTGGACACAGCTACTAATCTTGATAGTGCACTAGATTTCTTCATTTGCTCTTTCAATTCAGTGTGTGACATTTTTGCCCCTTGCAACAAGTGTCTAATTAAAGGCTGTGGTTCCCCTTAGATCACTCCTGCACTCCTTGACCTCATGCGCATCAGGGACAACCTCTGGCACAAGGCCCTTGCATCTGTTCTCACCTCTGACAGGCAGAGCTATAGGGCTGCTAGAAATGTCTGCACCAGAGAAGTTCGCCGTGCAAAAGCTGCCCATTTCCAAGCTTGCCTCTCCTTCTCCTGGGATGTAGGGAGGAAATTCTGGGAAAATATCAAAGACCTTACCAGAAGACCCAACTCATCCCCCCATCCCGGCTGAATATCAATGGTATTATCTTCCAGGATCCGCAGCTTATTATGAATACCTTTAACACTGCTTTCTGTGATCTAAGTGGTGTTCTCCCCCTGACTTTTACACCCATCCTCGCAACCCCCCCACCACCCGCAGGTATCCCTCCATTTCGCTTTAGGACCATTTCTACCCGTGAAGCTAAACGATACCTTACTAGGGGCCTGGGGAAGTCTAGATTTAGCAGTGACTCACTAGACCTGAAGCTCCCATCGCTGACTCTGGATGTCGTACTACTCCCCCTTACCAAAATTTTCAACTTCTCCCTTTGCCTGGGACAATTCCCCTCCCAATGGAAATCTGATGTTGTTACACCTATCTTTAAAAGTGGGGATAGGGCCTCCTATAGTAATTATTGTCCAATCTCCATCCTACCCCCCCATTTCCAAAGCCCTTGAATGGATCATCTCTGATCAACTTTCTGATTATCTCCTGAAATACAACCTTCAGTGTCCACAGTAGCATGGATTTAGGTAGGGCCACAGTAAAACCGCTGTGCTCCTGGAGTACAAACACCACATACATAAGGCCCTTGACCGTGGTCACCTAGTTGAGTCTGTGTATATAGACTTAACCAAAGCCTTTGATATGGTCGACCATTCACTCCTAACTGATTCTCTCTCTTCTCTTGGCCTCTCCTCGGGCCATACGCAGGGAGTAAAAATCAATGCTACACTCTCCACCTGTCTACCAGTTTGCTCTGGTGTTCCCCAAGGCTCAATTCTCAGCCCTCTTCTGTTCAGCTTGTTCCTTAACACCCTTCCCCAAGCCTGTTCTGGTCAAATGTTGCTACACGCAGACGATGCTGTAATCTATTGCAGTCACCCAAACCCTGCCCCTCTTCAGAAGGACCTCCAATTGTTTTTCTCCATATATGAATCCTGGTTCTCCAGCCATAAGCTTCTCTTAAACTAGAAAAAGACTAAAGTTATGGTATTTGCCAATCCACAAAACAAATATAATGGATCACCCCTTAAAATTCTGAACTGCCAGCTTGTGCCCCTGGAACAGGTGTCGCACTTCAAGTATCTTGGCGTCACTCTTGACTCCTCCCTTTCCTTCCAGGAGCACACTGACCAAATATGTAAGGCTGTAAATACCAGGATATGCCTTATCTACAAGTACAGGTCTTGCATGCCAACTGATGTCCTGCGTCTGGCTGTCACCAGCTCAGTACTGTCCATAGTTGACTACGGCATTGTTATCTACAGATCTGTAGCTGATTCTGCCCTTAGACATGTTAAGGTCTCACTGAATAAATTGTGTTGCCTGGTCACCGGCAGTAATCGCCTCACACACACACACCTGTGAGTTGTACGAACAAACTAACTGGTTGAATTTTGAGGGCAGGCTTTTTAACCATACCTGCCTGTTGGCCATGAAATTAGCCTCAGGCCTCTTTCCTTCCTTCCTTCCTCTACCCAACACCTCCTTACTATAGCATCTCTCACCAGGGCGACCAGAAATTCCACTAAATCCCCTTTCCTAGTCCCGTTTCGTAGGACCTCCATGGGGCAGAGGGCTTTCTTGTATAGGGCAGCACTCTGGCTTAATGGACTGCCCTCTGATATCTCGTCTGTCTGCAAACTCAACCCTTTTAAAAATCTGCTCAGACAGCATCTCCTTGCCTCAAGTCGCTGTGACTGTTTCTAGGACCTCAGTTTGTCCCATTTATTCACCCCTATCCTAAACTTCTTCCTTGTTAGACAATGTCCTCTCAGACTGCAACTCCCTCTCTCATCTCTCTCCACAGTCAGCTACCCAACCTTCCCCCCTCCTTGTGATCCCTGGCCCCCCGCTCCCCCCCCTTTTCTCTAACAACCTCCTTACCTCCCCACTCTGCTTCTCTTTCTCTGCCACCTGTCTACTACTTGTCTACTCATCTTGTATCTTCTCCCTTGTTTTACACCCAACTGTACTGTGACTTCGTGCTATGATATTTACTTCTGCTTAGTAGTGTTAGCTTTTACTCCCACTGTTCTTCTGTGTATTTCTTTTTTTATTTACCATTGTAACTGTGCTAAGTCATTTTATTTTTGCCCTGGTTGCATCCAGGTTGTTTTCCTTTTGCACCTTTTTGATGTGGAGCCTTTGTAAATGAGTCTCTGACTCACAGGTTTGCAATTCTGTTACCTTCAATAAATAAATAGATAAGAAAAAACACAGAAATGGCCATTATTTCAGCCTGGATGATGCTATAATCAGGGACCTGGGTGCAAATACGTCATCAATCTGTGACCAGGATTTGTGGGGAGTGGACAAATAAGTATATTCCCATCATCCTGGATTTGCCTTCCACCATATATCAATTAAATCCAGCTCTACCAATCCAAGTCCCAATCTCTTCACCTCCGACTCTTGTTTCCTTTGCCCCAGAGACCTGTCTAGGGCATTATGTAGGGTGCAATTAAAGTCACCCACTAACACTAAGTTTTGAAACTGTTCTCTGTGTAAGAGGGCTAATATGTCATAAAAAAAACACAGGGTTATGCTGTGCTGGTGCATATACAGTATACACACAAATGTGAATGGTTCCCATATAACTGCCCTTGCACAAAAATGTAGTGCCTGGCTCTCGTATTCCCCACCCATCTCTGCTCCTCAAAGTGGAGATCCCTGTGAAACAGGATGGCCACACCCCTCCTGTGTCCATTAAAAGATGCAGCACAATACTGACCAACCCACTCATAAACTAGTTTGGCATGTTATGAGTCTGTGTTGTGCATCTCTTGTAACATAGCGACATTGGCCCTGCGTTTTTTAAGAGGACCGAGCACCTTCTTTCATTTGATCAGAGTGGAAAGCCCCTGAACATTCCAGAAGCACTCTGTAATATTCAAGATTTTGTCTATGGAAAAATTTAGGTGGCACTGGGGTAGGAACCAAGCCCCTACCAAACACATTCCTCCTGTGTCCATCTCCAGCCACCGACTATACCACATAATCTGTGTCCCTACACATAAATGAATTCAGCAGCATATTTCAGCAAGAAAGCAACCATAAACATAACACAGAACTAGAACTATAACATAACTACTTGATAGCATCCTCTCTTTACAAAGAAGAGCTCCCTTTCGCCTGCCATCATACAGGGCAACCACTCCTCACACAGGGGATTACTTCCTGCCATAGGCAAATCCAAATGGGAGCACATTGTGAGCACAAGAACCGATAAGAAAGGCCGGCCCGGTGGCGCTGAGGGTTGAGGCACTGGACACAATCCTCGCGCTATGCCGGCGACCCGGGTTCAGGAATGAGCCCGGGTCGTCGGCCCATCGGGGGTTGGCAGGGGAGGGAAGAGACTGAACGTCCAGTAGACTGCTCTTTCTTCCTCGGGAGGGCTCAGGGGAGCGTCCGATCATGGAGCAACCTTTGGCAGTGGCTGGGGGGTGCCAGCATAGCAGCGGTGCGTATGCTGGGGGGCAGATCTGCAGCACTATGTTGCCATGATGGCCGGGCTCAGCAGGGGACAGAAACACAAGCCAGAAAAAAAACTCCATGCTCACAAAGATAAAGGGGGTTCCAGTGGCACAGCCCACATCCCACTGATAGCCCTGCGATCAGAGAACTCCACGGCCAACCCGCCACCCAGGTAAGACCTCCCTAACTCCAGAAAGGCCATCGGGGGAGGACGGGCCCACCCCAGGGGGTGATCCGAGGGGCTGGCTCTGCCTGGGTGGTCGGGGGAGTCTCTCTGATCAGTGGCAGGGTTCAGTCTGGAAGCAGAAACAGGCGTCGAGTATACCCCGGAAGGATGCCCGGGTGTGGTGGAGACTAAATAGAGTTGACAAAAAAAAAAAAAAGAACCGATAAGTAGCAGTGTACACTTTCACCTCCTCCCCCGCTCGAGTGAGTTTGTAAAGTCCCAAAATGTAACTTGCCCCCAACCTTGTATCACATGACCGAGGCAGAGCACCCCCACAGCACCCACCTCCCAGTCTGGAACATGACATCTACACTACATCCCAGACCTAAAAAGCTGCTGCCGTGATCCCTCTCCACAGGCTGTAGAACCCACACCCACATATAATAAGTTCTAGTGTTCTTCCCAGATTTTATCCCCTAGCGTAAGTCAGAGCCACAGGAGAACAACATTAGTAATTGAATCTTCCTGAGACAACTGTGTCCCAGTAGGCAATCTAGGGAAGGACGGGCAGTCCCCCACCCGAAAGTGCCTGCCGCTCATACACCCACCCTAAATGGACAGCAGGGCAACATTCAAATTGTACCAGTCATAGGGAAAATCCAAAGCAATGCTCCACTAGCTCTGCCAACCCGGGTGGAGGGCCACCCCCATTATGTGCATCCTTTAAAGGCGTTTTCCCATATGCTGCCTCCATCCCCGCACAGACCTTCCAGTACAACCCCTCCAGTCTGCACCACTATGTAACCCTAATGTCACTAGTCAATTCTGACTTCCCCTTCCTTGACTCCCCACCACAGTCAACGTCCTTGTGCCCCCACAAGTTAACATGACAGGTATCAAAATAAAATTAACTGTTGCCCATGAATTAGCACTGTGTCCAGTGGCTCAACAAAGTAAGTTCACAATCTCATAGGCAAGGTGTCAAAGGCTGCCCCGCATCTTCACTATGAGCTATAGCCCTGGGAAAAGTCAAGGCAGCATACTACACCCCAGGGCTGCACTTTGACCACCCCATATCCAGACAACGACCAGCCCAGCTCACTGACAGCTCTAATATACATTAACAGTGTACAGTTTGCTTATAAGCTGGATATGGCTGTAATCCAACAGTCCTCTCGAGTGTTCATCACCAGGAAATCAGTTAAAAACCTGCGCACAGTTTGAGGTACATCTGGGGCTCTCCCTGCCACAAGAACAGAAATTCAAAAGTGAGGAAGATAAAAAAAAAAAAAAGGGGGTTGTGCCAATATCACAAGTCACCTCTCCAACATTGTGGTTCAGCTATCTCAATAACGGACCAGCTGTTTTCATTTCATGAGAAGCCCCATTTGTATGCATGATGACCTCCCTTGTCCACATCTCAGAAGATAAAGGTCTGCCCCTCATGTTATATAGAAACATAGAAATCAATGGCAGATGAGGACTGCTTGGCCCACCTAGTCTGTCCATTTTCCCTATGTACTGTAACACCACAAACCCTACTTGATCTCCGGCTTTTCTCCCCTTTCCTTACCACTAAGGTTCCCTTATGCCTTATGCATTATTGACCGCAGGGTAAAGGAATCGAAACTCCTCCTTGTGTTGTCTGAGATAATTGATTAATAGGGTAAAGAGACTCTGTTTTGTACCATACGGGAAAAGTCCTGAAAAATTGTGACAGGGTGATCTCCATATTTCAGCGGGCCAACCTTACGTGCTGCAGTGAAGATCCATTGTTTATCTGGGTAGTGATGCAATTTTAATATAATTTGACAAGGAAGAGCATCTGCAGGGGGGTTTTAGTGCCTGCGCTCTATGGGCTCTGTCAATTTTGATGCGATCATGTCTGCATGTGAGCTTGAGCACCTGCTCTAGCCGTTTGCTGATAAAATCCTCATTGTCTGCTCCATCTACCCCCTCCATGGTGCCATGTATCTGAAGATTGTTGCAGCACTAGAAGTTTTTCTGGAAGTCCACATTGTCCTTAAATGTAGCCACCACCTTTTCTAACTGAGCTAGCCGAGCCAGGAGCTGTGCTGTCCTCCAGCACCGAAACTCGTGATTCCACCTCCTTTATCCAGTGTCGCTGCTGCTCCAGCTGATGTGCGAGTTTATCTAGTTTAGAAGCTACTGCTTCCGTTTTTGGAGTCAAGACTTCCAAAACTTTGTCTGAAATTGTGTGGGCCAGGGCTGCCCCCGCCTCCTTCAGGCCCTTCATCTCCTTGCCTTAGCTTGCCACCACCTCTGGTGAACTTTTCTTGCCTGTTTGCTTGGTGGAACAGGAGGATTTTCCTCCAACTGATGCCAAATACCTATCCATCCTTCACTTACATGCTATGCAGAACCACTCACAGCCCAGTATGGGGTAACACTTTCTGAGAAACAACCTTTATCCCCAAGCCGGGTTCAGGAGCATGTGAAAAGGCTTCTACTTGCATTGGCAGCACGTGCACCCCCAAAGTCCTGTTATTTTTAATAACATATTATATCGAAATGTAGCAATCCGTGAGAACTGTGCTGTTAGGATCTATTCATGTTAATGGGACTCAAAGCTTTTATTTAAAACAGAATGCTTTTTTTTCCCTCTCCCCCCCACCAAGTCAGGCTCTTCCTCTGTTCCGACTCACCCCGTCACCTGGCTTTTCATGGGCATACAGTCATGCCTTTATTACCCCACAGCTTACCTCTCGTGGCGGGGTCTCATCGTGCATAAGATCTGGTTCTCAGGGGCAGGCCGTGCCACGTTGCCGGTGTGGGGCCTGCAAGGGGTTGGACCCTCATTCAGCCTCCCAGCTATTTCACATTTTTCTGTCTTGTAGATGCCGACATGTGGGTCCGGGAAAGCTGAGACACGCTGAGCATGCTAAGTCCATTATTGTTCTCCATACCATGAGTCTCTCCAGCTGACTACCAACTGTGGTCACCCAAGTGGCAGTAGAGTGCCGCAGCTGGCTGCCCTCCCTCCTTCCCCAGAGGAAGAGAGCAGATTCTACTCCCCCAGCTGGCCCTTAATGACCTTGATTAGATGCTAAACCCGGCTCATGGGCATCAAAAGCGGTAGCGCTACCACTGTATTGATGGGCAAGACTAAAAATCCTTATGTTTCTATGCTTGTCAGTTCAAATATGACAGCATTCAAAATATAATTTCAAACATTATAAAACAGAATAATGGATAGGCTTGTGTGCATTACCAGGGAGTAACACCATCAAGAGGTTCTGGACATATAGGAACCTCGAGAACGAAGCTCAAGAGGTCCCAATGTGTCCAGAACCTCGGGATGGTAAGACTCCCTGATAATGCACACAAACCTATCAATTATTTTTTTTATTATATGGATCTGATTTTCTTGGGTGGAAAACAGGTGCCCGACTACTTCACTTAAAACACTCACTATGGGCACCTGATGTCTAGTCTGCACACTGCTTGCTGGAGACAGGAACACTGGACTGGACTGGACTGCACTGACAAGTTGCTCGCTCTCACTCTTACCCTCAGTGGCCACTTCAGTTCAGTGGCTAGAAGAGTGAAAGCAGGATCAACCAGATAGTTATAGTGGTAAAAAAAAGGAAAAAACGCTGCTGTTAGCGCCGATGGACATTTCTCTCTGTAAGCTAGAGAGACCATGTTTTGAAATTTGTTCTGCCCACCCACACAGGAAAAGTGGCCAGTTGGAAGACACACTTTGGAAGATGTCAGGATGCAGACTTGCGCTTGCGCTGTTCAGTTTTGCTGATAATACTATCATTTAGGTCCCGAACGATACGATTACAGCACCTGAACAATAGTATTATCAGTTGTGAAGTGTGCTATTACCACTTTGGGAACAATGGTATTACTGTTTGTATGCTTTACATTAGTATTCAAATTACCTATCTACATATTAAAATATCATAAAAGATTATTTTTGAAAATGGTCGTAAGATTTTAGTTGTTCTGTCTAAGAATAAATATATTCTTTTCTAGTTTTATATTTGCATCAATACATGAATTGCATGATGGTTTAAAAAAAACTAACTTTTCTTTACTTGTTCTGAATTTTGGTAATATGACACATTATATGTAACTGAACAGTTTGGAACTTTATTCGGACTGCCTAGCAAACTACAGACCTGTCTCTAACCTGCCTTTTGTGGGCAATGTTATTTAGAAGGCGGTTGCGGCACAACAGGATGACCATTTGACAGCTCATGGTGTCTGTGATCCTGTCCAGTCCAATTTCAGGAAGAGGCATACTACTGAGACTGCCCTTGTTCAGGTACTGAATGATCTTCTGATAGCGAGGGATCAAAGGAGTTGTTCCATCTTAGTTCCCCTTGATCTCTCTGCAGTGTTTCACACTGTAGACCATGGGGTGTTGCTGGAGCATCTCTGGATCCTCTGTGGACTGTCTGGTACAGTCCTCAGGTGGTTTAGATCGTTCCTTACTGGCAGGACGCAGAGAGTAGTGTCATGGATTTATTCCTTGGATTCTCTCCCCGTCATGAGGGGTTCCGCAGGGCTCCATTTTATCCCCCATGTTGTTTGCAGTGTATATGTTGCTGTTGGGAGACATTATAAGGTGGTATGGGCTGAGCTTTCACTGGTATTCAGATGATACTCAGCTCTACATGTCCTTTGTACCCGAGCAGGGTGGGGCGGGCTCGGTCTTTAACAGCTACCTCTCCGAGATTCGGTGTTGGGTGAGTGCCAATTGGTTGAGGTTGAACTCTGACAAGACTGAAGTGTTGGTAGTAGAGTCAGTTTGCCAAGGCATGGGATTGCAAGTGGGTCAACCATCTGGGCTTTGGCTCGGGGGTTACCAGCTGCTTACCTCAAACCAAGCGCAAAATCTGGGCGTTGTTTTCAACAGCGGCCTGACATTAAAATCACAGCTGTCAGCAGTCGTAAAGACCTCATTTTATCATCTGAGGAACATTGTTTGGATCAAGCACCAGGTTCCGCCTGGCAATATGCCAATGCTGGTTCATGCCTTTGTAACCTCACACCTTGACTACTGCAGTGCCCTATACCTAGGGCTACATGGGGTTGATATCTGCTGATTGCAGCTAGTGCAGAATGTGGCAGCCAGGTTGTTGACTGGCTTACTGAGATCTTGCCACATCACTCCTGTGCTCCGTGGCCTGCATTGACTGCTAGTATATTGGCGGATCACCTTCAAGGTCAGGTTGCTGACCTATAAAGCCCTACACAAACAGGGACCTGGATACTTGCAAGATCTTCTACACCCCTACTGTCCCCTCCGCTCACTCTGCTCCACCGACAAGGGATTGCTAGAGGTTCCCAAAGTTTGATTAAGGACCTCTGGGGGTGCGCACGTTTGCTTCTGTGGCCCCAGCCTTGCTGGATCAGAGAGTGCCTGACCGCTGACAGTTTTAAAACTGAATTAAAAACGTATTTGTTCAGCCAGGCATTTTCTGACGGAAATTAGCCTAGTTGTACCGTCATTGGATTTATCTTAAGATTATGCTTATATTCTGTTTATATTTATTGATGTTTCTATTAATTTTAATTAATTTTAGGATGTAAAGCGCTTTGATCAAATGGAATTGCACTGATAAATAATTATTGATCGATCGATTATTTTTATTCATCTTATGCCCATAATCGTGTTGCGAGCATTTCTGTCTCCCTTCTAGCAACCCCTACTGTTTCTTCATTGAAAGATTATACCTTTCTCTTTCCACTTGGTGAAGTTAAGAGTATCAGCAAAACATAAAAACTGGGCACTTAATGTAACATATCTTCACATATGTATCTACAGGTTCGGGGAAGGATGAGGTTACCTGGCACAAGAGACCTAGGTTTGGCTACTCTGCACAGGGGCACCCAAGTAAATCCAACTACAGGAAGCAATAACTGTAATGTCCAGAACCAGAATTGGGATTTTTCAGTGTGGCTTTATTTATTAACTCACTGAACATAAACAAAGCACTGCATGGTCCCCCAAAGGGCTACATTACTGTAATGCAGATTAGAGGTTAACCACAGCGGTCCATTTGAGGAATGAACACATTACTACAATTGTCTGGCTCTGGACCCACCAGGCACTCAGCCTGGACTTTGCATGCGCATTGGATACATAGCCCGACTGGCCCAGCTCCCCTGCCGGCCACTCGACTGATGGTCCACTTGGTGAATGAACCCAAACTTTACTTGGAAAGACATCCCATCAAACAAGGAGGCTCCCAAACTGTATGGCTCCCCACACCACTTGAAGTCTGCGACTCCTAGAGAGATTTTGTTTTCGTACTTCCAATCGAAACTCCCATCAAACAAGGAGACTCCCATCCAACAAGGAGTAATTTTCCCATCCTGTGGCTCCCCACACCACTTAGAGTCTGCGACTCCTAGAGGGATTTTCAAGTTGCGACCCACGTCTGGGTACCCACCCCATCACTGGCCAAGTGCATGAGGCAAGTAGCAAAAACACAGAAGAAATCCGTAGAGGTGGACCTGGTTACTAAAGATGGGGTGTTTTCCCACCTCCAGCTCCCACAGCCCATACCCGGCCATTTCTCTGGACACACAGAAAACTTTAGACTTTAAAATGTAGATTGAACGGTGGATGACCTGAAGCACCCCCTCTACAGCGAACTCTAAATCCATTTAACACTTTAAACAGTTGACTGCTCTATTTGTTTGTCCTAGTTGACATAGTCCTCCCAAATAGCAGTCCCCAATACTTGAAATCCAACTGAAGAAAACAAGATGTTTGCCCCTTCCAATGGAGCCAAACACTCACCCATTCGTTGCAGGTGCCCCACAGGCGAAGTACTGTAACCTTTGCTGTTATACATGAACAGACTGAAATTAAAATCAGGCAGCTTCCTTCCTTCCCAGGGTGGGAGAAGGGGATTGCCCCTGGAACCCACAGAGAACTTTTCCTGCCCCCCAGAGGGAGGGGGGCACTGAGACCGGGGGAGCGGTCTCCACCACTTTAAAAAGGTAAAATACAGGAACACTTCCTTTTTTCTGAGTGAGAAATCACACTGCACACTAATGCTTCCTTCTTGCTTAAGGACAAACGGAAGACTACTTTTGAATTTCCCAAAGTACTAAACTTCACTCCCTGAGCTGGAGATTCCAAAGTGGCTCATGCAGCTGCGACAGTTCTATAATGATGTCATCTCTCAAGTCTCAGTTGTGACTGAGGACAGAGTGAGACAGTGTGAAACCCATTTAACTGGAGTTTCACAAGCTGCCTTCCCTGCCTACCACTAGGTCTTACTGGGATTCTAGTAACCCCGGGTAACAAAGGGGTTACATTAACATGCAAAAAAGAGACTAAAAGAGCCATTAGTCTCTGTTCAAACTGTGCAGTATACAGAGAGTAAAAATGCAGCATATTGCTGAAGAAGTGAAGATGCAGGGAACCTCAGCACCTGAAGCTTTGCTCAGTGCGTCTGAGCTGTATCAAGGATATTGGGCTCCCCCTTGTGTGGCCCTTAAGAAGTGCATAGTTAAAGAGCCAGTACATGAAATGCAAGGGGACCTAGTGTGCAGTAAATCAAGTGTAAAGGTGCGATATCTACTATTATTGATAAACATACAACACACATGTCTTAGAAACATAGACTATGTCGGCAAATATGGACTGCTTGGCCTACCTAGTCTCAGGTCTCATTTAGGTGGGGCAGAGAAGGGCAGTTGCCCCCCCCCCCCGAATTTGATGCCAACATAGAAAATCTAAAATGAGTAGTAGTCTGTTGCATTAATTTGTGCCCTTCCTTACCATTTACCCAGTCTGCGGCTGCATGCCTACTAAGTTACCAAGTTGTCTCTGTGGATATACTACAAGAGACTGACAGGCTCTTCCCCAACACCCATAATCCCGAAGCCATGATCCCGACACTGAAAATCCCGACAGTGGGATTTTGCCTGTGGTGGATTTTTTTTTTCATGTTTCGGGTGGCACACCCCCCCCTTAATTATTATAACAAACTCCACCGCTGGCAAAATCCCACTGTCGGGATTTTCAGTGTTGGGATTGTGGCGTCGGGATTACGGGTGTCGGGCAACCAAGTTTGTCTCATAAAAGTATACGGTCTCCGCCTATTAGCGGCAGTTGATTTCAGTGACATGTTCCATAGAGGAGTGCAGCACTTTCCTGCCACAGCTCAGTGAGCTCGCACAAACCTATGCAGCAAGCAGCATACAGGTTCCAAGGAAGCAAAAATTTAAGCATTTGGTAATTCAGTTTACTGTGGGGCAGGCGATGCTTTTTGGTCACAGTCTAGTTTCGAAGATCAAATTGTGTTATTGAAAATAAATAATTTGTCTAGCTGGTGAAGCAAGTGCGTAGTGACCAAGGCTGACCTCCCACCCGCACTCCAAGTGATCTCGACTGGCTGACTGTGGCCGCTTTGCCTTATAAGTCAGCAGCACAAAACCAGATAAAATTTGTTGATTAAATAATGTTTTAAAAACATTCACTAAAAGCAACAGTTAGTATTATGTTACAGTGATTGGGAGTCGAGACATAAACCTTTTTAATTTTTATTCTTACTCTTCCCTGTATTCAACCACTTCACTTCATCATCTTATTTTCATACCATCTCCCTTGCTATCTTAGAGAAACAACTGTAGGGAGTGGTTCCCGGACCCTATCTCTTATCAGGAAACCGAGGGAAGCTTTGCGATGATTTAGCCACGTACTAACCTTAATCTAGACTGTGGATCAAAGTTTCTGGCCTTGTTTTTAACCTCAGCTGCAGGGAGTGACTGTCTTTTGGCATCTTGCTTTTTTATTCCTTGCAGTGACAGAGGGCACACTGGAATAGTGGCACTGGCACCCAGGTGGATTAGGTTTGTAGGCAGAGGCGGGGTGCTCTGGCCTTGAACTGAAAACATTCGAGCTGGAATCAGATCGCATGTTCAAGTAGGTTGCTGCTTGAACGTGTGCATAATGCCTGTGCGGTGGTTCTTTTTATACAGTAGGTGCCAATGATATACCCACTGGTTGTTGCCCCAGTGCCCCCCGTTGAAATCTGAAATGGCACCCCTGCCTAGTCTTCCCAATTTTCCCTGCCAATAGTATCACTGCAGATCCTACTTGATCTCCAGTTCATTCACGCCACCTTCCCTTTCGCTAAGATCCCTTATGCCTATCCTGTGCATTCTTTAACCCCACTACTATTTTTGCCCACACCACCTCTGCTGGAAGACTCTTCCAGGAATCCACCACTTTCTGTGAAGAAGTACTTCCTCACATCTCTTCTGAATCTACCCCCTTCCATCTGCCATACCCTTGACCACTCCTCGAGTTTTATTAAGTCACTACTCATCCTTTCCACACACCCCTTCCCAGGAGTATGCATCCTTTCTCAGAGTTTGGTATCATCCACAAAAAAGCAGACCTTTGCTTCCAGTTGCTCTGCAGTTTCACTTATAAAGACACAATGAGGCAGATCTTCCCTTCCACTTGCTCTGCAATGTCACTTATAAAGACATTAAAGAGGACTGGTCCCAGCACTGATCCCTGAGGAACCCCACTGGTCACCCTCCGTAAGTGAACGCCATTTACCACCACCTTCCATCATCTATCCCTTAACCAATTTCTTATCCAGTTTGCCACCTCTGGACCCACTGCTAAGCTACCCAGCCTGCTTACTAGTCTCCTGTGTGGAACGGTGTTGAATACCTTACTGAAATCTAGGTAGGCTACATCTTCCACTCCACTTTGATCTACAGATAGTTCCTTGGTTACCCAGTCCAAGAACTCTATCAGATTCATTTGATGTGACTTCCCCTCCATGAATACATGCTGCTTCTGGTCTTGTAACCCACTGGATTCAAGATATTCCACAATCCTTTCTTTCAGCAGTGATTCCATTAACTTTGCCTCCACCGAAGTCAGGCTGACTAGCCTATAATTGTCAGCCTCTTCCCTGCTACCACTTCTGTGAAGTGGGACTACATCTGCACTCCTTTAGTCCTCCAGGACCACTCATGTTTCCCATGAGCTGTTAAATAGGGCCATCAGAGGTGCAGCCAGTACCATCCTGAGCTCCCTCAATACCCTTGGGTGGACCCCGTCTGGCCCCCTTTGTCCACTTTCAAATTTGTGCATCCCTTCAGTACTCTTTCTTCTGAAAATGGACTAGTGTCCACCTCCCTCCCGTACTCCTGTTACATTTTTGTGGCCCTTCTCCATCTGTTTCCTCTGTGAACACTGAACAAAAGTATTTGTTCAGGATGTCTATGTTTTCCTGTTCCTTCTCTGCACAGTCCTCCTTTCCCTTCTTAACCTTGCAATCCCACCCCTGGTCTTCTTTTTTTTAACTTACATAGCTAAAAAATATCATGTCCACTTTTGTTACTGCCTTGGCTATTCTGTCTTCAGTTTGTGCCTTTGCACTCCTTACTGCTTTCCGTAATTCGCTCTGTTTCCCCAGATACACCTCCCTATCCTCCTCCTTCTGCATCTCCTTGTACCTTCTGAATGCTACCCTTTTAGCTTTTACCTTTTCTGCCACCTCATTCGAGAACCATTGTGGTCTATTTTTCCTCTTTCTTTTGCTCCCTTCCTTGACACAGAGATTTGTTGCCTTCACTATGGCTCTTTTTAGTTTCCTCCACTGTTCCTCCCCCCTTCCACCCAGCTCATCCCCCCACTAGGTCATTCCTGAGGCATTCACCCATCTTTTTAAATTCTGCCCTTCTGAAGTCTAGGACCCTCGTCTTTGTGTGACTCAATTCTGCAACCATCCTTATATTGAACCAGACTGTACAGTGATCGCTGGTCCCCAGGTGCCCCCCACCTTGGACCTCTGCAACACTGTCCCTGCTGGTGAGTACCAGGTCCAGTACTGCCCCATCACAAATGGGTTCACTGACTAGTTACCTGAGGACCCCCCCCTGCAGGGATTCCCAAAATTTCCCTGCTTAATGCTGCAGCTGGGAGACTCCAATCTACATCTGGCAGATTGAAGTTCCCCACTAACAGCACTTCTCTGTTTTCTGCTATCTTGTCAGTGGCTTCCATCAGTACCTCATCTAACTCCTCTTCTGTGCTGGAGGTCTGTAGATCACACCTGTCCGAATAGAGGCTTAATTCCCCATTTCTAGAGTGACCCATAGTACCTCTGCCTCCTCCTGTATTCCCTGTAACTGTGTTGCTTTAATGCCCTCCCTCACATAACATAACATACCACACCTCCTCCTTTTCTTCTACCCTGTCCTTCATGAACAGAGCATAGCCTAGTATGGCCTTGTCCCAGTCATGGTTTTCAGTGCACTGTGACTCAGTAATGGCCACATTATTCAGGTCGGCCTTTGCCATTGTGGCCTCTAGGTCTGGAATTTTATTTCCTAGACTTCTAGCATTCGCACACATGGCTTTCCAAAAAACAACCTACAATAAGATTAACAGAAAGAGGAAGGAAAAATGAAGAAAAGGAACAGGGATGGCGACTGAGAGGGGAAGAGAAGGTAACAGATGGGGGAAACAAATGGATGGAAGAAGTAACAGAAAAACTTACAGCACCAATTACAAAACAAACTCAAACTTATAATTTAGTCCTGACCAGGAGAGTGCTCACAGATCTTCTGAAAGCCTCAGAGCCTTCAGACTCTTTCATACCAGCTAGCTGTTCAACCAGCTGGGCCTGTTGGCACATGAACCCAAATGAGTCCTGATCTCTTGTCAGTGCCTCCAATACATAGTTGCAGTGCTAGATATGACCTCGGCTTGGGCTTTCCTTCTGAAGGACCGTGCCACTGCACTGATGGCCCAGGCAAGTCTGGTCTCATTCACTGCCAACATTTTGGGCAGACACCTGCTTCAGCTTATTGGCCTGATGGTGGCTGCTATCACGACGGTTCCTCTGGCGCATCTGCATGTGAGGGTCCCTCAGTGGCTCCTTTATTGATGTTTAGCCCTGCTTTTTTGCCACTCGACCATGCCCTTCTCTGGTGGTTGGATTGCTCCTGCCTATAGATGGGAGCACCATTCTTACATCCCACACCTCTCACTGTTCTGAAAACAGACATGTCAGGGTCAGGTTTGGGGATGCATTTAGGGTTAGTTTGGACTCACTAGACTTGATTTTCAAAGCCTCATGAATGCCGCAAGCCCGTGGTATGCTGATCGTTCCACGGGGCTTGTGGTATTCTACCAGCTGGCGATCGGGAGTTTCAGTCCCGAGTGCCAAATGCTGCAAGTTAGACCAGCTTTTCCCTGGTCTAACATGTGCCATTCGGGGGACCCTTTTTACGGGGCTTGTGCTATAAATTGTGGAAACTGTTGCAGCTGCGCCCGATATACTAAAATCGGGTGCAGTTGCATCAAAGGAGTTTGGAGCAGCTGTGCCAAAACAACGGGTTTGATGCAGTGCTTGATGCATGCCCTGCGTTACCCGTTGAAAATCGAGCCCCAGTGACTTTGGCTTCCGTCAATCACTCTGTACTTCAACTATCCGAAGATGTGGGCTGTTCTACTTGGCCTACAGGCATTTGATTTACACAGTCAGGGCCAATCCCTTCTGGTATGGATGGACAATGTTTGCTTGTTGAATTATCTCTACATACAAGGGGGGGGGGGTACCCACTCTTATGTTCTAGAAGAAGGGGATATCAGCACTTGTCCACCTGTACTCCACCAATAAATTTCCATCACTTTGGCTTTGAAAAGTATAGTAGTTCAAGATTTTAATTAATGCAGTACAGTGCAGTACTTGTGCAAATAAGCAAACAGCAGCACGCTTACAGTACGAGATCAAGAAAAGCTGATGCATTTAATGGAGTAGTGGTGTCACCTTTCTGTGTTTTGCATAAAGGAATTACACTGTCTCAAAGGATGCTGAGAGTATGGCTATCCAGACCTTCCTATAGGATAAATTTTAAAGGTACAGGCATCTAAAGTGCAATGTATAACTTATACAGTATTGTCTATTGGTGAAACAGTGATAGAAATATAGAAATTGAGGGCAGATAAGGACTGCTTGGCCCACCTAGTCTGCCCATTTCCCCTACCTACTGCAATACTACAGATCCTACTTAAGCTCCGACTTTTACCCTCTCCTTCCTACCACTAGGGTTCCCTTGTGTCTATCCCATGCATTCTTGAATTCCCCTACCATTTTTGGCCCCACCACCTCTGCTGAGAGGCTGTTCCATGCATCCACCACCCTTTCCGTGAAAAATACTTCCTCACTTTACCTCTGAGTCTACCCTTATCCAACCTCATATCATCACCTTTTGAACATCATTGTTTTCTGAAAGGATGCTACCCTATTGCACCTTTTTTATGCCCTTAAGGTATTTGAAGGTCTCTATCGTATCCCCACCCCTCTCCTCTCTTCCAGGGCGCATATATATATATATATATATATATATATATATATATATACATATTGAGGTGCTCCAGACTCTCCTTATATGACTTTTGGTGCAGACCCTGCACCATTTTTGTTGCCCTTCTCTGAACTGCCTCTACTCTGTCTATGTCCTTCCAAAGATGCAACTTCCGAAACTGGACACAGTACTTCAGATGAGGTCTCACTAATGATTCGTACAGTAGTATCACTACCATTTTTTTTCTGCTGGTGACACCTCTCCCCATGCACCCCAGCAGGGGTGCAGCCACGACTAAAAATCTGGGGGGGGGGACATGGCTCTGCCGAGCCATTTTTGCCAACACCAGTGCCACTGGCTATGGAGCACAGCGATAGAAGACTGCATTATTTTTATCATTAATTTGTTGTAAGACAAAAGATAGAAGGAGAAAAGTCTTGTGAGTCACAAATTTATTATTTTCCATTTTACTAGGAAAAAAAATGTTGCCAGTAGAAGCATGGTGGCCCCAGTGTATGTGTGTGTGTGTGTGTGGGGGGCAGGCTCAACTGGACAAAAGGCAGAGGCGGAAAATTAAGGAAGGGCTGAAGTGGCACATCTTCAGGTGAGTTTAGACAGGAGGCAGGCACTAAGCCTTAGTTCTTATGACATGTTGAAGCTGCCAGGGATAGCACTGTAGCATTTATGTGAGGTACAAATTAAGACTGGTAACCTGCTAGTTTTGCTCAGTGCCTTGTGAGGCCCCAGTCTCTAGTCAGCTCAGAAGATGTGCCAGCCCTTTAAGTTAAAGGGACACCGTCAGCTCTTTCTGCATCATAGTATTTCTAGCTAAAACCCCACATTTTATTATGTCTTACCTTTTTTTAAATTAATTGATGTTTACTGTTTGTTTTTTTTCTGCTTCCCTTCTTAGTAGAACTGAAATTCATTGTAATGGTTTAATATAAACAAACATTATTTTGTTTCAAATCCTTGATCAACTCCAGTTGCATACTTTATGAGCATTATGAACACCCCAAGCAGTGCAGTCACTCATGATGCAATAGCCTCCTCTTTTCTCACTGCATCACGAGTGGCTAAACTGAGTTGGGTGTATTCCCAAGTCCAGGAAAGATGCAGTGGAAGTTCATCAAGGAGTGTAAACAGCCATGTTCTGGTGTGGTAACACCAGTATAGTGGGTAGTCTGTTTTCCAGTTTTAAAAAGAAAAATAGAATAAGAATCAAAGTACCAGCTACATCAGCAATCTTCACAGACTGTGAACAATCATAAAATTTGTTTTTTTTTTAAACTAGGGGCACTTTGAGGCCTAAGGGGATTGACAGTGTCCCTTTAATGTTTTTAAAACAGGAATCTTCAGCAATAATTTATACTATCTTTATATGTACAATTTAAATGCCTCTTATTGTTATAACACTTTCTTCTAAAGTCCTTTGTGCCAGAACTGCTCAGCTTCACTTCACAGTTTTGTCACCCAAAGAACAGAGAACTCAAGACCACAAGAGACACATAACTGTACACACATTTAAACATATGTGACTGGTTTGAGCAACTAGAGATGCCACAGTAAGATGGGAGAGCAGCTTGTGGAACTGAGCAATTATTAAAAAAGAACAAGAAAAGTTGGTGGTGCTGTAAAACCAGATGTCTTTCCTTTGTAAATAAACTGGAGATAGGAATGGAGAGACCCAAAAAGATCAACAGTTGTCACTGCTCATACCTGTGACAGAAGCTTATTAACATGTTTAACTGCTTTCTTTTAAGGACTGAAACCATACAATTCTGATTAATAAATGGGGATGTACGTGCTGTTGGATCTGTGTTTCTAAACTATAGCCACCCTCACTGATACCAACATCTGGAGGGGACTTTTTATATTTTGACTCGACAAACTGCTGCAGTCTACAGAATTGTTTGGTGCTCTCGCCTGTTTATTTAGCTTTTGTTGACCGGGGTAAGTGCACTAGACAAATCCTGCCTATTTTCAGGCACGACCCGAGGGAGGGGGATACAGATGAATGCCAAAAACCTTGAACCAGATTAAGCTGTTGGTGGTATTTTTTTTTTTAGTGAATGAGGGAGATTTAGCCAGGACACCGGGGAAATTCCCCTACTCTGTGTAGGTGGAGCCTTTGCTACTGGCTGCAAGATGGCCAGTGTGCACGAATCCTCGGAGGAGATGGACGTTGGAAGTACAGGGGAGTGGGCCTCCTCTCCTGTGCTTGGAACTTCAGAGGCCATAGAGGAGGAACTTGTTATTGCTGAAAACTGTGCTGGTACTATCATAGAAGCTACTGCTGTTGAAAATTGCTGGAAGAAGGTAATAATGAGGTTACCGGTCTTTTTGTGGATAAATCTTCTCGTTCTGCCCTGGAAGATCAACGAGCGGCACTACTGTTTCATATACAGAAGTTGGATTCCAAAATAGCGGCATACGCTAAGACGACTACGGAGTCAGCATTACTCAGTGACGCTGCAATAGGAAGGCCCTGCTGACACTGACGGGCCGATGAACTCAGCGCTCACTTCCACATTGGCGGCTGCTTCAGAGGAGGCTGGCAGTTTTCCGAAGCGCAGCTCGGTGTGCCTACAGCCTGCGTCGGTATCGCTGCTAAATCAACAATTACCGAATGGCAAGAACATTCCTGGACTCAGTGAGGATGCCTCTCTTCTACAACAATCTGCGACGACAGTACAACAGAACAAGGATTCTGAGGTATTTTTCTTTTTGGCTGACAAAGCTCCTGGGTGGAGCAAGCGTGGTGGGGTATCAGCAAAAGGTGTAAAGGCTTCATCTAAAAATTTGACAAACCTTAATGTTTTAAAAACGTCATAGTCACTGGATAACGCCTTAGAAAGCGCTGGTTGGGAGAAAGGGGAAGGGGGTGTTTGGACTCCAGACTCCCAAGACCCCACATATTTGAAAATGTTGCAGAAGGCAACCACTACTGTATCGTCTGGCACTACTTTGAGCTCCAACGAACCCCGGGGTGTTGCTTTAAACTGTGGACTTTTGAATTCTAATTCTACAGACGCATGTACTGATAACAGTGTTGGGAAGTTTTCTGTTAAACCCTTGACACCTCCTTTTAATAATAAGGGTAATAGGTTGCAAAATGATATATCTCCTGTTCTTCCCCTTGGAGCCACTGTTAAGTCAAGCTCTATACTACCCCAGTACTGAAAGTCCCTGAAAATAATCACACAGGTCAACCGGGTGGGTTTAAGCTGACAGATTTATTTAATTCAAAAGGAGAACCAGCTCCAAGGCGAGAGCAGTTAGCTACTTTATAAGGGTGGGTTAGAGGAACCTCCGGATCGCGATACATTGCAAAAAATTGCTTAAAGGGTCCATGAAATTCTTTTCTTCGAAATCTTTGCCTTAATTAGTATTGGTAATTCCAATTATGATATTAGTTTCAAACAGGTCATCTGGTTTAGATAGATTTTGGGCTCAGTATGCCCACTTCAGACTTCTCCTATTTGGTCACCTTTTCAGGCTATCCCATTGACTAAACCTGCTGTTAGAATATTACAATTATTTTCAAGAATGAAGGGGTTAATGTGGAGGACATTCTATTTTGGTTAAATAAAAGGTGTGAGGTGCTCAATAGGCCCACTCCCATGTTAGATAGTGAACAAATTTGGGACGGTAGCTGGAGAGTCAGAGTTAAATTATTTTCACCAATACTGGACCTAAACATCTACCTAGTTTTTTATTTAGGTAAAGACAAAGGGTTTATTTATTATGCTGGTCAACCTAAATCATGCTTTAAGTGCTGTTCACGTACTCACCTAAGTTCTGCCTGTGACACTATGAGTAGCATTGTTTTGAATTTGGCCACTCTTGAGTGTCTGCTCTAACCTCTTTAAATGCAATTTATGTGATGGCACCGGCCATGCTTATGGTCGTTGTCCATGGGCATCCCATAATAGAGATGACTGTCCCTCACATGATGGCCTAATTACAATCGCACAGCAAATACAAGCAAAAAAATCTGCTGCTCGAGATTTGGAAAAAGATGCAATAGCTGTAGTACAAAATGAACCTTTAGAGCCGGGTCCTGAGATTCCTGTTTTGTCCTCTGAAATAGTTACCCCTGCAGAAGGAGTTCCTCCTTCTGTTCCGGATACTTCATTAGAGTTTGCTGTAAGTAATAGGCCAGATATTGAGATGCCCCCCCCTTACAACTAGCTTCTGATTTAGATTCCTCTGAATTTACTCAGGTTACTCATAAGAGGACTAGGAAAGGTCAGGCAGTAGTCAGTCGAGGTAAGGACACAGTAGCTCGTACTTGGCAGTCTACTAATAAATTTGCCATACTAGCTACTGATCTCTCTGATAAGGACTCTGGAGGGGATGATACAGACACCTCCTCCATTCGGTCCTGTCCTGATGCAGAAGGTGGTAAAGATTTGGATCCTATAGCCAAACGAACCCGACAAAGTCAAAGGAGTAAATCTCCCATCGGCACTTAAATGGCCTTTTTGTCTATTTGTTCCCTTAATGTAAATAGTATCAAAGGTCAAAAGAGATTAGGGGGGTGTTTTTTTGACAATCACAGATTTTAAGTGTGATATTGTTTGTCTAGTGGATACCAGGCTTAAAACCCATAAAGAGTTACAACAGGCTTCAAAGGCCTGGACTAGTGGGCCTACCTTTTGGTCCTCTGGCCCCGATACTTGTGACGGCATTGGTATTTTATTTTCAAATCCAGATTTTCATGTCTCTAGATTAGTGGATATTTCACCAGGGAGAGCATTATTGTTAGATTTTGCATATTTTCTGGAGCGTTTTCGTCTTATTGTGGTTTATGCTCCACAGTCTAAAGCTCAACGGGTCTCTCTTTTTAATTTAGTTAGACCCTTTTTGCATACTTCTAGATTACTCCTTTGGGTAGGTGATTTTAATTGTGGTTTGCAACAAGAGGACAGAGGGTTAAAAAACTCCCAAAATGTTTTGTGATTCTGTTGCCGTGAAGGATATTATAACCACAGCCCAGCTTATAGATGCCTATAGGTATTGTCATGCTAAGGGAGGTTTTACATTTTTTAAAGGACCCTTGCGGACTCGCATAGACTTTTTGTTTTTGTCCAAATTTTACATATTCATTCTTGCCACACTGTCGGGTGAGTTTTCAGATCATGCTGCCCTGTGTGCATCATTTTCTTAGAGTCTGCTCACGTTGTAAAAACCGTTGACGTTTAATGACTCCCTTTTGGAGGATCCCTCAAATGTGAAATTGTGGCACAAAGATTGGGCAGCAAGGTTATCAGTTGTGGATTTCTATGATACCGTTGCTGCCTGGTGGGAAGATTCAAAATCTCGATGGAAACAGATTTTTCAGAAAAAGGCTGCTGCTTCTCAAAATAAGAAATATTTGAAGTATCTATCTCTGAGGCAGCAACTACAGCATTTGATTTCTCTAGCTGATACCACTCGGCATGATTATAGCAATCAAATTGCTGTTATCTGTGCTCAGATGATAAAATTGCAATATGATAGGGCTAGTTCATTAGGGCAAGAAACTAGATTTGGGACTAAAACAGATAAAGGGGATTAGATCCTTTAAGGCATGTAAAATTGGTAAATTCCAAATTAATTCAGTGTCTGAGGTCTCCCTCTGGTAATTTGGTTACAACACCTGAATCTTTGGTTAAAATTGTTGAACAGCATGTTTTTAACATGTTGGGTAGTAAGCCAGAATGTGAGTCTGCCAAGACTTTTTTGGAGTCTTTGCATCTCCCTCAACTCTCCCGTCAAGAGCAAGAGATGTTGCAGGCTGATATTACAGAAGTTGAAGTTATACAGGCTATTGATAAACTGTGTTCACAATCCGCTCCTGGTTCTGACGGCCTTACTGCGAGATTTTTTAAAACCTTTTCGTCTAATTTGGCTCCGGCCTTAACTTTGTTATACAATGAGATATTGACCTCTGGTGTTTTGATCAAAACAATGAAGGAAGCTCTTCTAATCTTGATTTTTAAAAAGGGTGATGTTACTGATTTAAATAATTGGAGACCACTTAGTCTATTGAATGTAGATTATAAAATATTAGCTAAAATTCTGTTAACTAGATTGCTTAAAGTTGCATTTCATTTAAGTCCCTTTCAGACATGTGGTATTCCAAGCAGGTACCAACACGATAATTTAGTCCTACTGCGTGAATTATTTGTGCTGGGGGATAGGAAAATTGTGTCTGGATGGGTCCTGGGTATAGATCAAGAAAAAGCTTTTGATAGAGTCCTTCATGATTTTTTATTCTCTGTTTTTCGAGCTTTTGGATTTCCAGTCAAGTTCCTTTTCTGGATTCAGACTTTATATAAGGATGCCCTTATTATCCCTAATGTTAATGGTTGGTTAGGGAATCCAGTTTTACTTGTTCGTGGGGTCAGGCAGGGATGCCCCTTAAGCCCGATTCTCTATGACTTTTATATAGACACTTTGATACGGGCTATACTGCTTTGCCCTCATATTGTAGGATTGAAGGGAATTCCCTCTTTACCTACGATCAAATTGTTAGCCTATGCTGATGATTTGGTCATGGTGGTAGACAAAAATTCTAAGGAAGAAGCCCTGGTTCAGGTCCTTCGGACCTTTTCATCAGTTTCCGGTTCAAAAATTAATTTTGATAAAAGTGGGGGTGTACCACTAGGTCACACCTCTCTCCCGATAAATGGCACTTATGCGGGGATTCCTATAAAAGTTGATTCCTTTAAATATTTAGGGATTTTTGGGGTCAGGTGACATGCCATCTTATAACTGGCTTATTGCCTTAAAGAAGGCTGAAGGTTTGATTGCAAGATGGAAATCTGCTTTGATTGGGAAGAAAAAGAGAGTAGTCCTGCTTAAAAACTTAGTTATTCCAATTTTTTTGTATCTTAGTTATGTGTTTCCACCTCCTCTTGTGCTTTTTACTAAATTATATGGGGTGTTTTTTCAGGGGTTTTGGGGGTCTCGGCTCAACCCAATTAAACGAAATTTCACGTATAGACCTATTCGAGAGGGTGGGGTAAACATGATCCATCCTATCGCCTTTTTCTATAGTTTATTCTTTAGTTATAATTTTAGTAAGGCTATAAAACCTGGGGAAGCTATTTGGAAACCGCACTTCATGTTATGGTTTTCATCCTGCTTAGTTAATTGGAACCCTGAACAAAAAAATTTTATTTCCCGTTCATTAGCCATTCCAGTATATGGAAAAGAAGGATATAAAATGGCCTTATCTTGGGGTTTCTCCCCACAAGATTTTTGTATTTTATCTAGGAAAATGATATATGATAAGATCTGGAGGGGTGAGGCTCAGGAAACTGTTATTTTTCCTAACTGTCCTTTAAATCGGTTTTCTTGGATTCTCCAACAGCTTTGCAATCCACGTCTACCCCCGTATGTTTGGGATATGGTGTGGTTAAGTAATTACGGTAGGTTGGGAGTTAAAAGTAATCATAAGCACAAAGCTTTAAATGCTTGTTTTTGCCCCAGAGAGTTTTGCAACGAAGTTTTGGAAACTCAACAACATTTGTTTCTTGACTGCCCATTTTCTGGAGAACTATGGTCCAGTTTAGCTGATTTATGGTCTGAATCTTTATTTCTTCAGTTAACTTATGATCAGATTATGTTTTGTACTAATGATATTTTAAATACTAAATATCATATTGATACTTTGTATATTGTTTTTGTTGTTATTAGATATTACATATGGCAAGCTAGATGTATGTTAGTTTTACATCAAAAAGTGATATCTAAACAAGAAATAATTAGTAATATCTGTCATGCTTTGGGTTTAGTTAAATTGCGTGATTTCCAAACCTCTTCAGGTTCTCAGTTTCAACTATTGTGGCAAAATTGTACCTTTTCATTTACAGATTGTTGATGTCTTGCATCTATTATTATTTGTCTGTTTTGTTTCATGACATTAGTTCATACTTTGTCTAGAATGTTGTTTATTTTTTGTAATGAAGCCCAACTTTCTAAATAAAATTCCCCTACTCTTTTCGATAAGTGCCATGGGATCTTTAACATCCACCTGAGCTACCACCAATCCAGGCAGATGGGACCTCGGTCTAACGTCTCATCCGAAAGACAGCACCTCAGAAAGTACAGCACCCCTCTCATGCTGCACTACAGTGTCAGTACTGGGATATTAACCCAAGTGCCAGATGTGGGAACTGAACCCACAGCCCTCTGATCTCCCGGCCTCAGAGGTGAGTGTGCTACCTACTGAGCCACTGACACTGCTATAGATGTCTGTAGTCTAAACTGAAGGCTTCCGTGCAAGAAAGGTCAGATAAAGCATCCGGACTAATCAAATACCTACTTGTTGATAATCAAGTACACTGAACATATTGTAGGAGTCTAAATATGAAAACTATACAGAATTAATATCTGCTGGGATATACTGTGTACAGCTAGCGTCTCCCACAGAACCTCATTCACTTGAAAGAAATTTTAAAAAAGTACAGAAAGCATCATCTCACACTGAGACACAACAGATGGCAGCTACAGTTTCTGAGAAATATGGTATAGCCACAGACAGACACAGTTGTAAGTATGACACACTCTGTCTTTCTCTCTTTCTCAAATGAAGCAGCCAGTGTTTGTTACTATAAAAGGAGCAGGCAATGTGCAACCTAAAATGAAAAGTCAAATTTCATCTGCTCCACATGAAATCTAACTATGCATGTAGTAATAGTCATGTTTCTCTATAAGCAATATAATTTTTTCTTTTCCGGAGTCTGGGGAGGGGGAGGTGGTGTGACTAAAGAAGTTCTACTGTAGGTACTTTATCTCAATGGGTGATGATCTAAGGTATGTGTCTAACCTGACTTCACTGAGTGCAAATGCAAACGCTGAAGTTCCAGTCGGGAGCTCTGGGCATAGGCATTCATGTCTGTCCTAGCAAAAAGAAACCAAGCTAACTGAGTTTTTCAACAAGCAAGGCTTACTGATTTCCACCATTACTCTTGGTCTCTTTCAAACTGCTAGTGTTTTTATTTCTTTTTAGAAAAAAATAAAAATCTGAATGAACCCCATGTGATAGACTAGCTTACAATGCCACCTTAGAATAGCTTCATTCACTGCAGACTGTGGGCCTGGCTTGTTTGTGGGCAGATATTTATATGAAAAAAGGAGGAGCTGAACCTTACAGTCATAAATGACAATCACAAAAGATTCAGACTGACTTAGAAACATACCAGCCAAGCAAAATCACTAAGCTGCAGGACATATTTTAAAGAAATAAAAGAATAAGAGTCACATCACAGTGAAGCTATTCTATCTGAACTCAGTAAAGGTAGGACTGAGTCACTTAATACCAAAAATACTGTTCACAGTTTTTATTAATTTAACAGTCCAGTATCCCTAGACTACAGATTGTTATTTAGAAGCTTGTTAAAAGTAATGAGCTGCTTACACCAACTACTGTACAAATCATGGATTTTTTGAAGTGCTAGAAAGTACTGGTGTCTGCTGGGCTGCTAAATGAATAAAGAATTTAAACAGACTTTTTTAGTATTCAGTGGCTCAGTCCTTCCTTTACTGAGTGCAGACAAAATACATTCACTGCGGTGTAGCTCTTACTCATGTTATGTATCTCCCTATTTTCTGCACCAGTATATTTCTTGCTCAGTCAGAGTGTATTAGAGATTTGAGCACAACACCATGCTTTTTTTCTAGCTTGACTTAAAGAAATGCCGTTACCTTAGGCTTAGGGTGGTCAGTCACGGTGAAGTGATGGTTAAGGCAGCACTGCAGAGATGAGAGTCAGGTCCAGGGTAAGGGTAGCAGGATGAACTGGGGCTGATGTTTAACACATACTAATATTTTATACACCTCTTCCCTTTGTTGAAGGCTGATAGGGAGGTATAGGTATACCAGACACGTGCTTTTACTGCTCTGTTAAGGCGTCAAGGATCGCACTTCGGAGCCCACTAGCCAGCACAAGAAGTCAATTCTGCAGCATTCTCTGACCTTACCGGGCAAGCAGGTTGTTAATCTGCTCAATTGTTTGTTTTCATGGCTGTTTTACTGCTCTGAGCTGGGGACATAAAAGTTACATTTCTCAAGCTCCTCTCCTGATTCCACTCTACAGTTGCACTTTAATGAAGAGGCTCTTGTCTGAGTGTGTTGTGAATTACACTGTTTGTGCAGCTTAAAAACGAAGCCCAAAGTGTTGGGTGGGACATGATGAATGGCTGAAATAATAGAGGGGGACAGGTCCCCCTCCCATCCCTCCCAGTGGATGTGCCCATGCACCCCAGCATCCCACTGGCTCTCCCCACAGCCTTTTCACAATGCTTGGTCACCTTTAGGTAATCAGATATGATTACCCCAGGTCCTTTTCCTTTTGGTGGTCGTCAGTGCTCCCCCACCACCCCCCCACATCATGTACTCCTCCCTTGGGTTTCTGTGCCCCAAATGCATGATTTTACAGTTCTTTTCATTGAATCTTAGCTGCTACACTCTTGACCACTCCTCAAGCCTGCTTAGGCCATGTCTCATTCCCCCCCTCCCTTCCCGGAGTGTCAACCCTGTTGTAGATCTTAGTGTCATCTACAAAGAGGCATACCTTCCCTTCCAGTCCCTTTGCAATGTCGCTTTATGAAGATATTAAAGAGGACTGGCCCCAGAGCTGATCCTTGTGGCACCTCACTGGTCACCCTCCTCTCCTCAGAATGTGAGTGATCAAATATATTTTAGAAACAGTGAAAAACACTTTATTAAATGGGCTTCAGAATCCTTCAGAGTTCTAGCAACTTGATTGATCTAAACAGTAAACAAGCTAAACAGACAACCTCAGCACAAAAGCACTGAGGCAAGGGTTACCCAAAAAGGGCAGTAATCACATCACCTGAACATTCATTAATCTCTGGTATATGCATATTTCATATTTAGCCTGCCCTAATCTACCTAGCAACAACTTAACTCAATGAGAATAAAACCCTTTCCCATTAAAATAAAAATGTATCCACTTTTTAAACATAAAATCCAACAACAGGGCATAGGTTTCTTTAAAAGAAATGCACTTCCCTGGTTCACTCAAAGATACTCAGCCTTTGTTGCCAGACTCATCGAGGAAACGACTGAATTTGTGAATTTGGCACCACCTACTGGCCAAGTCTTCATGATACGTTAGAACGGACCCCATCCACTGTAGAATGGCTTCTTGTTTCCTGTAATTCTTAAGGATTGTATCTCCCAGTGGTGAAGGAGTGTACCAAAAAGTGTGTGTGGGGGGGACAGAATTGCATAGAAAACCTCCTATCGGGTCATAATGTCATACACTCAATAGCGTACGACATTAGAGCTAACCCGGAACAGCGCCATAGTAGAAAGTGAATGGTGCAATACCATTGTACGCGGTATTGCACCACTCGCACTATCCCAGGCAGAGGATAAGACCTCTGCTGGGATGGGGTTCCGACAAGCAGCTGCCGTGGCTCAGTGGACTGAGCCACTGCAGCAAGGAACCCCGGCCTTGCGTCTGGGACCAGATTTGATTCCCGGTCCCAAAAACTTTAATTTTTTTCCTACTTTTGTGCAGTGTCATGTTGAACCCCCCCCCCCGGAGTTGAGAATCCTTATGGGGGGGGTGCTGGGCTGAGCCCCCCGCAAAACAAAGACTTATGCCGCATGGAAAAATCGTGCTGTATTGGCAGCACGATTTTTCCATGCGGCATAATGTTTTGTGACATTATGACCCTGTGCCGAAAACCTTAGTCCAGGGCACTGGGAAAACAATTGCCTTCTTAAATACACTTTAGTCAACCTACCTATCTTTTTATAATCCTGAATAATCTAGGCATTCTGATGAATAATCCATGATTTATTAACAGAAGTGCATGGGTTATTCTGTTATTCATGACTATCAACACAGAACAGGGTCAGAAACTGTAGCTTTTGAAGAGGTTTGAGAGGAGAAAGATAGCCAAAAATAACTAAACAGTGCAGCTCATGTAACAGTAAAACAAAATATTCAGTAGGTATGTTCCAAAAAGTATAATTTCGGTTGCCTGGATTTTCAGTGTATGTTGAGTACCAAAAGGTTTAGAAGTATCCTGCCTGCTGTCATTGGAGAAATCCCACCAGCCACATTTTAATGTCGCTCCACTGATTGAACTGTGAGGGGTCAAAATTCATTGCCTGACCATTGAGCTACAAAAGTGAGGGGTCTGTTGCCCTCCCCCGACCCCCTCCTATATATCTACTCTTTATGTTTTTTTGGTGTGGATGTGGAACAAAGTTGTTCTAATGTATTCTTGACGGATCAAGGTGTTATGTTCTTCAGTGTCAGTGGCTCAGTAGGTAGCACACTCGCCTCTGAGGCCAGGAGATCAGAGGGCTGTGGGTTCAGTTCCCACATCTGGCACTTGGGTTACTATCCCAATACTGGCACTGTAGTGCAGCATGGGGGGGTGCTGCACTCCTGAGGTGCCGTCTTTCCGATGAGACGTTAAACTGAGGTCCCATCTGCCTGGATTGGTGGTAGTTCAGGTTTATGCTAAAGATCTCATGGCACTTATCGAAAAAGAGTAGGGGAATTTCCCCAGTGTCCTGGCCAAATTTCTCCCATTCACCAAAAATACCACCAACAGCTTAATCTGGTTCAATTTCAGTTGCTTACCATCTGTATCCCCCCTCCTCCCAGTCACCCCTGAAAAAGGAACTTCTTATTTTTCTCTCTCCCTATCTCCTTCTACTTTTCCAACCTTATTCCTTTCCTTAAAATTGCCTCTGAGTTTCATTTCTTTTCTGTAATTGAATGTTACTGTTTTATTGTAGCCTTGGAACTGCTTACCAGTTGTTTGTAATATTGTCTATCTGTTATGTACTTTTATGATGTGGAACCTTTGTAAAAGAGCCTTTGGCTCAAAGGTATTAATTCCTAGAACAATAAAAAAAAAACTAGGCCCAGTGGGCTTACCGGGTCAACAAAATTCAATGAAGAAATAAATGTAATAGTCTGTACTACTGTGAATACTACAGATGGCTGTGTTACTGATAGTACGCTGATGCTCTTTTTTTGTCTCTATGGGACAAGTATCACCTAGATTTAGATGCTGCATTTTACCATGATTTGAAATGTCAGTTGTAACTCTCTGAAATGCTCTCTGTATAAGTCTTTCCCTAGTTTTAAGTCACTTTTTATGCACTTTAGCACTTTTTTTTTGTATTATGAGGGTTAGTGATACTTAAGGTGCACCCCCTTTCCCACCAGATAGTGTCTCCTTATAGAGACCTTTTTTTTTCTAATTTTTGTGCTGGCCATTGCCCCTTAAGAAGTTCTTTATGTAAGAATTGTGTGATGGTGGTGGTGGGGGATGCTCACCCTTAACAAAGCACTGTGGAGTCTTGACGCAAAATGCATCAAGCAGCTTTTTCAAAGTGGTGGTGCTGTTTACCGGTAATCAAGATATGGGTGCTTTTTTACCAAATAACAAAGCCTTTTCACTTGATTGTATGTGGTATTTGGCAATATAGGACACTGAGTGCGGATTTAATACCTATCCTACCCCATCTGTGTAAGTAGTCCAACCTTGGTCTATGCTTTATTTGCTTGTGTATCTTCAGGGGTCACCACCCTGACCCCTTGGGACCCCCATTCTTCAGCAGTAGCCGCTGCATACAACAGGTTAGCCAGCACTGCAGTTGAAAATGACAGTGTGCATCACTCATGACTTAATTGGAAATTCAGTACTGTGTTAGACTATCTTCACATTCAAATAACTTGCAATGCTAATTAGAAAATGAAAGGGTATGATTTTTGACTCTAGTCTGCTGTGTCATCGGGAATCTGACCATGATGAAGATGTCACTGCTGGAAGAAAAGGGAGGTTAAGCCCTGGTGCCCACCAACTAAGGACACTGCTAACTGTCTTCCTGGAGAGTGAGGTAAGAGTCCCTAAATAAAGTAATTTCTTCAGACAGAGGAGGATCGGAATCCAATAGTGCCCTTACTGGGTAAAGTATGGGTCTGCAGTGATGATTATTAATAATGGAGAAAAATGTACGCCATGAAGGTGTTGTATCACTTTTAGAACAAGGGGTAACCATATGCTATGACAAACTAGTTTTACTTAACTTGTGTCATTCAGTAGATTTTTTAACTTTCTGAAAGACAGCAGTGCATTATTTAGAGAATACTGGTTGGACAACCATGCATAACCAGCCTGTGCTGCCACAGAGGGGTTCTGATTATATCAGACCTCGAGAGTGAAGCTCGAGGGGTCCAATGTAATCAGATCTGCAAGATGAGAGCACATACTGGTTGGGTATTTGGTTGCCCAGCTAATAGTGTATTTTTATTTTAATTCGAGTCGGGGAGATAAATTATTGCGACTCTGCATGCGTCCTTGTGCAGTGGGAGAATGAAAAGCAAATATGGTAAAACTGCTGAAAGGCAAGTTATGCAAAAAAAATTAAAAAAAGTTAGAGTGGAATTAACTGTTCCATCTTTTGTTCTGATCCATTTACTCTTCGAGTTTGTGCCTGACCGTACCACCTTGCCTCCCGGGCTCCACAGCATTGCTTTTTTTTTTTTAAACTGATTTCTGTGCTGGGGATCTCAGACCAGGTGGCCTGAGGATTTCTGATCAGATGAAATGTTATTGTACCATAGAAGGGTACAACTACATTCCATGACCTGTAAACTGTGGTACAGCAACATTTTAGCTGAGATGGAAATCCAAACAGAAGAAGGGCCAACTGTACACTATTGTTACATAATGCCCTATTTTCCAAACATTCTCGGTCAGTGATAACACAGGGTTCATTGCTGATGTACGTAATATGATCATTTTCTCATAATGCATAAGCAGAGCACAAGGAAATATGGCCACATCTGACGCTGGGAATTAGCAGAATTAGTGGTCAGTGCCTCCAACATGTGCTCTTTGTGTACTGTTTGGCACAGTGGCTCATCTGAAGTGCCCATAACCACACATAAAGTAAGTTACACACAGTGTTTTAGGCCATGACACATACCACCCCCCAAGTCAGGCAACTGTTTTTTTTCTTCAAACCTCTGAGGCTGCGTGCAGAGCTGAGACAACTATAGGGAGTTATCAACAGCCTTTCTTCCACTAAGTCTGTTGACTGCCAGGTATGTTTAAATATTTGGAACCATTTTCTCAGTAACCTGTTAGCTGTCTTTTGTCTGTTCTTGTCCAGTTGCACCAACACATAACATACCTGGTTGACAGCCTCTGGGACTGCGCAGCAAGCCTTCTGAAGGACTGGGCATGTATGACCATGCTTCTACTGGAGCACTCAAGCCTTGAAGAAGCAGAAGGTATGATAAAAGATCTTAGTTTCATCATGTTGTTGCTGCCTGTTCTTGTGACTTCTCTTCTTGTTGCCCACCTGGGCTATGCAGGGTCTTCCAGTTCTTTCAACTTTGCTCCCTTGTTAAGGGCTTCTGGTAACAATTTGGTGTTGGCCCTAGAGGCTGCGAGTTCAAAGTAAAAATGAAATTGCAATAAGAAATAATGAGGCTGGTTTGCTAGCACAATTGTACATTGCCGCTTGACATCCACCTGACCCGGGTTTGCACCCCAGACTTGGAACATCAGGAAATGACCGACTGATGCAGGATGCTGCCTGTCTCGTTGAAGGTGGGCAACTTCTTCCAATGCATGGCTGCCCCTTGGTAGCCCAGGGGGGAGGGGGGCTATTTCCACACTTTGTGCCATTTTCTCTTTGCACTTTACAGATGTTTTCCACCTTTGTGTATGTGGAGGAGGGGGGGAATCTGTGCTGTGTGAATCGTCCGCAAAGAAATTTACATTTTAAGGAATTCTGCAGAGCTTTCCCATGAAGGGGGGAAGGACTTGGAGGGAGTGGAGAAACACTGGGCAAATCTAAAAGGAGGGATAGAGAAGGCAACAGACCTCTGCATCAGACAAGTAAACAAAAGCCGGAGGAAAAAGAGACTGATATGACTCTCAAAAGAGGTGGCCGAGAAGGTGAGGGCACAAAAGATAGCATTTAGGAGGTATAAAGAGACACTGAAAGAGGAGGATGGAGAGGTGTATCAGGAGAAACACAGGGAGGCAGGGAAAGCAATTAGGAGTGCAAAGGTGCAAACGGAGGAGAAAATAGCCCAAGCAGTGCAGAAAGGAGAAAAGGTATTTTTCAGGTATGTAAGCAAAGAGAGAGAGACCAGGGGAGGGAAAATTAGGAGTGAAGGGCAGTGCTTGGAAGGGGACAAGGAAAAAGTGGACATCCTGAACAAATACTTTTGTTCAGTGTTCACTGAGGGAAAGGGAAGGTGAGGAACTACAGATAAGGGCCAGGAGCATTGAAGGAAAGGAGGTAGACACTAGTCCATTTGCAGAGTAGAAAGTCCTGAAGGAACTCATAAATCTGAAAGTAAACAAGGCAATGGGGCCAGACGGGGTACATCCTAGGATATTGAGGGAGCTCAGAGAGGTGCTGGCTGTACCTCTGACAGCCCTGTTCAACCACTCACTGGAAACTGGAGTGGTTCCGGAGGACTGGAGGAGGGCAGATGTAATTCCAATTCACAAAAGTGGGAGCAAAGAGGAGGCTGGAAATTACAGGCCAGTCAGCCTGACTTTGGTGGTGGGGAAAGTAATGGAATCACTACTAAAGGAGAGGATTGTGGAATATCTTGAATCCAGTGGCCTACAAGATCTGAGGTGGCATGGATTCACTAGGGGGAAATCATGACAAACAAATCTGATAGAGTTCTGTGACTGGGTGACCAGGGAATTAGATCAGGGTGGAGCATGGATGTGGCCTATCTAGATTTCAATAAGGCCTTTGACACCATTCCACATAGGAGACTCGAAAACAAGCTGGGAAGCATAGGAGTAGGTCCAAAGGTGGCAAACTGGGTGAGAAATGGGTTGGAGGACAGGAAACAGGGGGTGGTGGTAAACAGAGTTCACTCTGAGGAATGGAGGGTGACCAGTGGGGTGCCACAGGGATCAGTACTGGAACCAGTCCTCTTTAATGTCTTTATTAGCGACATTGCAGAGGGACCTCTTTCCAGATGACACTAACATTTGCAATATGGTAGACACTCCAGGGAGGTGGAAAAAATGAACAGAGATCTAAGATCTAAGAAAGCTAGAGGAGTGGTCAAGGGTGTGGCAGTTAAGTTTCAGTGTGAAGAACTGCAAAATAATGCACTTAGAGCACAGGAACCCAGGGGTGGAGTACAAAATGGGGCAAGTGGTATTAGCCATCACCAAACAGGAAAGGGACCTGGGAGTAATCATATCTGACGACCTAAAGGTGGCCAAGACAGTGTGACAAGGCAGTGGGGAGAGCTAGTTGGATGCTAGGCTGCATAGGGAGTGGTATCACCAGTGGAAAGAGAGATGTGGTGTTGGCTGTATAGATCACTGGTGAGATCTCACCTAGAGTACTGTGTCCAGTTATAGAGACCACATCTCCAGAATGACATAGACAGGGTAGAGGCAGTCCAGAAGAGGGCAACTGAAATGGTGCAGAGTCTGCTGTATGAGGAGAGACTGAAGGACCTCAATATATACATTCTGGAGGAAAGGAGGGAGGGGGGGATATGATAGAAACATTCAGATTTCCACAGGTATAAATAAGGTTCAAGAGGGAAGCATTTTTCAGAGGAAAAGATGCTCAAGAAAAAGGGGACATGCTATAAAGCTGGGGGGGGAGGCTCAGGACGGATGTGAGGAAGTACTTCTTCATAGAAAGAGTGGTGGATGCCTGGAACAGCCTCCAAGCTGAGATGGTAGAGGCAAAAATGGTAACGGGCTTCAAGAATGCATGGGCTAGGCATAAGGGAATCTTAGAGGTAGGGAAAAGTGGGGGTAAAGTCAGAGATCAAATAGGATCTGAAGTGTTACAGTAGGTAGGGAAAATGGGAAGACTAGGTGAGTCAAGCGATCCTTATCAACCATCAATATGTGTGTTTCTATGAAGTACCCTCTTTGCAAAAATTCTGTGAAACAGCCAACATTGAGGGAAATTTGTCTACAGATAAAAAAAATTGCAACATCTCCGACACACACTCATTTACCTAGCATGTGATGCTGAGGCTTCCACACTCATAGCAGAGCCAGAAAGAGAGTACTGAAAGGGGTTGGAGCTCTATTAGCCCATGCTAGACAGTATAGCTGGGTCTTACTGTAGGATCATACCCAAGGAGAGGAATTTATTGAGTAAAAATACCCTTGCTACCCCATGCAGGTTAACCTGTCACACCCATCATATCATGGTGGGGTCTACTGACTCCTCTTTCAAGACTTTAACCATCAAATCAGAATTGTTCTCCTGGCTATTGGAACTTAGGGATTCCCCCACAAGAGGCAAATGTTGGATTATGTCAGGAGGCATCCCCACAAGAGGTAAATGTTGGATTATGTCAGGAGGCTCTGGAGAGGTACATCATTTCGTAAGTGTATGGAGCAATGCTTCACCTCTTTTAGCATGCTCAAGATAATACACAGGCATGTTAATAGTCTGATTTAGAGTAAGAGATTATCTTAGGTAGAAAATGAGGATTGGCATGCAAGGATACCCTGCATGACCTCTGAGCTGTTTCTTGGTTAAAAGGGTTACTGAGCCCACAAGAAAGGGGGCCATCCTAGATCTGATACTAATGAACCTGGAATATGTCCAGGACATCAAGGGGGAGAGCCTCTGTGGGGCAATGACCACTAAACGGTCTGGTTCAGAATGGATGTGGGTAAGGAGCCCACAAGTACTGTTTAGTCCGCTCGATTTGTGGAGCCCCCTCTCAGCAGTTACTGTGGGCTCTGTCCCCTGCCCCATCAACCCTGACCCCCACCTTTGCACCTTTCCTGCCCACTTCCTAGTGACCCTGACCATCTCCTTCACCCTGTCCCACCTCTGCTGAATCGACCCATCTCCAGAGAGATGACCTTCTCTAGGAGTTCATTCCACACCATCACTAGTCATTCCTTGAAGAAGTGTCCCCTAAGCTCCTTCTTGAACCTTCCCCCTGCTAGCTTATAGCAGTACCCACTCAGCTTCTGGATTCCTATGTCCTAGGTGCTTGATTTTGCACTTTTTGGCAATAAAACCCAGCTGCCATGGGCTTGACCATTCCTCGAGTTTCCAAAGGTCCCAATGCATTCTCTCCACCCCCTTTTGAGTGTCTACTTTATTGGTGTCATAAGCAAAAAAGACATACCTTCCCTTCCAGTTCTCCTGCAGTGTCACTTATGAAGACATTGAAAGGACCAGTCCCAGTTCTGAGCCCTGCAGCACCCTGCTGGTCACTTTCCCCTCATTAAAGTGAGTGCTATTAACCACCACCCTCTGTTGCCGTCGCCTATCCATTAACCAGTTCCTTACCAATTCACCACTTTGAATCCTGCCCCTAAGCTGCTTTGTTTCTTTATCAGCCTCCTGTGTGTCACAGTGTCGAAGGCCTTGCTAAAGTCCAGGTAGCGGAACTAGTCTAGACCAAAGCGACTTAGTCACCAAATTCTATCAGATATTCTTTCATTTTATTTGAAAGATATCACTATCAAAATACTACAGACCTACGTACGTTCAAACATAATCAGTGTTTCACAGTTCACAGCATTGCTTCATCAAGACAGAACTAGGTCTGCAATATGTAGAACATACAGTAAAGCTGGGTCTGCAATATGTAAAACACACAATAAAGATAAATATAAAAACTTAAAATATTGTAAATATTTTAAGTTAATTTTGGTTAAAAGTGTCAAACTGTAATTATTAAGACCATCAATCAATAACATATATTATTAGTTTTATACCTTATAATTCAGTGGTTGCACAAAATAAATCACGTTTATGTACAATACACCTTATATTCTAATCAACTTTTACAGAGGTAAAAATAGTATTGAATTAAAAATCCTTTCTTATAGTAATCTTAAAGTTTAAGGAAGTTTTTAGCAAATAGATTGCTACCTCAAAATTATGCGGTTTTCATTTTGCAGAGTCACATCATTCTTTTTATAGTTTCGCTAAGTGATAGGACAGAGGATAAAGCTAGCTAACTGCTTTACAAAATTCAGTATTCAGTTTTTGGTAAAACCCACTTGAGACCAAACCAGCAATGCCTTTGTTTCTAATAGCCCTTGTATTAAAAAATACAAACTATACATATGTGCTAACTTCCTGTACTTTATGCAGTCAGTTGACTGAGTAGGCCCACTGAGAGCAAAGGTCCCCTTTTCAGTTGCAGTCAGTTGTTTAATAAACTTTCCATTTCTCATAACGCGTTATCTAATTTTTCAATTTATTATCCACCAAGTAGATTTATTATCAACCAAGTAGATAACTTCTTGTCCATTTCACTTCTGACCAAAAAAAAAAAAAAATTTTGACTTGTACATTTTATGTTGTGAAAAAAAATATTTCTAGTTAGTGGCAGTTATAGAAAATTATACAATGGTAATTTTAAAAGTAGAAACCTGATTGGCTGACTGGGTCTTTCATGCGTGAGTATATCCCAGCATAACTCTTGGATAAAGACCCGGTCGGCCTCCTCACCAAAAGCCACATAGATATTACTTCTCACTCTCCAGATGGTAACCAAATTTCCACCATATTGCTTTCTCACTAAACGTAGAAGAGAACTACTGACAAGAAGTCTCACAAGTCAGGTGCTTACTATACTGTAAAAACCCCACTTTACATAACACCAAAACTTGTTTTTCTTTTAACCTTTTATCGTCTGTGACTTCTCCCACCTACATCTCTGTCCTGTGTTCCCCACGACATCAGCTGCCAGCTTGAATACACAAACTGTTGGTGTTTTTTTTCCCACTTCTCTCAGTCTTATAAGATGAACAGTCGTTGTTGACCATTTTCCATCCTATTACCAAGTAAGTGATCCCTGTTTTAAAAAAAAATAAAAAAAGACTTTTAACACCTCAGCCATCCATGTTGACTGCTGGCTGCTGGACACTTGCTCCCTCTGGCTTCTGTTTCAGTCAGCACTCACACTCACTTACTCCCAATTTCATTCTCCAGCCTCTACAGCTGGTAAAACTGGGCGGGGAAGGGGATCAGATCCCGACTGAGTTGCACAATCGCGTCCTGCCATCCTTTTTCCAAGTAAGCGATCCCTGTTTAAAAAAAATATAAAAAATTTTAACACCTCAGCTGTCTGTGTTTACTGCTCACTGCTGGACACTTGCTCCCTCTGGCCTCCATTTCAGTCAGCATTCACACTCGCTTGCTCCAGGATTTCATTCACCGGCAACTACAGCTGGAAAAACTGGGGGGGGGGGGGATCGGCTCCTGACTAAGTTGCACAATCGCATCCCCTGTCATGGCTAACTCCTCCAACACTTGGACTGTCACTACGCCACCCAATATGCAGTCCTATCCAGTACAATCTGTCACCATACTTAGGTATTCTAAGTAGCAACAGGGGACTATTTGACGTAATAAGGAAGGACATTCCAACAAAAATCAATAAAAAAAAGTAAAAAAAAATAAATACCAGCTGGTAATTAATGTTTTAAACTTAAGTTTCTACCCATTGTATAATCACAATATGCTATATACATAAATCATTAGCCAATCACATAAGCAGACTGGCACCTTAGCCCTGTTGTAAATCCTATGATAATCACTGGCAAAGGTGCCAGCTTGCCACATTCTCGTGCCACCCTGTAAAAAAAATCACTCTGACCCTCCCTCCAAAGTTGCAAAGCTGCCATCTTTCCTCTCGCTAACATTCACCGGTAGGCCTAGTATTTAAAAAAAACGAAAAAAAGAAAATGGATGCCTCCTTTGACCTTATCGACGAAAGTGAACTCGATGACATTTTCAAAAGCCTTCAAAATGAAAGCACAGCTTTAGACCGTACTGAAAATGTACCTCAAGAAACCACAGACATCCCGTACATCGCTCCTGTCCCACCGGCCAAAACCCTGATACTCCAGTCGTACATGCAGCCGAGCACATCACCTCGACCCTCCGCAGCTACCAGCTTGAACTCGGTGCCTCTCTACACATTGCACGCAGCAGCCAATCCTGTAGGAAACAAAAGACAGCGTCATGAGAAAATCACCACACAGGAAATGCTTGACTTAGAGAAGCAACGGCATGAAATAGCCACACAAAAACAAACCCGGTGGGCATTAAATGTTTTTTTGGATTGGGCATATCAGAAAAAAATAGAAATTAAGTTATCAACCATCAGTCCATCAGAATTAAACAGCATACTACATCAATACTATAGTACAGTACGCAATACTGATGGCAACGAGTACGTTCTTTCCAGCTACATAAGTCTTAGAGCTGGATTAAACAGACATTTAAATGATCCCCCCCCAAGTCATAGCATTAACATAATGAATGACACAGAGTTTAACACAGCCAACAACATCTTCAAGGCTGTTGTAAAGCGTTTCCGAAAAGACGGTAAAGACAAAGCAAATCATCACACTCCACTAACCATCAATCAACTTACAATGCTGAGAAATTCATCTGCACTGAGCCTACTCACTGCCACTGGGCTTGAAAAAAAGTCTGGATGGACATTTTGCTACACTTTGCCAGACGTGGTAATGAAGGAATTAGACAGCTCACAGTTGAATCTTTTGAAATAAAATCAACAGAAAATGGTGAAGAATACCTCACCAAAACATTCAATGAGCAAAGCAAAAACCACAAAGAAATAATAGATCCTACAAAACAATTCACCCGAGGTTGCATGTTTGCACAGCCCAACGATCCTTTATGTCCAGTCAGTAGTTTCAAAAAATATTTACCTAAACTACCACCAAACCCCCCAGCTTTATTTCTTCATCCGAAAAAATTAGATCAATCTATACTGGATACCATTCCGGTCTGGTACACGGCTGAACCCATGGGAGTCAATTTCTTAGGTAATATGTTACCAAAAATCTGCAAGGAAGCCAAACTAGAACAAATATTTATGAACCACTTCCTCCGTGCAACCGCAGTAACTCTCTTAAGTGACTCTGGCATGGAAGCCAGACAAATCATGGCCATAACAGGTCATAAAAATGAGACTTCGCTCCGAAGTTACTGGCAACCGAACCTTTCAGAATTTAAGAAATGGGGCCAAATAATAAGTGGTGACAAAAACCCCACAGCGTCTCCATTGCAACTAACAGAAAACATTTCTGAAACCTAGTGTGAACCTGAAAAAAAAATACATGTTCTGCAAGCAACCAAATCCAGCCTCGCCGACCATCACATACCTTCTAAAACGATAACATCCCAATCTTGCAAGACAGCACAGAATCAACCCGAGCACATAATTACAGCTCCTCCTTAAGAAAAATCCATGATGATCGCAACAGCCTCCAACGCTGCAAATATTTCCACACAGAAAGCAGCAAACTACGTCAGCGAGCCACACCCAGAACCCAACCCAAAACTACCTTCGATTGGACAGCTCGTTAACTATGGAACAGTTAACTTTTTTCCAAATTAAACATAAGTACAATATAATTAATTTTTTCAACAAAACAAGCAAACTGCATACCTTAACCCATTAATAAAAATCTATCAAAAATAAAAACCCTTTCTCTTATCCTCAACAGGTCTCACACTACAGCATCTACAGAATGTGCTGCAACCTACCTTCCAACTATTTAAAGAAACAGATCCAACCAAACTGGTCTGCAGAACAAAATCATAAAAAAGCTACACAATATATGAACTCTAAAAAACAGAACTGCTTCCTAATAAAGAAAAGAATCTACACTAAATCTCACCTTAAAACGTAACAGTATAAGCACTAACTACTTTTTGTTATAGAATGTTCTAGTGTTTAACAAGTTAAAAGGTTCTTCATCTGTCTTTACAATTTACTACTGTTTAACAACTTACGTCTTACCACTGAAAACCTCACTATGTGTTATTCATACTTACTTCACAAAACTTAAATAAAGAATAGCATTAATTACCATGCGCTATTTTCTTTCATGGAAGGATATTTCTTAATAAAATCATTTTTTTCCACAGGAAGAAATAAAATAAAACCATTTAAACTTATATCCATCACAAAATGTAATGGTATAATCGCAATAAGCCACTTGGGGGTGTGGGTTATCGGGGGATTTACCACGGCTTGTGTCAGTTTGCCCGTGAGGGCTGCGCCTCGTGGGCAAACCACGCAAGCCGTGGTAAATCCCCCGATAACCCACACCCCCTTGTGGCTTATTGCTTAAATAAACCACTCCAGGGTGTGGGTTATGCTAGGATTTACCCACTTCTGGTGTGGATTTGGTCATGAGGCCGCCCACATCAGGCATTGGTAACTCCCAGCATAACCCACACCCTGTTGTGGTTTATTGCTTAAATGTAAAACCCCAGTGATGAGCTCAGTACCTTTTTACCACTTGTATCATTTCATTCAGTATTCATTCTCTTTTTAGCTGATGTCGTGTTTAATATTTACTCTAGTGAAAAGGGAGGAAGACAGGCTATTTTAGTTCTACACTTTATCTTAAATTCCAAGAAATTTGTAAGCAGTTGTATTCACGTGCTCTCTTTTAAGAAGACTTGGCGGTTCTCATCTGCACGTACAGTGTTTATAGCTTGGTGTTCATCAAACACCATTGTGCTTTTCACTCTGCTCGTGTGCTGCAAGGGAGTGGACACTCCTTCACCAGCGTGGTCACAGCATGGACAGAGTAATGGAGCATGTCAGCGGTTGCCTGGCAGCTGTCAACATCAGAGCCATTATTGTAGCTCTGTATGTCCTAACAGTTCAGACTTCACCTGCCTGCGCTCCTGTCTCTCCAGCCATTCCCACTGTGGCATAGTGTTTCAAGGAAATATGATGGTTAATCATTAAATGTATTTATTTTAAAGGACAATGTCATTCTAAACCTTTTTTGTTCAGTGTTAATAAAATCCCCATATTGGAAAGCACCGTTGCCATGGCAACAGGTTCCGTATCCCAAATTAAAACTGGTTTCCTTTTGAAAACGAAATTAATTTAATGCTCATATCTTCTGATTCTTAATAAAAGAATAATGTTTGAATATCCATAGCTGCATATAAACCTAACAGAAACCAAAACTATAAAAATGTGTTAAATGTATTCAAACAACATGAAGTCTTGCTGTATTCTGACAAATGCAGTTAGCCCCAGCCTTTAAACTGCCCCAGAGAACAAAGGGTTAACTTTCTATGCAGAGCATAGAATGCTGAGCTTGAGCTCAGTTGATGTCTCTGTCTGGAGCCCTTTGATATCCAACCATCAGATTCCTTACTCCGCCTCACTGAACAGTCGCTCCGGAGATTTCTCCTGCAGCTCGGTTCAAAAGTCGGTTAAAGTGTCGTTTTTTTAACCGAAATTTATTTCCGCATAGTCGGTTCAGTCTCTGTCTGTAGTGCCGTGAGTACTAGATAGGTTTTGTGCTGATTTTCTGTGTGGAACTTGTAAAAGTGTAGATCGGTTTGGCTGAACCGATCATTTGTGATGAATACTTGTATCTTCCTTTAGTGTGTGGTTACCGGTCCTTATCGGTTCTAAAAAAAACATATTTTTGTACGTTTTTTTCCAATACCCGTGACACGGTTAGGAAGCGATAAGGGAGTCTTGCCTGGCGGTTGCCATAAAAAGGGTAAGTTTGTTAGGTTGGCCATGTCTGAGAAACCCAAGAAAGAAACTGGGCCCACTGGGTTTCAGCTCTGCAGTGAGTGTGGGGAGGTCTTTGCTAAGGTCGATCCCCACACCACCTGTGTTTATTGTCTGGGGTTTGAACACCTCGATACAGACTGCCAAATATGTAAACATTTTCCCAAATCTACCCTTGAAAAGAGATTAGGTAGACTGAGGGAAAAGGAGGCCGAGAAGTCCGCTGACCTGGATGGCCAGCACGGTTCGGTTCCGACCGAACCAGAAGGAGTGCCCTCTGACCAGGGCGATACTTCTTCGGGCAAAAGGAGAGCTGATCCCGAGGGTTCGGTTCCGACAAAAAGAAAATACAAAGAGAAATTGACCGGTTCGGATCCAGAAGTTCATGTTCCGACCGCTGAGGAAATAGCCAGAGCGATTCGGATTGTAGAATAGCTTCACCCAGTTCCAACCGATCCGGCACCTTTTGGCAGGGGTTCAGTTTGGTCGGTTCCCCCAGTTCACGATTATACCACTGAAGAATTTTATAACCGGAGTTTGAGGAGGAGGGGGAGTTTGAAGATGATGATGGTGATGGTGAAAGTCTGGATGTGCCTGTGGAACCGGACATCTCCCCAGACAGACCTTCGGGTGTATCCCCTCCTAGACTTTCTGAGTCCCCCTCCCACTATGTTTTACAGAAAGGTGGCTGAAACCCTCCAGCTTCCTATGGAGGAAGCAGTGGAGGATCAAGAGGAGCCTGATTATGTGGAAATGATGGACATCCCAGAGTCTAGGAGACTGTCTATTCCCCTTCACAAATCTTTTGGGAAGCAGACACAAAAAATCCTAAAGTCTCTCAATTCTATACCTCCTGTTGATAGAAGAATGGACAAGAGGTATACATTATCAGGCTCAAATACAGAGTTTTTATACCAGCAATGCAGCCATGTTGGGGTTGTGCAGGCTGCTGCCTGTGATAAGGCAAACATTCCCTTGGCTTCACACCCCCCCCAGACAAAGACTCCAGGAAGATTGATGCCGTGGCAAAAAAAAAGTTCATGGCATCTTCCTTGGGACTCAGGCAGGCAAATTATATGGCCTGTACAGCCAGGTACCAGAAGTCCAGGTGGGACAATGTACTGGCACTGGCTAAACAGGCCTCCCCCCAGCTAGTTAAGTAGCTGGAGGAGGTGGCTGCAGATGGGATTGAGGCATCAAAAGTACAGTTTCATGCTGCTGTGGACTCCAGTGATGTGTCATCAAGATTCATGGCTACATCTGTGGCTCTTCAGAGAATGGCTTGGCTCAGATGTACTAGCCTCTCGCAGGATGCCCAGGCTAAGGCCATGGATTTTCCTGTAGTGGGTAATTCTCTGTTTGGGGGAGCAGACAGAGAATTACATGAAGAAAATGGATGAGTACAGGACAACTTACAGGAGTGCTCAGACCAAGGAGAGGCAGGCAACTCCTCAAAGGCAGCAGTCTAGGGGCAGGGGCAGGCCTTTTCATAGGCCTTTTTACCAATCACAGGCCTCTTCTCCCTTTTCACAGATGGGTTCTTCAGAGGGAGAGGCAGAAGGGGGATGAGCAGGGCTGCATCCACTCCTCAGCCTAAGGCCCCTGCCAAGCAGACACCCTGATGGGCCTGCCCAGGTCGACTCTTCTATTCCAGTAGGGGCAGGCTGGCTTACTCCGTCCAGGACTGAATGTCTATTACCTCAGACAAGTGGGTCCTGGAAGTAGTAAACCAAGGACTGGTTCTCAGCTTCAAAAAATTTCTGGAGATGAGAGCCAGATCTTTTCCACCTGCAGGCTGTCAGAAACCCTTGCCGTAGCGGCAGAGGTTTCGTCTCTTCTGGCTTTAAGAGCCATAGAGAGAGAGTGCCTATCCTACACTGGGGCAAAGGTCTGTACTCCAGGTACTTCCTTACCCCAAAAAACACGGGGGAGTGGCGACCCATCCTAGACCTAAGATATCTCAGCAAACATCTTTTAAAACCAAGGTTTAAGATGGTAACTCTGGGAATAATTCTTCCCTCTCTAAGGCCAGGGGACTGGCTAGCCTCCCGGGACCTCAAAGATGCCTATTTTCACATTCCCATCAGGTGCTCCCACAGAAAGTACCTCAGGTTCGAGTTGCCCTCAGCCACTATCAGTTCAGAGCAATGCCCTTTGGTCTAACATCAGCCCCAAGGTTTTTCACAAAGTGCCTGGCAGTAGTAGTTGCCTTTCTAAGGAAGCAAAAGATTTCCATTTTTCCATATTTGGACGATTGGCTAATAGTGGGCCATTCTCCAGACCAAGTCAAGTCAGACCTGCAAGTGACCCAGCAAGTGCTCACATCTCTAGGATTTCTTCTCAACCTTCCCAAGTCAGTTCTCTAGCCAGTCCAGCTTCTTACCTTTATAAGGGCAGAGCTGGATACGGTCAAAGCAAGAGCCTTTCTTCCCCTGGAAAGGGCAAGAGCTCTTACAGAACTGGCTTCTTCCTTCAGCTTTCAGGTGTCTCAACCAACAAGGCATTTCCTCCAGCTCTTGGGCCACATGGCAGCTTCTGCAGCAGTGGTCCAAGGGGCAAGATTCCAGATGAGGGATATTCAGTTCCATTTGAGGGCCTTTTGGTCCCAGAAGAAGGACTCCCTTACCAAACTGATTCCAGTGACTCGGACCTTGATCCAAGCCCTTCAATGGTGGCAGGGTCAGGACAATTTAAGGCAAGGGGTCCCATTTGCCACTCAGTTTCATTCAGTGGTCCTTACCACGGATGCTTCCCTTCTGGGCTGGGGAGCCCATCTCGGGGCCCTCACTGCCCACAGAGACTGTGATCCCTTCAGGAATCCCTTCTTCATATCAATCTCCTAGAACTCAGTGCAGTTTTTCTGGCCCTGCAAGCTTTCTCTCAGTCAGTGCAGAATAAGGTGGTTCAAGTCAGAACAGACAACACCACCACCATGTGGTACATCAGCAAGCAGGGAGGCACTTGGTCTACGGCCTTGTGCACAGAACCCGTGAAGTTGTGGTCCCTGGCTTATTCCCTGCAAACCTCTCTGATAGCAGTTCACCTTCCAGGGAAGGACAGTGTGCTAGCAGATGCCCTGAGCAGGATCTCACAGGGCCATCACAAATGGTCCCTGGACCCTCTGGTATTGAAGGTGATTTTTTTCGAGGTGGGGCACTCCAGAGATAGATCTTTTTGCAGCCCCAGACAGTCACCAACTTCCTCTCTTTTGTTGCAGACCCCTAGTCTTGGGTTCAGTCCCCTTGGATGCTATGATTCTGAACTGGGAATGGAAATTTCTGTATGCCTTCCCTCCCTTCCCTCTTCTGTTCAAAGTTTTGGTCAAGATAAGGTCACAACCTTGCAAAGTGATTCTGATTGCTCCAGACTGGGCCAGACAGCCTTGGTACCCCCTGTTGCTGTCCCTAGCTGTCTATCTTCTCCTGTCTCTTCCCAGAAATTACAACCTGTTAACTTCCTCTCAGGGGAGGATTTGGTACCCCAATCTTCAGTCTCTCAATCTCAAGGCATGGCTCTTGAAGAGTTAGAGTTTGCAGATTTGCATCTTTCTCAGGAGGTTCTGGATATTCTTAAAGCTTCTCGAAGACCTTCCACCAGAAAGACTTATAACTCCAAATGGAAGAGATTCAGCATTTGGTGTTCCAAGAAGCTATTTCCCCAGATACTGCTGCATTGCCTACAGTTCTGGATTATATGGTCCATCTTAATGGCCTAGGCCTCAGACCAGCTACTCTCAAGGTTCACTTGTCAGCTGTTTCTGCTTTTCTGTCAGTGGGGAAGTCTTCCTCACTATTTTCTCATCCTGTGTTCTGTAAATTTTTTAAAGGATTGCTTCATATCAATCCTCCCTTTAGAGACCCTGCCCCTGCCTGGGATTTAAATGTTTGCATTGCTCAATTTATGCAACCTCCCTTTGAGCCTATGTCCTCAGCAGAGGTTAAGTACTTGACTTGGAAAACTGTGTTTTTAGTGGCCATTACCTCTGCCAGACATATCAGTGAATTGCAAGCCCTGTCAGTGGAACCTGAGTTTATCTCCTTTCACAGGGATAAAGTGGTCCTTAGAACCAATACAAGGTTCTTGCCCAAAGTGGTTTCAGATTTTCATTTGAATCAGTCTATGTCTCTCCCTGTTTTCTTCACTGATCATTCTTCCTCAGGGGAGAGGAGGCTACACAGTTTAGATGTTAAAAGAGCCCTTAGCTACTACATAGAGCATACCAAAGGTCACAGGTTTGATTCCCTCCAGTTGTTCCTCACTTATGGGGAAGTGGGACAGGGCAAACCTGCCACCATGAGAACTGTTGCCAGGTGGATTGTGTCTTGTATACAATTCTGCTATGAGAAACTGGGAAAGATTCCACCCTCAGGCCTGAGGACTCACTCTACAAGAGGTACAGCTGCTTCCCTGGTTGCTGCCAGGGACATCCCTCTCTTAGAAATTTGTCAAGCAGCCATCTGGAAAACAGTCCATACCTTTACCAAGCATTACTCCCTGGATATCCGGGCTAGGAGTGATGCTCGGTTTGGCACAGCAGTACTTCAGAGCCTATTCCCAAAGTAGGTTCTGTCCCTCCTCCATGGAGGTACTGCTTGGTAGTTTCATATGAAAGAATACAGCAAGACTCCATGTTGTTTGAAGAAAAATTACTCACCATAGTAATTATGTTTCTTTTATTGGAGTCTTGCTGTATTCTGACCTCCCTCCCTGCCTACCCTCTCAGAACCTGTTTTTGGGAAGTGGGTGGGCAGGCGCAATGTTGCACCTCAGGGGTGCTCCTTTTACACCCTCTTCTTTTCTTTGGGTGTTGTTTTATTATTATTCTTATTTGGATTGGTTTTTGGGTTTCCTGACTTGAGTCTTAATTTGGGAGTCCAAAACTTTTGTTGCCAGTTGGCTAGTAAAATTTTTACAATTTCCGCATAAGATAATGAGTTTTTGCTCGTAAGAATCTGTCGGTTGGATTTCAAAGAGCTCCAGACAGAGACATTAACCAAGCTCGAGCTCAGCATTCTATGCTCTGCATAGAAAGTTAACCCTTTGTTCTCTGAGGCAGTTTAAAGGTTGGGGCTAACTGCATTTGTCAGAATACAGCAAGACTCCAATAGAAGAAACATCATTAATAAGGTGAGTAATTTTTTCTTCTTACTGGTATATTCTCCAAAACAAAAAAATCAAAACTTTTTTTTAAGATATTACCTTATTAAATATTCTAAAATGGCAATAAGCATAATGCAGGGTGGCCGACTGGCATCCAGACTAAACAGATGGCTTCCAATTGGAACTTAGAGCTAAATTACAGTATGTTCTAAATAAAGGGCAAATCTGAGCACATAAATAATTTGTTTTAAATGAACAGGTTCATATTCTTTCTGTTTCATAACATTTAAATTTATTTTGTAAAATAAGAATGTTCTTCCTCTATCTCTAATTATCCTATTACATGTGAGTGATAAGCCATGATAGAATGTGCATTATTAGAGCTTTAATGCATGGCCAGGTGACTTCTCTCGGCCAATGACATTTCTAGATTTTTCTTGCCATTTTATAAGCCCAGATACAGGAATTCATACAACTTACAATGTTATGAGAGCAAAACCCACACAGACTAATTGGCCTTTACTGAAAAGCTAGTCCCAACTTGTAACTCGTTAGCGAACTAAAAAACTAGTAGACCCACAAGTCCAGGGGCAATATTCACAAAACTTTGCCCAGGGCAAACTGGGTTTTGCCCTGAGTTGGTATCCACAAAATCCAGTTTGCCCAGGCAAACTATGTTACCTAAACCCAAAGGTGGGAGGACATGGCGCAAATGAAGGAGGGGACCTGCATATCCCCGCAGTACCATTCACAAAGATTTTGCTCCATGCAATGGCTGTTTGCTAAGGCCCTTGCATGGAGAAATTACCGCCGACAAAAACGTGGTAATCCACATAACCCTAGTGATTGGCAGAGGTACTGTGACACCCTCCTTCCTGGTCCCCGATCTCCCACTCAATAATGTAAACACATTTTTCCATAGTGTAGGGTCCCTCCCCGGTCCCTGATCTCCCACTCGATAATGTAAACACATTTTTCAATAGTGTAGGGTCCCTCTCCAATCCCCGATCTCCCCTGAAATGTTCAAAGAATTGTTCCATAGTGTAGTGTCCCTGATTTTCCACCCAAAATGTTCACATAATGTTCAGATTGTGCAGTGTCCCTCCTCAGTCCCTGATCACCCACCCAGTAATAAAAACACATTTTTCCATAGTGTAGGGTCCCTCCACAGTCCCCAATCTCCCACCTGACAATAAAGTCACATTTTGCCATAGTGTAGGGTCCCTCCCCGGTCCCCGATCTCTCACCCAATAAAAAAAAAAAATGTCCATAGTGTTGGGTCCCTCCCTGGTCTCCGATCCCCCACCCGATAATGAAGAATCAGGTTTCCATAGTGTAGTGGTCCCTCTTCGGTCATCGGTCGCTGTCCCCAAATGAGCAAAACCTATTCTCTGGTAGTCTAGAGTCCCTTCCACCCACCCTATTCAGTGTGACCCACCACCCTGCTCTCCCCCCATCCCAGTCTTTGGTCATCAACCAGCACAGCCCTCCTCTCACCACCATGGCTTGCTGCCAACGGAGCCCTCTTGGAATGTGTACTGTATACAGTACAGCTCCTTGACTGTGATTGACCAATCACAGTCAAGGTGCCACAGTGTATACAGTACAGCCCCTTGACTGTGATTGACCAATCACAGTCAAGGAGCCGTGCTATATACAGTGTATACAGTATGCGCTCCAAGTGGGCTCAGTCGGTGGCCAGCCATGGTGGTGAGTGGAGGGCTGTGCTGGTCGACAACCAGATTGGGATGGGGGGAGCGGAGTGGTGGGTCATACTGGATGGGGTGGGGGAAGGCACCCTAGACTACCAGGGAATAGGTTTTGCTCATTGGGAGATGGTGATCAGTGATCGGGGACCGGGGAAGGACACTGCCCTATGGAAAATGTGTGTTTATTATTGGGTGGGAGATCAGGGACCGGGGAGGGACCCTACACTATGGAAACATGTGTTTTTTATTATCAGGTGGGAGATCGGGGACCAGGGAAGGACCCTACACTATGAAAAAATGTGTTTTTATTACTGGGTGGGAGATCAGGGATTGGGGAGTGACACTACACTAAGGAAAAATTCTTTGAGCATTTCGGGTGGGAGATCTTGCAGGGATAGGGACCACTGCACTACGGTAAGGGTTTTTTTCATATGAGGTCTGCAGTCAGGGTGGGGGAAGGACCCTGGACTACTGGGGTACATTAATGTCATTGGGGATGGCGATCAGAGGATGGGTGGGGCCCTACACTTGGGGACTGCGGCTGCGTGGAGCATGCACTGGTGGGGGGGCAGTGCAGCGCCACGCTAATGCCATGCACATGAGCCCATAATGGACATGCTAATGGACACTAGTGCCTTGCATGCCCAATGGGCTCATTTGCATGGCTACCTTTGTGAATAGCACTTTAGCGTGTGAGTGCTATTGGCTGCAGGTTCATTTTCTTGACTGGCTGTGCGGGCAGCGCTACTGGGTAACCCACTGCTAGTCCTGGGTTAGTGTTGCCTTTGCTGGCCCCTATTCACAGTCGGATAGTGCACCATGCTGTCTGACTGAATAGCACGATTGCCCTTCAGTGCAACCGCGAGGTGCCGTGCAAACTTTTGCGTGTCACTTTCCGTTGTTTAGTGAATCGTGTCCCAGATATCGGGAAGAAAATTAAAAATGGATGCCTATAGTTTGTTAGTAGAAAATACAAATTGTAGTGAGAAAATAATAACTAAAAGGTACTGGCATATCTATAAAATAGGTTGCCCAATTTTTTATCCAAAATGCTTCCTTAATAAGGAGTGTTTTTTGTTTGTTCTTTTTTGTTGGTCAGACAGGATAATGGACATGAAGTGATCTACTTGGTGAGTAATAAATGGAAAAACGGGACAAAGCTTTATAAAAAGCGGAAAGTTTATCAAACAATTGACTGCCTAAAGTAAAATAAGTTAGCACATACATACTTTGTATTTTTTTTAATACAAGGGCTATTAGAAACAAAGACATTGCTGGACATTGCTGGATTGGCCTCTAGTGGGGTTATACTGAAAACGAAATACTGAATTTTGTATAGCAGCTAGCTGTCTATTTCATCTGCTGTCTCACTTAGTGGGAATATAAGAATTATGTGACTCTACAAAATAAAATGAGCACAATTTTGAGGTAACAATAATATTTGCTGAAAACTTTATTAAACTCAGTGACTACTGTAAGAAAGGATTTTTAAATTTGATTTTTAATTCCCACCCAGCCAAGGACTCACCTTCCACTTCTTGGGTGGGTGGGCACCTTGGTGAGTGGTGTGAAGCCTGCGGGGCATGCTGCCATCATCCTACCTACCCAAGCTGTTTTACCACAGCTGTTCTCCCTGGACTGGCATGTATGTACTGCGTGAAGATGCAGCATGCCTCAGTGACCTCCACCCAAATAACCAGGAAGGTGACCGCTGCGACACCACTCAGCCTCTTCTAAGTGGTGATCAAGCAGTAGTATGCACTGTTCCCACTCTGTAGGAGGAAACCCTTCATAGGATGCTCAATCCTTTTTCCCCTGACCAGCCTCTGGTGACCCCAGTTCGTTCCTGAACCTAGTTCACCACTGTGGCCAGCTGCAAGGCACCCTGCCTCAGCTTGCCATGCCACGTGGCTGGCCATCATGGATGTATTTAAATTCCAGATAGACCACGTCCACTGCCCTCCCCTGATCTAGTTCCTTCGTCACCCAGCTGAAGAAATCAATCAGATTCATCTGGCGTGACATAACCACCCATCCGTGAATCCATGCTGCCTGTGGTCTTATAGCCCATAGGATTTAAGATACTGCACAAACCTTTCCTTTATAGGGTTTCAATTAATATCCTGACTACTGACGTGAGATTAACCGGCGTTTAGATGATAGCCTCCTCCTGCTGCTGCTCTTATACAGAGGGACCATGACTGCTCTCCTCCAGTCCTTTAGTACCACGTCTGTTTCCAGTGAGCTGTTGAATGAGGCATCAATGGGGCAGCTAGCACCTCCCTGAGTTACTTTAGTACCACTGGGTGTATCCCATCTGCTTCCATAGCCTTGTCCACTTTCAGAGCTATAAGTCTCTTCAAATCTCTTTCCTCTAAAAATAGACTTGTGTCCACCTCCCACCCTTTGGTCGTGCTGCTACCTGGTGGTCTTTTCCCCCTACCTCCACTGTGAAGACTGAGCAGAAGTACCTGTTCAGGATGTCTGCTTTTTGTTGATCCTTTTCTAAGCAGTCTCCCCCCTGCTACCTTCCTTATATTCTCTATCTCTCTCTCCTTGTTTTCCTCTTCTTACTTATGTACCTGAAGATAATCTCACCCCTTTATCTACCCCTTTGGCTATCCTTTCCTCTGTCTGCACCTTTTCTTCTCTCGCTGCTGTCCCTGCTTCCCTCTGTTTTACTTGGTATACACTCCTGTCTTCCTTCTTCTGCATTTCCTTAGACCTTCTGAATGCCAGCTTTTTTCCCCTCACCAGCTTGTCCAATTCCCTAAAGAACCATAATGGTCTCTTTTTTTCTTCTACTTCTTCTCATTTCCTTCACACAGAGGTTTATTGCCTTAATTATGTCCTCCATTACTTTTCCCCACTGTGCCTCTGCCCCTCCCTTACAATCCCCCCACGAGGTAGTTTCAGAGGCAGTCTCCCATTTCTTTAAAATCCACCCTCCTAATGTCCGGGACCCTTATCCTCATGGGGTTTGCCTCTGTTCCCATCATAATGTAAAACCACACCGTACCTAGAGGACTGCCCACTATGACGTCTGCAATGCCCTTCCTTGTTTGTAAGCATCAGGTCCCAGCACGTACCGGGTCATAATGTTGTACACTTAATAGCGTGCGGCATTATGGTAAAACCGGACCTGTGTGCTGTCGTGTTGGCCCCGGAGTTAGAATCTTTAGCGTGGGGGGTTCTGAGGCAGGCCCTCGTAACGGGTGGTGGTGGTGGAGACCCCAAAGAACAAAAGTTTACATGAAATCGCGCAACACGATTAAGATGCATGGCATTCTGCCGTGTGACATTTTGACCCCATGCCGGTCCAGCACTGCCCTTGTCCCTAGTGGGTTACTTGACTAGCTGAGAAAAGCCTCTTGTTGGGAGTTAAGGATGGCCTTGCTTCTTACTAAAGCTGCAGTTGGAAGGCTCCAATCCACATCTGGAAGATTGAAGTCCCCAACTAGCAGCACCTCCAACTTACTTGCCATTCTTATGATGACTTTCTTAAGTGCCTTATCCAACTCCTGTCTATGTGCTGGAGGTCTGTATACCTCCCCTGTATGGACAGCAGGCCCAGCACCTGTCTCCAGGATGACCTACAGCACCTCCAGTCATTCTTTTTCTTCCCTGCGCCCCTGTACCTCTGTGACCTTAATTCCGTCCCTCACATATAGTACAACTCCTTCTTCCCTCCTTCCTTCCCTGTCTCTCTTGAATGGAGAGTAGCCCGCTATGGATGTGTCCCAGTTGTGGCTGTCACTGCACCACAGTTCCATTATGGCCACCAAATCCAGGCTAGTCTCCACCATGATGGCCTCCAAGTCCGGAATTTTACTTTCCAGACTCCTTGCATTGGCGCATATGGTTCTCCATACCTCACTCCCTCCTCCATACCTCACTCCCTCCCTGCCTGCTTCCCTGCTTCCCCCTCTCCTGCCTGTGCTGTTCTCTGAAGCTCCCCCTGACCCTCCTCTTCCCTTGTTACCTTCTCCTTTACCTGTCTCCTTTAGTCCTTTCTTTTTCTTTTCCTGATTTATAACACCTTGTCCTCTGCCTTGTCCCCACCCCTTTCTTCTTGTGCCCCTTCCCTAGAGGAACCTGCTTCCCTCAGGCTCTCCCTCCCTGATTCTTCATAATCTTGGGGGGGGGGGGTCAGTTGTCGCCTCCCTTGGTTTTACAGCCTCACCTACTAGTTAGTTTAAATGCTCATCCAAGTAGCATTTAAACCTCCCACTAAGGACTATGGTCCCCCTCCTGGAAAGATGCAGGCCGTCCCTCTCATACAGGCCCATATCCTCCCAGGTTGGCCTATAGTCCCAATGTAGTCAAAGCTGCCCTCCATGCACCATGCCTTCAACCGGTCATTAAAAGCCCTAGTACTGAGTGTCCTATCCTCTCCCTGGCTGTATACACATAATACTTCAGCAAAAGCCACCATGCAGGCCATCTGCTTGAGGCCCCTCTCCAGCTCTCGGAAATTTCCCTGCACTATCCCACCTTCTCCCTTGCCAGGTCCTTTGTCCCCAGGTGGACAATTACATTTCTCTCCCATCTCCTGCTGCTCTAGTGATTCTCTGCATCCACTCTCCATCCCTCCCAGCCAAAGCATCTCTCAGGCACTTCACCTCCATCTCCCTTTCTCCCCCACTCCCAAGTCACTTTCCCTAACAATAGAGTTCCCCTCCAGCAGCTATTTCCTCATCTGCTGGGGGCCTCTCCCTCTCTTCCTGGGGCCTTCTCTTCCGAGGACCCCCACTTCCTCCCTTCCCACTGCTACTGGTGCATCCTCCTGGCTGTCCCATTCTACCAGTATGGTGAAGGACTTGTTCAGTAGTACAGCGTAGCCTTCCCTCCTCCCCCCCCTTCCCGGAGCCCAACAAAGTCCAGCTGCTCTGCCTTTGCATCCTCTGGGGGTGCGGTGGCAGGCTTGGTGGCCGCCGTGAGGAACAGAAGGTTCTCTGCACCCTTGCCAGTTTGGTGCAACCTCGTCCCTCAAACCAGAGAGGTGAGTACAAATAGGGTAGCATCTCAGTCTCCAGAAGGACTGCGGCTCCACACCAGTTGTGTTGCACTACTTCCATGTCCTTTCCTTCCTTTATCTTTGTGCCTTTTGAAACTTTGCTGGACCTTATAACCTCTTATCTTCTCCGGGAGTGTCTCAGTCATCAGATCCCACCATAGGAACTTCGCCGTCAGTGAAGCAGGATCCACACGGAAGATTTTCAGCAGTATAACTGAGGCCGCTAATGCCTTTATAGGATTGGTGACATCGTCACATGGCATCGGCGTGGGTGCCCCGCTCCCTCCACAGTTCTTTCCCACCATCCATTTGCTCGCACAGGTCTCTGCGGAAGCTCCATCACAGTTTTGCACCTTTTTCAGCCTATGGCTTTTTCTTTTTATTTGTCTGAGAATCTCTTTTTTAAAAGAGATTCCTGTCTTTTGTTTATGTTGAGAGTTTAATTCTTCAACTTCTCTCTTTCGTCACTGCCAGTGCAGAAAGAAGATTGCTTCCACAGACGAACACTCTGTCTGTGTCTGCTGTCTTGGGCCTGGCCACGAAGTCTCTGACTGTGAACTCTGCAGAAATTTAATCAAACAACCCTCAGGCAACGCAAAAAGGCTCTTAAAAATTTTCTAATGGAGCAACAGGTAGCCAGTTCTGGTTAGGGGTCCTCCAGGGTCCCAGCCTCTCAGTCGCCAGCAAGGTTGTCAAGCGCCCAGGCCTCTAAGGCCCGAGACAAGTCTTTGGGAGGGGAGGTCACAAAAAGAACCGAGAGATCAAGACTGCTCCACCCCCGGCAGCAGTCTCGTTCCCTGACGGCCTCCTCTCCATCTGGGGTTTGTTCGTCAGCTGCAGCTGCACCAACGCGTAGGTCCACTGTCCAGGTCTTTGTGCCCACCAGACCCATACCGACAGTGCCTCTGCCCGATACCAGGGTGGCCAGCTGGCGACCACCAGGTCGTCAGCCCCTCCTTCATCGATGACAGCTCTTCTAATGAGGCCAGATCCTAGTCCAGGCACTTGGGTTATAGCTACTTCGGCTTCTCAGGGCCTCTCCGATGGGTCATTGCTACCTGTGCTATTGTCCTCCCTCTGTCAACGCAGTCTTCGGTCATCGACCTTAACGAGATCTTGACTAAATTCACTTTGGTGATTATTTGCGCCGTCGATGGCAGCTTCATCGTTGACTCCTCCTAGACATCTGCAGGTGACCCCCCATGGGCCGTCATCAGTCCCTCATACGTCCGACCTGGACCTCGGAGAGGTCGATGTTGACGAGGAGTACCATCCTGATCTCATTCTTCCTCATGAGGAGAAGGAGGAAGACCACCTTTCTTCTGGCAGGTCCACTGCATCTTCTGTTAGCGAGCACTCCATCAAGCACACCCCTAGGTCACCTCCAGAGGACTCCACCTTCTTCAATATTATGAAGCAGCTATCCTCAACTATGGGGTTCCACACTGAGGAAGAGGATGTCACCAGGAAGGATTTAGTGGACTTCCTGGAGATCCCAGAGTCTCTTCCCAAGATCATTCCTTCTATTTTGCTTGCTCTGAGGAATGCCACTACAGCAGCCTGGCACAGGCCTGGCATGGTGCGAGCCATGCCCCGTAAGACAAATAAACTTTGTCATGTCCCCAGGGTTTTCCTCATTATGCTGCCCAGTCTGAAACTGATTCAGTGGATCTTACTTCGAGTGGGAGCTCATGCAGCAGGCTATTACCATTAGAACTATGCCACCGGGCACTAGGACCCATCGGAAACCTTCTAGCTAACAGTCTCCAGCGGGGACTGCCCCCGACACCGGCCAGTGGAATATCATGGGGCATTCCCCAGCCCCACCTCAGTTCTTTTCCTGCCGCAGACCCATCTACTTCAGCTCTTCAGTTGCCTTTTAGAACTTTCATCAGTAGTTTCTAGCAAAATTATTGCAAATTCCACTTTTTGCCTGTTCTTGTTGCAGCTGTATGTCATCTTCACCATCTTCAGTTTCCTCCATGGAGATGTAGAGGACAAAGTATGCCTGTGGCTGACAGATACCGACGAAGGACAAGCACGAGGCCTGTTTCTTCTGCCTAGGGCCTGACCACGACAGCAAGGCCTGCTCTATTTGCAGCGGCTTTACTAGCTGGACTAGGATTCACCACCTTAATGCACTTAAAGCCCATATTTTGGAACAGCAGGTGGCCGTAATGCAGAGCTCACCAGTGGAAAATCTTCCTCTTCTTCTCGGTCCTCTAAACACAAGGACAAAAAAAAGACTTGGACAAACGTAAGTCCCGAGAAAAGAACTGGGGCCGGTCCAAGGGGCGTTTACACTCCCAGCCCCTGCACAAGAAGAAGACCACCTCGGGTTCCAACTTGGAGGGGCTCTGACTGCTCCTCCCACCATTTGCAACACTCCACAGAGCGGCAGTACTCCTCCACCCCTGCCAAACTACCGAAGTTGGAGAGTGGCAAGCAGGGCTCAAGTTCTACACCGGCCTTGTCTACCCTGAAGGGGAAGGCAACACCCTTGCAGTCACCCTCTGCCTCAGGGGTCGGGACCTCATCCTCTTCCTCTGCGGGGACCTCAGTCTCATCGTGCAAGTCCCAGTGTTGGTCTCTCCCAGGGCTTCGGTTAAGACCTCTGAGCACAGAGAACGGGAGTCAGTTTCTAAGCTGACCTCAGCTCACCGTTCCTCAGCCACTCAAGCTTCAGTGGCTAAACCGATGACGATCTCCAAGCCAGATAGCTGCAGACCGTCGATGGTACCGGACAAAGGGCATATGTCGGGCAAAGCCCCCTCGGACCCCAAATGTTCACCAGTCCATAGGGCCTCTGTGCTTGACTACCAAGGGGATTGGTCCAGTCGCTCTCCCAGGGACCTCTCCTCCTCGCCTATTGCTCCACCTATGGCAGAAAAACTTCACCACCTGGCAGGGCCAGCTGCTCCGCAGTTCTCGAAAGAAGAGCTGATGGAACTCTTCCAATTCTGGTGGGGCCAGGTGAAAAAGGACACCATTCCACTGTTGCCGGATCCAACTCCGACTCCGGAGGAAGATAAGGACCAAGGTCAGGGAGAAAACCCCTTCCTTTCCTGTGCCTACACCGTCCTCACCTAAGCCTAAACCAAAGTCCCGCTCATGCAGTCCTTCTGACTCCCGTGGTTGGGCTTTACAGAAAGAACGGTGACACCGATGTCACTGCCATTCGCCCAACACTATCCACCATCGCTTTCCTAGCAGAAGGCGGTCAGTCAGATGGCTGTCATCGGTGCTCTACCAGCCATCGCCGGTTCCACAGCGATCATCATCGGTCCTATAGCTGTCGCCGATCTACTAGTGGGCGGCATTCTTGTGAAAGGAGCAGATCTTCTTCATGCTCTAGATCAGCTTCCCCCTCTTCTGGAGGCCACGGTTCGGACTCCAGCACATCTGTATCCGACCGTTCTCCCTCAAGAGAAAGTCCTGTGTCCCCAAATGAAAAGGACACCCCTAGAACCCCCTCCTGATGATCCTACCTTTATGGATGTCATGAGGCACATCCAGTCCTCCAACGGATGGGAGACAGATGATCTGGATGTGGAGCGACGGAGGTTGGCCAAGTACCTGAGGCAGAAGGAGCCAAAGCCCTTGGTTGTTCCTCCTCTAGTGGATACATTCCAGGATCTCACTCAGACCACTTGGAAGCATCCCTCCACCACTCCGGTAGTTTTTCAAAAATTGGACAGGCTGTACTGAGTGCCGAGGGAGGAGCCTTTCTTGGCAGAACACCCTCAGGCAGACTCCATGGTGATTATGGCTGCTCATGACAAATCAAAGAAGCTGGAGCACCTCAGTTCGCAGCCTCCTGATGTAGAGTCCAGATTTTTAGATCAAGTGGTCAAAAAAGTGTATTCTGCCTCCACCTGCTCTATCCGAGCTCTGAACTTCCTCATGCATATGGTCCAGTACCAGAATGTGATGTGGGAGAAGGGCTTAGAAGTGTCTCAGGCCTTGCCAGACTCGGCACAAAAGACCGAGCTTCTGAATATCCTAAAGTCAGGTTCAGATGAGGCACTCATGTCCTGAGGGCCTCATACGATACTGCAGACATGGCCTCTAAGGCAGCGACATCCGGCATTTGTGTTAGGCGCCACGACTGGCTCAGAGTCTCAAGATCCTTCCAGGATCTGCAGTCTGGGATCCTGGACCTTCCCTTCCAGGGTTCCATCCTTTTTGGGGAGGAGAGGGAAAAACTGATTTCTCACCTCCAAGATTCCGGGAAGTCTGTCTGGTCCATTTGAAAGATGTATAAGAGGGACCAGAAACTGTTCCGCAAACGGTCTTTTCGTAAGCCCTGAGGGCAAAATACCCATGGCTAGTTTCAGCAGAGAGGTGGTTTCAAGAGAAAGGCACCAACCCAAACTCCTGGGAGCTCCACCTCTAGAGGCCCCAAGTCCTCCCAGCCCTCTCTACCTGTTCCCAGACCTGCCAATGACTCAATACCTGCCTCCCCTCCTCTAATGGAGGTGATGGGTGGGGCAGTAGGGGGTTGCTTCTCCCTCTACCTAGAGGCATGGAGCAGCATCTCTACAGACCTCTGGGTGCTAGACCTTATAAGGAGAAGACATACTCTCAAGTTCCTTCAGATCCCTCTGCAAAAGCCACATGGGTCCTTCTATTATCCTCCTTCACACATTCCACTGATAGAAGGAGAAATCCTGGCTCTTTTGCAGAAATGGGCAATAGAGCCAGTCCCCCTGGATCAGCAGGGGCATGGCTACTATTTTTATTTTTTCCTGGTACTGAAAAAGACTAGAGACCTTCAGCCCATTCTGGACCTCAGCTCCCTAAATCTCTTTATAGAGTACAAACGGTTTAGAATGGTCACTCTGCCAGGCCTCATTCCCCTCTTGCACCAAGGGGACTGGCTGTGCTCCATAGATATGCAGGACGCCTACCTGCACATAAGGGTCTTTCCTCCCCATTGGTAGTTCCTGAGGTTCCACTTCCAGGGGAGACATTATCAGTTTTGTGCCTTAGCGTTTGGCTTCTCCTCCGCTTCTTGAGTCTTCACCAAGTGCCTAGCGGTGGTGGCTGTGGCTCTCAGGCGCCAGGACCATTACGTCTTCTCTTACCTAGACGACTGGCTCCTGGCAGCTCCCTCCAGGGCTCAGCTACTTCGCACTCTCGGAGACATCTTTACTCTCTTCTGAGAGCTGGGGATCACCCTGAATCTTCCAAGGTTATCCTCATGGCCCAGCCAGTGACTCTTGTTTATCGGAGTGGCCCTCAACACAGTTCAGGGCATGGCCTTCCTCCCATAGGACAGGGGGAATCATCTAAGGGGCTGGCTGCACAGGTCCCAGTCAAGACCTTCCTCAGACTTCTGGGGCATGTGGCGGCGGCCATCCCCTCAGTTCACTTGGCCCGCCTCCACATGAGAGTCCCACAGTGGATGCTCAGGGTGCAGTGGGACCAAAGATCAGATGACCTGGACCAGCTGGTCAGGGTCTCCGACCCAGTAAGAAGGATTCTTTCCTGGTGGTTAGACCACTCCAACCTGGTACGGGGGCTCCCCTTTCGGCAGGAGCCCCCCGAGACAGATTCTAACCACAGATGCATCCGGTTTCAGTTGAGCTGTTCATCTGGGAAACAGACCCAGGGGACATGGTCTCCAGATGAGCAACTGCTCCACATCAATATCCTAGAGATGTGGGCGGTCCTGAATGCCTTACAGGTGTTTCAGACAGACCTTTCGCCAGACCCTCTCCTATTCCAGACACACAACACATCAGTAGTGTTTTACATCAACAAGCAAGGGGGCACACATTCTTACCCCCATGCCAGGAAGCGATGAGAGTCTGGTATTGGGCACTGGAACATTGCCTTGACCACACTGCTGTTCATGTTCCAGGTGTCCAAAATGTCTTGGCCGACAGCCTAAGCCGGTCTTAGTCCAAGGCTCATGAGTGGGAGCTCCTCCAGTTGGTAACAGATCACCTGTTCGACAGGTGGGGCCAACAAGAGTTGGACCTCTTTGCGTCTCCACTCAATGCCAAACTACCCAGTTTCTACTCGCTAGAGCCCACGCCTGGTGTTTTCTAGCCAGATGCTTTGTCCCTCTGTTGGACAGGGAGGCTTCTGTATGCCTTCCCTCCCTTTCCCAGTCTTCAGAGGGTTCTCCTGAAGCTACAGGCCGAAGGAGCAGAGATGATCCTCATCACTCCATTTTGGCCTGGGCAGATTTGGTTCCCACTACTTCAACAGCTGGCAGTGGAGCCTCCAGTACAACTGCCGATGCAGTTGCTGTCGCAGGATCAGGGAACACTGGTCCATCCAGACCTCAGAGCCCTGCTTCTTTATACCTGGCTCCTGCAGACTTAGTCAAATCCAGGTTTGGGGGTCTCCCAGGAGGTGGCGGACATTTTCGTAGCGGCGAGAAAGCCCTTGACTAGATCCACTTATGCCATGAAGTGGAAAAGATTTTGTCTGTGGGTTTCACCCCATCACTTGAATCCACTCACCTGTTCAGTGAACTCGATTTTAGAGTATCTCCTCTCCTTATTACTAGAAATTCACTATAAATATCACCAACAGCTTAATCTGGTTCAGTTTCAGTTGGTTACCATCTGTATCCCCCTTCCCCCGGTCACCTCTAAAAAAGGGACTTCTAGTCTCAGTGGGCCTATTGGGTCAACAAAATTCAATAAATAAATTATTAAATCAAGGCTTGAGCTACTCCTCCATAAAGGTACATCTGTCAGCAATCTCTGCTTACCATGTGCCTATGGAGGGAAAAACCCTTGCCCAACTGGACGTGTCACGAACATTTTTACGGGGCATACTGCATATTAAGCCTCCCATCAGAGATCCAGTGCCACCCTGGGATCTTCTTTTTATGCTAGAAAATCTGACTGTTCCTCCCCTTTGAGCCTGCCGTAGAATGTGAGCTTTGCTTCCTTTCCTGGAAAGCGTTATTTTTAGTTGCTGTTACTTCTGCCTGGAGAGTTTCCAAGCTTCAAGCCCTGATGTGTAAGGAACCTTACTTAATTTTTCACAGGGACAGGGTGTCCTTGCAAACCAGTCCTACGTTTTTGCCCAAGGTGGTGTCCAAACTTAAGTTGAATCAGGATATCAACCTTCCAGTATACTATCCTGATCACTCAAACAGAGGGGAAGCGTTCCTGCATACTTTGGATGTTCACAGGGCGCTATGGTATTACCTTAAACGCACCGCTCACACCATAAGATGGATCGGTTGTATGTGGCCTTTGTGCCTCGCTGTCAAGATGCTCCGCTGTATAGGCAGACATTATCGAAGTGGCTGGTAAATTGCATTGTCTTCTGTTAAAACAAATACAACAAACCCCTACTGGGTTTGGTAAGGGTCATTCTACCAGGGGAGTGGCTACTTCCTTCGCATCCTTGTGTAATGTTTCCATTGGAGACATCTGTGCAACGGCTACCTGGAGCTCAGTGCATACTTTCATTAAGCACTACAGCCTGGACATTTCTCTGGAGAAGGGCAGGCTTCGGCCTAGCGGTCTTTCAAGGCCTCCTATTTTAGGTGCCTTCCTAACACTATTGCATTGCAGCCTCCTTCCGGATCTACCTGCTTCCCTTTTTCAGGACTGCTTGGGACTCAGTCTTAATGGTAATAGCCTGCTGCAAGAGCTCCTACTCGAAGTAAGATAGTACAGTTACGTAAGAACTTACCATAACAGTAGATCTGCGCTGCTTTCCCTCCCTCCTCCCCCCGGTGAGCTGTTCTGCATGTTTTTATTTATGGCAAGCTTCTGTCCGATCCACCTGCTGGCCTTACCAACGGGTCTTCAGCGGGTGACCTGAGGTGGGGCTGGGGACCATCCCCCGATATACCATTGGCTGACATCGGGGCGGAGCTGGCATCAGGGGCGGTCCCCACTGGAGATTGCTAGCTAGAAGGTTTCCAGTGGGTCCTAGTGCCTGGCAGCATAGTCCTAATGATAATAGTCTGCTGCAAGAGTTCCTCTCGAAGATCTACTGTTATGGTAAGTTCTTACGTAACTGTACTTTATTAAGGCAGCTCATGACAGGTCTAAGGTGCCTAAGCACCTTAGCTTCCTTCCCCCTGACAAGGAGTCACACAGGATTGACCTTTGGGGTAAGAGGGTTTATGCCTCCTCTACCCTGGGACTGAAGATTGCCAATTACCTGTCCCATATTGTAAGGTACCAAAATACTAAATGGAAGAAGGGCAAGGCCGCTGCCCAAGCCCTCCCAGAAGGGATGCAAAGCAGGAGATTCTCAAATGCTTGCAGGCCACTGGGGATGTTAGGAAGCACCTCCTGCGGGCCCTCTATTATATTTCAGACACAATTGTTGCCGCTGCCACCAACATTTGCCTATATAGGCACTCCTGGCTGAGGGTCTCTGGATTTACTGCTGATGTTCAGCAGAAGGTGCTTAATGCCCCCTTTAATGGCATTAAGCTTTTTGGTCGAGATATCCAGGAGTTCATCAGTGACCTACAGGCATTTGGCAGGGCTCTGAAGTCTGTTCACTCGCTCTACCATATGCAACCTAAGAGCGGGAAGTGTCCTCCTTTTCATAAGTGTAACCTCTAGGTGGCGCTATCCCAAGGGCTACTACCCCTGCCTGCTTGGCTAGTAGCAGGTTAAGGGGCCTGAGTTCTGAAACGGGTGCCTCCACCCGGAGGTCAGGGTTGGTAGTGGTCAAGCTAACCTGGGCTCAGCCCTCTGGGACACTGTAACCCCCCTCTTTCCCCTCTAGTGGCCTGAACACTGTACAATAATCACTTTCACAATACCCCTGGTACACCACACAAGTACCCACACTGTTTGCACTTACCACCAGGGCTGGTTCCTCTGGCTCGACCCTGGGGACCCCTTGTAAAACAAGGTTAAGCACAGCAAATAGCAACAGTACAGCACTTTGAGCACAAACTGGAGCCACAGTCAGATTACATGCAGAAAAAGTTAGATCTGATTTATTCACGGGACTTGAACAAGGGAGGGGAAAAATCAGGTTAATTAGCTTAAAGGTTATATCAATCAAGCAAGTATGCATGCGCTTTGAGTCCCCCCACACAGTCCACCTCTGGGTACCCAGGTAGAGAAGAGATGGGCTAGCCAGGGCAGTTGCCCGGGGTTGCAGCTGGTTGGGGCCCTGTGATGGAAAACACAACATGCACAGTACACAATATTTGTAATCCAGAGCCAGAGGGCTCAGTTCAGTAAAGAAGCAGAACAACAAGACAATCAGATGACACACTCCAGATTAAGCTGTTGTTGTGGAGCTACCCTGGTATTTACTCGATACCCAGTACTGGACACAGGCTGGACGAAAATCGAGACTGCAGGTGGTTGATCTGGAATGCCAGGAGAAGCAGGGCCCACACAAGTCGCAGAGGTGTCATTCCTGTTCATGCGTGGAGCAGGGGGCTGATCCCCAGGCAGGTCTCTCGGTGATGGCTTCTCTGTGCACTGGGTAGTCTGGCTGGGCCTGTCTGGCAAAGCCCAGACCGCATGGAGACAAGTTCGGAAGCAGTCCAATTTGGGCTGGATACAGCTTCCAGCAAGCAGAACACACTTCACACAGTGGGGAACTAACTCACAACCCACTAGCGAGCTCATAGCACATTTTATTATGCAGAATTCTACTGTACCGGGCAAAGCGCTTCCGAACTGTCATAAAGTCTCTGCACACACGGGGCTTAGGGGTAGCTGGAACTCCTGACAGGCCGACCGCATGCAGCAAAAATATTCGGTCTCCTTCAGATTGAGCCTGGCCCACTTCAATAGCTTACTTTAGTCACACAAACTTGGATTTAGTCCAAAATAATTCTCTTTTCTCCCTCTCAGGAGCAGCACACCGGCATGCAGGCCAAAAACTTAGCCTTTTCAGAGTTCTTCCATGCAAATCCACTCAGGATTGCTGCTCAGAAACACTTCAGCTCCTTCTTGCTCAGCTTCCAGCTTAGTTCTGACTGAAAATTGCAAGCAGCCTGGGACTTCCCCAAGATCCAAAATATTTGGTTGGCTGATTTGGCTGTCAGTCAAAGCAAGAGCTCCCCCTTCAGTTGCAAAAAAGGCGCAAAAAAAGCTCCAAACTAAAGTTCCTACAGGTTTTGAATTCAGACAGCTCCTGTAGTCCAGCTACATTTTAGGTCCCACCAGTACTGTTTGGTCCAATTTGCAGTCCAGGACTAAGATAGTGGAGACAAACAAAACAGTCTTTGCTACAAAGAAAGCAGGTTAGACAAACTACGTTATCATTATCACTCTAAATGATTTTCAGTAAATAGTTACATCTTTCAACGGAGCTCTCTCTCAGATTACTTAAGCTGCAATTAGGCAGTTCTTAAAGAGACAGTACACAGAGGCTATACAAGCTCTGGTAATCACATATAAACTGCTAAAACTCAGGACACCAGTCTGGCAGTGAGCATTTAGGCAAGCTCAAGGAAGACTTTTTGGGAACCCCCATTTGTAGGGGGGGGTTACATAAGGAACCCAATAGACTAGGAGCAGCCTCTTTGGCCTCATGGCAAATGCCGAACCTCCATTCCCTTGCCCACTACATCCACTTTTGGAGCTGCTGCCAAGCACCCCGGAAGTAATGGACCAGCCCCAGCAGCTGGATCCGCCTCCAACTGACTCCTTGCCAGACACCCTCTTCTGGTCCTTGAACAAATCACAGGTCAGTTCTCCCTCTATCTCAAACAATGGAGAACCATTACAGCAGATGCCTGGATTCTGCAAATCATAGAAAGGGGTCACACTCTGGAGCTCACAGAGCAACCCCTGGAAACTCCCCCTCTGCCCTCCATCTACCCCCCCCACGCACCTGGATGTTCTCCAGGAGGAGGAGGTGCAGTACCTTCTGCATAAGCAGGCCACAGAGCCAGTGCCCAGGCACCAGAGGAACAGGGGTTTTTATTCCAGGTTTTTTCTGGTCCCCGAGAAGACCGGAGATCTCAGGCCCATCTTAGACTTAAAGGTCCTCAATCTGTATGTCCAGTACAAAAAGTTTTGAATGGTAACTTTGCCAGGTCTTATGCCCCTTCTCAAGCAAGGCTGCATTCTCTGGACATGCAGGATACATACCTGCACATCTCGGTGTTTCCTCCTCACAGGAGGTTCTTCCAGTTTCTTTTGTCAGGAAAAGTATTACCAGTTCAAGGTGCTGCCCTTTGGCTTGTCTTATGCGCGGTGGGTCTTTACTAAGTGCTTAGCAGCAGCAGTGTCTGCGGCCTTCAGAAGGGAGGGAATGTACATTTTCCCATAACTGGACGATTGGCTCCTAAAGGCCCCATCCAGAGAATCACTTCTGGGGACCTTAGGGAGGACTCTCCAGTTGTTTCTTTCCTTGTGCATTACCGTCAATCTGCCCAAGTCAGTCATGGTGCCATCCCAAAGACTGCAATACATACGGGCGGTTCTAGATTTGGTGCAGGGGAAGGCTTTTCTACCTCAAGCCTGAATGCCTTATTGTTCAGCCTCAGGGGTTAGCCCAGAGCTGTTACATCCTGGCCAGGGTGTACCTGAGACTGTTGGGTTTGATGATGGTGGCCATACCCACCGTTCCATTAGCCAGGCTCCATCTGCACATGCTACAGTGGACTGTCCAAGTACAGTAGAACCACCATACGGATGATCTAGATCAGTTAGTGCTGGTCTCTTCCCCAGTCCACAAAGTGCTCCAGTGGTGGATTGATCCCTTGAATCTACTACATGGAGTTCCATTCCAGATTTTGTAACCACATCAGATTCTCACCACGGATGCCTCCGGTTTGGGCTGAAGGGCTCACCTGGGTTCCTTTCAAACTCAGGATTCTTTTTTTTTAACTTTTTATTTATGAGATTTTATGACATTACAGCATAAACTGTACTATACATAAAAAGAAAAGAGAATGAGGTATGCAGACCTCCACGGTGGATGCACTGGTATATTACAAACAATCTGTAGATGAGAAAACAGTTGTTTAAATCCATGCACTATTGAGAACTGCCAAATCATGACATTAAGGAGTAAATCTGAGTCGATTGCCCTGTAGATCATTAATGCCCTCACCTCAGTAAAGCTCAATAATAAGAACTTCAGTAAACCAGGACATCGGCTCCCTTGTAGAATTAAATAGTTATGGAGGGCTGAAAGCCAGTAATACAAGTAGACAAAATGCTCTACGATAGTCTGGACCCAGTTAAGTTATATTGAAAAAACAGTCATTGGCAGAGCAATGCAACCTGCTCTGTGGTTACAGAGAAAAGAGAAACAGGATATCTTTAATGTTCACAAACTGAGCGGTAAGCTATCTCACCTTACTATTACAACTACTGTACTTATGTAGGTGTAGGGTACATATCTAGTAATAGGAGCGACAGTTAGACAGCTAAAATAGGTTAATAACTATTTGTAGTTTGGTTAACCTCCACACCCATGTGCTTTAAACAACCTGAGGCCAAACACAAGAATGAGCACTCAACAACATAAACAGCAAAAGGCTTTTATAAAACACTCAGGCTTGAAACTCAGAAAATCAAGATATAAAGCCAGGGTCCATTCCAGTTCCCTAGCTGGAAATATTTAAATTATTGATTACTGGTTCTGTACTTTACCTTCTTCATCTAAATAGGAATCGGGAGTTTAAATTTCCCCAGCAGTTTCTCTGAAAATTGGGCTGCAGCTGATGGATTCAGAAAGATGTGTGTTCTCGCCTTATGGTGGATCTGAAGGCATGAGGATAGTTCAGACGGGCCTCCACCCGTGGCGCAATAAATCTTTTCTAATTGTCTGAAGTTCTTTCTTCCGTGCCTGGGTCTGTGCTGATAGATCTAAAAAACCAACCTGCTGCCTTCCCAAACTATCTCTCCTTGTTCTAGCCACCTGTAGAAGCAGTATATTCGGGCTTCAGGTGGTGATAGGTAGTGATCGAGTTAATGGCTATTGCTCATTGTCACCCCTCGATCTGGTGCATTGTGGAATGGCAAAAACCTTTATAAGTTTAACGCCAGAGTCCCAGGGTAGTAGTTCTAGGTCTTCGAATATCAGCCTACTCACTGAAGAGAGGATTTCAGTAGACCCAGGAAAATGGGGTGGAAAGCCGACTATCTGAATATTTCCTTACCTGTGTGCATTTTCCAGGTTCGCCACCTTGGCTCATAAAAATGATAGGTCCCAGACATAAGCTACGTTGCAGTTGACCTGATGCCCTTGTGTTTCTCTAAGTTCTTTAATGGCTCCAGTGTTGTCCTGAATAAGGCGTTCATTCTCTGTGAGTTTGCCTCTACAGCTGCAAGTCTTTTGTTGGTCTCCTCCCCATTAGCCTGAATCTTGTCAGCAGCGCTAACATCTGTGTGGTTGGGAGTTCCATTGTGGCCATCCCATTCCCCGCTGTAGGCCCTGTGCCTGCACTGGAGTTCGTGGAGGAAAGTTAGGTGTCAAGGTTATGGCTTGCCCTTTTTCTGTCTTTTTTTGGCCCCATTGTGTTCCGTTTAGATTCCAGCAGGTCTCCAACCAAGTTTAGTTAATTTAGAGTCATTGGATTAAAGGGTTTAAAAATGCAATGGCTGTTAGGGTGCACAGCTGTTTTAGAATGCTGCCACCATCTTGCTGCTCCAGAGCACCCCCCCCCTCAAATTTAGGATTCTTGGTCCCAGATCGAAGTCTCCCTGCATATCAATGTCCTGGAGATGCGGTTGGTTCTGTATGACATGCAGACCTTTCAGAACCACCTCCTTTCTGGCCAGTTGCTGATTCAATCAGACAACCTCAGTGTAGTACACTACATCAACAAGCGGAGCGGAGCACATACCCCCTGTGCAGGGAGGCCATGAGAGTGTGCTTTTAGACGTTAGACCACAGCTTGACTCTTTTGGCGGTCCTTGTCCGAGAAGTGCTAAACACTCTGGCAGATAGCCTCAGTTGGACTTAGTCCAGCATGCATGAGTGGTAACTTCTCTCATCCTTCGAAGAAGAGCTATTCGACAGATGGGGTTGTCCAGAGTTGGACTTTTTGTGTCCCCACTCAATGCCTAACTGCCCAATTTCTGCTCGCTAGATCCAGGGACTGGAGTTTTCTGGCAAGACACATTATCCCTCTCCTGCAGTGAGAGATTTCTTTACACCTACCCCCCATTTTCTCTCATTCAGAGGGTGCTAATCAAGTGCAGATGGCGGGGGCCACCATGATCCTAGTAGCGCCATTCTGGCCCCACCAGATATGGCTTCCTCTTCTACAGCAGCTGGCAGAGGAACCTCCAGTCCCTCTCTCCCTCTTCAGGAATCTGCTGACCCAGGATCAGGGGATCCTGGTCCACCCCAACCTCAGGTCCCTCCATCTACATGCTTGGCTCCTGAGGACGTAGTGATCACCAGATGTGGGGTTTCCAGCAGAGTGGTGGACATCCTAGTGGCCGCCCGGGATGCCTTCCATCCAAGCCACTTATGCCATGAAGTGGAAGTGGTTTGCCATATTGGCTGCCAAGCATAATCTGGATCCTATTGGTCTTTTCTCTGGGCTATGATGGCCAAGATGGGCTTCCCAATTTCTTTTCTCAAATGGATCCAGGTTTTATACAACTCCCCTTCGGCCAAGATATGTTGTAATGGTGTTTTCTCCTCACTGTTCCAGCTTCATACTGGTACCAGACAAGGATGTCCTCTCTCACCCTTTTTGTTCAATTTATATCTCGAGCCCCTTCTTATTAAGCTTAAGTCCTCCCCACTTATTCAAGGCTGTCTGGTGCATCAGCATGAGTTAGTCCTCTCAGCCTATGCTGACGACATACTTCTACATGTTACTCACCCGCCTACTTCCCTAGGACATGCACTGCATCTCATCAGTCAATACGGTAACCTCTCCCAATATAAACTGAATATATCTAAATCTGAAATATTCCCTTTAAATACCTATACATACAAGCACGACCTTACTAAGTTTGGCATGAGATGGTCCCCTAAATCGATTAAATACCTAGGCATTCACTTTACCTGAGACCCTTCTTTACTCAGAAAGCTCAATTTGGATAACCTCAAGACCCATATCCAGTAAGATTTGCTAAGATGGTCCAACCTTCCTATTTCCCTCTGGGGTAGGATTAATATTATTAAGATGAATATTCTCCCCCGTATCTTCTATCCTCTTAACTTACTAGGTCTTTGGCTGCCACTTTCTTATCTACAACAGTTTCACGCAATGTTCTCGAAGTTTGTCTGGCGAGGGAAGGCAGTTCGGTGTTCATTTCTTAAATTATCTCTCCCCAGGGACAAAGGGGGTCTTAGACTTCCCAACCTTTTATTGTACTACTGGGCTGCCCACCTCTCCAAACTAGGTAGATGGTTTTCAACCCATCCTGATCCCTTCTCCCCGATTTGGCTCCAAATCAAGAAATTGATCCTTCGGGTCTAAATTAGATTCCTATGCAATTTTTATACTCCCACCTCAGCGCTTTACATGATGGGTAACTGACCAAACAATTCTCACATCCCTTAAATCTCTCTCCCAATGTCTATATTTTCTAAAATTTCTCTAAAATAGACCTGGCGCGCTATCATCCTTAACCCCAATATTAAGCTGGGCAGCTGATGATTGCTCTCGAGTGGCTCCCACAAATTAAAGAAACTAACTTAGAACACTACTACGATCAGGATCCTCCTTTCATCATCTGATATCCTAGCTAAATTCGGCATTCCCAATAATAAGATTTTAAGGTATATCAATTAAGGCACCTTATTGCTGTGAAATTTGGCTCACAGTTTAGAGAACCAAGGTTCATCCCTTTCTCTCATATCTTTACCTCGCTTCTAAACCACATTCCATTTCGCTAATATACTCTTTCCTACTGGATTACAAATTTCCGAAACCTATCGCAGGTTCTAGCATCTGGCTTTCCTTACTCCCAGATTCCACCTTCAACTGGTCCCATATTTGGAAAGACCTTCACAAATACCACACCCAAGACAGGCTTAGACTTACCCAATATTATATTTTGAATAATATGTATTACACCCCTAAGAAACTTTTCCGGCTTAAAAGCTAACTCTTTCCCTCTGTTCCAGGTGCTCACACAGTGAAGGGAATTCCCAACATATTTTCTGGTTTTGCAATAAGGTTGCCCCTTTGTGGTCTGCCATTCATTACAACCTAGACCCCCTACTTGGTCTCACCAACCTTTTCACTCCTGAAATTTGTATTCTAGGGGATTACTCTGGCATAGACTGTTTAGAACGCTGATATCACATCGCCCTTGTGTCTATAGTGGTTAAGAGACTAGTTCTTAGGCACTGGACCGACCAACTGACCCTGACTTATTCTGAATGGTTGACTGAGCTCTCTGCCCATCTTAACATGGAAAGGCTGATAGCTAGTTCACGTAGTCGCATGGACCTGTTTCATAAAAAATGGGGCAACTTATATGCGCTATGTTTGCACCAATGATCTCCTGGCTTCCTCTCTGATGCCCACTGTGGTTTCTTCCTTCTCCTTTTCTTTTACATCTGCTTTCTTGGATTTTGAAGGCAGGGTTGAGGTCTGAGATATTTATGAACTCGCTAACAATATTAGTTACATAGTTGTGTGGCACACTTTGTTGGGGGGGTTGGTGTGGTTTCCTTTTTTTTTTTTTTTCTCTTTTTGTAGGACATGTTTGCTTTTGGGGGGGGAGGTGGGGTTCCCTATGTTTCTTTTCTCTTCCTTTTTCATTATACCATGTATGGATACCTGGCATAACCTATGTAATGATTTTGTTTATTTTCACTTTGTCAAAATCAATAAACTTGAATTTAAAAAAAAATAATCTGGATCCTTTCACCTGTCCGGTGAACAAGACCCTGGACCACCTGATTTCTCTGTCTGACTCAGGTCTCCAGTACTCCTTCCTCAAGGTGCACCTTTCGGCTATCTCGTCCTTTTTATGAGCCTGTGGGTAACCATACCATAGCTCAGCTGGATGTCTCCTGTACCTTTTTCAGGGGCATCCTGCATCTGAAACCTCCAGTCCATTCCCCTATCCCAGCTTGAGATTTGAATTTCATTTTGTAGAAGTTGACCCTGTCTCCTTTTGAACCAGCCACAACTTGCGAGCTACACTTTCTTTCCTGGAAAGTGTTATTTTTAGTTGCTGTTACTTCTGCTCGAAGAATTTCAGAGCTTCAGGCCCTCTGGTGCGAGGAGCCTTATTTGATTTTCCACAAAGGCAGTGTCTTTGTGCACAAACCCTAAGTTTCTTCCTAAGGTAGTATCTGAGTAGTCACTGAACCAATCTATCCACCTTCCTGTGTACTTTCCAGAGCATGCCAATCCAGGGGAAGCACTGCTCCATATGTTATATGGGCGCAGAACTTTGAAATATTATCTGCTCCAAACCAAGAAATGTAGAAAGTCGAAGCAGTAGTTTGTTTCTTTCACCCCAGGTAGAGAGGGCATTCAGGTTTCCAAACAATGTTTGTCCAAATGTTTGGCTAACTGTATTGTGTTTTGCTACAAGTACGGCAAAGAATTGCCTACAGCTGTAAAAGCTCATTCCACAAGAGGCAAGGCTACCTCTGTGGCTTGTTTCCGAGGAGTCTTAGCCACTGACATCTGTGCGGCTGCCACCTGGGGTACTGTCCACACTTTTGCCAAGCACTACATTCTGGACATTGCCTTTAGAGCCAATGCAGGATTTGACAGGGCTGTGCTGCAGGGCCTCCTTCTTAAGTTTAAGATTGGCCTTCCTCCCAGACTGTTTGTTTGTACCAGTAACTGCTTGGGACTCATTCCTGTGGTGAGACCTGATGGCTGAGATAGCCCCGAAGAAGACAGAACAGTTACGTAACAGCTTACCATAACAGTAAATCTTCAAGGGGATCTCAGTCATCGGGTCTGTTTCCCTCCCGCCATCCCCCTTTTGGGGGGGGCTGTTTGCTGGATCTGGCTATCTGGTGTATCCAGCATTTCTTTTTGGCCTGGGCACCTCTCTCTCTCTCTCTCTCTCTCCTCTCCCCTCAATCCCCCTTGGCTAGAGCTATGCTCCCTTTGTCTCTGGGGGAAAGATCTGAGGAGGGAGTGGGACCGCTCATGCCTTTATAGGGTTGGTGATGTTGTCACATGACGTTGGCATGGGCAGCCCCAGTTGTACTGCTAAAAATCTTGTGTGTTGATCCTGCTTCACTGATGGTGAAGTTCCTACAGTGAGAACTGATGACTAAGATCACCTCGAAGATTTGCTGTTACAGTCAGTTCTTACATAACTATTCTCTCCATGTCCATTGAATTCTTGCCTCTTCCTTTGCTTGTCTGACTTGTATGTGGTACCATAGCCTAGATAGGGTGTCTCTTGTCTTCCCTTTTTATGTTTTCTTGCATGCGCAGCGCTCAAGAAACATATCGAGGTTAACAGAATATTGCAGAGGTGTGGCAGTGTTTGGTCAATCCAGCCAATGCTTTCAGTGGTGCATCCCTCGGCCACCAATTAACAGGGAAGCTGCTGATGATTGCATTTTCAGAGCGAGCGCCGGGTTTGAAAGAAATCTGCCGCTTCAGTCACGGACAGTTTCACCATTGCAGTGGCAAATCTCCCTCTCCCCACCTTCCTGGCAACCAGGCACATTCCAGCCATGCGCATTACAGTGTACAGTAATGCTCATGGCTGGACTTATGAGCAACTCATTTGCTCAGTGTTCCTTTCCCAGTGAAATAAATAAATGAGCCCTGACGTGGCTTTGTATAATTAGTGGCTCCTGCTGCCCACCACACTCCCCAAAGCCGACATCGGGGTGCCCAATCTCTGTGTCAACATGCCCCCCCCCCCAAGCCTGAACATATCTTTTGCCGACAACGGGTGCCCAGTCCCTGTGTTGGCATGCTCCCCATCCCCCCACGATTGTGTACACCTGTTTGTTTAACTACATCTATTTCCACCCCTCATCAACCCTTTCCTTCGTTTTTCCCCCGCCCATAAATCTTTGGTTGTTGTTCCCTTACTTACCCTACCTGGTATCCCTCGTTTTATTATAACATTGTGACCTTTGTCTGAATAATCCCACGTCTTGAGGGAATCCTTTATATATACAGTCAATTATCAATCCGGATAGTGTTCACCATATGTACTCCCCAGTTCAGATCTTATTTGTTTCTCTGTAACTGTCTTTTATTTGCTCATTGTGTGTACACAGCTTATCTGGTAATTTTGCTGTAGTTGTATATGTTCTGCTTGTCCAGGACCATCTTGCAAATGAGCTTGCTCAAGGATGATTTAGCCTGGTTAAATAAAGTGTGATTGATTGATTGACTGGGAGCCCACCCCAGTGTGCCAAAGTAATTATCTTTTTCCGACACCGGTATGCCCACTCCCGGTGTTGGATCGCCCTCCGCCCCCTTTTATCAACCCGACCTCTGCGTCCCAATCCCCGGTCAGCATTGTTCCCTCCACTAGTCTGGCACACTGGGAGCACAAACCAGTGTGTGCATAATTTATTTTTCATAGTATTTCACCTGTAAAAGATAACTGTCCCCAAGGCCTTTTTTTTTTTTTTTTTAAACCTACAGAAAAAGAAAACGGTCCCTCGTCGTCCTTGCCACCCCTCCCCCAACCGACCCTCCCTCTGCACATCCCCCCTCTCCCATACTTACCTCCAGAGGTCTGGCGCTGCGATCTTCTGTGGACCGGGAACATGTCTGTACTCTTCAAAAGCCGAACGCAAACTGAAGAAAATCACAGTAAGCCCTATAATGGCAATCATTGGGGGGATTTCAACTTAGGTTGATAGCTCAGCCATTTTGGGGAGTTTTGGTCCCAAATTTTCAACATGGGGTTCTTCCGACCCTACCTCATGAAGACTGGCACTGTCATTTTGTTTCTCGATCCCAAAAGGTGATTTTGCGGTCGCCGCGCAGAATCACCTTTTGGGACCGATTAATGAAACAACAGTGCCACTGTTCATGAGGTGGGGTCCCAAAAAGCCCATGTTGCAAGTTTGGTGAAAAAACTCCCAAAAATGACTGCATTATGAGCATGTGCTGCGTAGTTTGACTCACGCTCGTAACTTTGCCAATTTTGAATATTTTCACTCCAAATTTCCAACATTGTCATTTTTTCACACCTCTTTATGAACAGTACAGGTGTCATTTTTTGCAGCCTGCCCGAATGGTGTTTTCGCACCTGTGGTGCAGAATGGCGCAGTTGCTGTGCGAAATCAACTTTTGGGACAGATTAATGAACTCACAGTGCCACTGTTCATGAGGGGAGGTCCCAAAAAGGCCAAGTTGAAAATTTGGTGAAAAAATTCCCCAAAATGACTACGTTAAGAGTGTACATTACACAATTTCTACGCATGCTCGTAACTTCGCCACTTTTTCATATTTTCACTCCAGATTTTCAACATTGCCATTTTTTCCCACCTCCTCATGAACAGTACAGATGTCATTTTCCATATCCTGCCCAAAATTTCTTTTCGCACCTGTTGTGCCGAATGGCACATTTGCTGTGCGAAATCACCATTCTGGATTGAGTAATGAAACAATAGAGCCACTGTTCATGAGGTGGGTTCCCAAAAAGCCCACATTGAAAATTTGAAGCGAAAATACCAATAAACACCCAGGGCATTAGGGTTTCCAACCATAACTCCCCACCCTGTACAGACTGACAGGCATTGTGGGTGTGGCTTGGGGTCGTCAGCCGTAATGCTCACGTCATTCCACCCCCACCCTGCAGCCACTAACAGGCATCGAGGTGCGCCTTGGAGTCTTTGGCCCTAACGTTCACCACATTCTCCTATACTGCACCCATCTCAGCTTATTTCCTTATGGAATGGGGTGAGCATAAGGGCCAAAGACCCCAAGGCACACCGTGACACCTGTCAGTGTCTGCAGGGTGGAATGGCATGAATGTTATGGCTGGCAACCCAAAGGCAGACCCCAACACCTGTCAGTCTCTGCAGGGTGGGGGTGAGGGTTGGCGTTAGGTCAATATGTCACTGCCATTCCTATTATGCATCTCTCTAACTCATGCAGTACCAATGCCAATACCAGCAAGCAGACATTCAGCATTGACAAATGCTTTTTTAACCCAGCTACATGTACCCAACTTAATCTGGTTGTCTACTGCTCCTTAACCACTTGGCTGAACTTATTTGTTATTGCACTCTGGATAGGATGTCTTCTAATTTCCCTTTCCAGCCCCTTTACCTACCTTTCTAGGGATGTGGATATGGTGTACAGATCCACACTTCTGTCAGTATTTCTTTCTCTTTAAATCTTGTCGGTAGGTCTTCAAGCTGGTTCCTTCCACCCACCCGGGTGGTAACTCCCTAGGGACCGCCCCATGACGTCAGATCTTCCTTTCCTCTGGAAGAAGATGGTTCCCTACTTATCGCTGAGTAGGACCTTTGCTTTCAAAACTTCCAATTCGACTAGTCTTCCAGCGATTTTTGAATTTGTTCAAAGCTCTCATCATGGATGACTCAAAGTCAGCACCAGTTTAAAAAAGTGCAACTGCAGGCAGAAGATGTCCTGGATGGAGCCGCACACCTCAGGTGTCTACTTCCTAGGCCACAAACATGATCTCCAGGCTTCTGGCCTATGTCACACCTTGCATTCCCAGTACTTTGGAGGAACATGCTGAGACCAGGCTCGACTTCTTCTTGGGTTACCGGATGAATGGGATCCTCCCGTTCAATTGAAAGACACCTGTCGGGCGGTCTGCATGGCTGCAGGTCCACAGAACAACTTGCAGCTTTTGAGGAGGCCGCGACTCAGGCCGAGCAGCATGCCTCTTCAGCTATTGTGCCCCTTTCTTTTGGTGACACCTTCATGGGAGCATTTATGGATTTGTGCCAATCTCTCACCACCCTTGGGCAGGGTCCTTCTAAGGGCATGAAATCCTCAAAATCATCTAAAAAGGAGACTAAGAAAAAGTCTTGGTGACAATCACGAGTGCTCTTGGGCCTCGGATTCCTCTGCTTCCTTGGAGGTTTCGACTACAGTTAATCCTTTGGTCCAGGGCGCTGGCTCCATAGTCTCCCCATTGGGCCAGTCGGCCGAGATGCCCATCGACCAACCTGTCGAGATTTTTCTCGAGCCGGTCAACGTGTTGTCACAGGATGAGGTCATTTTCTAGGACTCCAGTCCTACCTATAACCTCTCAGGGAGCAGCATCCTGATCCGGTCCCTAACCCTCAGGATCTTGTTACCTCAGGAGATCCTCAGCTTTCTGTGCTTCCCTCCCCTTCTTGCTGACGGTTTCCCCGATGGTTGAGACTGAGTTTGAGATCCGTAGTCTGGAGTTGAGCTGCCCTCACAGATATCAGCATTCCGGTTTTGGTACTCAGGTAAGTGGCGCCAATACTATTCTTTCTCTTCTTCCTCCGCAGGCGAGGAGAGGATTCAGCACGAAATGCGCTGGCACTACGAAGAGCTAATGTGGCATCAGCTCATGCCTCCTGGGTTTAAGCCAGTTTCAGCCCTCACCCCGGCTTGGCCGGTTCTGGCTTGGCCTACTCTGGCCTCTCCACCCATCCAGGTGGAGCTGCCTCCTAAGGAGCCAAAGGATGGTCCCCCTCCTAAGGATGCCTGTACCATTCCTGGGCTTCCTCACTGGCTGTCAGTCATTGTATTTCTGACAGACCCATTAGGTTCAGCAGGGACTCGGCTGGTTGACCGCTTTTTGATGAATCCTCAGACTCTGAGGGTTCCTCCCTGCATTCCCATCCGTTGGATGCAAAATCGGGGGAGGATTTGTCTATGGAGTACCTACTTCAGGGGCTTCCTTCGTTTGATTTCAGAATCTACCAGGATTCAGATGGAGCCTGTCTAAAAACAGGCCAAGTATCCCTTGACCGAAATTCTCGACCAGGGTGACTCCCTTGGGGTTGCCTTCCTGGTTGCCGAGGCCATTCTTGGCCCTGCTCTGGAGCTTTGGTAACAGCCTGCATCTTGCCTTGCACCAACGGCCCATATGGCCCAAAAATATGCGGTCCCTACAGATTCCCTGTCAGGCTTCAACAAGCATCCCTCGGCCGAAGGTCTGGTGGCCAACTCAATCATTCAGCATACCGGCAATGTCGGGGACATGGACAAGCCTCCCAACAAAGAATACAAGAAATTGGATCACATGGTCAAAAGGTCTATGTGGCCTCTTCTCTCAGCTATGGCAGGCAAGTTCGGCCCTTTTGATGGCCCATTTCACTCATGCCCTTCTCGGTGCTGTTGAAGAGGTGCTTCCCCAGCTCCCAGCTGACTTACAGACCATGGTCAAGCAAGTCCGGGACCAGGGACAAGCAGTGGTGAAGCAGCAGCTTCAGACGGCCATGGACATTGGTGATTCCTGTGCCTTGTCCATGGCTGCTGAGGTGGCCAAGCACCACAGGGCTTGGATGTGGATTTCTACCTTACGGCAGATACCCAGCATAAGCTGGCAGATGTCCCCTTCTTGGTCACCGACATGTTCAGTCTGGGGATGGAAGGACACCTCACTCGAGGTCCAGTGCCACCCTGGACTCTGTCACCTCTGCTCAGTGGGATCCCAAGGGCTCCAAGCTTCAGAGGAGGAAGCCCTTTCTGCCCTTGCGGCCAAGCCACCCCAGCCCCCAGCTGGGCCGCAGGCCCAGGCTTGGCGTCCTCAGCTGAAGTCAGTTGCTTCATTCATCCACAAACCAGGTGTTCGGGGTCTCACTGCTTCCTCGGCCAGTCCCTCCTCCTCCTCCTCCAAGCCTTCCCAGTGACGGGATGGGAGGCGCCTCCCCCATGCCCATCCTGTCCCCTCTGGGTTCTCCCATGGGGTGTCGGGTCTACCACTTCCTTTCCACCTGGTCTGCTGGTACCATGGACAGGTGGGTCTTCTAAGTGGTTGGCTAGGGTCTGCCTCCAGAGTTTGAGGCTTACCCGCCTTGCTGAGCCCAAGCCTTACAGGAAGACATGGTGTCCACAGACATGCTGTCAGCCCTTTGGGAGGACATTGCCCAGCTCCTCCAGAAAGAGGTAGTAGCTCAAGTTTGGGACCCTCCAGTAAGCCCAGGGTTTGTCTCCAGGTACTTCCTGGTCCCAAAGTGGCGGGGGGGGGGGGGCTAGTGCCCCATCTTAGATCCGCATGACCTGAACAAGTTCCTTCAGTCGTGCAACTTCAGATTGGTCACTCTGTCTCAGATCATTCCATCCCTGGAGCAGAACATGTGGTTCTGCTCTCTTGATCTTCAGGATGCATTCTTTCATGTTCTCCTCCATCTATCCCACTGCCGTTTCCTTCATTTCTGTGTGAAGGGGAAACTCTACGAGTTCCAGACCATGCCTTCCAGCCTCTCCTCCGCTCCCAGGGTCTTCACCAAGTGCATTACAGTGGTGGCAGCCTACCTGAGACATTTAGGGGTCCGTGTGTACCCCTACCTGGATGATTGGCTGATAGCAGATCCCTCCAGGGAGGAGGTGGAGTGGTCCAGGGATCTGGCCCTCCAGACCTGCTTGTCCTTTGGCCTTCTGGTGAATGAGGCCAAGTCATAGCTCATACCCTCGCAGGTGATACTTTTCACTGGGGCAGAGCTCTAATCTTGCAGAGCCAGAGCTCAACTCCCGGCAGACTGGGTGGAGGTTCTCTCCTCCTTTACGCGATCATTTCAGATTGGGTAGTTGCACCTTACTCAGGATTTCCTGCACCTCCTGGAATTATGGCGGCATACCCCAGAGTGGTCTGTTGGGCCCGGTGGAGAATGCGCACTCTGCAGTAGGAGCTTGCCCACTAATGGTCATAGTGCAAGGGCCATTTTGACCAGTTCGTCACTGTGACCCAGCTAATGTGCGACGCCCTCCAGTGATGGTTAGTCCCAGAACATCTGCAGGTCCCATGGAATCCCATTTGTCCACCCAGAGTCGATGGTCACCATCATGACTGATGCCTCCCTGATGGGCTGGGTTGCCTACCTGAAGGAGCACAGAGTCCACGGACTCTGGACCCCCAAGGAGTCCCGATGCCATAGCAACCTGCTGGAGCTTTGGGCACTTTGGTTGGCGCTGTCAGCCTTTGCTCCACACATTCAGTGTCAGGTCATTCAGGTCCAGACAGATAACACCACGACCATGTACTACCTCAGCAAACAGAACGGGACGCACTCCTTTCCATCTGGATCCTTATGCTCAACCGGAACGCCAACCTCCTGGATATCCATGTGGCTGGCATATCCAATCAGCTGGCAGATGCCCTCAGTCAGGTAGGTGAGGCATCTCACAAGTGGTCTCTTTATCAGGAGGTAGTGCATAATCTGTTCTCCCAGTGGGTCACCCCTCTTCACCTCCAGGGAGAATGCAAAGCTGAGGTTGTACAGTGCCCGCCCCCCTCAGCAGGGAATGTTGTAGGGGGATGCCTTCTTGAGGCCCTGGACCCCGGGCTTCATATATACCTTCCCTCCATTTCCGCTGATCCACAAAGTGCTGGTCAAGGCCAGAAGGGACAAGGCACAGATGATCCTGGTGGCCCTGGACTGGCCCCACCAGTTCTGGTACCCCGATATCCTCAGCCTCAGCTGCAGGCTCCCGTGGCGTCTTCCTCTACACATGGGCCTGCTCTCTTGCAATCACAGGAAGGTACTCTTTTCAGACCTTCAATCCCTACACCTCACTGCCTGGTTCCCGGGCGGTTAGAGTTCCAAGCTTTGGAGCTCTCTCCGAAGATGTCCTCACCATAGTTGAGGCTTCTCGGAAGGAGCCAACCCAAAAATGCTATGTCTTCAAATGGAAGAGATTCTCCATTTTGTGCCAGGGCAAGGGGCTTGACCCCTTATCTTGCCCACTGGCTAGCATTCTCAACTACCTTTGATCCCTCGCTTAGCGGGGCCTTTGGTCGACGACCCTTAAGGTGCAGCTGGCAGCCATCTCTGCATACCAGGCGCAGGCTGGTATGTCATCAGTGGCACAGGAGAAGGTGGTCTGGCACTTTTTCAATGGCCTTGACCACATTTCCCCTCCAATGCGTAAACCATAACCACCTTGGGACTTGTTGCTGCTGTTGGCAAAGCTCATGGGCAAGCCATTTGAGCTGATGCACAGGTGTGAAGTGTCTCACCTGTTGTGGAAGACTGCCTTCTTTGTGGCTATCACGTCTGCCAGAAGAATCAGTGCGCTCCAGGCGCTCTCAGTGGAGTCTCTTTATTTGGTCTTCCACAGGGGCAAAGTTGTCTTTTGCCCCAACCCGAAGTTCCTCCCGAAGGTTTTGTCAAGAGTTTCACCTTAACCATGTGATGAATCTCCTGGTGTTCTTCACCAACCACACCTCGGAGGCCAAGCACAGGCTCCATACTCTGGATCTGCTGTGAGCGCTTGCCTACTATAAGAAGTGTATGGCTGAAGTTTGGGGAGAGGTTCGCTAGCTATTTGTCACCTACACTGAAGCTGCACCTACCTGGCAGACTGGCAGCTAAATGGACGATTGGCAGGTGGATTGTATCCTGCATCAACCTCCGCTATAGGTTGGCTGGTAGGGAGCATTCCATAGGGCTAAAGGCTCATTCCACTCGTCATACCACTGCCTCGGTGGCTGCTTCCAGGGATATCCCTATCCAGAAATCTGCGGGGCTGCTATCTGGAAGTCAGCACACACCTTCATCTCCCATTACCACATCGACCTTGAGTCATGCTGGGATGCTGGTTTTGGGTCCTTGGTTCTCCAATCTCTGTGCCCTAAATAGGGGGTGTATGCCTTGCCCCCTCCTTCCAGAGAACTGCTAGGAGTCTGACAGAAGTGTATTTCTGTACACCATATCCACATCTCTAGAAACAGGTTACTCACCTGTAACAGTAGATCTTCCACAGGGATAATCTCTTGCAGCAGGTAATATACTTGGGTCCTCGCCAGAGGGCGCTCTTCTACACAGCAGCTTTCTTCCAGCAGTCTTTGCCAAGGGGCTGCCCACATGACATCATCACTCTGCTCCTATGTAAGTGTGGGTGGCCCCCAGGAATCCTCAGTTCTTTTTTCCACTGTCTTCAGCTCGCACGCAGCAGTTTAGTCTTCCTAGTGCCTGTAGTTCTTCATCGATGAGACCTGGAACTGAGAAGCGTGTTGTTTCTTACCATTCCCACTGTTATCAATGACACGAACACAGGATTCTTTCTCTGTCAACAACGCTGTCTACAATCATTGACAGTTACTGCTATCTGTGACTCTCCATCGACTTCTTCGTCGACGGTGCATGAACTAACAATCCTTTACATATTTTTGAGATATGGAGCAATACTCTTCATCCTCCTCATTGTTGCACTCTTGCACTCATCGGCGGCCACTGCTACCAGTGTACATGGTCGACGGTGCACCATAAGATGACTTCCTCATCGACGAGGCTTCAACCCTCGTCGACGGTCACTGCTCCAAGTGACTCACCATCGACTTCTTCATCAACAGCGCTTGAACTAACAATCATTTACATATCAACAAGATGTGGAGCAATACTCCTTGTTCTCCTCAAGGTTGCTCTTGTCGATGGCCACTGCTACCAGTGTACACCATTGACGATGCACCATAGGATGACTTCCTCATCGACGAGGCTTCAACCCTCGTCGACGGTCACTGTTCCAAGTGACTCACCATCAACATCTTCGTCGATGGTGTTTGCAGTAACAATCATTTACATATCGGCAAGACATGGAACCATACTCCTCGTTCTCCTCAAGTTTGGTCTCGTCAATGGCCACTGCTACCAGTGCAAACTGTCAACAGAGCACCACAACATGACTTCCTCTTTGATTAGGATTCAACCCTCGTCGACGGTCATTGCTCCCAGTGACTCACCCTCGACTTCTTCGTCAGTGGTGCTTGACATAACAAGCATTTACATTTCAGCAGGACATGGAACAATAGTCCTCGTCTTCCTCAAGGTTGTGTCCTCGACGGGCACTGCTAGCCATGCACACCGTCGACAGTACACCATACTTCGGCTTACTCGTTGACGAGGTTGCAACCCTCGTCGACAATCACCATCAACAGTGTACCACATGATGGCTTCTTTCTCTACACAGCTATCTACCCTGTTGTCGGTAATGCTCTTGAACACTCTTTTGGCCACCGAAACTTATGTGGCTTTATTGGCTTCATCATCGATGATCACCCGTCCACCGACAGGCTTGTCATAGATGACTGCCTTGTTGTTTTTCCCTCATCCTCCTTTTCAGTCTGGGACATGGGATTTCCTTCCTCAGCCACTATGGTTCACACAGTGTTTCAGGTAATGCGAGGCTTTCAACCTCCGAATCCTATTGACAGCATTCACCCCTCACGCTCTCCCACTCCTCCTCCACACAAGTTTTCAGGCCAACAGGAACCTACCCCCTGTGACTTTTCCCTAGACTCTCAAGACTGTGAGGTGGAGTCAGGTTTTTTTTTCCTTCCCCAGAAGGCAGTTCTCATCCCCCTTCTGTGACTTACACATATTTCCTCCTTACACGAGGATGTTGTCCGTCACACTGCAGCCTCCCCTCCTGACGATCCATCATTCCATGACGTCCCTCAATGCGGTCGTGATTGCTTGGAACCAGCTGTCAGTGGTCCATGCAATACCTGGAAGGACGAACTGCTTATACTACTTTCCGGTGGACCACCCCTTCATCTCAGGGGCTCGGACTACGATTCAGTGGTCATTGATGCAGCTCATGATCAACACCCGGTAACATATGAGCTCACTGCCTCTCAGTAAGGAGTCCTACCTTGAAAAGAAGATACATCAAGTAAGCTCTTTGACTTTGTGACTTTACCTTCTATGAGCCATATGGTCAAGTACCAATGGTACTTTTTGATCCTCAGCTTTTGATATCCTCAACAAGCCTTCTCTTTCTCAGGGGAATAAACAACTGTTGATAATTATTTTACTGACACATCTATCTCCAGATGCTAACTCTGCTCTGGATATCATGTGGATCACGCTACGGACTTCGAGTGTCCGACTTTACCCCAAACGTGCAGTGTGAACATATTGAATGCACTGTTTTTATGGCTCAAAATTTTTCCGGCTTAGAAACCCAGACCATTCTGAAAGAACTCTAAGCATCGGGTAAGATGGCATGTCTTACTTGTCACGGCCATTGGCCCTACCCTGTTCCCGATCTTACCTCCGAAGCATAGGGGGAACTAAGGGAACCCTATAGGTTTGCCCCTGTGGACATCCTCAGTTTCAGACCATGTCCAGAAATACTACCTCTACCTTCAACGGCTCTCGACCCACCTTCCCAGGTGCTCACACCAGCCGACCACAATTTACCTACAATGGGCTTTACTGCAGCCTCTTCATCCAAGTCTCAGTATCCATGGGTGATCACTTTGCCCAGCATTTAAAGGTCTGGCAAGTGAGTATTGGAAATTAATGGTTTCTTTGACATCGCTCAGAGAAGGGGCATCCTGGAGCTCACCTCTGCTCCTCCCCGCTTTCCCCTCCCTATTTCATATCTTATCCAGAGAATCATATACCCATTTTCAGACAGGAACTTTTTTCCTTAATCCTGCAGAAGGTAGTCACCACGGTTCCCCTATCAGACCAACATTACCACATTTGTGCCCCTACCTTTGGACTTTCATCCACCCTAAAGGTCTTTACCACATGTCTGGTACCTGTGGCAACAGCACTGTTCTGAGCCAGACTCTTCGTGTCCCCTTGCCTACATGAATGGCAAATCAGTGCAGCCTCCAGGGATTCCCTGATCTCCTCCCTGCCCGCCAACCCCATCTACTCCAGCACTTTGGAATAATGGCTCACTGGCCCCAATCATGTCAGGACCCAGCTTAGCGGCTCTAGTACATAGGAGCAGTGCTGGACACTGTCGTGGGAAGGGCATTTTTTGCTGGACCATGGTCAGAATAAACTTCTGTCCATGGCTTTCCTGTTCGTATGGACACAAACTCTGGCCTGTCACTTTCTGTGTCTGTTACAACATATGGCCATGACCATCCCTATGGTCTCTTAAGCAAGGCTACATATGCAACCTGTCCAGTAGACCCTGTCTACACAATAGAGACAGCGAACAGGTACCTTCAAGGCCCGGGTTTCGGTCACTCCTGGCCCTCACGTTGCCCTTCACTGGTGGACCCATTGTTCCTAATTCATTTCAGGCGTGCCCTTACAATCCCCACCTCCACACACCCAAACCATGGGGACCCAGACTTCGCCTCTCCACATAATCCTGCTGGACATAAGAGCGGGCTTTTCTCCCTTCCCTTAATCTGAGACCTGTCTTACTTCAGACGGACAACACCTCAGTGGTATATTTTCTACACAATCAAAGGGTGACCGAGGTCATTCAGCCTCTACAAGGAGGCTATGAGGTTCTGGCACACAGTTCTACAACCAGATCTACCTTTGGCAGCCTTCCATTTCCCCGGCCATTGCAACATCTTATCCGATACCCCCTTTCTTGCAACAAACCCTGCTGAAGTTACAGCTTAAACCCACTACCGTGATTCTCGCAGCCCTCCTCAGGCCACGACAGATATGGTTTACCCTACTACAACAACTATCGGTAGCGGAACCACTCCCATTACCCATCAGGTCAGACATGCTAACACAGGATCGGGGCACTCTCCTTCATCCCAACCTGAAATCTCTACATCTACATGCTTGGTTCCTGAGGATGCTCTCATAGCCCGTCTCTAAGTCTCCTCTCGGGTGGCCAACATTCTTTTGGCCTCTTGCAAACCATTTACTAGACAAACTTACAGTACCAAATGGAAACATTTTTCCCTCTGGAACACTTCCCACTCTTTGGACCCTTTCTCGTGTCCACTGACCCAAAGTCTTGGACTACCTCTCTTTGCTTGCCTCGATAGGCTTGAGCTATTCCTCTATTAAAGTCCATCTGGCCTCTATTTTGACCTGTCGTGAATCATGGAAAGGGAGACTGCTTTACCAACACCATCTTGCCAAGATGTTTCTAAGAGGTATGTTACACCCCAAACCTCCTATTAGGAGGCCCGTCCCTCCCTGGGACTTAACATTTTTTTTTATTGGAAAAGCTAACCCTTGAACTTTTCAAACCAGCGGCTACTTGCAACCTCCATTTCCTACCCTGAAAAACCCTATTCTTAGTAGCTGTCTCCTCAGCTTGATGTATCTCTGAACTTCATGTTCTAATGTGTAGAGAACCTTACTTGGTCTTTCATAAAGACAAAGTGTCCCTTTGTACCTACCCCTCCTTTTTACCCAAGGTAGTTTCGGAGCATACGTTAAATCAGTCTATAGACTTGCCAGTCTATTTCCTCGATTATTCTAATTCATCCTACATACTTTAGATGTCCATAGCATCCTGAGATATTCTACAACTCATTCCAAATCCTTTAGAAAGACTTCTCCATTATTTGTTTCCTTTGCCTCATCCAGGGACTGTTTCCAAGTTAACAAGCAAACTCTCTCCAAATGGTTATCACATTGCATAACCTTCTGTTGCAAGGAAATATAGCAAACCATTACCAGAAACTGTTCAAGCCCATTCTACCTGAGCCATGGCCACTACTGCGGCCTGCTTCAATGGGGCTTCTATCACAGATATCTGCAATGCAGCCACATGGTCCACAATACATACCTTCACGAAGAACTACAATTTAGACATTGCTTCTTGACGGTCTTTGGCTGCGCTGTGCTACAAGGACACGGGGTCATAATGTCGCAAGACATTATGCCATAGCAATATACTGTGCTGCCAATACAGCGCAATATATTGCAAATGGCATAATTCTTGTTTTGCAGAGCTCTGCCCCCCCCACTGCCAAACCCACTCCAACTAATACAACTAACTCCGGAGATTAACATAATATCTTTACAAAGTGCGAAAAAGGAAAAATTCCATCCGTCTAGGACCGGGAATCGAAACCCGGTCCCAAACGCACTGCTTGTCTCCCTTGCTGCCAGTGGCTTATCCCATCGAGCCACAGCAGCTGCTTGGCTGACCCCTGTCCCAGCAGGATGCTTATCCTGAACTGGGAAGAGCGAGAAGGTGCACTACTGCGTATACTTCCTTTTGCAGTTCTGCATCCTCTCGCTCTTACTTACCGCACTGTTCCTACCTCGCGGTCATGTCATGCGCTGTAGAGCGTGCAACATTTTGACCCGGTAGGTTCTACAAGGCCTTCTATCATAACGTTTTCCACCCTTCCTGGGTTTACTGCATGGGAGTCATCCCAAGTGTATTACCTGCTGCAAGAGATTATTCCCATGAAGATAGTACAGTTGCATACTTACCGTAACGGTAGATCTTCGAGGGGTATCTCTTGCAGGAAGTTCGATCCCTCCTTCCATCCCCCTCCTGCTCTAAGAGAACAACTTCTGATCCAAATATATGTGTATATATATATATATATATATATATCTATGGATACCTTAGGTACCTCAGCTCTCCCTTGGTCCTTGCTTAGCAAGCTGAATACGGCGGGGAACTGAGGATGCCTGGGGCCGCCCACACTTATATAGAAGCAGAGTGATGATGTCATGTGTGGGCGGCCCCTAGGCACAGACTGCTGGAAGAAAGCTGCTGTGTAGAAGAGCGCCCTCTGGCAAGGACCCAAGTGTATTACCTGCTGCAAGAGATACACCTTGAAGATCTGCCGTTACAGTAAGTATGCAACTGTACGTTCTAGGAGTGGTATATGGTTGTACCTCCACACTGGCCCACCTGATCTCCCTGAAAGTGGCACACCAATTCTTGCTTCCAGTGCGTAAGATCTGACGTCACGAGGTGGTGCCGAGGGAGTTACCACCCGGGCGGGTGGAAGAAGCCAACTTGAAGACCTTCCGGCATGATTTAAAGGGAAAGGAATACTGCCAGAAGTGTGGATATATGCTATATACCACTCCTAGAACTACTGTTACAGGTGAGTAACCTGTTTTTCCTGGTTCCTACTACTCCTTGCCCACTATATGTTTACCCTCTACCTATAGCTACCTACTCTGAAGCTGATTGCTTCCATATACCAGAACACAGAACCGCGTTATCTCCTACTTTAGCCTGGTGTTCCTCCAGCAGAGTTTCCTGTGGACACCTGCAGATGCCTAAGACAGATTCCCTACTCCTGCGCTATTCCACGTGCATGTTAGGACACGCACTGTGGTGCATAAACAATAAGACACAACATGGTGAAATATATGGTGAACTTACTGCATGCTCAGGGCCTTACTGTTCATGGAAGTTCAATAATCTCACCATAAATCCCACACCATTGTGTTTTAGTGCACTTATAAAACTGACTTTGTGGTAAATTTGAAAAAAAGGTAATAAAAAAAAGATATACTTTTTTTTGTTTCTCTTCGTCACTCGGTTGGCCCTCATTCAGGAGGGCACCCCAGTCCCAACTCCCCGACATCCACTGGGAATTAACCCCAATCGTCTTACCCAGGGCTTGCCCCACCCCCCCCGGCGAGGTCAGGCTGTGGGGAGTCCCAAGCCCCTGTCGAGGACCAGACCCAGTTCGGGTTCGTGAGCCCAGCTAGTTGGGGAGCAGGACATGCAGGTGCCTGCTGTTATACCACCACCAGCGATTTCTCTGCTTTCTGGTCCCCTGGGAGATGTGGCTTGCAGTGACATTCAGGCATATGCCACATGCTCCTGCGTAACGTGTACTGACGTCTGCCCCATCTCCCCAATCTGCTGACCTGAGCTGCTTTTCCCCCAGCTTCTACCAGGAGACAGGCAAGCAGTGAGTTTTACCCAACCCTCCCCCCGGAGGAGGAGAGCAGTCCATCGGAAGCTCTATCCTCCTTCCCCCAGCTGACCCCCAGTGTCCAGAGGTCGCTCCCAACCCTGGGTTTCTGGCATGGCAGCATACATTTTAAAATGTTCTGAGGCCTGTTTTGCATTGAAAACAGTTGTCCAGCTGAAAGACTGACAGTATAGGGTGCTGCAAAATTAACTGAAGGCACTGTTGCAGTGTGCCTCTGCCAATGTTAGGTTTTAGATTTTTTTTACGTAGTTAATATTTAGTGGTGTTTGTGGATAGAAGTAGATTTTCATTTGGATCTTCTCTAAATGAAGCTATGAGGGTAGTGACTCAATTGTTTAAGGGACATGCAGTGCTCGACTACAAAAATGTTTTTTGCAGGTGGTCACGAAAGGCTTATGAATGGAGTGAGAGCACATGGATTTTTAAAGTCATGGGGCTGTTTGGCACCGAGTTTTCTTTTAAGAGGAATTTGTGCTACAATTGTGGAATGATTGAGAATCTTGCAAGCTAATAACACCGTAGCATCATTCAAAATCAGCTTCTTTCACAAATAAAGGTCTCTGCCTTGGGGAAGTATGCAAGCAGCTGATGTTTTGGCAGCATCTTCTTCAGAGCAAGGCGCGCATGCTGTTCTGCCGGCTGCTGATCGTTTCCATTAGTATCTTGCACTAATGGTGCAGGGGCAGCATTTTAGTTAATCATCCTGCTCATCCTCTAGCTGTCGGCACTTTGTAGCACTAAAAGCACCTTTGTTTGTCAAAGAAACTGACTAGCTGTGTTCAGTTTCTCCAGCAGCTGGTTACTTGCATGCTTTTAGCCTATGCTTCCATATTACATAATGGGCAGGAGCGGCTGGGTGGCTAGGGTCAGTCCTGCTTTTTTTGGTTTGGCGTAAGGCATTTCAGCTTAGGGCTCCCAGTATTGCATTCGCTTTTTTGATATTGGATTTAATATGTTTCTCAAAACCTGAGGTGTTGTCTGTGTTTACTCCCAAAGAAAAGATTCTACAGCTGAAATCAGGTTTGCTGCCCTTTCTAGAGAAAGGAATGCCTTGCCATGCAGGATATAAAGCTCTGCAACAATAAAGTGCAGAACTTGCACTGGTTCTGCTTGAGACTTTTGAAAGTCCATGAGGAAGCCCAGCTCTCCAGAGTGTCTTGAGTTAGCAGTATGGAGAAATTTGCTTCCTGCTGAGTTTTTCCTGTGATCAGCCAGTCATCCAGGTAAGGAAAAAACACTGTTCCTCTCCTTCTCAAATGTGCTGCCACCACAGCTAGGCACTTTGTGAATACCCTCGGAGCTGAGGTGAGGCCGAAGGGAAGAGCTATGAACTGGTAGTGACAGTTCCCTAACCTGAGCCTGAAATATTTAGTGTGACTTGACCTGACTGGTATGTGGAAGTAGGCATCTTTCAGATCTAGTGATCCCAGACAGTCTCCCACTTGCAGATATGAAATCACTGAGCCCAGTGTTACCATCTTGAACTTTTCCTTCTTTGAGTGTTTGTTCAGGTATCTGAGGTCTAAAATGGGTTGCCACTCTCCATTTTTCTTTAGGGTTAGGACGTGTCTAGAGTAAAGTCCCTAGCCCTGTTATACGGCAGGTACTTTTTTCTACTGCGTGTGATTGCAGTAATTTCTTCAACTCGTCCAGAATTTTATCTGCTGGTGTGTGAGGTTGAAAACATTTGTGCTCTGAAGTTTTGGAAATCTTATGAACTGCAGAGACAAACCCTGGCTTACCACTTCTAGGACTCATTTGTCTGTGATAATTTTTTACCATTCCTGGAAGTAGTAAGCCAGTCTTCTTCCCCACTGACAATGAGTGGGTGACCTTGGCAGGCTTGTCAGGGGTTCTGTTTTGCCTGGGGTTTGGATGCTGGTGTTGCGGCACCAGGCCTATTTCCTCATCTACCTCTGCCCCTATAATAGCCTCTTTGTGGAGGGTATTCATAGGGATTATAAGCATGAGGGTAGTAACCCTGACCCCTACTCCCATTCCATAAGGCCTGTAAGAAGTGGAGGCCTTTTCTTTTACAGTATTGCTCTTGTAGGTGGTTTTATATTCATCCACCTTTTTCATGTAAGCCTCTGTCTTGTCACCAAACAGGGAATTTCCTTACAGGGAAAAATGTATAGCTTTTGCCTTATTGTTCTGGGATAGATTTGTAGTTCTAAGCCAAGCAAACCTTCTTAGGGACACTACATGGGCCATAACCCTGGATGCAGTGGTATCCATTGCCATATGCAACTGGTACTTTGTGGCATCAATGGCTGATCTTGTCGCGTCAGTCATATCCTGTGCCAGAATCTGCAGTAGCCCTTTCACAGAATGCCACAATGGAGTTCCATAAAGCTGTGGTACTGTGCTGTGTAGAACAGATAGGCTGCCTGCCTTAGGAGCAGGGATGCTGAAGTATACACCTACTGTATTTGCCCATGGTATCCAGCTTCCTGGAATCCTTTTCAAGAGGCTGAGTAGAAAGGGACACTTCGGCCTTGTCGCAGGCAGCAGTCTAAACCACTCCCTCATGATCAGGGTGAGAGTACAGGTACTTGGAGCCCTGTTTGTCAACCTGATATTTATTCTCAGTTTTCTTATCTATGCCAACAGCGGACATGGGCGCTGACATGAGTTTAAAGGTGGCTTTCTTGAGGGAGTTATGGATGGGCAGCATCAGCCTCTTAGTGGAGGTTTCCTCCTCCTCATCAGTTTCCTGGAAGGGAATGCTGAGGGTACTGACCATATGCCTCACAAAGGTATAGAGAGAGGTATAGTCATCTGATGGTCTTGGAGGCCAGCCACATTCTTGCTCAGGAGAGCCGTTTGGTTCTGTTTGTTCTCCCTCCTCCTCTTCTTCATAAAATATTTCTGCCTCCTCCTCCACTGGTGTTGGGAATGGAACTGGTGCCGGGGGTTAAAGGAACATATTAATTACATTTCCTGGAAGGCTTGGAAGAATTACCATGCCTTAGTCATGTCCTCTGTAGAGGTCAAGTTTATTTTTATTCACTGCTGACTCCTTTCCTTCTTCAGGAGGAGGGACAGGTGCATGTTTTTTTTTTTTCTTGGCATGCACATTCTCCGGTGCCTGCTCTGAGGCTTTTTTAATTTTATTGGTTTCAGGGTTCCCCATTCAGATACCCTGATTTCTGATCCATCTTTAGCAGCTTTAGCTTTTTTTTTTCTTTTATTTAAACAACTTTTCATACAACCAGACAATACAAAAAAGAAAACATCAATGACAATAAAAACTTAAATGTAGGTCAGCAATGAATATCAGTCTGTTCCAGTATATAATAAAACACCAAACTCTAATTGCCCCCCCCCCACCCAGATAGCTATTTTATAATCCTTTATCTAATCTCAAGGCCTACAAGGGTAATTTATGGGATTAACTAATTAATTCTGATTTGGTGTAGAATATATTAATCGTACTCAGAGTCTCCCTAAACAGATAGATATTTTAGGCAACAGGCTAACCTGAATGAATAATTTATAAATCTTGCCCCATCTATCATAAAATATATTAAACTTGTTGTGAAATAAATGTAGCACTCTTATAATTTGTAAGTTAAATATTGTATTCGCTATCCATTCTTTTATACCTAAGTCATCTTTATCCAACCAGTGTTTTGCTATAAGTTGCTTTGTGGAAATAGCCAATAGTGATAAAATTGACTTATCGGTTATCCCTTTTACTGAATTAAGGTTACCCAGAAAGCACGTCTCAAAGTTTACTGAATTTTGTAAAGAAAGTTTCGTCCCTCAGTTATTTGTCACCATATTCCAAATCTGTTGTGCCTTTGGGCAAAACCAAAAGATATGAGTGATTGATCCCTCTGACATCCCACACTTTATGCATTTATTCAACTCAGATAAACCAAAATTATATAATTTCTGTGGAGTCAAATAAGCATTATGTAGAATCTTGAAAGTGATCAATCTTAAATTGTCTGAAGGGATATATTTGCAGATGTTGCTCCAAAGATTAGTCTAGTTCTGTGGGTAATTTTTAGTCTCTTTATGCCAAACAGATGAGGTTACAGGATCTGGCGAAAACATTAAAGTTATTAACCACTGGTAAAGATTTGCTATAGGGTGGGGATTTAAGATTTGTTGCTTCATATCCTTTAATAAATCATTGGAATCTGTCATCCACAAGTTAGCTCCCAAATGAGCCTTTAGGGCTATATTTACTAGCAATAATTTTTGTAGATATTTTTTATTTAGTCTGTCTTTCTAGTAGCTCCTTCAATGAGATTGTTACTGTATTTTTTATGAAAGAATTAACCTTCAGATTTTTGAAGTTAGGAAACCATTTAAAGGGAATGGGTTTACCATTTATCCTGAAGTTGAGGTTACCTAGAATGGGCTGATTAATACTCCTTTGTAGGTTTAAATCCAAGTACGATATAATCTGCTAATGAATTCTGAGAGTGGTTCCTATTACTGAATGTTTTAATTCTGAAGGTAAAGAACTAGGGTTACAAGATAGGATAACTTCTGGGGATAGATTATATTTTTTTATTAAACTAAGTTCCAAATCCAGCCATATAGGGCTATAATTCCCTTGATCTGCTGTCGGTTGAAACACTTTTATATATTTATTAACGAATGGCCATGCAATATAAAATACTATTCGGTAGTTTGACACCCCCTTGAGTTTTTGGAAGGAATAGTTTTTTTAAGGCATTCTTGGTGTCTTAGCACCCCACAGAAAGTCTGAGATTTCTGAATGAAATTTGTTAAACCATGATAAGGGAGTAAAAGTATTTGGCATATTTATAGGATGGAAAATTCTAGGAAAAACTTTCATTTTGATTATACTTATCCCCCAATGAAAGCAGAAGGCTATTCCATATTTTCATATCTTGTTTGATTGTGGTCAGTAAATCATCTAAATTCAATTTAATAAGTTAGGATTGGTCTGGTGTTAAATATATGCCTAGATATTTTAATTTAGTTGGTGACCAAGAAAGGCCTAGCCTAATGATATCATTTTTAAAAACTGCATTATTCAGGGGTAGAACTTCTGTTTTGTCCAAATTAAGTTTGTAGTAGGAATTTACTATATTCTTGTATAGTATCCAAGGACACTTTAATAGAAATTTCAGGGTTTGAAACATGCAATAGAATATCATTGGCAAAAGCTGAAATTTTATGTTTTAATTTACTGAAAGTAATTCCTGATATTAATGGAATTATATTTAAAAAGAACAGCAGTGGCTCTAAATAAAAGTTGAAAAGAACAGGCGATAAAGGGCAACCCTGACACGTTCCACAGTGTAATTAAATCGGATTAGAGATAATACCATTACAAAGAATTCTAGTTGTTGGGGGTGAATAGAGAGTTCTCAACCAATTAGCAAAGGGCACTGGGAAACCAAATTTAAACAAAGTTTGAAAAAGAAATTTGTGATTGCCCCAGTGGCACTGGTGTCCCTGGATATGGAGAAAGCCTTTAACAGGGTCAATCACGAATTTCTTTTACAAACTTTAAGCTTTATCTTTTTTAATTTTGTCCCTTTGACAGGGATGACTGCTTACTTTGAGGGGCTTGATCCTCAGCCTTTAGGTGACATGGAGACAGACAGAGAAGCCACACTGTCTTTCAGTTTCAAAGCCCATTTCTTTATTGTTTTAGGGCAAAACTTTCTACAGAGCTCACAGTTATTAAAATCGTGATCTGGGCCCCGACACTTTAAATACAACTTGTTATAGTATGCCTTTGCCAAGAGTTGGAAACATACCAAAATCCTGTAGGAACCATCTTTTTGGGTCTGTCAGTTGTGCCAAACACTGACAAGCCAGAAAAAAAAAGCGTTAATAAATGTAATTCCCTTTTTTAACATAAACCTAAATGTATATATTAGAAAGGGTTAAAGTAAAAGAAATGCAGTTCAGTTCCCTTAAAATAAAACTTCAAATAGAAATAGCCTAATAGTAATCTGAAATAGGCTAAAATGAAGAACTGAGTATAAGAAACAATAAATCAGCAAAGTGGTTTAGTCTTTTTAGTATTTTACAAGAAATAAGTAATTCTAAAGTGGTTCCCTAAAAGCAGGAACCGTGCCAAAAACTGTTTTCTCCGGTTCCTGGGAATCGATGTGGAACCAGAGAAAAGCTCACAAAAATACAATAAACAACCCAACTAATGCAGAGATATCAATAAATTAAGAAAACAGTAAACTATGATAGGCATTACAAAATAATAAACCATAAGCCGGTCTGACATTGAAGAAACAATTTCAGGGCGACTGCTTTCATTAGGTGGAGAAATAATTTTAACATTACAGTGCAGGGGTGAGCGTGACCACACATCAGAGTTTGAATTTCATTCCGAATTCCATAATCTGAATAAAATTCTTAAAGCTCTGGGGCTGCCCATTCCAGGGGAACAGCTGCATTTGTTAATGTTTAATTGAGGGATTCCTGGGGTTTGAAGTTCTTGAACTCCCTCCCTGTGCCCTTTTGAGGTATTCCCTCTTAACCCCTTGTTGGAGATCCTCTGAGAAAATATCTGTAGGCTTCTTCTGCTTGTAACTGTACCTGAGGAACTGCCACTTACATTGTAATGATCTCATTCAAGGCTGGCTGTTATTGTTTACTGCCAATTATTGACTGTCTAGTGTTGTATTTTTTTTCTCATTCTAGGCAGCAAATTGCTGTTTGTGACTGCCTGTTGTCTGCTACTTGTTATATTTAATCTTATTGTGTTCTGGTTTGTTTTCGGTAGTCTTATCATGCTTCCTCGCATTCATCGCTGTACCTGTAATTTTATCTTGCCTTGCTTTACCTGTAATTCCTGATTAATTCTAGTGTTGTTTCTTTTGTACACTCCTGGGTCGTACCTGAAAATAAGCATTTATTGGTCTAGTGTGCTCACCTGGTTAACAAAAGCTAAATAAAAATAAATGGTCCATTTTATTGTTTAGCTCAGGCATTAATGGTATCAATTGGTACAACTTCATGTCAAGTTTCTTTCCACAGGGTTTCCTTTGGATCCACTAGTTTTGTGTACTGTGTGCGCCATGCTGATGGAGGTCCCAGTCCCATTTTTAGGCCTAATGTAGAAGTTTTATCTTTACCAGTTGGTGCATGCCGTGGATTCTTCTGGGGGTGTTCTTTTTTTTTTACACCAGTAGTTTAGCCCTTGAATATTGTAACTTTAAGTCAGACTTTTAACTTTGGACTCTTGTTGTTGCTAAATTTATTTACTCTCTCACCGTGGTCATCGCCCCACCATCATAACATGGGAGCTGTACCTCTCGTGTCTCCTGCATGCCCACAGCAAGCATTGGTAAGAACTCTGACGGAAGGCACGTGTGTCCTTTGAGCATTTTTTCTACAGTAGTTTATATGAGTGTGGCGTGGTTTGAGTAACCTGCAGGGCTAAACTGTTAGGCAGTAAGCCTGAAATATTGTTGGCCGGCCTACCTACCTGTTTAGACGGCAGGAGTAACTGTGCCTTTCCAGGGCTACCCTGTCTTACAAGTTATTCTGCTTTTAGTGCAAGGCTTCCATTTTCAGTGTTGCCTTATTCAAATAATTGTTTATGGAGCACGCATGGCCTATATTTAATTCAGGCCTCTCAGGTAGGGGAGTGCAGATATCTGTCTTACATGGTTTCATACTGAGCCAATATGTCTCATACTGGATTCAGCCCCCCTCTCTGTGCAGGCATAATTAGCTTCTAGTTGTACCCTTCCTGTACTTCAAACATAACCTCTCCATAGAACCATTTAGTCTATTTATTACATACCAGCAGTGTTGTTTGGATTGATCGGCACTGAGGATTGTCCTCTTAGAACTGCAAGAAGTCTGCTGACACCTGGTTTCAGTATGTGGTTTCATGTGGAGTTAATTGCCTTCCCACCAAAAAAGGTGCAAGAAGCGACACTCATATCACAGAGCTATAGATGTCATCCCAATTTTGTATGTCCCATTTTCTGTTTCTCTTTTGCCATGTCTGGTTCATTTAGGTCAGCTTCTCTGGCAACCTAGCAGCCCAGTCTGCTGTTAACCCCATTGTTGATGCCAACAGGGGTCACTGCGGCATGCCCAGGACTATAAATGCTGGCAACTATCGTTTAAATTGCGCTGAGGATTTCTCCCCACTTCCTTCCATAGTCACTCCCACCACCCCATGGGTGGGTGGTCAGCTTGCATACATTCAGCTTCCCTTCCCTCCCCTTATGGAGGAGCACAGTCCCCCAGTTAACTGCCATTGGTAGTGTCTCTGCTAGCTGGCTTCTTGAGTACCAGTCACCCCAGTCAGTGCTGAAACCTAAAAAACACACTGTGGCTGTGCCATTGGGATGTCCATCATTTGTGCACGTCTACATTTTATTCAACTTCCATGGGTATGACTAGCATACTTGGTATCAGTAATATAACACACGACTTTCGCTTTTCTTTTCCTTTTTTTCTTTTACGTATTTTCTCTCTCAGACTTTAGTGGGTAGACATGGCTCCTTTACTCATTCATCGCTACTTGCTGTCCTAGCTGCAGTGATAGCTTAATTGTTGTAGAAACAAAACTGCACTGACAGATGCCTCATTTGCTTACAGTGTTGAGCGGTGCCCAGGAAAGTGCACTTATTGAACTCCTGTCCTCAACTGTACAGCAGGCGGTCGAAGGTCATCCTCCTACAGGCAGAGGGACAGCCAAAAAAGTAAGTTGTGTTGTAGAATACCTGTACATTCACCCAATAGTGCTGCAATAAGTGTGTCACATCCATTATCCACTGAGCCTAATTTTGGCTCATTCTTATCATTCATATTTTCAGCAGGACAGTACATAATGCCAGATGTTTTTATTTTATTCAAGACAAATCTGCACCCGAACATTGGACTTTTATCTCTTCTAACTACATAAATTCAATTCGCTATAAACATTTTCGCTGTCTTTCACTGATAGTGCTCAGTCACAGGGACAGTCTTACCTCCTGCTACAAGCCAGTTGTGTTTTCATGGTGTTGCACACCAGGGGTTCAGTTAATTTATTTTTAGTGGAATATTTCCATGAGTCAGAATCTGAAAGTAGGTCCAAATTTTTGGAAGTCAAAATATTTCCTAGATCCCATAATTTGGAAGCCAGCATACTAGGAAGAATCAATTCATGGATGTTAATGTATGCAATAACAGTAAAATACAATTTATTTTAGAAGAATCCATCATTTCTTGGCTTCTGTCCCTTTAAACAATTTATTTTGGAAAAATCCATCATTTCTTGGCTTTTATGCCTTCAATTTTGAAAGTCATTCTATTTTGTTTTTTATTTAAATATGGAAGTCGATGACTTCCTACACGTTATTTTGGAAGTTTTTGCCTTACTTTTGGAAATCAAATACTCCCAAAATGAAGTTAGCTGAAGCCTTGGCTATACCCCCTCTGCTGTCTGGAAAAAACAGGTTGCCTCTTTTACCACTCATGCTCAAGAATTTGGATTCTTGGCTGGCCCGGTGGCGCTGAGGGTTGAGTTGCTGGACGCCACACCTCGCACCACACCGGCGACCCGGGTTTGGAAACGAGCCCGGGCCATCAGAGGCTGGCAGGGGAGAGAGAGGATTGAGCATCCGGAGGACTGCTCTCCTTTGCTCTCTCTGGGGAGGGTTCCGGGGCCTGCTCGGCTGCCTAGTGGCTCCCAATGGAGACCGGGGGTACTACAGGCAAGCTAGCCATACGTAAGAGGGGTGGGAATGCGGCATATGTCAGCAGGGCAGCCATGCACAAACGTCATTGCATGTTGCACTCCCCGGGGCAACCACCAAGGAAATAAAATCCCTTCCTAGGTTGTGGAGATGATGGGGGCTCCAGGGGCAGGATGCACATCCCAATGCTGGCCCATTTCCTCAGGTGATCTCCTGGCCAACCCATCGAACCAGGTAGGTTCTCTCTAAGTTCAGTTAGGCCACTAGAGAAGAGCGGGCCCAGCCCGGAGGGTGATCCGTGGTGCTAGGGTCTGCCTGGTCAATGGGGGAGTTCTCTGAGTCTAGGGTTCAGGCAGGGAGTAGCAGTCCTAGTCACGTGAGCACCCCAGAAAAATGCCCGGCTTAGGGAGAGTATAAACAGAGTAAAAAAAAAAAAAATGATTCTTTTCTCAAGCTTACTCAGAGTTTTTTGACTCTCCATTCAACACATCATAACCATCCCAGCTACGACTCATGGCTCAACAGCTATAACCATGGAACAAAAGAGAAAGCCTGGATTTAAGCATTGCATGGTTTTCAGGTTCACCATGTCAATCACTGATGTCCATAATGCCTACGTTCGCTGTTTGGGAATTTCCCATGATGAGGGCAACTTTCAGTAGTGCTAGACCATGCACCTGCAGGAGATTGAGGATCATTGGATGTGGATTATTTAAAAGATAGGCTAGGGACTGTGCAAGGGTCATCCACTATGGCAGGTTTCGATATGCAGTTAATAGCCAGGTAGGACAACAAACCCCAGACCTTCAACATCCCAGTCCTGGAACTGTTGACTGACGAGTAGGTATGGGTTGTGCATAATCCCAGCCCTCGTGACGATGAGGGATTTTGTAACTTTATGTCATGCATTCTGTTGTTTAAAGGTAAGTCTTCTCCTAGGCACCACAGGCACAAGAAAAAACGTCAGTGTCAGTCATTGGAGCGCTGCTGATTGAGGAAATGAGTTCTCCCCATGTGGAGACCCTTGAGGTCAATTGCCCACTAAGTATGTTGAACCACTCATGGAGACCATTCTGCCTGTGGAGACTCTGTGTAGGCAGCCAAAGGCCTTGGCACTGGTCACTGCATGGGCCAAAAACCATCGGGCCTCGGCAGTGATGACTTCACTGAGCAAAAAAGCCCTCTTGCAGACCCCAGTATTGACATTAACCCTGTCCAAGTCAGGAGAGTTGGGTTCTAGTGAGCTCCAGGTCAGACCTCTGGCTGTTCAGCCTCCACTGGTTGACCCATCCCTAGCACTGTCATCAGTGTGACCGGTACCAGTTGTCCGCCCTTCAGATAGGAGGCTGACACCAGTGGAGTCAGCATCCTGCTGACTGGATCATCTGGTTCCAGAACAAGGTTGTATTCTCAACTTGTGCTCAACATTGACACTAACATAGCATTGATTGTAGTCCATTTCCTCATCTTCATCATCTGGCTTCCATCATCGGTGTTGAGCTTGTCACCAGTGGCAAACGGTTGTTTGCCAGCAATTGGGATATGCCCAGTCAGCTGACATTATTGGTCATGTAGGCCAGTCCATGGTTGCCCTTCACAGAGCTTACTCCAGTCATGCACCCAATCACACTACCTCTGGGATTGCCAGCGGCACCTCAGTGACATGTTATGTTCCTTTGCTAAGCTTCACAACCTGTGATGTGTGTGGGGGATGTTGACTATGGATTCCATTCCTGGGACAGGGATGTCCCATGCTCTCTTGATGGTGGTCACGTTGAGTGAACGAGTGGTCCATTTACATTATCAGCATCCAATGTTGCTGCACCCAGGCTCTGACTCTGAGTCGAAGAAGAAGGAAGCCTACCCACTCTTGAATATCCTGGAATGGAGTTCTTCACTTGGAGCAGCTGTTACCATTGTTCCTTCCATATTGGGTCCCACTGTTAGCAACTGGCACTGACAGGCTCCTTGCTGGGTCCCAGTTCATCAGAGAGACCACATGTACATGGTACCCATGGGGGGTGCTCTCTCGGTTTATGGAGCATCCTTCTCTGGATGACTTGGTGGCAGATGCTGTGTTCAACAAGGCTAAAATGCAAGGAGAGGGGAATAAGCCCCTGACAAGGAGTCCAATATAGAGAACCCCTTTGGGCAAAATGTGTACATGACAGTTGGCCTGGGCATTTGTCTGGCCAGTTATGCAGCCCCAATAGCTAGGTATAGCCATGAGCTACTTCAGTGACCTGTGGGCTCTCTTGTTGGTGGGTAGCTAGCAGGATCTCACTGATGTTCAGTGCATGGAATTCTCCATGGTACACCACGAGCTGCAGGTGGCCCTGTATTCAGCAGACATGTCAACAAGGGCTGTGGTAGTTGTGGTCTCTACACAGTAAGGGGATGGCTGCGTTTTTCAAACTTTACGCAAGAAATACAGCAGAGGGTATCCCAGCTACTCCTTACAGGGGTGGATCTTTTGGACCTGAGTCGAGGAACACTTGACTAGGACTGAGAGGCCCAACATCACCCTTGACTCTGGTCACTAATACTAAGCTAAGTATGAAGTAGTGCCAGCAGAACGGCAGCTCCTTTTGTGGCTCCTTCCGTGAGATGCAGGGTCAACAGAAACTACAGCAGCAACAGAGGCAAACATAGAATTTGATGGCAGATAAGGACCGCTTGGCCCACCTAGTCTGCTCATTTCCCTACCTAATGGATAAGCTGCAAATCCTAGTTAACCATCAGCCTACTTCCTCCTACCCCCCACCTAGAATTGCCTTATGTCTGTCCCATGCATTCTTGAATTCCCCGACTGTTTTTGACTCTATGACCTCCTCAGGAAGGCTGTTCCATGCATCTACAACCCTCTCTTTGAAGAAATACTTCCTCACATTACCTCTGAGCTGTCCCCCCATCTTCAAATTGTGCCACCTTGTTCTTGCACATCTGTTTTTTTTAAAGATGCTACCCTCTTGGACTTTGTTGATTCTCTTGAGGTATTTGAAAGTTTCTATCATGTCCCCCCTCTCCCTCCTTTCCTTGAGGCTATACATTTTAAGCTCCTTTAGTCTTTCTTCATATGTCTTCTGGTATAGACCCTGCACCATTTTGGTTGTCCTCCTCTGGACAGCCTCCACCCTGTCTATGTCTTTGCGGAGATGGGGTCTCCAGAACTGTATACAGTACTCCAGATGTGGTCTTACCAACTGTCTGTACAGAGGGCCAACAACTTTCTGTTTTCTACTGGTGATGACTCTCCCTATGCATCCCAGTATCCCCCCAGCCCTCCTTACTGCCTTCTCACATTGCTGGCCCACCTTTAGGTCATCTGATATGACTACCCCCAGGTCTCTTTCCATTTTTTGTTGTTGTCAGTATCTCACCCCCCATTGTGTACTATTGCCCTGGGTTTTTGTTTCCCAGGTGCATTACTTTGCACTTCTTTGCGTTGAATCTAAGCTGCCATACATTTGACCATTCCTCCAACCTTGCCAAGTCCTTTTTCATCCTTTCCATCCCACCTTGCATATCAACCCTGTTGCAGATCTTTGTGTCATCTGCAAAGAGACATACCTTCCCCTCCAGTCCCTCCGCAATGTCACTTATAAAGATATTAAAAAGGACCGGCCCCAGTACTGAACCCTGCGGTACCCCACTAGTAACCCTCGTTTCTTCACTGTGGACTCCATTATCTATTACCTGCTGTGTCCTGTTGTACAGACAGTGTTTTACCCCGGCTACCACCCTGGGACCCACTCCCAGGCTGGCTAATTTGTTTATTAATCTTTTTGTGCGGGACTGTGTCAGATGCCTTGCTAAAGTCTAAGTAGGCCATGTCCACAGCCCCTCCCTGGTCTACTACTTTGGTCACCCAGTCAAAGAAATCAATTAGATTTGCTTGACATGACCTTCCTGCTGTGAATCCATGCTGCCTTGGGTCCTTTGCCCCACTGGCCTCTAGGTACTCAACAGTTCTTTCCTTCAGAAGTGATTCCATCATTTTCCCTACGACTGAAGTCAAACTGACAGGTCTGTAGTTTCCTGCATCTGTCTTGCTCCCACTTTTGTGAAGGGGAGTCACATCCACCCTTCTCCAGTCCTCAGGTACCACACCATCCTCCCATGATTTATTAAAAAGGGTAGTCAATGGTGTTACTAGTTCTTCCCTTAGTTCTTTTAGAATTCTGGGATGAATCCCATCAGGCCCCGTTGCTTTATCCACTTTCAGTTTTAAGAGTTCTTTCAGAACCCTTTCTTCTGTGAAAGGACTAATATCAACTCCCCTATCCAGAGTGCTTCTACTGACTGGATTAGGTCTCTCCCCCTGCTTTTCCATTGTGTATACTGAGCAGAAATATTGATTCAGTATCCCAGCTTTTTCACTGTCGCTCTTTACCCAACCACCTTCCTCTTTATTCAGCCTCAGTATCCCTGCCTTTGTCTTTCTTTGTTCACTAATGTACCTGTAAAAGGTTTTATCCCCCTTCTTAACCGAGTTGGCTATTTTTTCCTCAGTTTGGGCCTTTGCTATTCTGACTGTCTTCCCCGCTTCCTTCTGCTTTAACTGGTACAGTTCTCTGTCCTGCTCCTTCTGTTTTTCCTTATACTTCCTGAATGTTATCTCTAGCTCCCTTACCTTCCACGCCACTTCTTTTGAGAACCATAGTGGTTTTTTCTTTTGTTTTGATTTGTTTGTTTGCTTCACACAAAGGCTTGTTGTCTCTGTGATGGCAGTTTTGATGTTTCCCCATTGTTGCTCCACCCCACCTTTTTGCTTGTTTGCTAGTGCTTTTCTCAGACACTGTCTCATTTTGACAAAATCAGCCCTCCTGAAGTCCAGTACCTTCACTTTTGTGTGGCTTGACTCTACAGCTAAGTTGATCATGAACCACACTGTTTGGTGGTCGCTTGTTCCCAGATGGCTACCCACTTCAAGATCAGAGATCCCTCTCTCCTTCCCCATTTGAGAGTACCAGGTCTAAGATTGTTCCCTCCCGAGTGGGTTCCAAAACTAGCTGCCTGAGGCATGCCCCCTGTAGGGCATCAAGAATGGCCCTGCTCTTGGATGTGGCTGCAGCAAAGGTGCTCCAGTTAATATCTGGCATATTTGGGTCCCCATCAGCAATATCTCACCTTTTTCTGCCATCCCAAGGATGCCTTCTATCATTTCCTTGTCCATTTCCTCCCCCTGAGACGGGGGGTCTGTATACAACCCCTGTGCGGATTGTGGAGCTATTTCTAGTCTCCAGGGTGGCCCACAGTGCCTCCTCTCCTCCCTGTTTACCCTTTAGTTCTGTTGCTTTGATCCCTTCCCTTACATAGAGAGCTACTTCTCCTCCTCGTCTTCCCTTCCTGTCCCTCCTATATATTGTGTACCCTGGTATGTTGACATCCCAGTCATGGTTCTCTGTGTACCATGTTCTTGTGACTGCCATGATATCCAGGCATCCCTCTTCCATCAAGGCCACCATTTCGGGGTGCTTTTTACCTAGACTACGGGCATTGGTACTCGTTACCTTCCATTTTTTTCAGGCTTTATTTCTTTTTGCCCCATCCCTGACCTTACTGCCTTTGTCTTTTTCTCCATTTACCCCTGCCCTTATCTCTATCGACTGCTCTATCTTGTGTTTACCTCACTAACTACCCTGACTTTTGGGGGGGGCTGGGTTTTCCCTTCTCCTTTCAGTTTAAATGTTATTCAACGAGCATTTAAACCTATCACCTGGGATCCTGGTTCCCCTCCAGTATAGATGCAGACCATCGCGCTTGTATAGGCCTGCATCCCTCCAGGTGGAGCCCTAGTCCCTAGTGAAGCCAAATCCCTGAGCTCTGCACCAGTTTTTCAACCAGTCATTGAATCCCGTGGTGCGGAGTACCCTAGCCTCATCCATGCCATAGACAGGTAGCACTTCCGAGAAAGTTACTGTGTGTGCTACTTGTCTAAGGCCCCATCCCAACTCCACAAATTCCTGTTGCTCTGCTCTGATCCCATTCTCAGCCAGGTCATTCATCCCTAGGTGGATAATGACATCCAACTCACTCTCCCTTGCAGCTGCTCCCACAATCCTGAGGATTCGTTTCCTGTCCCTCCAAGCCATGGCACCGGGCAGGCACCTGACCTCCCTTTCCCTTCCCACCCCCAGTTCTACCCCCTAACAATCGAGTCCCCCACCAGGAGTTGTTTCCTTCCCCTGTGGGGTCCTGTGCCACCCTCCTGTGGGTCTCCATTGTGGAGGTTCCCAGCATCCTCCTTGGTCTCCACTGTGGGTGCCTCCATAGAGGAACCATGCTCCGCCAGAGTGGCAAATGAATTGTGGAGAGGCACAACTGTAGGGATGCACCTCTGTTCCACCATCCTCACCCTCCCTGAGCCCACCGTGGTCCAACTACTCCTCTTTCTTGGCAACCTCTGAGGTAGTGGCAGTGGCCTTGGTGGTCCCTGGGTGGGGGAGCAGGTTTTCCGAATCATTGCCAGGTCAGCATGGAGACAAGCAACCTCCTCCCTCAGACCAGAGAGGTGCCTGCTAGTAGGGCAGCAACGCATTTTCCAGAATGTCTCCTGGAAGACTGCTGCTCCACAGCCAGTACATTGCACCACTCCCCACATGTCTGTGTCCCTTCCTGTTACAGATGCTTTTCTTTTGTTGTTTGTTCTTGTTTTAGTGTGTGCAAGCTTGTGAGTGTCTATACCCCCTATTCAGTGTGCTGTGCCTTTAAGATTATGAACAGGTGTGTGTTGTTAGCAGCTTTGAGGAAGTGATGTCAGACCCCCCTGCTATAAAGGAAGTTATGCGCTTGGGCGGGTGGTGTGTGGGGAAGGGTGGAGGAGTAAACCTATGCCATCCAGAAACAATTAACTACAGCTCTGACCCTCCACCCCAGGGGGTGACTTCTTTCCTTTCAGACACCTATTTCACAGAGGTTAAATACCAGGTCTAGTCACAAATGACTGCAGATATCTCCCAGCTACAATTCCTCCCTGGCAAATTAAAGTTAAAACTAAGACAAGTCAACCCCAAAAACAGAATCAATACTAGTTACTTACACAGGTCCGAAAAGTAATAATTTAGTTCAGTGTAGTCTAGAAAATAACCTCCTTGATTTAAGGAATCTCTGGCTGCTTTCTGTTTCTCTCTCTCTCTCTCTGTCTCAGCACTGTCCGTTATCAGAAATACCACCCGCCTAAGTCCTTCAGTAAGAACTCTGGACAGATACAATGTAAGGTAAGTGGAAGTGGTTCCTCAGGTGGCCAGGCCTCTGGATCTGCACCAAAAGGCAAAAAGTGATGGGATGAGGGGCCTTATCACCTCCCTGCCACGGTCCTTGCGGCAGCTGATGGTCAGAGGTTGACACTTTCACTTCCTTCCACTGTGGTCCATTATTACCTTGACAGATGGATCCTGTAAGTAGTAGGTTCGGGTTGTCTATGGAATTCGAGACCCCACAGCTGTATTGGTCCTGTACACCTTTTGAAGACATGCTTCAGTGGATTCTTTCACGGTGCTGCAGGACGAGGTGCAACAGCTCCTAGTGAGTCATAGAAACATAGAAGTTGACGGCAGAAAAGGACCACAAGGCCCATCCAGTCTGCCCATTTCTTTTTCTACCTTATAAATGTGCCATCAGCCTTTGCTCTGTCAGTGGCCTATCTATTCATAGTCATTTGTATTACTCCCTTATGCCTATCCCATGCCTGTTTGAAGCCCTGAGCTGTATCTATATCCACCACTTCCTGAGGTAGGCCGTTCCATGCATCCACCACACTTTCTGTGAAAAAGAACTTCCTCACATTACCCCTTAATTGGCCTCCCTCTAATCTCATGCTGTGTCCTCTTGTCCTGCTATTTTCCTTATATTGAAACATGTTAGACTCTTTCACCTTGTTAATGCCCTTAAGGTGTTTGAATGTGGGGGCGTGGCCTAGCTAAGGAGCCGAATGGAGGTGTTTTAGGAGAGCTCCGTCCTAATCCACAACAAATCTGTGGCATCCCTCATCGATTGCTGCCACAAATTGCTTATTTTACCTTGTAAGGATGCTCCAGTGTCGTACCAAACAAAATCTACAAAAAAAACAGGCAAAACTTAAGTTTTCTCAGTGACCCAAACAATCTGTCTCCATGAGGCCTAAGATCTCACCTAGCAAATCGTCAGCCCGGGACTCGGCTGAGACTCAGGACCTGGGAATTGATTCGGACGACTCTACAATGGAGGTAAGCCATCAGTCTCTGGAAAGGCTAATTCTGGACCTGAAATATGATCTGGGCACCAGGATGCAGTCAGGTTTTGATAACCTGACTGCACAAATACAGCATTTACAACAGTTAGTAAATACCACCGCCGAAACAGTGGATGCCCATGAAACCTGTATCACGGAGGCAGAATCACGTATTAGTACCCAGGAAGATGCGAGGGGATAACTAATAACTAACCTGCAACAAGCTCTCAAAGATGTAGAAACACTAAAGCAGGTGAGCAACGATCATGAGAACAGAAAAAAGCGCTGCAACATTAGGTTAGTGGGCCTTCCCGAAGGAATGGACGGTAAAGACTGTCCAGCTTTTATCAAGACCTGGCTACAGAAACAGCTCCAGCTTGCCCTAGATATCACTGTAGAAGTTCAGAGGACACATCGATTGCCAGGCCAGCGACCCACACCGAAACAGAGACCTAGGCACCTACTGGTAAAATTTTTGCAATTTCAGGATCGCAGGTTGTTATGTCTGCAGTCCGCAAGGCTGGCCTGATTACAATCCAGGGCTCCAGGGTCAGTATTTTTCTGGATTTCTCATGACAACTCCAGTTAAGAAGGCAGGCTTTTACGGAGGTCAAAAAATGCATACACAAATTGAACTGTCCCTTTATGATGGCCTACCCAGCGCTTTTAATAGTATGCCAACCGGCAAGCAGACAGCGAGCATTTACAGATCCAGAAGCGGCCTTGGAATATGTGAAAGGTCTGCGGAGAGAGGGAGGTGAGGACTGAGCTGAGGACGGTGGAGCCTGAACAGATGGACTGCAAGTTATTTGGATTTGATTTTTGTGTTGCATCTTGCCCAACGAAGGAGGGGTTTTAGGAGAGAGTAAGAGGTGGCACATAACTCTGGGGTCCCCAGGTTTCCCCACCCCTGAATTAGGGCAAGCGGGACTTTACCAGAGACTGGGCAGATGTAAACTAATTCGGCCTCTGTGCCTAAAGTTCTTATTGTTACTATTGGCCATAATTTAAAAATAGGCTTTTACCCAGATAGGGGTATGTTCTATGGGCATGCATATAAAACAAATAGTAAATACCAAGCCCTAAGAATTTTGTATTACTTGACGTGATGGACTTGGAGTCCTGAGAAGATCCTTTCATGGCAGTGGGGGGGGGGGCACACAGCCCCTAGTGTTCACCGAGGCTATCAGGGCTGCGGAGATTCAAATGTAGCAACAAAAGTACTAAATTAAATAACTGCAAGATGGGGATGGCCCAGAGGGGTGGGGGCGGTCACCCCCTTGACCACTGCGAGGAGATCATTTGGGCCTTGATAGTGTAACCCTGTTTTGTTTGGGAGCATTGGAAGGTGGCACAAAGGAGAAAATGGTGCAAGGGGCAGTTTGGCAGCAAAATTGCAGCATGGGGAAGGAGGAGGAAAGGAGAGTACTGGCGAGGAACAGTATATAACAGGAGTAAGTCACAGCCTCGAAGCTATTTAAAATTAACTTTTAGAAGCTCGTTCAGGGATTCACTGGTTTAGGATGAGCAATAATGTTAGAACTGTACACTTTATTTTTTATGTGGTGGAGGGCTAGGAGCCATGTCAATCTGGGCATGGGAGATGGCCCGTCCTCTGACATAGCCCTGAACTGAGAGCTGCAATAGTAATAGGCAGCGCAGAGAGGCTGTGGAATTTAATGCGCAGTGCCAGCTTGTGGTGGGTGTGGATCACCACTCACAGCTTCTTCCCCTTGAGTAACTTTCTTATAATACAAGGACGGATGCCTGTCATAAATCAGTAGAACCTCTATTTTCTTTTCTTGGTGGATTGGGCAGCTCACTCCATGAGGAATAGAGGAAGTTAGTTTATTTTGAGAGGTAAAAGGGGGAAATAATTAAAGTAAGGTACATGGGGTTGTCAAGGGTGGGAGGATTTGTTAAGGGGGAAATAAAATCGGGAGGGGTATATCTTACACGGGAGGTTCAGTTCACAAGAAGGGGGATTATGGAACCCGTTTTGGGGGTTCATGATTTTATTATAGCTATGTTGTTATGGGGATGGAGAAAAGGGGGAAGGGGGTTCTATGTCTTTGATATGGGGATGGTTAAAATTAAAAAGTTTAGGACGGTTTAGACAAGACCTCAAATTGTTCTGTTGGTTTTTGAGTATGTACAAGGATACAGGCAGTATTAATAGCTCTCTTTATTATGCAAATGGCTGAGTTAACAGTATTGTCTTGGAATGCAGATGGATTGAAAACAGTGGTTAAAAGGAAACGGGTATGGTCATATATTAAAAAAATAAAAGGGGATGTGGTCTTACTGCAGGAGATACACCTCACAAAGGAAGAGGCTGATAAACTAGCCCAAGCTTGGGGAGGGGTCTCACTAGTGGTGCCATTCACATCCAAAGCAAGAGGAGTGGCCATTTGGATTCGACCCGGTTTACCACACTGAGTGAAGAGATTTAAGGCGGACCCTCAGGGTAGGTATATCATAGCGGAGATAGATTTAGGGGGAAAGGAGTATACAATTGCTTTGATATATGGCCCTAATTTTGACTCCCCGGATTTCTTCACACACCTGGGGGTGACTTTGGCTCCTTATCAGGATAATTTAATAGTGGGAGGAGATTTTAATACATATCTGGACCCCAAATTGGACCATTCCGGTACAAAACGTAAGCCCGTATCCAAAAAGTGTGGCAGCCCTGCACGACCTAATTTCCAGGACAGCATTGGTGGAGGCATGGAGGCATACCCACCCGGGAGATAGAGAATGTTCATTTTATTCGCACTCCCATTGAGTATATACAAGGTTAGATTACATACTTCTCTCCCCACAGTTGGTCACGGCCCCCTTACACACCACGTACGGTCCCATCCTAGTGTCGGACCATGCTCCATTACAACTTCAACTGGTGGTAACCTAGCAGTCGCGTGGGGGACCACAGTGGAGACTGGACCCTGCCCTACTTCTGGACAGTAAATATATTAAGGAAATAATGGAGAAAATTACAGAATTTATTGCACATAATAAAGATAAAGGAACCCACATAAACTTTGTCTGGGATGCCCTCAAAGCTTGTATATGAGGGGGAGACTATCTCATACGCAGCCTTAAAAAGAAAACAGACCCTCAGAACAGAGGAACAGCTCTTGCACAAGATTTAGAGATTAGAGAGAAGAGCTATTACTAACCCCCATCCCCATCACATACAGGAAATAAAGCAACTAAAGGGGAAACTGAACCAAAGAGTTAGTGGGAGGCTAGAGAGGGATCTTGTCATCAATAGGTCTTACACCCACTTTGAGGGGGACAAATCTGGCAAATAGCTGGCCAGCATGATCAAACAAAAAAAAGCAGAGATACTGTCAGTGTCCCTCCCTGATGGAACCCCTACATATGACCAGAAAGAGATAAATGAGATCTTTAAAATCTTCTATTCTATATTATATACTACCCAGGTTCAATTGGGAGCAAAGCCAGAGGACTTCTTACAGGGGGTAACTTTACCGCACCTGGTTGAGACTCTCAGGAGGGACCTAAACTCCCCTCTCACTATTGAGGAAGTTAAATATGCGGTCGGTCAAATAAGCAAAGGGAAGGCACCAGGTCCCGATGGCATTCCTGCTGAATTTTACAGAGCCACCTGGGACGTAATCGGCCCCCCTTATGGGTGAGATAATAGAGAACGCTTTACATCATGGAGAACTACCACAATCCCAGAGGATGGCCACCATAATAGTACTCCCCAAGCCTGGTAAGGATCCCTCCAAATGTGGATCCTACCGTCCCATATCACTTCTTCCGTCATCAGGTGCCAGCAGTCGTCAAGCTGGCCTTTTACCATCTTAGGAACATTGCTAGGATCAAGCACCTGTTTCCGTCCAGCGACCTGCCCATCGTGATCCATGCTTTTGTGACATCACGCCTTGACTATTGCAACTCCCTTTACCTAGGGCTTCCTGGGGTTGATATCCGCTGCTTGCAGCTAGTGCAGAACGCTGCAGCACGTTTGTTGGCTGGGTTTTCTAGGAGAACGCATATCACCCCGGTGGTGCGTGATCTGCACTGGCTGCCTATCCAGTAGTGGATCACCTTTAAGGTAGGTTTATTGACTTACAAAGCCCTACACGGACAGGGTCCTGACTACTTGAAAGAGCTCCTGGTTCCTTATACCCTTCTGCGACAGCTCCGCTCGGCTGATGAGGGGTTGCTGGAGATTCTGAGGGTAAGTTTATAGTCACCTGGCGCGCGTGCCTTTGGGTTTGTGGCACCTACCCTCTGGAACACTCTGCCCGTCAGCTTCAGGAGTGCAGGACTGTGGGGTGCTTTAAGCAGGCACTAAAGACTTTTTTGTGGGGAAAAGCTTACTCTGAATTCCATTGCTTTTATCTGTATTGTTGTGTTTTACTTGATTGTGTAGCGCCTTGATGTTTGAAAGGCACTATATCAAATAAATTTATTATTGTTATTATTAATTTATTAATGCTGATTGTAAAATAATGGCAACCATTTTATCGAATAGATTGGAGGGGGTGTTACCGGGGTTGATATATAATGACCAGGGTGGGTTTGTTAAAAGTCGTCAAGCCAAGCACAACCTTTGTAGGTCCATTAATATTTTACATAGATGGAAGGGGGGGGGAGTCACATAGAGGCCTTTTGGCCTTGGATGCTGAGAAAGTGTTCGACCGGGTCGAATGGCCCTTTATGTTTGCAGTGTTACAAAAATACAGCCTAGGGAAGAGCATCTTGAAATGGATAGGAGGCCTCTATGCTTCACCACAGGCCCAAATACTAACAAACAACACAATATTGAATCCCTTGGCTCTGTCCAGAGGGACAAGACAGGGATGCCCTCTGTCACCCCTACTGTATGTACTCACGATGGAAGCACTGGCCTCTGCAGTATGGGGACATGAAGAAATAAGGGGCTGTAGGGTAGGAAAGGTAACTCACGTAATCTCCCTGTTTGCAGACAACACCTTATTATTTTTAGGGAACCCCAGAGAGGCCCTTCCAGCACTAAGCAAGATATTTGAGCTATATGGTCCTCTTTCCGCACACAAAATTAACTGGGACAAAAGTGAATGGATGCCGTTGGGAGATAGGAGGACCTTGATAGAAATTGCAGGGACTATAATAAATCCTACCAAACAGATTAAATACCTGGGAGTATTGCTACCAAGCAGACTATCCCAAATTATAACAATTAATTATGCCCCATTAGTCCAAAAGATTAAAAGAGATTGTATTACTTGGAGAAATCTTCCACTCACCCTATTGGTATGAAAAGCAAAACAATATGGTTATATTAAATGCATGCTGAAAATAGAAAATAGAGTTAAAAATCCAATAAAAATATTGGGACGAGTTAATCTGGTTAAGATGTATATACTGCCCAAAACCTTATACCTCTTTTAGTCGATCCCAATACCTCTCCCTCGGAAATACATTAGGGCATAGGAAGGAGCCTGAACCCAACTCCTATGGCAGGGGAAAAAGCCAAGAATTAAGAAAAAAGTTTTGTGGTTACCCGAAAAAAAGGGGGTGTGAACTTGCCAAACTTTTACCTTTACTATTTGTTAGCCCAACTGGCCCATATTCAAGATATGTTGAGGGCAGAAAATGACACACCATCTTGGAAAAAGCTGGAGGAAGGAGGGGAAGCCCATATATATTATTCCCTGTTGGTCAATGGCCTGGAGCGGGGAACACCTCCGGGTGTCACCAATCCATGCACTAAAGCCACTTGGGGGCATGGATGCAGGCTCACTCAATTCTGGGACATAAGCCGGGCTTGTCACCGGATGCGATCTTGATGAAGTTCCTGCAGGGGAAGGAGGATCTATCACTCAGTGACAGGGGTGGACTAAAAAGGTACTCTTCCGACTTAACCAATTCTTCAAAGACGGGAAGGTGAGGCATTTTCAAGTATTAATGAGAACAGATCAGCTACACCCCTCACATTACTTTTTGTACCTTAGAATACGCAGCAGAATTCAGAGATCCCACACAGAATCTGGGGGATACAGGACCCCCATATGGAGCAACCTTATTTTCTGGCACAGCGCTCTCCATTGGAAGAGTTGTTCACAAAATTCTCCACCATTACGGGATTCAGACCCCTTAGGTGCTGTAAGTTATTGTTGGGTGGCTTACCAGATCCCCTGGAGAGAGTTAAAAGGGCTTGGGAGGAGGATCTGTACCCTGAGGGTCTCTCAGGAAGGGACTGGAAATTGCTATTAAGAAACATTTTAAATTGTTCAGTTAACAATAGGCTTAGAGCCATACAGTATAGCTTCTTGCGACGCATATGCCACACTCCTAAATTGGCACATGTAATTGATTCCGATTCCTCCCCATACTGCCCTAAATGCGCAGTCCAAGTAGGTGACTTTTACCACATGGTAAGGAAATGCCCTAAGATCTTTCTATTCTGGACGGGAATAATTTAAATTCTATCCAAAACATTAAATATTACCTCTAGATTGGATACTGCGGAGATTTTATTGGGACTACCTACAATGGGTAATGGTAGATCGGGAGGAGGACAAAGGTTATGGAAGATAGGAGTAGTAGTGGGCATGAGGGAACTTACATTGTACTGGAGACTAGCACAGGTACCCACAGTGGCCTCATGGGCTACTTCCCTAATGCAAGTAATGAAATTGGAGAAGACAAAATACAAAGTTAGAGAACAATTGGGTAAATATGAGGAGATTTGGTCCCCTCTAGAGGAATCAATCCAGAGAGACTGATTTCCATACTTCTGAGAAAACTGCTAGATCGGTTGACACACCAAGATTCTATCAAATTAAGTTATTTTCTAAGAAACATTTGATTAAGACTCAGAATCTTTGCTTGATTATGTATATGTTTTTATTAAATGTACCTGTACAAAGTAACAAATATTGCTGTAACTCCCATGGGAAGGAAGTCGATGTATGTAAGAACTTGTCCTATTATAAATAAAATACACAAAAAAAAAGGTGTTTGAATGTTTCAATCATATGACCTCTCTCCCTCCCTTGCTCTAAGGTATACATATTGAGCTCCGTTAATTTGTCCTCATATGTTTTCTGATGCAGTCCCTGCACCATTTTGGTTGCCTTTCTCTGGACTGCCTCAATTTGGTTAATGTCCTTGTCAAAGGTGTGTGTGACAACCCACCTCTCCCTCTGGGCTGAAACAGCTTTTAGAGAGGTGTCTGTCCTCGGGTATTCTCTGCCACCAGCCGGACTTTCCTTCCGGCACCTCTTTCAAGTGTACAAACTTGAATAATTAAACGTGCAATTGCACAAGTTAAAGTCTGGTAGTGTGGCTACACATAGTTTACCTCAGCCAGTGGAAACCAAATATTACCTTAGAAAAAATGACACCACAGTCACAACTGTTGAGCAAATAAATAGCTTTTACTTAACAGAAAGTGCACTGAGCATTTACAGGATATATATTTACAACACAAGAGAATAACACTCATACAGGAAAGTAAACAAATGTTTTTTTAAATAACAGATGGCAAAAGAAGAAGGCTATTACTGAAATATGCTATCACTAAACTTACCCTTCCCTGTCCTTACAAGAGACACTGGACCCTGTTCTAACTGCAAGCTCCCACGAACATAGCTACAAGCTAGGCTCCAAACTGATGTTTCCCCTCCCAGCTTCCAAAGCACAAGAGAGCCTTCTCTGTCTTTCAGAAGGTTATATACTCTGTGGAGAATAGGTCATTCCTATTCTCCCTTTAAATGCACCAACCAACTAACATGTATGTATTTAATTGTCCCAATCAGAGTGAACACCTATCAGTGACCAATTATATTCCCTTTTCACCTTAAGTTTATATTTGAATGATCCAATCCATTCAAATTGCCCTGTGTCCGTGTCTGCAGGTCTGTGTGTGTCTGGAGATGGCCACTCGAGATTTATGACCCAGCTCTTATCTAGCAGCTAGGAATTCCACAAGCTGGATGCTGCTGGAGAGAGGATTTCAGGAGTGTATTTTTTTTACAGACTGCTAAAAAAATAAGGCACCTACAGAATCCAAGCCATTAACTCTTTCCTGCCCATTTCTGTCACATCTCCCCCCAACCCCCAGATAATGAAGGCGTGTCCCTTGGGCCACCCCAAGTGACACAGCCGTTCATGCAATTACTGGGAAGTGCCCAAAAGTATCCAGCCAGGCCAGTAGCCCTGCCTAGATAGCCCATCCGCATTTGCATTTTGTTTGCCACTGCGATGCTGGATGGTCATGTTGTATGCCTGCAGTACCAAACTCCAGCGTAGTAGTTTACCATTTTGCCCACTGGACCTGTGAAGCCAAATCAGGGGATTATGATCTCTGACCACAGTAAATTCTCTTCCATATAGGTAAGGCTGCAGCTTCTGAAGGGCCCACACTATTCCCAAGCATTCCTTCTCAATTGTGGCGTATGCCTCCTCTCTGGGCAAAAGCCTCCGGCTGAGGTACACAACCAGGTGCTCCTCCCCCTGCTGGGTAACTTGGCTCAGCACAGCCCCCAGCCCATGATCTGAGGCATCCACGTGAACCATAAACTTTAAACTATAACTAGGGCTAGCCAATACAGCTGGGCCGCTCAAGGCCTTTTTTAGCTCCTGAAAAGCGTCCTCATAGCCTTCTGACCACTTCACTGTATCTGGCTTTCCCTTCTTGGTGAAGTCTGTGAGGGGCTTAGCCAGATCACTATAGCGGGGAACAAACCTTCGGTAGTACCCTGCTGTCCCTAGAAATGCCCTGACCTGTTTCTTTGTGGTAGGAGTAGGCCAGGCCAGGATGGCATCAACCTTGGCAGGCTCCAGACGGATGTGTCCACTACCCACCCGGTGCCCAAGGTAGGATACTTCTGCCATACCTATCTGGCACTTCTCTGCCTTGACTGTCAGACCTGCCTTCTTTTACCTGTAGAACACATCCCGCACATTCTTGATGTGCTCATCCCAGGTCTGGCTGTATATGGCTATATCATCCATATAAGCCAATGAAAACTCACCTACCCCAGACAGAATGTGATCTACAAGCCATTGAAAGGTTGCAGGTGCATTCTTAATTCCAAATGGCATTACCTTAAATTCGTATAAACCAAATGGAGTAACAAAAATTGATCTTTCCCTGGCCGCAGGGGTCAGAGGTACCTGCCAGTAGCCCTTTGTTAGGTCTATTGTGGTCAAATACTTGGCTCCCCCCAGTCGCTCCAGGGTCTCATCTGTTCTGGGCATGGGATAGGCATCAGACTCCATGCAGCTATTAAGCTTCTGGTAGTCCACGCAGAATCGTGTGGTGCCATCCCTTTTGGGGATCAGTACCACGGGTGAGGCCCAGGGGCTACTGGATTCCTGGATTCCCCCCAGTTCCAGCATCTCTTTGAGCTCTTCTTTCACAGTCTGCTTAACATGCTCAGGTGCCCTGTAGGGGGACTGTTTCAGGGGAACCTGGGTCCCTGTATCCACATGGTGCTCTGCCATCGTGGTGTACCCCGGTTTCCCTGTAAATATGTCCTCAAATTCTCTCAGCACACCCCTAATTTCATGCACCTGGGCTGGTGTCAGCTGTTCCGAGAGGGTAAGGTTGTCCACAGAGGATGCAACCCTGGCCTCCCCAAGTAGGTCCACCAGTGGATCTACCTCAGTTTCCTCCTCTGGGGCACTACATACAGTGAGGACCATTTCCTCCCTGTCATGGCAGGGCTTCAGCATGTTGACATGATAAACCTTTCGTTTGCATCTCCTGTCTGGTAGCTCTATCATGTAATTGACATCACTAACCTTTTGGACAATGGAGAATGGCCCCCTCCCATGCTGCCTGTAATTTATTCTGTCGGACAGGGATGAGTGCCATCACTCGCTGTCCCACCTCATATTCTCTGGCTCGGGCCCCACGGTCGTACCAGACTTTCTGCCGCTGTTGTGCAGTGGCCAGGTGCTCCTGAGCAAACCCCATGAGCTCCCTGAGGCGAGTCCTGAAGTTCAGGACATACTCCACAACTGACTCCCCTTGGGAGGCACAATCACCCTCCCATTCATCCCGAATCAAATCTAGGGGCCCTCGCACCCTATGACCAAACAGGAGCTCGAAAGGTGAGAACCCTGTGGACTCCTGTGGGACTTCTCTGTATGCAAATAGGAGATGAGGCAAATATTTGTCCCAGTCCCTCTTATGCTGGTCAGCAAAAGTCCTTAGCATGGTCTCGAGGGTTGAATTAAATCGCTCCACTAGACCATTAGCTTGGGGATGGTATGGGGATGTTTTGAGCTGCTTCACCCCACACTTCTCCCACAAACTACTCATTAACCCTGACATAAAATTGGCACCCCGGTCTGACAGTATCTCCTGGGGAAAGCCCACCCGGCTAAATATTCCCAACAGTGCATCTGCCACTGGTTCTGCCTCAGAGGATGTTAGGGCCACTGCCTCTGGGTATCTGGTGGCATAGTCTACAACTACCAGGATATACCACTTGCCAGTGCGACTTGGGGTGCTCAATGGCCCCACTATGTCCACCGCTACCCTCTTGAAGGGTTCATCAATAATGGGCAGGGGCACCAAAGCTGCCTTGGCCTTGTCCCCCATTTTCCCTACCCACTGGCACTGTGGACAAGTCCTGCAATAATTTGCCACATCCTTGCCAATACCAGGCCAGAAGAAATTGTTGGTTAGACGCTTTTTCGTGTGCCTCACCCCCAAGTGCCCTGAAAAAGGGGTATCATGGGCAAGGGCCAAAAGCTGCTGACGGTGAACCTTAGGGACTACCAGCTGCTGGAGTACCTCACCATCTAGCCCTTCCTCTGTTGTACATTCTCTGTACAACTGCCCATTGTCACAGTAAATGGACTCTTTACCCCCCTGAGAACGCTCAGCCCTATGAGCTATTTCCCTCAGTTTTTCCAGGGTAGGGTCAGTTCACTGTGCAGCACTCAGCTGCCCCCGTCTGACCCTTCCCAGTGCCCCTTTTGAAGGAAGTCCTGTGGGCTCCTCTATTTGTGACTGGGGTTCTGGACTGCTGATTCTAGCCAGCCCCTCCCCTGTGCTAGACACCTCCTCAGCTGCTGAGGGTGTGGCTGGACCACCCAGAGTCACCCCCTCTTCACCCTCAGAAGCTTGCCTTTGTGCCTGACTGCGAGTTACAACACAAACCAGTTTTTTACTGGGGTCCAAATCCTTCCCCACAATCATATATAAAGGTAGGTCCTCTACAACTCCCACCTCCTTTTCTCCATGGCCTCCTTCCCAGCTCAGGAAGACTCTAGCCATTGGTAATGGGACTGGTGGCCCTGTGAATGCCTGGACCTTGGAGTATTGCCAAGGCACCATCTGCTCTGCCCGAATGAGATCCTGCCTTACCAGGGAGATCTCAGCGCCTGTGTCCCACAGTCCCTGTGTTACTGTTCCGTTAACTGTAATGGGACGCAGATTCTCATCAGAGGAGAGTGGTTCTTCAGACTGGACACACCCTACAAACACACCAGTGCTCTTTTGATCACCGCCTCTCCCATACCTCGGCCCCTTAACCAGTTTCTGAGGGCAGTTATATCTCAAGTGTCCCACTTGATTGCAAATATGACGTCTCTTGGGTCCTATTTCTTGAGTCCCCTTAGAACCAGAGGGCTCTACTTTGGGCTCAGGTGCAGGCTTGCCTTTGGGCTGCCCCCCATGAGATCTCTTATAACCATGTGCTGCCCCCCCACCATAAGACTTACGCTGTGTGTATGGCCGGCTAGACAGATACTCGTCAGCGCTTCCTGCCACCTCTGTGGAAGAGGCACATGCCCTGTCTATAAGCCATACACACATGTCCTCAGGTACAATTTTAAGGAATTGTTCTCTCACCAATACATCTTTAATCAGTTCCACAGTGGTTGCTTTAGCCCCCTCCATCCACCTATTCAGGTAAGTACACACTTGAACCTGCAGTTCTGCATAACTGTCTTCTGGGCTTTTCTTTAACTCCCTTAATTTCCTTCTGTAAGCCTCAGGAGTTAATTCGAAACATTTCAGCAACACTGTTTTCACTTTATCATAATCAGCATAGTCTTCATTACTCATTTTAGCAAGTGCATGCAACGCTGTCCCTATTAGTAAGGGTGTGAGATAAGTTGACCAGGAAGCCTTAGTCAATTTTAATTGGTCGCATACTCTCTCAAATTACCTTAAAAATAAGTCAAGGTCATCTCCCTCTTTAAACTGAGGGAACAATTTAGAATTCATTTTGGCTTCGTGAGGTAAACTCGCTCCACCATTACTCACGGTTTGCTGGCTGCGCAGGGTAATCATCTCCTTCTCGTGCTGTCGTTCTTTTTCTCTTTCTTTGCATTCTTTCTCCTTTTCCTGATGTTCTTTCTCTTTTTCCTGACGTTCTTTCTCTCTGTCTGCCAGTCTCTTTTCTTCAAGTTCTTTCTCTGCTTCCTGTCTTCTGGTCTCTGCTTCCCATCTTTTTGCTTCAGCTTCCAATCTTTTTGTTTCTGCATCCAACCTTCTTGTTTCTGCTTCAGCATCCAGTCTTTTCGCTTCCAATGCCCTTTCTTGCAGCACCAGCTGTAGTCGCAGGGCCTCAAGCTGGTTTGGGGGGTCTGCTGCCTCAGTTCCAGACTCACCCCCAGCGACTGTCTGCTCCAGATCATGTGCCAAGAGAGTAGCTATGAGGTCTGCCTTTTTCTTCTGCTTTAGACCTTCAGGCTTAATCCCCTTGTCCTGGCACCTTTCAAAAAGCTGTGATACAGTAAGTGAGTCATACTCCGTGGAGCTCATTCTCTACTGCTACACTTTACTGTGCTATCTAGAAACAAATAAAACTGTTGTACAAATGTATCCTCTTGTATATCCTGTTTTGCAATGCTAAGGTAACTGTTCCATTGGCAAACGCTGTATCTCAGTGTGCTACGCAATCCGCTATCATCACCCCACCACTGCCAACCAATATGTGACAACCCACCTCTCCCTCTGGGCTGAAACAGCTTTTAGAGAGGTGTCTGTCCTCGGGTATTCGCTGCCACCAGCTGGACTTTCCTTCCAGCACCTCTTTCAGGTGTACAAACTTGAATAATTAAACGTGCAATTGCACAAGTTAAAGTCTGGTAGTGTGTCTCCTTCGGGTGGCGGATGCTACACAGAGTTTACCTCAGCCAGTGGAAACCAAATATTACCTTAGAAAAATGACATCACAGTCACAACTGTTGAGCAAATAAATAGCTTTTACTTAACAGAAAGTGCACTGAGCATTTACAGGATATGTATTTACAACACAAGAGAATAACACTCATACAGGAAAAGTAAACAAATGTTTTTAAATAACAGATGGCAAAAGAAGAAGGCTATTACTGAAATATGCTATCACTAAACTTACCCTTCCCTGTCCTTAGAAGAGACACTGGACCCTGTTCTAACTGCCAGCTCCCATGGACATAGCTACAAGGTAGGCTCCAAACTTATGTTGACCAATTATATTCCCTTTTCACCTGAATGATCCAATCCATTCAAATTGCCCTGTGTCCATGTCTGCAGGTCTGTGTGTGTCTGGAGAGGTCCACTCGAGATTTATGACCCAGCGCTTATCTAGCAGCTAGGAATTCCACAAGCTGGATGCTGCTGGACAGAGGATTTCAGGAGTGTATTTTTTTTTCCAAACTGCTAAAAAAATAAGGCACCTACAGAATCCAAGCCTTTAACTCTTTCCTGCCCATTTCTGTCACAGTGTGACCTCCAGTACTGCACACAGTACTCCAGATGGGGCCTAACCAGTGTCTTGAAAGAGGGATGATTATTACCTCTCTCTTCCGACTTGTGATACCCCTACTAATACACCCCAACATCCCCCTAGCCTTACCTACTGCTTTAGTGGTCTGCTTGGATGATTTCAGGTCATAGGTGATGATGATGCCCAAGTCTCTTTCTTCCCTTGTGACTGCCAGCAACTCCCCTCCCAACCTATAGGTGGCTTCAGGGTTTCTCTTCCCTATGTGCATGATCTTGCACTTCTTTGCATTAAACCCCAGTTGCCACTCTTCCAACCATTTTGCTAGTTTATCCAGATCTCTTCTCATTCTGCCCACCCCATCTGGATCATCTACTCTGTTGCAGATCTTGGTGTTATCTGCAAACAGACAAACCTTACCCCTCCAGTCCATCTGCAATGTCACTGATGAAGCTATCGAAGAGGACTGGCCCCAGGACTGATCTCTGAGGTACCCCACTTGTGACTTGCATCTTTTCTGACTGTATACTATTTACCACCACTCTCTGTTTTCTGCCCGTCAACCAGTTTGCCACCCAGTTTATTTTTTATTTATTTACTGAATTGTTTCACCATGAAAGATACACTGAGCAACTTAATGCTTGTCTCACGGTACATCCGGGGGGAGGAAAGGGGAAAGGGATATACAGAGTATGAGTTCAGATAAATACATACAGATGGTGTAATTATACATACAGTTATAAAACAGGAACATGGCACATGAGACGTAGGCTGTTGTAGAGTTACTGTGTAGGCAGTTCTTAGGAGCAGCATACAAAATAAAATCAGTACAGGTAACGAGCATTAGGATACAAGGTTGATAATGCATAAATTACAGGCAGTACACTAGTGATGCAATATCCAGCAGGGTGACGACATAGGAACCAGTCACCCCTAATTAAGAGCTAGTCTATAAGGGGAAATATAAGTATAAGTGCAATTAGGGTGGGGGGTGAGAAAGAGGAGAGGGAGAGAAAAACAGAGAGGGAGACAGATATGGAAGGGGGGTCAGGAGCTGGTGTAAGGTAGTTAAAGCATGAAGGCAGGGAGTAAAGGGAGGAGAGGACGGATTTGTGGAGGGAGAGCATTCCACATTTTAGGCAGGTGGTAGAGAAGGCTTTTGGCCAGAGGAAGTGGTTCTGCAGGGGAGTGAGAGGGTGCGAGTGTCAGCTTGGGATCTCAGGGAATAGAGGGATAGGGTAGGGGTGCCAAGGGAGGAGGAGACATATATATGGGGAGAGATCCAAGCCAGAATTTAGAGATGAATTTAGCACCATGAAATGTTCGCCGGGAGTATAGGGGAAGTAGGTTGAGAGAGCGGTAGCGGTCACAGTGATGGGTGCGGGGAGGGGCATCAAGGGCAAAATGACAGAAGGAGTTAAAGAGAGAGTCCAGTCTGGATAGGTGGGACTGTGGGGCAGCATTGTAGACTATGTCGCAGTAGTCGGAAATGGGCATTATCATCTTCTGTACCAGCTCACGCCTGGTGCAAGCAGGATGCAGATGCGGTTTCTGTAGAGTGCCCCAAGCTTAGGCCTTAGTTTTTTCAGAACGGCATCAGTATGTACAGAGAAGTCAAGGTGTCTGTCCAGCCAGATGCCGAGATACCTGAAAGAGGAGGAGTCCTCAAGAGCAGTCCCATCGACGGTGTGGAAGGTAGGGAGGTGAGATAGCCTAGCGAGTTTCTGCGTTGTGCCAAAGGACATGGAGACCGTCTTCTTGGCATTTAGAAAGAGTTGATGAGAACTAAACCAGAGATGGACTTTGGTGAAGTCGGACTGGAGCCTGGTAGTGACATCAGCAACAGTATTGCCAGAGGTAAACAATACTGTATCATCCACATATATGTGGATGCTGGATGCTGTACAAACACGGGGGAGGTCATTTAAAAAGATGGAGAACAGAATGGGGCCTAACACAGAGCCTTGTGGGACTCCAGTGGTTATAGGCAGGGGGGAAGAGATAGCATCAGCAATTCTTACTGATTGCGACCTGCCGGACAGGTAGGCACTGAACCATCCTGTAGCAGATGGGGATAGTCCAGAAGCTGAGAGGCTGTGAAGGAGAAGGGGGGGTGAGAAACAGTGTCAAAGGCTTTAGCCAGGTCTACAAAGATAGCTGAGGTAAAGTGCCCTTTGTCAAAGCCTGAAGAGATGGTATCAGTTAATCTTAGGAGAGAGGTGGTGGTAGAGTGGGATTTCCTGAAGCCAGACTGGAAGGGGGTGAAAAAAGCAGAGTCGGAGAGAAACAGGAGAGTTGTTTGAGTGCTGTGTGTTCTTGACCAACTTCTGACCCACCCCGAGCCTACCCAGCTTATTAATCAATCTTCTGTGTGGAACAGTATCGAAAGCTTTGCTGAAGTCAAGGTAGGCGACATCAACTGCTCCCCCTTGGTCCACCACTCTGATTACCCAGTCAAAGAAATCTATGAGATTAGTTTGACAGGACCTTCCTTTTGTAAACCCATGCTGTCTTAGATCCTGTGCTCCTATGGATTCCAGGTGTTGCACTATCATTTCCTTAAGGAGTGCTTCCGTAATCTTGCCCACTACTGAGGTAAGACTGACTGGTCTGTAGTTCCCTGCCTCCTCGCTGCTACCACTCTTGTGGAGCAGGATCACATGAGCCCTTCTCCAGTCTTCTGGGACCTCTCCTGTGCTCAGAGGCTCACTAAACAGTTCTGTTAATGGCCCTGCTAGTTCCACCCTTAGCTGCTTTAGTACACTGGGATGTATGCCATCTGGTCCCATTGCCTTGTCCACACTGAGCTTATCGAGCTCTTGTAGGACCCTTTCTTTTGTGAAGGAACTAGTGCACACCTCCCTCCCCCCTGTGTCCATGGTGCTGAGCTGTGGGCCCTGCCCTAGCTTCTCTTCAGCAAATACTGAGCAGAAGTATCTATTTAGGATAGATGCTTTTACATGGTCCTCCTCCTCTCACACACCCTTATCTCCTTTGATCTTAGCAATACCCCCTCTGGACTTTCTCCTTTCACTAATGTATCTATAGAAAGTCTTGTCACCTTCTTTTACTATTTGTGCTAGTGTTTCCTCGGTTTGGGCCTTTGCCTGCCTTACTGCCTTCCCTGCTTCCCTTAGGGAAGTTTGGTATGCCTCCCTGTCTTCATCCCGCTGTGTTCCCTTATATTTCCTGAAGGCCAGCCTTTTGGATCTGACCTTTTCTGCTGTTGTTTTTGAGAACCAAAGTTGTTTCCATCTTCTTTTGCACTTCCTTTTCTCTCTAACACAATGGGATGTTGCTTCAAGTATTGCATCCCTAATGCTTGCCCACTTTGCCTGTACCCTCTCACCTGTATTTCTTTTTGCCAGGGCTAGCTTAACTCTGTTGGCCATCTTATCAAAGTCAGCTCCTCTGAAGTCCCATATTTTTGCCTTGGAATGGGATGATTTAGTTCTAGTGGCCAAATTGAACCATACCATGTGATAGTCACTGGCCCCCAGGTGACCTTCTACCTGGAGATCTGTGATCCTTTCCCTGTTAGTCAGTACTAGATCTAGGATAGCCCTGTCTCTTGTGGGTTGTTGTACCAATTGTTTGAGCCCCCCGTAGGGAATCCACCATGTGTCTAGTTCTGGCAGATGTTCCTGCTGGTATTGACCAATCTGTGTCTGGCATGTTGAAGTCTCCCATTATCAGAACCTCCCTTTAGCTTTCATGTTTTGTATATCTTCTAACAGTAATGTGTCTGGGGGCCTGTAGACAACTCCAGTTCGTATGGCTGTCCCATTTCCTGTTTCAGGTTGACCCACAGTTCTTCTGGCTCCTTATGTGTATTCTGAATTTCTGTAGCTTTGATATTTTCATTGACATACAGGCCACCCCCCTTTTTGCACCTCGGTCTCTTCTGAACAGTACATAGCCAGGTACTGAAGTCTCCCAAGTGTGGTTACTGGTAAACCACGTCTCACTAATTGCTACTATGTCCAGTTTAGCCTCTGTCATTATTGATTGCAGGTCTGGGATCTTGTTTCCCAGCCTACGAGCATTTGTGTACATGATTTTCCATTGGCCAGATTTCAGTGTGTTAGTTGTTGGGTGAGGTCTGGCATTTCCTATGTGAGTCGTATGGGAAGCCGGACCTTTTTCCTTACCTGGTGATGCAAATGAACTGCAAACATGCTGAACTCCTGTTTAACCACTAGCTGAGGGGTGAGGGGTGTTCTTCCCACTCGACATATGGGGTGCTGCACCCCTCTCCCCATTTGCTAGTTTAAATATTCTGCAAAGACGTTAAACTTCTGCCCCAATGCACAGACTCCCTCCTTAGTCAGATTCAGTCCGACCAATTTAAAGAACTTTCGCTCCCAAAACTGTTGCCAGTTCCCTACAAATTTGTGTCCTTTCTCCTGGCACCAGCCCTTGAGCCACATGTTTAGCTCCCCTATCTCCCCTTCTCTGACCTTCTGTCCATCTGCCCCCCTGTCCCAGACTGGCAGGATCTCAGAGAAGGAGATGCCAGACAAAATGGATGATAGTTTGTCACCCAGCCTGGTCAGGTGTTCCTTGGTCTCCACAACTGACTGGCTGGCGAGAACATTAGTCCCTATGTGTACCAGGATGTCAATGTTTTCTCCTGCTTCCTGAATAATTTTAGTAATGCGGTCCGTTCTCTCCATGCTGCTGTACCTGGGAGACATATGACCATTACCCCTGGCCAGAGATATGTATCAACTCCCTGAATCATGGAGTCTCCTATGATCAGAAGTTTTTTGGATTTTCTTTTTTGCTTTTTTTGTTTTGGTTCCTATTTTGGGCGAGTTTTGATGTGCTAGCTTCTGTGCTGCAGTGTCCTGCTCTGCAGTGTCCTCTGCCCCTTTGTTTGATTTTCAGAGATAGAGGCAGATGCCTGTTTGTAGTTTTTATATGGTTTTTGGAGGTAATATGTTGGAGAGCACAGAGTGATGGGGCATCCAATTTGCCCCTCCTAACCACCTGCCAACCTCCCAGACCAACTACCCTCTGTGGTCGAGGTGCTTCTGTTGGATGTTGAGGAAATGGCGGGTGGTTCTTATAATATATTTCCTCTTGAATATGCAATTTGAGGCGCGCAATCTCTGCCCATGCTGCCTGGAGCTGAGCCCTTAGATCACCAATGGCTCAGCATATAGGACAGTGTCCTAAATCCTGTAAAACTGCCCTTCTGAAAAGTGTTCCACAGTACCTGCAGTTAATGATATCCATTCCAGATAAGTTGCTGGGTTTATAACCTGGTCAGAGTAATTAGAAGGAAAAAATGAAAGCAAAAGTTTGATTTTGTGTTTTGTTTGTTTTTGTATAACTTGTTATAACAAGTTAAATTACTAGTGCCCCTGTAAATGAGGTCACCTTGTGGATACCCCACTGATCCAACCCTTCCTGCTTTGCCACAGGAAATATCATGACTGTGCTACCCTATAAAAGGAGTGTAGTGTGGGGTGGTTGGGATGGGGGTGGGTGGCTGGGCCCTTCCCCCACCGAAAAAGAAGAACCACGGATGAAAGAAACAAGGAGGTAAGAGCAGAAACAATCAGCCAGAAACAAATGTAGTAGCCCTGAAAGCTTATCCAAATGATAGATAAAACTGTAAAACCTGTAAAGCACCACCTGTAATAATTTCACAGAAGATATACCCTGTAAGAAACACTTTGCTAAAGAGAAAAATAAAGCAGTAACAGAAGAGATACCTTGCAAAAGACAATTTGAATCAGAAGATTACAGCAGTAATCTGTTAGCACACACCTGTAGGAACACCCTGTAATAATGTAGCAGAAGGTATACCCAGCAACAACAATTTGAATCAGAGAAAAATAAAGTCATAAAATGTTAGCAACAAACAGTAACAATCCCTGTGAGTAAAAAATAAAAATAACAACACACAGTAAATCTGCCTAGCCAAAAGAATCCTTAATCCTTTCCCTTGCTCTGGTAAGGTTCTTTGCTCTGTCCTTTCAAGCAGCCTAGAAGGAAAGAGCTCAGGTGAAGCTAGGTGCCTTGGCCAGCAAACCTAGTCTTCCATATGATATAGCCTGTCCCAAAAAGTTAAGCACATCAATGATTTGTGCCGCAGTACTTTATGGTACCCAGGCAGATGAGATGATGGTGCCCCATACTCTTATCTTCAAGTCCTTCACAAAGTTGTCCACAAACGGAAGTTGCACATGGTACACATGACTCAGATCATTCAGTCCCTGGAGCCTGGGGTATGGTTTTGCTTTCTGGACCACCAGGATGCATACATCCCCATCCCTATCCACCTGTTACACAGAGGGTTCTTCAGATTCAGAGTGGACACAACCCACTACCAGTTTGGAACTATGCTATTTGGCCTGTCCTCAGATCCCAGAGTATTCACCAACTTTCTGTCAGTAGTGGCAGCTTTCTTCCGATGCAGGGGCTTGACAATGCTGCCCTACTTTAACTATTGATGTTTCAGGGGCAGTTCAGTGCAGTATGTGGAACATGCCAGGGACCTGGCCATCCAGACATTCCAGCAGCTGGGTCTTCTAGTCAACTTGGCCAAACCTGGGCCAGCTCCAAGGCAGGTGATTGTGTTGATTGGGGTGGAACTAGAGTCACTGCAAACCAGAGCGTGTCTACCTCCAAACAAGACCAAGGCTCTGTCTTTGCTTGATAATCTCAGGTTTGGCAATCATGCCTAGCCTAGGATTTCCTCAGGCTCTTAGCCTTCATGACATCTACTATGGCCATGGTCCATTGGGCCTGCTGGCCAGTGAGAAATGTCCATTGAGAACTGCACTCAAACCTGGACCTGTTGGTTCAGTGACCTAGCTGATGCTGATCACCATCCTCTGATAGCACTCCCCACCAAACTTCTTGAAGAGAATCCCATGTGTCTGGCCCTCGATTGATGACATTTGTCTTCCTAGTGGGCTGGGAAGTGCATCTGCAGTACAGCAAGGTGCATGGCATCCAGTCACCGAGTAAGTCCAGAATGCACATAAGTCTGCTGGAACAGGTTGTCCAGATCAACATGGACAACTTGAGTGTATGGAGCTTGAGAGAGCTCAGAGCATGATGACCACCGAGCAGGAGGATGGCATTTGCAGGGTAGTTGCAGGTCCACAGGACTCTGTTCCTTTCTTCATCCTGTCCAAGGTGGGAAACAGCAGGTTCAGCCATCAAGGGTACTTGAGTATAATATGTCTGCTCACTGGCTCTGGTACATGTATTATTGTGAGCTGGATTGCATTCAGATCTGTTCCTAGGTAACTGGGAAGACTGAGATAATCCTATCTGGTGTGGGATTCTGAAATGCTTTTAATCCAGGGAGTGTTACGGAATAGTCTGTTTTAGCAAGCTAGTGTTTATGGAAGGTCCAGCTAAAACCTATATGGAGTAGAGTGTGGTAGGCAGTTTGTATTCAGGACTGTGGTTAGTATTTGGGATAGCCTAGAATCAGCCTATATGGGATACAGCAGCAACTAGTTCTAATCTGAAGGACAATTAAGAACTCACAGAGGGGACCAAGTGTAGCCATGGGCAGCAGGTAGGGAAGGAGACTATATGAGCAGGAATTGGTTAGCTATAGGACCTCTGGAGCCTCACTCCTCCAGCATACACTGTGGAGGTGTGGAGTTTTTACTGGTCTGTCATAAGCTCACAGTAATCCACTCTGCACTGGCTGCAGCATGGACTGTAATAGGGCAGTAGCAAAGCAGCATAGATTGGGGCCCAGAAATATATCCAGTGCTGCTTTTCTGCCTCAGCATCCCCTAGGGTTTGCAACAGGGGATAGAAGGTGGTAGGCAAGAAGGGAGGTCAGACGATACCTGCTTCAGGAGAGGAGGAGGGTTCTGGGCTCACAACTAGCAACCATTTTTACTCCTGAGGGAAGCGGTGCATACTACTTTCCCATTTAGGGGAGAGTAACCTGTTGTCCCCAGGTCCCTAGCAGTGGCAAGCCTGCTTGGGGAGGGGGTATAGTCAAAAAAACTGTCCCGGAAGAGTGCGCTCATAGTGGGGGACTCATTTGTTAGGTCCAGTTAAAGTGGTCAGTAACACAGACTGGGTAGGGAGGGTACTCTGCTGCTTCCCAGGGACAACAGCATGTAGGGGTATTCCCTAGGATAGACAGATCGATTAAGGGGTGAGGGTTGGCCAGATGTTATTGTCCCTGTTGGAACGAATGATATGGGAGGTAAACCACTAGGGGTAGTCATGGACAGATTTTAGAGCACTGGAACCTGGCTTAAGGGAATGGCTGGTATTGAAATCTTCTTGGTGGCTGTCGCAGTACACGGGGGGGGGCTGAAGCCAAAGAATGATTGATTGAAAAGGTGGTGTGATGAAAATTGGTTTTGCTTCTTGGAGGATTGGATACCTGGAGGATTGGATTGTGGGACAGGGGCCTATTTAAACTGAATGTCCTTCATCCCATGGAGGAGAGAGCCATGGCAATGGAACTGAAGTTTTTATTTATTTATTTATTAACTCTAGGATTAACACATTTGAGCAGGAACTGCTCATTTACAAAGGTTCCACGTTATAGTGTGGGTAGACAAACAAGGTGAACATCATTACAAAAATTATACAGAGGTAGCACAGACGGTATAGCGAATGCAGGTTTGCAAATCATTATTCAAAATTGGAGACTACACATGTTGGGTAGGAGTAGAGCAAAGACCAGTGAGCAGACATGGAGAGAGTGTCTCAGACTAAGAACTGAGCAGTGCATAGGTAGGCTAAATGTGAAGGAGATTTGGGGAGAACAGTGAGAAGGGTATTCCCAGGGGAGTGGGCAGGCTGGAGGCCATTATCAAGGTGAGAGGAGAGAGTGAGAAGTGCATGGTTGGGTAGTGCTAGTTGGGTAGGGGTAGGGACAAGGGAGCAAAAGTGCTGGTGTTGGAGGGGATGAGGTGGGGGTAGCAGCGGGAGGAGGAGGGGAGACAAAGAGGTATACTAGGTAGGAGAGATTTATTGGAGAGGAGCAGGAAAGTCCAAAGTGCTAGGGGTGGTAGGAGCACTAGGTGAAATAGTCGCAGCTACTAGAAGAGGTGAGGTGTGCCCGGAGCAGCCGTTTGAAGGGGCCAATTTTGGGAGCAGTCAGGATATCCCAGCTGAGAGCATTGTATCAGTGCGGAGCCCTGTAGGCAAATGATCTCTATGCCATAGAGGTCCGACATCTGGGAACCTGGTAGGTTTGATTGCTGGTGTTTCGGGTATGCTGGGTGGTACAGTGCGTGTTTAGGAGCTTTTCGACGCCTGGTGGCATGAGGCCTAGTGTACCTTTTTTGTTAGCAGGCAGATCTGATACTGGATCCTACAAAGGAGTGGGAGCCATCCAGACTGGGCATATAGCTCACAGGTGTGAGTAAGACGGGCAGCTCCAATGAGTAGTCTACAGGCTTTGTTTAGTGCCACTGTTACCCTTCAAAGGGCAGTAGGTGAGGCAGAGCCATAGATGGCTAGACCATAGTCAACAATGGAGGTGACTGAGCTGTGGATTGCCAGATGCAGAGCATCTGAAGTCATACAATGCTTGTGCCTGTGTAGCATTCCAATTCGAATGTTTACGGCCTTGGCCACATTCTCGGTGGTTGTGTATAGGAGAGGAAGTTATTCAATGTGATCCCAAGGTATTTGAAATGCTTGACATGTTCAAGCTGGGCGCCAGTGCCATTCTGGATGTTGAGGGAATGGGCTTTATGTTTCCTACGCACACTGCTGAAAAGCATAGCCTTGGTTTTGCTGAGGTTCAGGATCAATTTGTGGGCACTGAACCATTCTTCTACCCTCGCAAAGTCAAGCTGTAGATGATGTTCAATGAGGTTCGGGTCCTGGTGGCTGGTAAAGATGACAGCATCATCTGCATAAACTGTAGTAACATTCCCTGGTGACAGGTACTAGGGAGATTATTGATGAACAGACTAAACAGTAGCGGTCCCAGGATGGAACCCTGGGGGACGCCTGAGAGGATTGGCTTCTGATTCGAGGTGGTATTGGCAATCCTGACTTGTTGGAATTGTCCCACAAGATAACTCTCGAACCATTGCAGCGCTTCATTAGAGAGACCAATGGAGGAAAGCTGCTTGAGAAGAAGTGGGTGGCGGACAGTGTCGAAAGCTTTTGTAAGGGCAATGAACACCACACCTGCACAGTTTCCCTGATCAAGTGTGTTGTGGGTGAAACCCGTAAACTCCAAAAGGGCAGTGGTGGTACTATGCACTTTTCTAAATCCATGCTGTTGGGGGCATTGGATTTCATATTTCTCCAGATATTCAACTAGCTGGTCCAAGACTATGCGTTCAGTGCTTTGGAAAGTGGAGGGAGAATGGAAATGGGCCTGTAGTTGGTGTGAAGCGCCCTGTCACCATTCTTATGCATGGGTGTGACAAGTACCTGTTTCCAGCGAGATGGGAACTGTGCTGATCTAAGTGAGAGGTTAAAGATCCTTGTGATAGGCAAAAGGATTTCTTCCAGGACGAGTGAGATTAGTTTGAGATCAAGAGAGCCACTGCTGGTACATGGTTTGTGGATGGCCTGGCAAATGTAGGTCCTTGCCAGGTGAATTGGAGTCTCTTTGAAATGGAACTGTGGTGTGCTGCTGTCAATGGAGGCGTCAGAAGGGTGAGTTCTAGTATTAGCTGTGTCAAAGAAATCAGGCGGCAGTACACTACCCAGATCTGAGAAAGCATCATTGAATGTATTGGCAATTACCCCGAGATCAAGAACTGGGGCTCCATTGATGTTAAGCATTGTGGGCAGTAACTTGGGATCTTTTCACATGAGATCTTTAAGGTTACACCAAAACTTTTTCCCATCTCCCCAGGAATTAGTGAGAGTTTCCCTGAAGTAGTTACTTTTACAGTTTCGAATAGCATGCGTACATTTGTTTCTGGCAGCTTTATACTTTTTGATGTCCACTTGCCTGGATGAAGCTCTTGCACAGTGCCAGAGGTGGTCCCTCAGTTTCATCTGAGATATTAGCTTGGGTGTTATCCATGGGTTTGGTTTCCCTCTTACCTTCATCTTCCTGACAGCTGCAAAGGTATCGCAGGCTGCAGTGAATTGTGAGATGAGGAGTTCCAGCGCTGAGTTAATATCGGTGACAGTGTCAAGAGGGGACCAGTACAAGTTTCGGAGATGAGATCTGAATGATTCAAGGAGATCCCATTTTAATATCCTTGCATATTAGCTTGGGGGCGGGGTGCTTACAGAACTTGCTGGACCACACAAATGCAATGGGGGAGTGGTCACTTATGGTGTCAGGGAGCACATCCACGTGGGAAATATGCTCAGGACGGTTAGTCAGGATCCAGTCAAGCAGGGTGTGAGAACCTGCCTTGTAGTTACATCTAGTGGGGGTGGTGACAAGCTGGGTGAGGTGCTGTGTTGCGGCAGCATCCTTATAGGAGCAGGCATCAGGCGAGAGCCAGTTTATGTTGAAGTCTCCTAGTATTATTGTTTCTGAGTTAAGATGCTGTCCCCTTAGATATTCCAAGATGTTGTTGAAACCAATAGCTTGCTCTTTAGGGGGAAGGTACGCAGAGGCTATTGTCAGCGCTTTGTAGTGTGCACCAAGGAGAATTTTAATGGCAAGGACCTGGGATGGGGATCCAGGGTTTGGTACTGGTAGGGCGTGTCCTGTGTAAGTGTCCCTGAGATATATCGCACATCCCCCACCTCTTTTTGTAGTCCTGTCCTGCCTGAATATAACATATACAGGGATAGCGACTGCAGTGTCGGGAATTTTTGGGTTAAGCCAAGTTTCAACTACAGATAGGATGTCGGGATTGTGTTGCAGAACCCAGGTATAGAGAATATCTAGCTTGCTGAGGAGGCTGCAGACTTTGAAAGAAGCAATTGTTAGGGTCCCACCCTTCCTTTGACCTGGTAGTGTTGTTGGTCCAGTGGGTCCAGGGTTAGGGTGGATATTGCCAGACAGGAGAAGTAGCATTAGCAGGATTCTCAAGAGGTAACCTTTGAGCCTTTTACAGATGATCTTGAGGGGTAGTTGTCTTTTACCTTTAGAGCTACAGTTGGGCGTATGCACTGTGATGCAGAGTGGTAAGACTGAAGGGGGGCAGTACACAATAGTGCTTGGGGGCAGTAGCCTCTGGAGGTAAGAAAAGATCCAGCTAGAAACGCCTGGGTCAATGTAGATTTGTGCAGTTATTCCGGTGACCATGCCAGGATCGTAGTGCATGCTTTTATGCAGATTGTGCAGATGAGGAGGTTGTTTCATGGTGCCATATAGGACACAAGGGCAGGTCACTGCGATCACCAGAATGATTCTGAGAGCTTGGTTTATGGTGTCCATGATTGTGGCAAGCAGTGTCTGGGTGTGGAGCCCTTAGACTTGGGCTGGGAGAGCAGCAGTCTCACTAACAGCAGGCACAGAGAGCTGGAGATCTAGGGTACATTTAGTGAGATAGGTGATCTAGAGACTGGTAGGGCAAAATTTCAGGGATGTACACAAGTGTGGGGTAGAAGTTAGTGGGTGTGCTTTTGATGAAATGGAGAGCTTTATAGATGTGCAGAATACTGGGCCAATAGGGGTGAAGAAAACGGTGAGCAGGAAGCGAGAGCGGGGTCCTATGAACCCTACACTAAGTTTGAGACCTTCCTCTCTGAGCAGTTAGAGGGGAACAGTCAGCACTAAGAGTCCCATAATCAGCTGTTGGGCTGATCCCAATTTGCACTTAGTGTGAGCAAAAAAACACAACTTTTTACTTACATTTCCTGTAGTGTAATATATTGTATCAGGCTGATTCTGCTGACTTCCAAGCTGACATTTGCTGTAACTAGAAATTCCAGAATCCCCTGCAGCTGATATCAGAGCTGGACAGCAGCAGTGGCAGATTCAATAGCTTGCAGTCCATGCTAAAGCTTTTATAAGCTCAAATCACATGTTTACTGGTCCAGCTGTTCTCGTGAGGCTGAGGACATTCATTTGTGTGTGAACTTAACCCTGGGAGCACAGCAGGACAAGTAAACAAACGTTTAGAGCTTATAAGGACTTTCATGCAGTGCAGACTGTTGAATCTCCCACTGCTGCAGCCTAGCTCTGACATCAGCTGCAGGGGATTCTGGGATTTCTGGTTACAGCAAATGTCAACTTAGGAGTCAGCAAAGGCAGCCTGATGCAGTCTACTATACTGCAGTAAACAGTAAGTAAAACAATGTTTTTGCACTTAAATTGGGACCAGCCCCATGCTTGGGTGGGTGGGGTGGGGGGTTCTTAGTGCTGACTGTTCTCTTAAGTAGTGTAGGGGAACTGAGGCTTGAGTCTTCCACGAGGTACACCCAATTGAGGGAGACCTAGAAATTGCTCCTCTCTCTGTAAGGAGCAGTCAGACAACTGGGGGTAAGAGAGAGGGGGTATAGGGTGTGGCCTCTTTCCTGAGAGTGAGTACCAGAAATCATGGGGATGACGGTTCCGTTAAAATGTTATTAAAGGGAACAAGCAAAGCAGAACTGGTCAATGTACAGAGGAAGGATGGCAGACAGGGTTCATGAAGGTCGGTCTGCTTAAATGCCAGAAATAAAATGAGTGAGTTTTAGTCAACGGCGGCAGATGACAGTCCTTACATAATGGCAGTGATAGAAATGGGATAAGTACTCAGTAATGATTGAGACTTCACAGTTGTGTTCCTGTGGTTGCAATATCTACAAGTACAATGCTCACATGGTTTGTGTTTTCAGTTTGGACCAGTACGAATGTCTGGGCCTGCAGGATCTGCCAGGAATTCAACCAGACCACAGGGAGACTATGAAGTAAGGCTCCAGAAACCTGCATTACATGCAAGGCCGTAAAAGCTCAAACCAAGGCATTGGGCCCTAAGCCAGCTTCTCATTCTTGTTCAGCTGACTCTGGTAAGGAAACTCTCTGGCTTTTGGTGATGCTGTAACCACTGCAGTCATTAAGGACTAAGGACAAAGACAAGGGAAAGTCGTTGAATTCCTCCTCTTCCGTTCATCTCCTCAAGCATAAGGAGAACGCTTCCGCTTCACTGGTGAAGGATAAGTCCTCGTTGTCGTCCACTCCAGCGGCATTGATTACAGCACCTCCAATCATCTATTATGGCTTATTATGCTTCCAAGCCTGAAACAGATTCTGTGGTTATCATGACTGCTAATGACCACTCTAGTGTGTTTTGCCTCCTGACAAAGAACGCAGGAGGCTGGATGTTATGGGCAAAAGTACTTATGCCTTTGCATCCTTAGGCCTAATAATTGCAAACTACAGGCATACAGGATTAGCTAAACTAATCCTGCTTATAGCTAATTATCATATTATAATTACTGATATGAGTTTTTTCCCCATAGGGAAACCCGGTTATAGTTTTCCATTATAACCAGCAAACATGCGCCGGGTTTCCCTATGACCATGCATGTGCCAGTCACCAGCCTTCCTTAACTGTATGACCGCAGACTCCACCGCCCCTTGCTGTCGGTGGTAACTTGATTTTTTTTATTAAAAAAAAGAAAAGAAATGTGACCCCTACACCCCTGCCTTTTTGCAAATGACAGGTGGTATGCTGTTGAAGCTCACAGCCGTACCAGGTGGGGGACTGGGTTCGGGGAGGACTAGGTTGCTCAGCACAAGGGCCTAGGTTTGGCCACTCTGCACAGGGGCCCCCAAGTAAACCCAAACACAGGAAGCAATAACTGTGATGTCCAATACCAGGAATGGGATTCTAAAGTGTGGCTTTTATTCACATCCAAACTGAACAAACAAAGCATAGATGGACCCCCACGGGGCTACATTCCTGGTAATGCAGATAAGAGAAACAGAACACTTCTTCAACACTTCAGCCCTCAGGCTCTGAACCCACCAGGCACATAGCCCAGACTTGCACGCTGATTTGGGTACACAGCCCGACTTGTACACTATTTGGGTTTTCCCTGGCCCGGCTCCCCTGCCGGCCACTCAAACCCCATCCATATGGCATGGACACATCTTCCTGGTGGCTCCCTAAACCACCTTAGAGCCTTCGACTTTAAGGAAATTTCCTTTCAATCCCACATCTGGGTACTTCCCTCAGCACTGGCCAAGTGCCTGAGGCAAAGTAAAAGATCCACAGAGCAAATCCGTAGAGGTGAACCTGGTTACTAAAGCTGGGGGGTCTCCCACCTCTAGCTTCCACAATCCATACCCGGCCATTTCTCTGGACATTAAACAACTCTTCTTGAAAAACTTGTCAATGTAGATTAAAGGGTAAATGCATAGCACATTTTCTCTACATGTCTTGACTTTCCCCTTGTGCTGGACTTGAATATACTTTTACTTTGGACTTTAACAACAGTTCAGGTGAAACATAGGCCCCATGGAAAGACCAGAACTCACCCTTTGGTTGCAGGTGCCCCTCAGGCGAATCTTGACAGCTTCTGGTGCCACAACACATCTTGGAAAAACAAGGCAGCTTCTTCCTAGACGGAACCAGGAGGGTTGCCCCTGGAATAACAGGCAAACTTTTACCCCCCATCCCTTCAGGGATGGGGCACAGAGACCAGTAACAGCGGTCTCCACCACTTCAAGAACAGCTTACTGTGTTCCTCTTTTGGCGGAAACACACACCTATACCTAAAAGTAGCTCTATATCAGAGCTTTAGGCTCCAAGAGCCTGTGCTCAGACTGCTGTGCTTCTCTCTTCAAGACTGCTCACACACAACACCTGCTGCTCACTGTTCAAAAACTCCCAACATTCTAACCTAACTCCCATCTGCAGATTCCAATGTGGCTCATGCAGCTGCGAAAGTTCTATGGTGATGTCATCCCTCAGTCTCAGCTAAGACTGAGAACAGAGTGAGACAGTGTGAAATCCATTTAACTGGAGTTTCACAAGCTGCCTTCCCTGCCTACCACTAGGTCTTACTGGGATTCTAGTAACCCTGGGTAACACGGGGGTTACAGAAAAATATCCACTGATCCAAAAACAAAAGGGAAACGTTACCAACATGCGAGTTTCCCTGTCCGCACGCATGCGCCAGCAGGTCTCTAGACCTTTTCATGCTGGAAGAATGCCGCAGAGACCACTCAGCGGTAAGTTTAACCAAAAAAAAAAGACAAATACAGCAACAAAATCTCCACTTTTTTTTCCCCCAAACAAGTGGAGCAATGTTAACTTGGCAGACTGTGGACCACGCAGAATCCCAACTGGTCCGCAGCTGCCTGAAAACCCAGTCTGTTTGCTTATTTTATTTTGTATAATTGCTGAGGTAAAGGCATGCCAGCAATTATAAAAATAATATGGGGTGGCGTGTGTAAACTCGATTTACACACCCTGCCAGGATGCTTTTCACACCCTTGGGCCTCGCCTCAGGTTTATGTGGCATCCCACAACTCGGGTGTGTGTAAAATCTTGTTACACACACACCACCCCATATATTATTCTCTATTTATTGTTGATTGTTGCTCCTGCTTATAGTAATTGTAAGGTTCCTTCTGCAAATAGTATAGTTAACTAAACGAGTATCGTAGCACACCAATTCTAGGTGGAGCCCTACTCCTAGGTTCAATATAGTGATAGGATACAGCAGGGAGATAGTTGTGGAGTCTGTGGGGCATTCTTCTCCAAGGGCTGTGCTCTGGAGAAGGGAGCACTGGCCTATCTGCAGAACCTTGCAGTGCTCCATGCTCACCTGGCAGCAGTGATAGAGAGGATATCTCTGCTCCATTGCCAGCTCAGCTGGAACCAGCACCCTGCACCCCAACTCCCCCAGAGTCCCACTGCTCCAGGGGCTTGGAGTATGGTGGGAGTGGGAGGGGAAGGGAGCCAGGGCTAGCCACAAGGAGGTTGTCCAGCCTCACAACATCCAGACGGCAGATCACTTTGCACTCCTGGAGGAGCCTCAGGTACCAGAATTCACTTGGGGAGGACTCTGAGTCAGTTGGGAGAAAGGTGAAAGACAGCCTGCTGGCAGACATCATTTAGGAGTCTCTTAGTGGTCAGAGATTCAGTGATCAGGGGGGTAGAGAGCATGGTGTAGCAAGGACTGGATGAGAGGAGGATGGTCTTGTGCCTGCCTGGTGCAGCGGCCATCAGGGATATAGATAGTATTGGGAGGATGTTGAAGGGGGTTTGCTGGTACACCTTGGTACCAGTGATCTGCAAACCAGACTGTGGAGATGGTGAATCAGAACTTTCACAGCCTGGTGGACAGACTGAAGGCACACTCGGCATTTCTGGCCTGTTCCGAGGTCCTCCCTCTGTGGGGTGAGGAGGAGATAGAATAAGGAGGAAGGAAATGGAGGTGTTCAGTGGGTGGCTAAGGAGCTGGTGTCAAGAGACGGGGTACCACTTTGTAGGGGATTGGGGGGCTTCTGGGGTCAGGAGGGTTTTCAAGGGTGGCAGCCTTAACCTGACAAAATAGGGGGCTAGTGCACTGGGGCAGACGTTTGACGTCTTTATCAGACAGTTAAACTGACTGGGAGAGACTGAGTCTGGGGGACACAAGGTGGTAGGAGAGAGGAAGGGGACCTTAACTAGTACTCCCTCTAATCTTGGGGCTTGTAGTAGTACTATGGGCAAGGATAGGATTGAGGTCCAAATTGGGATAGGGAAGGGAATAAGGAGGTGGTGATCTCAGAGCCTATAAACAACATAAAAAAAAGGACACCAGGGAAGAATAAGGAAAGAGGACAACTAAATAGCCAAAGGGGAATAAGGGTTAGATGGAAGAGGATCTGCCTCTATGCTTGAAGTCTAGGTAATAAAATCATAACGCTCCAGGCGAAGGTGGCAGATGCTAAGGTGGACCTGGCAGCCATCTTGGAGATTTGGGCATCGGAAAATAATGTCTGGGACCTGACAATCCCAGGCTACAACATGTTTAGGATGGATAGAGTAAAAGATAAAAGGGGAGGTATGGCCCTCTGTGTCAAGGATGGTGTTGATGCAGTGGACTCATCAGGGGAAGTAAAGGGGAGACATAGTCACTGTGGGTGCAACTCACAGCAGCCTCGGGCAAGAAAATATTGGTGGGTGTGAACTACAGACCACCAGCACAGGTGGAGGAGAGAGATTGGGAGCTTGGGGAAGAATGAGTCAGGTGAGTGGCAAAGGTGGAGGGAGGCACTGGTGGTGGATAACCTGAACCTGCCAGACGTCGACTGGAATGTTCCGGCTGCCAAGAGCAACATAATGTTCCAGCTGTTAGGAGCACCAGAAGTCAAGCCCTGATCCATACAATCCAAGACTGTCTGCTGGTACAGCTAGTTAGAGAACCCACCAGGCAGGCTGCCATCCTTGATGTGGTGCTCACCAACTCAGAGATGGCAGGAGTGGTGAGGATAGGGGAGCCAGTAAGGACCATAGCTCAGTCTGATTTGAGCTGGCCTTGGGGACCAGTAAACCCAAATCGAAAGCTGAGGTCATCAATTTCAGAATGGTGGACTTTGACAGGCTGAGGGAGTTGGTCTGGGATAAGCTAATCTGGTTAGACAACATAGGAAGGGTGGAGGAGAGATGGGGGCAATAAAGAAGGCCATTCTCAAGTCGACAAAGACCCGTCTGAGGACAGTAACCAGGACTAACAGGTACAAGAGACTAATGTGGTTTTAGGTAAGGGTCAGAGAGGCTGTGAGGGTAAAAAATACAAGCCTTCATAAGATACAAAGAAATGCAGGGGGAAGAAGAATGGAGAAAATACCAACTGAGAACTAAGCATGGGTTCGTGGCAGGGAGGTCTTGTCAGACTAACCTAATAGTCTTCTTTGACTGGGTGACAAGGACCTTGGACGGGGGTCATGCTCTGGATTTACTCTGTTTCAATTTCAGCAAGGCCTTTGACTTAAGTGCCTCACAGGTGACTGTTGAAAAAAGATGGAGGATCTGGGAGTGGCAAGGGACATAGTAAGAAGGAAATTGACTGGGGGGGAGCAGCAGAGGGTAATGGCAAATGGGATCAGATCAGAAGAGAGGGAGGTCACAAGTGCGGTGTCACAGGGATCTTTCCTGGGTCCATTCCTCTTCAGTATGTACCATCAGTGACATTGGAGGTGGAATCCAAGGGCAGGTGGTGTCTCTTTGCTGATGACACAAAGCTCTGTGGGAGGCTGGACAGCAATGAAGGAATTAGGGAGATGCAGAGTGACCTCATAGACTGGAAATGTGGTCTAAGATCTGGCAGTTGAAATTCAGTGCCAGAAAGTGCAAGATGATGTGCCTAGGGAGCAGGAACCCCAAGACAGAGTACTGGATGCGTGGAAGCACCATGACTGTGGAAAAGGACCTTGAAGTCATCCTTAAATAATCTAGCCAATACAATAAAGGCCATTAGTAAGACAAATAGGATGTATTGGGAGGGGTATTGACAGTAGAAGTAGAGGTATATTGCCTCAGTATAGATAGTGAGGCCACACCTGGAGAACTGCGGCCAGTTCTGGAGTCCTTACCTCAGGAAGGATAAGGACAAACTAGAAGCAGTGCAGTGAAAGGTGACCAGGATGATACAGTGCCAGCAGGACACATCCTACAAAGAACGGCTCAAGGCACTAAACATGTACTTACTTGAGACCAGACGGGGGGCATGAGTAGAAACTGACAGGGGGAAGATTTAAGACGGATATGAGGAAAGCATTATTTTATAGAGAGAGAGAGGGGGAGAGTGGTGGAGCCTCAGAACAGTCTGCCAGGTGACGTAGTAAGAGCCCAAACCATAAATGGTTTCAAGCTTGGTTTAGAGAGTGAAGGCTACAGTGGTTACTCAGGGCAGTAGTAACAGGGAAAAGATTAGGGGCAGGATAGGGAAGGCTAGTACCCTGGATGACATTTAGGTCCTGGGGATGGATAGGGCACCACAGGCAAACAGGATGGACCTTCAGTCTTTAAATGCAAGCATTGTCTATGTTTCTGTCTGCCTGATAGTCCTGGAAGGGCAGATTTGCTTAAAGCCACCTCAGCTGGTGTGGATACTGGGAAGGCAGGTTTTACACTCTGTATATGGTGCTTCTAATGCCTCTGTCAAGTCTGCTACCTCTGGCATATGCCCTCAGAGATATTCCTGGCTTAGGGTAGCTGGATTTGCTACTGATGTACAACAAGCTGTGCTGAATGCCCCTTTTAGAGGCTTCAGGCTGTTTGGGAGTGGTGTTGAAATACTCCATGTGAGCTTCAATCCTCCAGAAAGACTTCAAGGACACTCAAATCTCTGACCCCTCAGCCTGTGAGGGGGCATGGTAGGGGCTCATTTTGCAGGCCTGCTGCACATGGTGGCCATGCCTCTCATCAGCAGCCCCGTGCACAGTACTGTGGGGTGGTGGTCCCCTCCTGGGTCCCTTCCCCCCAGTGCCCATGCAAAGGCTCCTAAAGGGATCAGTCAAGGTGTTGCTCCCCATACCATATGACTCTCCACTTCAGCTGCCTCCACTATTGCCTCTAGGGGTGCATGTGAGAGAATGGAGCTTCCTTCATCTGTCAAAGAGGAGGGAGATCATGACACACAGGTGGGTCCTGGAACTAGTGGACAGAGGGCATGCTCTGGAGTTGCTGTCTACCCCTCCAGATCATCCTCTGCCTCCTTGTCATTATTCCCTGGACCACATGTTCCTTCTGTTAGAGGACGTTTAGTTGCTTCTAGACAAGTGGACTATCAAACCCATTCATCTACAAGAAAGAAACAAAGGGTTGTATTCCATATACGTCTTGGTTCGCAAGTAGACAGTAGACCTGTGTTCTGTACTGGACCTGATAGACCTAAACTTGTACATCAAATACAAAAAAATTTGAATGGTGTCTCATAAGGCTGTCATCCCCCTGCTGCAAAAGAGAGATTGGCTGTGTGCTCGCAACGCCGGCGACCCGAGTTTGGGAGTGGACTCAGGTCACTAGAGGGCCAGCCAGGGGAGAAGGCTTGAGCATCCCACAACTGCTCGTCTTCTCCGGGGGCCAAGGCCCACAGCTTGCCTGACCCTGAGCGGAGGCTCGGGTACAGCAAGTCCAGCTTGCAGGAGGGACCGACTGAGATGCATGGTGGACGTCAGCGCGTAGTGCCTTGACGTCAGGGTGCATACCACACATAGGGAAGGAAAGGGGAAAATGCCTCTCATCTCTGGGAAGATGGAGCGCCGGTGCATGCCCTCAATGTACCACCACCCACCTGCCTGCCTTGACTGATGCAACCAGAAGTACGGGGTGTACAGGCCCCACCTCCTTCCCACCTGGGGGGCAATCCTTGGCTCCATAGGGATCAAGGATGGACCAAGGTAGGGTGGCTAGCAGAAGGATGACTACTAGGCGCTCCCAAAGGGTTGGAGATGGGGGGGGGGGATGTAGGAGGGGATAAAATAGAAAGTTAAAAAAAAAATTGCACTTGTTTCACATTTTAGTCAGTTTCCTCAGATTTATGATTACCAAGACATTTTCCTTAAACTTAAGAATGCTAGTATTAATCTTCATCCAATAGCTAACATATGTAAAATTATATTATCCATTAAAAACTCTGATGCACCAATTCAACCATCATACTGGCATGTGGAATTAGACAGTAACTCTCAGGACTGGACTAGAATTTGGAATAATATCTACCACCATATCCCTTTAGATAATTTGAGATTAATGCAATTTGAAATTTTACATAATGCCTTTATGATGCCTGCCAAGCTGGCTAGATATGGTTTTCTAAAGTCGGACAGCTGTACACGTTATAATACAAGCACTAGTACTTTGAGCCATATTTTATGGAGTTGTCCGCTGGTTTAAGCCCTATAGGAAGATGTCAAAAAAATGGTTTTAGTTAAACCAAATTTACAAAGTGTAGTCAGTCTAACATAGTAACATACTAAAATGCCAGCAGAATAGGCCTAATGGTCTTTCGTGTCTGCTCGTTTGGTCAGCCCCCACCCTGGGTGCTGACCTTGCTGCCCCCCTCTCCTTCTCTGGCTTCTCCCTTCCCAGTTCTGGATATTCTTGCTGCATTGGATTTTGCTTCCAGAACCCTTCCCCTGTATCTGTCCCACCCCTGTTGAACCCTTCCACCGTCTCTGCCTCCACCAGCCCACTAGGCAGTGCATTCCATGGCTCCACCACCCTCTCAGTGAAGTAGCACCTCCTCTTTTCACCCCTGAATCTTCCCTCCCCTCCAGCTTCCACCCATGCCCTCTAGTGGGCCCCTTCTCCTTCCTTCGAAGCACCCTGACTGTTCCTCCCCTATTTACCCGCTTCATGTACCTGAAGACCTCTATCATGTCCCCCCGGTCCCTTCTCTCTTCCAATGTGTACATATTTAGCTCTTCGATCCTCTCCTCATAGGTCCTGTCCCCCAAGCCCCAAATCATTTTGGTTGCCCTCCTCTGGACCCTCTCCAGGAGTTTAATGTCCCTCTTTAAGTGTGGCCTCCAAAACTGCATGCAGTACTCAAGGTGCGGCCTCACCAGGCAGTTATACAGAGGGAGTATCACTTCCTTCCTTCTGGAGGTGATCCCCCTAGCGATGCATCCCAGCATCCTGTTGGCCTTGGCTGCTGCCCTCCTACAAGTCTCAGAGTTGTCCATCTTAACATCCACCACCACCCCCAGGTCCCTCTCAGCCATCAAGACTTGTAGCATTCCCCCAGGGTGTAAACTTGGCCCGGGTTTCTGGCCCCCAGGTGGAGTACCTTGCATTTCCCTGCATTGAACCTCAGCTTCCACTTTCTAGACCATCTTTCCAGAGCCTCCAGGTCCCCCTGTAGGGCCACCCTCCCTCCTCCCCATCCACCACCGCCCCCAGTTTTGAGTCATCCACAAAGAGACTCATCTCACTCCTGATTCCTGTCCTCATGTCAGAGACGTAGGCATTGAACAGGAGGGGCCCAAGGACTGATCCCTGTGGGACCCCACTAATGACCCTCCTTGGGGATGAGATTATCCCGCCAACAGTCTCGATGGTTGCATAATAGGTAACTGACATTCAGGATAAAGATATGATGGCTTTAATAGCAATAACTACTAAACAAGTAATCTTAAGGCACTGGTTAGACAATGATATCCCTACCTTTAAAGAAAGGACTTCAAGTATTTTGTCCAACCTTCAACTTAGTAAACTAATTGCGAGCTTTAAAAGCAATCTTCCTAATTTTCAAAGAAGTTTCAGGAAATTTTATAGATTAGTATTAACATACTGTAAATATAGAAAGCATGTCCCTATATCTATATCTAAGTCAATATTTATGCTTATGTTTATTTATGTATGTATATATTAGAGGCAAAAAACTCCATTTAATGCATTAGTTAGGGTTGTGCCACAGTGACAAAAGCAAGGAAAGTCAGTGTTAGGGTTGAAACCCCACCTTGGACCTCCCCAGCCCACCCCCCAACTGGCATCGGGGTGTGCATTGGGGTCGTTGGCCCTAACTCTCACCCTATCAGATGTGAAGAAGCAGAGGTGTAGGAGAATGGGGTCAGAGGACTGACGACACAATACGCACCCCGATGCTGGTTGTGGGGTGGGCTGGGGGGATCCAAGCGGGGGGGTTTAACTCTAACACCGAATTTCCTCGCTTTTGTTGCTGTGGAACAACCCTAACTAAGCATTAAACTGAATTTTTTGCCTCTAATTTCCCTTCTTTTTGAGAATGATAACGAGAAATAGTGAGGGTCCCGAGCTCCCGCCACGTGATATGTTGTGACATAGTAACAGGAACAGCAATGCAAACAGAAGTGCTAACAGTGGCACACATGGTAACACAAGCGCGAATGAGAACAGAAAGGGTTACGCACACTGTGGCGTAGACAGGAACGGTCCGCCACGTGATGTGTTGCCACATAGTGAGATGGTGCCCGCAAATGCAAATGGTAATGCGCATCATGATGCAAAGCGAAACAGAAAGAGAAACAGTACTGTAGATAGAAATGTTAAACGCAACAGAAAAGGAAGCGCAAATGGAAACGCAAAGGGTAATGCACATGGTAGCATAGACATGAACGGTAAGTGAAACGGGTACGGAACCACAAGCGGAAATGGTAACGGTAACAGTAATGTAAGCGCACAGGCTGTTTTTCCCCAAAAGCTGCATAGAGAAAGACAGTGAGTACAAAGAATGTATGCATAGTAATATTTCTTGGAGCAGAAAATGAGGAATTGGAATACTAAATTGCTTATATCTCAGGAACCGTACGAATTAGAAAAAAAATTGAAAAGCCATATGGTTTATGACTTCCCTGGCTAGTTTTGTATTTTCTGACGAAAAGTCGGGATCTCGCACCGTTTCCAAGATACGGGACCTGAAAGGCGCGGCAAATGCCGTAATGTTATCCAATGGAAAAAAAAGAGAAGTTTGGAGTGCGTAACGTTGGCTCCCTGTAATATTTTTTCACCAAACCACTAAAAGGCACATCTGTGGGATGTTGGCTGTCTTCCCTCCAAATTTCAGGAAAAAAGACCAAACCAGTATTTTGCAGCAGGGTGCCAAAGATTCCTGTAATGCATTGCTCGCTGTAATGTTATCCTATGGTAAAAAGTGTCAACTTTGGAGTACCGTAACTTTGGCGCCATGTAATATTTTTTCAATGAAATACTGAAAGGCACATCTGTGAGATGTCGGCTGCGTTCCCTCCAAATTTCAGCCCAAAAGACCAAGTCATTCTTTTGCAGCTGGGTGCCAAAGAGTTGCTGTCATTTTCCCACAGCCTAGAAAAGTACTGTTGCAATTTGTGAAAGCTTTCGGAAATTCATTTGACAGTGTCGTGAGCACGAAAGTACTTTTTCCAGAAATTAGAAAAACATATTTCTGGGGTGTTTTACCCCAAAATAAAGACATGGCTAGCATCCTCAGGGTCCGACTAGGTGAATACAGAAATAATTAGGTTGCTAGAGGGTCCCAATTTTAAATGGCAAGCATTTTTATGATAGCTAACTGAAAACAAAATGGCGGATTTGCGACAGTAAAAGGGCCATTTGTGAAAGTAAAAATTGCATTTGCGACACTGTCGAACTTTTTGTTAACTTTTCTCATTGACTTATAATGGAAATTGTTTTTTGAATAACTTTTGAACCATTTAATATTGTTTCACAAAATCTTCGAAAGGCACATTGGGGACCCCGGCCGCACATTCCCTGAAGATTTCGGACCGGTCATACAAACCGTATGACCTGTAGGCGCGACTGTAGAATTCCAAAAAAAGCATAAACGCATGCGCAGATCACGCTTAATAACTCCGCAGCCGTATATCTGACCGGTACAAAACGTGGAAGATTCCAAAGTGTATGGGCCTTGATCGTGTATGCCAAATTTCAGGCAAATCTGTCTAACGGTTGCAAAGTTATTAGTGCAACATTTTGGGTTTAACATGTAAATGGCTCCTCAACTCCTAATTCATGTAGCACTACTCATATACCATATTATTTTTATATATATATATATATATATATAAAATCTCCACACTTGCATCCTTTTTATATATTTAATTCTTTAGAATTATATCCTCGCTTATTAATGTAACTTCTTTCCTAATCATCTATAGATTTATGTACTCAGTCTTTGATTTTGTAATCAAGATATTTCTGTTACTTATTATATTGATATAACTGGATTTGACTTGATGTTTATTTAAGTTAGTTACATGATGCTCTAATTGACCTTTTTATCTCTCCTGATATACTATATCACCCTGTATGTAGGGTAAAATCTGTTTCTGACCTTCTGTATTTTACCAGATGACCTTCATATTTTGGGGGGAGAGGGTGGGGTTACTGTTGCTTGTTTTGCTTTTCCTTTTAGTTTGGTTTCTTTTTTATGCATTGCCTTTTCCTGTATACATTAAAATAATCAATAAAGAAACACAAATTAAAAAAAAGAGTTTACTTACCTCACTGATTATTTACGGTTTGGTAATTTGTTTGGCTGCAGGTAATACAGTACTACTGAGGGTTCAGGTTTTGTTAAATTTAGTTTTCCTTTTGTTTTGAAGTCTAAACATCTAACACACCATTGCAAATTGTATTATGCAGTAGTTCAGAGTGGTTGCCTCTGAATTATCATATCAAATATTTTACGTGGACAGCTGTTCACAATCTTGTACTTTGCAAGCAGATTCCTCCTTTAATCAGTTTCTATAAATTTCCCTTTTTCCAATTGCTGTACAAGATCCAACAAATGTGCTCTCCTTAATGTCCCCAGTGATGAAACCTGTACAGGGCCAGAGGTTTTTTTTTTGGGGGGGAGCAAAAAAACTGAAATGAACTGCCTCCAGATTTGCATAGATGTGACTCTTTGCCACTTTAAAAAAATGTTTGAGGGGTTATTTGTTTAATGAGTTACTTTGTAAATGTGTCTTCTTGTTTGTTGGTTTTATTGTTCTGGGTCATCCTTGAAAATGGGACACTAGATGTCCTCGGCTGTTACCCAGTTATCAAATAAATGATGATGATGATTTGCTCTCTAGGTGCTTACAGCCAAGGAGAAGAAAGTTCAGTTAGAAGACTGTGCAAAAGTTACAGAACACTTCATAGTAGTGCTTCCACAACTTCTGTCCAAGGTAGATATCACGCCTCTATTTTCATACTTTTCATGAAAAGAAAGTGGCTGAACAGTAAATCATTAAAACTAGAAAAGGGCGTGTCACATTTTTAACTATAAAATGAGCAGCAAAAATCACTGATCTGATTGGATGCTTTCCTGTAATAAATCCTATAATGATGCATGGCAAAAAGAGCAGTCAGCCTCACTACCCATATTAAAATTTTTACATTGACCTGTTGGAACTTTCGTTTAATAAAAACTCTCAAATGGAAACCATTGTTCCCCTTACCAAAAACCTTCAGCCAGGCTTTAAAAATATAATGCCTATAAATTACAAAAACAACAAATTAGTTAGTTTCCCTTATCTCCTCATTACATACATAACAGCAGTTAGAAAAATGAAGTATTGGTCATTTTTTTCCTAGTGTTCTTTGCCTACCACGGACAAATCCCCCTCCTTTCAATCGCCTGCTTACCAGGGAAATCTTTGCTGCTTGTTCTTCTACATAAAAACATGAAACCATAGCTCTATATTAGGCCATCTGTTGTGAGTGTATGTCTAGGTGGAGATTAACATTTGCCAGCAGAATTATGCAAAATTTTGAAATCTTGTATTCCATGTAGATCATTTTGGACCAGATATTCAAAAGGGTTGTGCCTGGCGCAATTGAATTGCACCAGCGCAACCCCAGAAATATCATCCTGGGGCAATATTCAAAGGGGGTTATTGTGCAGCGCAATCACCAATGCTCCGGGGTGCAAAGATAATGGATGCGGCACATCGCCAGGGGCCGTGCCCATGCATATGCGGCACATCCCGATATTCAGCCCAGGATGTGCAGCACATATACTGGCACAACCCTGAGATGCACCGCTTACTGGTGCACAAAGTTGAGCCTGAAAAAGAAGGCTCAAATTGTAGCCGCCCACAGGCGAGCTGCTGTAATGCAAGGTGCATCACAGCAGCCTCCCGCCGTGGGTGGCTACCCCCCCCCCACTGAGCAGAAAGTACCCAACAATGTCCCTCATGGTCCAGTGGTCCCCCCCCTCCTGTAGCTCTGATCCCCAAAAATAAAATGTTATCAAATTCCCTGGTAGTCCAGTGGTCCCACCACCCCTCCCATAGCTCTGATCCTCGAATAATAACTAATTTCCAAATTCCCTGGTAGTCTAGTGGCACTTCCCTCCCTCCCCATAGCCCGATCACTGAGAAATACATGTATTAAACTTCCTTGGTAGTGTAGCGGTCCCCCCACCCTGCCCATAGCTCCGATCCCCAAAAAAGCAATGTAAACAAGTCCCTGGTTGTCCAGTTGCACCCCCCCCCTGCAACCCACACAGGACCCACTGCCCACCTAGCTCCCCCCCCCGTCATCGGGGGGCAGCAGCAAACCCACCCGCGCAGTGCTTCATATTTGCACATTACCTGATATATTCAGAGGAGATGCGCCATTGCTCATCTGTTTTAAATATATATCTGTGTTGCACCAGCACAGCACAGTTGTGCTGCGCCACCACATGCGCCATTGCTGGGCGCAATTCGTAATATTGGGACCCACATGTGTGTATATATGGGGGTGAACATTCTGCCAACATAATTATTCAGAATTTTTAATCCTTGGTTCAGGTTTTTTCTAAAATTGTAACTTGTGCAAATGGTGGGTTAAGTAAGCATTAATCACCGGCAGAGGAGACGTCTACCGGGGATTAATGCCCGCTGGGGGGGCCTTGTTGCACGAGGGCGAAGCCCGAGGGTTCAACCTTCAGCGGCATTAATCACCGTAGAGGCCAACGCTAGCCGGTGATTAATGCTCTGTAACACGGACAAGCGCCATGTATACTTGGTATAAGCAGAGTCATTAAGAAAAAGCGCCGGAGACTGAGGCGATCTTCATACACTTTATTGTTACTTTATAACAGGAGGCATTATTAGAGGCTCTACCAGGCGCCCGTTGACTAGGTGCATTGCCGTCACGTGGTGCAGGAGCTGCCGTGTTGCTGTGCTGGGAAGCGCGTCCAGCGACTCCAACACGGCATTATTTCTCATAATGTCAGAAGAGTCTTGTGGCGCTGCTCAACCCAAAACTACATTATGAGAAATAATGCCGTGCTGGAGTCGTGAACGCTGCCTTCAGCACAGCAACACGGCATTATCGGCTCACAATGCCATGTTGCTCCTGCACCACGTGACGGCGTTGCGCCTATCCCGGGGCGCCGTCCTGCACTTCTGAATAATGCCGTGTTACAAAGTTTTTACAATCCACATTTCACTAAAATTAGCAGCAAGTCAGAGGACACAATAGAGATAATAATATGTAAGCAAAAAGGCAAAACAGGGTGTGGGTAGTTATGCAATAAACACTCGCCCAGGTGTGTTGTGATGCACAAAGCATTTATGTTGAGAGCCTTCTGCACCAGGAAGTTTGACACATAACTACCCACACCCATGCATCTTACTTTGTTTATAAAATGGGGAAGCTAAGAAACTTAACAAAAACAAGCAAATGCCAACATAGTTGTATTAAAAACAGGTATTTTTATTTAAAGTGACCATTAAAAAGTAGTCTCTCCCCACCTGTCATCTGTCTTTCCACGCTTAACGAGATAAAATGTTTGCTTATCATGAAATTCAGAATGCTACAGTGTACATATGTCTACTGGCAGAATATTCACCTCTCCACACACAAGCACACACAACAGAAGGCCTTAGTGAAGGCAGGGACTTAATTATCTGGCTAGAGTAAGCGGCAGAAATTTTCCCTGGTAGGCAGCCGAGGACTGGAAGGGGGGGTTTAACAATTGGCTCAAGAAAGCAATGAGTAGTGCTTCTTTTTCTTGTGTGTGTGTGTGTGTGTGTGTGTGTGTAAGGGGGATTATAAAGGGAAAGAACACGTAATTAGTTTTTGTTTTAAATTTTGGGTGACTTTCATTTGTAGTGCCTATCTGACTTTTTTAGTGAGCATACAAATGGCAAAGATTGAAACTTGTTTATACTGGTAGTCTGGAATTTTTTACAAAAAGTATCAATGTTAGTGTGTCATGTTCTGATTGCCAGCATTTATTTTAACCATTGGTAGTGGTCTCACAATGCACAGTTGCTAACCAATTGGGATGCAGTAATTTTCCCTACCCTATTTATAAGCAGTTATTCAATGAATTACATATACAGACAAAAAAAGACACTGGCCAAATGCTAGAATATGAGAAGGCAAATTTGTTTCTTTTAAGGCAATGGACCATGGGTTTCAATATGAAATCCAAACAAGTCAGTCAAAATGTTTGACCACCAAGGTATAAAACTTGTACTGCGTCAGATTGTTTCCCATTTTTAGTGGTCCCCATATGTTTTTTTCTCAGCTGGTACTTAAATTTTTCCTTAGTCCAAATGCAGTGTTGTATTCCGTGGCAAACAATCAGGTTACTCAGTGTCGAGGGAAAACATAGAAAAAAGGAACTGTATTGAATAGGGAAGCATACCCTAAGTGCTTTAGAAAGCATTTCTATAGTTCATAAAATACCACACAAGTCGGGGCCATCCTGTGTCCCAGCGGGTAGTGCTTCATGCTTCCACGTTGGTGACCTGAGTTCATAAGTGGGTTCGGGAAGCTGGCTTGGCAGCCCAGGCGCTGGGCAGTACCCCCAGATCGAGAAGGAATGAAATCTGATTCTGCTGCATTGGTGAGCCTTGCGATGAGCCAGAGAACTTGCTCCTCTGCAGGAGGACATCAGTGCATGTTGAGGCCTGAAGGGGCTGCGCCCAATATCAGGGGAGGTAGGCAGGGACAGAAAATGGAAAAATCTGAGTGGTGCAGTCTTTGTGAATCCCTGCCTACATGCCTCCTACCTGCCCCATCACTTGGTCCGCCTGCAGATCTGGGGTCCGGTGGGGAGGGGGGGGACCTCTGTGGGGAATATTCTGGCAGGTGGTTCTGGGAAGATGGAGATTGGTTGGGGGTAGCAGGGATAAGGCTGAAAAAGCCACCTGCACACTCACAAGAGTAGAAAAGCTATTAAAAAACATGACTCGTGGGTAAATGCCTTATTGACCCATTCCCTGTCATGCCTAATTGCTGAATGAAACAAGAACCAATAGTGCTGTATCTTCCAACCACAGTGTACAAAGCTTTTTCTATAGTGAGTCACGTTGTTGCTGGAAATTGATAAATGGATATGATGCACCCCTGCTAGGGTCTCACTGGCACAGATCAGAGTTGTGACATCAGGAAGGAAATTTGGTAATATGAGCATTTCACAGTCTTTCACTCATTATTCTTTTGTGCCAGTGTGTTATGGATGTAACTCCCCTATAAATGGGGGTTCCCAAAAGTCTTCCTTGGGTGTGCTTAAATGCCCATTGCCAGACAGGCGTTCTGTGTCTTTACAGGTGTAAAAGTGCTTGCATGCGAGTGCCCTGTTAGCCTCCGTGTCTGTCCCTTTAAGAGACATTATTTCTGTAGTATATAATTTATCTGGGTAGGGGCTGAGTGTTTCCAGGCTCGAGTCCCACCCAAGCTGCAATAATATTGCTCTGTTCTGCCATCGCTAATGGTGCAGAGAGGGCTGTGTTAGAACTGGTAATTGTTTGCTGATTAGCTGCTCTAATAATAATGGTATTACAGTTTATCTAACCTGCCTTTCTTTACAACATGGACATTTCTGTATTGCACCAATGAGTACCTTTGGTCTGTCCCCAGGAGTCTTTTGGGAGTGAATTTCTGTAGGAATTGTAGTTTTTTTCATTTTGGCGCCTAAATGGACCTGGAGGGGGAGCCCTTGCTTTGACAGACAGATGAATCAACCAACCAAACCCTTTCTGGATCAGAAGGAAGTCCCAGTGCTGCCTGCAGCAGAGAGTCAGTCTGAGTTTGGAGTTGAGAGAGTGAACTGCTCAAGACATTCGAGCAGCTGCTCCTGTGTAGTAGTGCAGGAAACTGGTGGGAAGGCAGTGTCTAGCCTGCCTGCTTCATCATCCCTTCTGAGGGATCTGCTAGCGAAATTAATTGGACTGAATCCGAACTGGCTTGTGACCAGACATACCGAATTGTGACTGCCCTGTTACCTGAAGAAGACTGAAGATTTGCTGTAGGCGATTGGCCTGTCAGGACGTCTGAATCACCACAGAGATCATGGTTTTGCTCAGGAAAACTGAAATTGCAATTGGACTGTCATCCGACCTGTGGTGTTGTGTTTTGCTTTTTCTATAAATATGCTGTAAGCTGTCAGTGGGTCGTGATTTGGTTCCCCACTACTGAAGTGTGTCACGCTTGCTGGAAGCTGTCTCCATCACCTATCAAACTGAATCTGAACTGTTCACCCAGCTTGGGCCCTGCCACCTTGGCCCAGTCAGCTTCTTCAGATGTAGAGATCACCATCGACGAGAGACTTGCCCGGGGATCAGCCCCCTGCTCAACATCTCAAACAGGAATGACACCTCGGTGAATTGTGTGGGCCCTGCTTCTCCTGGCATACCAGCTTGTCGACCTACAGTCTCCATTTCGTCCCTCCTGTGTTTCGTATTTGGTAGCATGAGTAAACACCAGGGTAGCTCCCTGCAACATCAGCTAATTCAAAACTGTTGTCATCTGAGTCAGTTCTTGTTTTCTTGTCACGAACTGAGCCTCCAGGCTCCGGATTACAAATTGTGTGTGGTTGTGCGTGCTCCTTTCCATCACAGGGTCCCGACCAGCTCCAACGCCGGCCTACCCCAGGCAATGTTTCAACTAGCCCACCTTTTTTCCAACTCTGTACCCAGAGTGTGTGACTGTGAAGGGACTCTAAAGTGCATGCATGATTGCCTGATTGAATCAGTTACAGAACTAATCAGTCAAATTACGCCCCTTCCTTGTTCATTCCCCCTGAATAAATCAGATCTAATTATTTTTGCATTTAACTTGACTGTTGTTCCATTTTGTACAGGAAGCACTGTACTGTTGTTACCTGCTGTGTCTAACCTTATTTTGCAGGGGGTCTCCAGGGTCGAACTGGTGGAATCAGCCCTGGTAGTAAGTGCAAACAGAGTGGGAATTTGTATGCTGATTAGGGGTTATTGTAACTGTGTCTGTTGTTCATTGCTTAGGCCACTCGAGGGGAAAGAGAGGGGTTACAGTGTCCCAGAGGGCTGTACCCTGGTCAGCTACACTACCACTAACCCTGTTCTCCAGGTGGAGGCACCCGTTTTCAGTACCCCTTAACCTGCACCTAGTCACACAGGCAGGGGGAGTAGCCCTTGGGATAGTGCCACCTAGGGGTTACATCTTGGAGGTACTGCTGGGATTAGCACCCCTCGAGTGGTCAAAATGAAGAATTATTGTTGAAGATTAATAGCTACCCCAGTAGAAATTGCTGTACATCAGTTGGTGGGGTGGTGTACGGGGCAGAGATCGACCCCCAAAATGCTATGCTTATACTGGATATCCCCCTGGGTACCAGTAAGGACACTGTAGTGGGAGCACTCTCCAAAGCTGAATATTTAAAATACGCTGTGCTGGTGGGTTGACAGGCTGATTTGATCACCCAAACTTTCATGGCTTTGGTAGAGTGTACTGACCTCATGGACAGCTCTAAAGTGCCACAGACTACTGCTTCAGAAGGGGTCCCAGCCACCTGGAGAGTGATAACAGAAGACAGTAAAGACCTTGGGGAGGATGAGCCCCCACCATTATCTGAGACTTTTGAGGAGAAATTTGCTAAGTTGTTGCTGAAGGAAGGGAAGACCATGAGGACTTTAAGCAATTATTCCTGCCACCTGGGGGTGTACCTTCCCCCCCCCCCCGGCCACTCCAGTACTGGCTCCAGTGCCTGCACCTGTGCTGGCACCCACATCAGTGCCTGCAGTTAGTCATGACACGTATCGCAATTTGAGGATGTTCTTAGGTACTTTCCCCACCCCACAGGGGGGAGGATGACTGGGAGACCTGGAATGACTATGTTGCCGCTTGGTACCCAAGTGGCAATGTGCAGAGGCTGAGAAGCGAAAAAGGATCATGGAATGTTTGAGGGGTCTGGTCCTGGAAGCCATTAGATTTCTGAGGTCCACGAATCCTGAGTCGTCTGCTCAAAAGTACCTGTCTGCACTCGAAGGCAATTTCGGAAACATTGAGTCAGGAGAGACTTGATGTGGCAATTCAAAGGTACCAAACAATGGAGATGGGAAGGTTTGTCTGCATATGTTACTCGCCTAGAGAGGGCCCTGCAGAGAGCTTATTGAAAGGGTTGGGTAGCCGCCAGTGACTTGAACCGTGTGAGACTGGGGCACATACTGCAACACGCCAAGCACTCTAAATTGCAGATTATCCAGTTAAGGCTCCAGGATAGGAGAGATAACCCACCTGACTACTGCGACATAATAAAAGAACTCAGGGAGGTTGAAGGTGAAGAAAGAGATTATGATTATGGGGTGGGAACAGCCCAAGTGACCATGGCACAGGAAGACCTCTCTGAAATGGAGACCACTAAGGATATTCCACCATGGACTGAGCGGTGGAGAGATGAGCTGCTGAAGGAAGTCAGAAAAGTAAAAACAGGTGCCTTTACGTAGGCCTCCACTGCAGACAAAGACCCTGGTCCCTCTCAGGATGTGACTTCCATGGGGGTTGGGGTGGACCCTCAGGCATCCTCAACCGAGGGTGGCTCCCAGGCTGAGATCAAAGAACTGACTCCCACCCTAAAGGAACTGTTAAGACATATTGCACCGCCCTCACCGCTGCAGGCAGATATTGGACCCCGATCCCTTGCTACTGCTTCAGTCCCTCATGCAATGTTCTCTCCAAGGATGACCGAGGAGTCTGTCATTTGTCACAACTGTGGAAAGGATGCCCATATGAAGAGAGAATGCTGGTCTCAGAAAGACTTAGAAAAAATAGTAAACAGACTCCAAGGGGAGCTCCAAAAAGCAAATCAATGGCCGAGGGGCACCCGAAATGACCGCAGTCAGGGCTCAAGAAATACTAACTCAAAGTTCTTTGTGGCTAAATCATCTGTCCAGGTTTCTGCTACCATCCCTCCAGACTGGTCCAAATTGGTGAGCACTTCGATGGAGACTACTGTGACTGTCAATGGTATCCATGCTCGGGCTATGCTCGACAGCAGGTCGCAAGTGACCATTGTATTCTAGGACTGGTATGACAGACCCTTATCTGATGTGCCATTACAATCTCTAGAAGGCCTACATGTGTGGGGCCTGAGTGACAAGTCTTATCCCTACCTAGAATATGTCCGGCTCTGGCTGTCTTTTCCTGTGGCTGTAACTGGTGTAGATGAACAAGTTGAGTCGCTGGCCTTGGTGTGCCCTCCTACAGGGATGTATAATGGGGTCCCCCTACTCATTGGAACCATTGCCCACATGTCTGGGAGGTTAGCGCAGTTGTGCCAAGAGAAATGAGACCGACAGACTGGTTGGGCAATGAGAAATCCAGCTCTGCTCAAGAAAGCTTATGACCTGCAGAGGCAGTCTGTGGCAGAAGACCAGGATGAGCCCGTTGGAATTGTCTAGAAGAAGGACCCTAATTCTTTGATATTGCCACCCAATACTCAGTATATTGTTCATGGAAAAGTCCGTCTTAGAAGAGATGTGAAAAACAAAATATTAATTGCTGGATACATCAGGTGAAGGAAAGTTGCCAGAGGGGCTATTGGTTAAACCCAGTATCCTACCTACCAGTGCCCATGCCTATGCATGACGAGTAATGGTCCAGATTCGAAATGTGTCAGATCGAGAAGTCCGAGTGAACAGAGGGTGTACACTAGCTACAGTACACTGTGCAGACACTGCAGTATTACCCAGCAACAAATATTCTGGCGAGAAGGAGGAGGTGACCCCAGACCTATTTGACTTTGGTGATTCCCCCGTGTCTGCTGAATGGAAGACTCAGATCAGTAGGAAACTTGCCCAGAGAGACCAAGTGTTTTCGCTAAAAGAATGGGATGTGGGGTACGCCCATGGTACTGAGCATAATATTCGGCTGCACGATGACAGACTTTTCTGAGAGCAGTCCCGCTGCCTTGCTCCAGCTGATATAGGTGATGTTCAGAGGCACCTCCAGGAGATGCTCACTGCCATAATTATTCAAAAGTCAAGAAGCCTCTACGCATCTCCCATCGTAGTTGTGCGCAAGAAAAATGAGTCCTTGAGGATGTGTATGGATTATCGGACCCTTAACCGATGGACTATCCCAGATCAATACACCATGCCCCACATGCAGGATGCCCAGGACTGCCTGAACGGGAGTCAGTGGTTCTCAGTACTTGATCTCTGCAGTGGATATTATCAAATCGCGATGGCCCCGAATGACCATGAGAAAACAGCCTTCATCTGTCCTTTGGGGTTCTACGAATTTCTGAGGATGGCACAGGGGGATTTCGGGTGCCCCTGCTACCTTCCAGAGGTTGATGGAACGTGCAGTAGGAGACATGAATCTGCTAGAATGTTTAGTGTACTTGGATGATGTAATTGTTTTTGGTCACACACTAGAAGAACATGAGGCCAGACTGGTCAAAGTCCTCAATCGCTTGAAAGAATTCGGCCTCAAGCTATCCATAGACAAGTGCCAGTTCTTTTAAGCATATGTAAAATATGGGGGACATATAGTGTCAGCTGAGGGGATACAGACAGACCCCAGTAAAATAGAGTCCCAGACCACCTGGTTCCAGACCACCAACATGAAAGAGCTGCAGCGTTTTCTGAGTTTTTGCGGCTACTATCGCCGATTCATTAAGGACTATTCGAAGGTAATCCAGCCACTCCTTAGTCTTACCCAAGGCTATCCTCCCACCAACCGCAGATACAAGAAGGGGTCCCTCAAAGAAGAAGACAAGGTGTATTTTTGAACAGATGAACCTTTTGGAACCCGTTGGACCCCCGAGTGCGAGGCGGCATTCTTCGAAGTCATCTATCAGCTTACCTACGCCCCAGTCCTTGCATATGCTGATCCCACCAAACCATACATCCTGCACACAGATGCCAGTCTGAAAGGGCTTGGGGCTGAGCTATATTAAGAATATGAGGATGGCCTGAGACCTGTGGTCTTTGCCAGTCGCAGCTTGACATCCTCCAAACAGAATTATCCTGTGCACAAGTTGGAGTTCCTCGCTGTAAAGTGGGCCATAGTCGATCAGTTCCATGAGTACCTCTTTGGGGCCAAAATGTTAGTAAAGACTGATAACAATCCTCTAATGTATGTACAGACTTCAGCCAAGTTGGATGCCACTGGGCACCGGTGGCTTTCTGCCTTGTCAACTTACGATTATGTGGTTGAATACCGGCCTGGACTGAACCATATTGATGCTGATGCCCATTCATGGTGGCCCAAGTTCCAAAGACAATTGGGTGAGGCTGTCTAAATCTTCTATTAAAACATTGTGCCAAAAGTTTGACAAAGATGAGCAATTGTCTGCAGACACCATGGACTGCCTGGTAGACTGTTTGGGGCCCCCAACACTTGCATACCTGCCGCTTACTGTCATTTTGCTGCATTAGATATCAGTGCTTTGCCCCAGTTTGATAGTGACAAAATTCAGTGGGCTCAATCCCACGACACCATGATTCAGCCTGCACTTGATGTCCTGCGTGAGGGGAAGGATATTTCTAAATTACGTTCTACTGACTTACGAACTGCACTGTTATTCAAAGAAGGCCCCAGACTAAAGTTACGAGATCAGTTATTATATAGAGAGACAGCAGATCATCAAGGTCAAGTGGACAAGCAGCAGTTAGTCCTACCCCCAGCCTTCAAACAGCTGGTACTAAGGTCTCTCCATAACACGAGACACCTCGGTATTGACCGGACTCTCGACTTAGTACGATCACGATTCTATTGGCCAAAAATGGGGGCAGATGTTGAGAATCATGTCAAAACTTGCAGTCGCTGCCTCCAGTGGAAAACTTTGCCCCAGAAAGGTGCCCCACTTGTCAACATCACTACCAGTGCCCCCATGAAACTGGTTTGTATAGATTCTTGTGCCTGAAGCCCGATCAAAAGAACATTGGCAATGTACTGGTAGTAACCAATCACTTTACGCAATACGCACATGCTTTCCCAACCAAGGATCAAAAGGTCTCTACGGTGGCCAAGGTGCTAGTAGAAAAGTTCTTTGTCCACTATGGTGCACCCCAACGTATCCATTCCGATCAAGGAAAAGACTTTGAAAGTAGACTAATCAAAGAAATGCTCTCTCTATGGGGGGGGGGGGTGCGAAAGTCCAGAACCACTCCCTATCACCCTCAAGGGGCCCCCCAGCCAGAACACTTTAACAGAACCCTTCTGGATATGTTGGGTACTCTCCATCCTAAAGACAAGTCTAAGTGGAGTCAGCAGATTAACACCTTGGTACACGCTTACAACTGCACCAAAAGTGATGCTACCGGATTCTCTCCCTATCGTCTCATGTTCGGGAGGGATTCCCCGGCTGCCTGTAGATATTTGCTTTGGGGTTTCCCCAGATGGGGTCCAAGCTGAGAACTATTTACAGTATGTACAGAAACTGAAAGCTCATTTGAACCATACGTATCAACTGACTCAAGCAATGACAGCCAAGAGAAACCTTGCCAACAAAGAGAGGCATGACAAGAAAGTGAAGGCTCAAGAGCTACTGCCCAGAGACCATGTATTGTTGTGTAATTTGGGACTGCATGGAAAGCATAAAATTGCTGATAGGTGGCATCACCTTCCACACATAGTGATCGGTAAACTGCATGAGCTGCCTGTGTACAAAGTGCGCCCTGAGAACAACTCTAGAGCTGTCAAGACCATGCACCGCAGTAACCTACTGCACATCGGTCAAGTGATCATTGATGCTGAACCAACACCCGACACTTCCCCCGGGCCGGTGACTCATGCTACTACAAAAAAGAGACAGAGTCCCTGTTGTTTCAGACCTAAGGCCTTCCCCTGGCAGGCCCTGAATGATGATTACTGTCAGTCCATTTCTAATGAAAGTGAATGTGACAGTGCCTACTATCCTTCTTAAGAACTGAGCCAGTTGTTTCAAGGCAATCCTCTGCAGAATCGTGGGGATGAAGCTGGGCTTTCAGAGCTGCCTAACCCCCCAGCTTCTTCCCTGGAACCAATGCACCCTGAAAGTGAGGTGCAGAGCACTATGTCTGAAATAGCAGATTCCTTGTGCCTAGTGGAACTGTTTGAATTACCTGAGGAGGAATCTGCTGTGGAAAATCTCCCTGGTGACACACCAGAACCTGCAGAGCAATATGACAGTGTTGACAGCACCCCTTCAGTGCCACAAAATTCAGTGATCCAAGAGTTCCTTTAGGATGAGCAACCTGGGCCCTCTTCAAGAGAGAATAATGAGCAAAGTATTGTGGAAGCAGAATCTGCCATGCAAGGAGCCAATAATGTTCCGCTACTGGAGACTTTGCCCAATGCAGAGGTACCCCTTTCTACTGAAGAAGAGAATGATGCAAATGCTGGTACTCCAGAAACTGTACCTGTTACCCCCAGGAAGTCTGGGAGAGCAGTTAAACCCGTAATACTAAGCTCTGACGCCCCTGGAAGACCAGTAGATCTTCCTTTAAATGTTGTCCACAAGGGTATCTATGTTTCAAAGAGCTCACTGCCCAAACTGAGCCTTTCTGCTACTTCTAAGTTGATTGTCCATCCTTCAGGACACGGTGCCCCTGGCCCGTCTAGCCCCAAGTTAGCTGATAGGGATGGGACCCCATCTGTGTTCTTTACAATGCAAGAAACTATAACATTAATGAGTACTGTAATATTATTATGTGAATCATAGTGAAATCATTATTAAATGTATGAAAACTGCATAACTGTTGCCATAATATATATATAATCATATGTATTAGCTATTTTGGATACATATAGAAATGGTAATGAAGCATATATTCTGTATAAGTATAATGTCTTTATATAACGTTGTTGTGAGCATGGACTTGACACGGATGCCAAGTCCTTTCCAGGCAGGGAAGAGTGTAACCCCCCCCTATAAATGGGGGTTCCCAAAAGTCTTCTTTGCGTGCGCTTAAATGACCACTGCCAGGCGGGCGTTCTGTGTCTTTACAGGTGTAAAAGTGTTTGCATGCGAGTGCCCTGTTAGCCTCCATGCCTGTCCCTTTAAGAGACATTATTTTTGTAGTGTATAATTAATCTGGGTAGGGGCTGAGTGTTTCCAGGCTCGAGTCCCACCGGAGCTGCAATAATATTGCTCTGTTCGCCACCGCTAATGGTATAGTGGGAGATCTGTTAGAACTGGTAATTATTTGCTGATTAGCTGCGCTAATAATAATGGTATTAATAGTTTGTCTAACCTGCCTTTCTTTGCAGCAAGGACATTTCTGTATTGCACCAATGAGTACCTTTTGGGGTCCTTAAAATGGAGTCTGTCCCAAGGGGTCTTGTGGGAGTGAATTTCTGTAGGAATTGTAGTTTTTTCATTTTGGTGCCTAAAGGGACCTGGATGGGGGGGAGCCCTTGCTTTGACAGACAAATTAATCAACCAACCAAACCCTTTTTGAATCAAAAGGAAGTCCCGGTGCTGCCTGCAGCAGAGTCAGTCTGAGTTTGGAGTTGAGAGAGTGAACTGCTCGAGACATTCGAGCAGCTGCTCCTGCGTAGTAGCGCAGGAAACTGATGGGAAGGCTGTGTCTAGCCTGCCTGCTTCATCATCCCTTCTTAGGGATCTGCTAGTGAAATTAATCAGACTGAATCCGAACTGGCTTGTGATCAGAAATACCGAATTGTGACTGCCCTGTTACCCAAAGATGACAAGACCGAAGATTTACTGTAAGCGATCGGCCTGTCAGGACGTCTGAATCACCACAGAGATCACGGTTTTGCTCAGGAATACTGAAATTGCAACTGGACTGTCATCCGACCTGTTGTATTGTGTTTTGCTTTACTATAAATGTGCTGTAAGCTGTCAGTGGGTCGCAATTTGGTTCCCCACTACTTAAGTGTGTCACCCTTGCTGAAAGCTGTATCCTGCACCTATGGAACTGAATCTGAACTGTTCACCCGGCCTGGGCCCTGCCACCTTGGCCCAGTCAGCTACTTCAGACAGAGATCACCATCGATGAGAGACTCGCCCTGGGATCAGCCCTCTGCTCAACATCTCAAAACAGTAACAACACCTCGGTGAATCGTGTGGGTCCTGCTTCTCCTGGCATACTGGCTTATCGACCTGCAGTCTCCATTTCATCCCTCCCGTGTTTCGTGTTTGGTAGCGTGAGTAAACACCAGGGTAGCTCCCTGCAACATCAGCTAAATCAAAAATGTCATCTGATTCAATTGTTGTTTTCTTGTCATGAACTGAACCTCCAGGCTCTGGATTGCAAATTGTGTGTGGTTGTGCATGCTCCTTCTTTCCATCACAGGACCCCGACTAGCTGCAATGCCAGCCTACCCCGGGCAACGTGTCAGGCTAGCCCACCTTTTTTCCAACTGGGTACCCAGAGCGTGTGACTGTGAAGGGACTCTAAAGTGCATGCATGATTGCCTCATTGAATCAGTTACAGAACTAATCAGCCAATTTATGCCCCTCCCTTGTTCATTCCCCCTGAATAAATCAGATTTAATTCGTTTTGCATTTAACTTGACTGTGTTTCCATTTTGTACAAGAAGCACTGTACTGTTGTTACCTGCTGTGTCTAACCTGATTTTGCAGGGGGTCTCCAGGGTCGAACTAGTGGAATCAGCCTTGGTGGTAAGTGCAAACAGAGTGGGGATTTGTATGCTGATTAGGGAACTGTAACTGTGTCTGTTGTTCATTGCTTAGGCCACTAGAGGGGAAAGAGGGGGTTTACAGTGTCCTGGAGGGCTGTACCCTGGTCAGTTACGGTACCAATAACCCTGTCCTCTGAGTGGAGGCACCTGTTTTCAGTACCCAGGCCCCTTAACCTGCACCTAGTCATGCAGGCAGGGGGAGTAGCCCTTGGGATAGCGCCACCTAGGGGTTACATGGACAAAAGCACATTCTGTCTCTGCAGTTTTTTATTGTTTTCTTTGTCAAGAAGTAACTGACAGGCTGATGGGACTAGAAATTCCTTCAGACTTAACTGTAGTTTGTTTTCCTGTTAGCTCCAGTGTTGTCAGTGGGGAGTTAATACATTTAGATAATGTGCACCCCTATCTAGGAGTAAGTGGTACAGTCTGAATTGCCCTAGCAGCACTGGAATCCCAGCATCATGAACATTCCATTTGTGTCATTTTGCCAGTTCACATTTTTGCCATGCAGTGCCAAAAAGAAAAAGAATATCTAGTTCACAAGCCAAAGGGATGAGCCCTCTACCAAACCTGGTGCTATAGAATCTCATAAAAATAATACAGAATATGAGACCTTACCGTGACCAGGTCATTACATGTCAGTACCATCCGTCTGCATATTAGCGTCCCTGTGAAGGATTTGCTCAGGAGTGCTTTGAAAAAATAACATACACAATAAATTAACCAACTTAATTATGAGTACGTGACCTCAACAACAGGCAGAAACTAGCCATACAGGTCCCTTCAGTTTTGGGATGTTAGACATTCAAGTCGATGAGCTTTAACAACATTTTTTTTACAGATAAATTTACTTACTCTTTATGTTCAGATGCTGTCGTAAATCCAGACTACCATAAAAAAATTACACCGACGTTCTTGATAAATTTATTGGACAATATTCTCTAGCGAAACGGACTGCTCCAGGGAGTGGCCCCATTGACAACATTGGTGCAAATAGAAAAGGACATTACGGTAAGTATGAAGGAGTTTCTTCTTTCTGTATTGCTCCATGTTGTCAATGGGAAGAGTTAATAAATGCAGACTCTAAGAAGCCATCCCCATTCTGAATATGGAGGGGAAGAATATCGTCCCATATATGGTCTGCAAGGGCAAAAGCGGGACTTTTTTTTTTTTTTTTTTAACAACTGCTTATAAAACTCTGCACCTCAGGGCGGCATCGGCTGAGCTTCCAACATTGTCAGTAGCACTTTGTAGCTGTATGAATGGAGGATCATGTTGCCACAGTCCAGAATTCCATGACAGACTTTGTGCCATTTCTGCCCCAAAAGCTGCAATTGGACTGCATTCCTATTAATGCTGGTGCCTTTCTGTCTTCTGCCACATATGTCTTTATGATGCAAGATTGGAACCACCTTGCCAAGGTTGCTTCAGATGCTGTCTGACTTTTCTTTGACATCCTAAAGAGTACAAAGAACCCACTGGACCTCCTGAACTCCTCAGTTATCTTCAAGTATGCATTTATCGCTCTACATAAATGAAGTTTACGCAATTTGATTCACACTAAAAGCATAATGAATATACATATGACGAAGTCAGCAGAATAAGACCATTAGGCCTTTCGAGTCTGTTCATATTGCAGGGACCACAGCATCAGCTAGTGATCCTATGCCCCCGTACCCAACCAGCCCCTCCTCTCTGTCCCCCTCATGACCCTTATTTGCTCCTTAGCTCTACCCCAGCCTCTCTTGAAGCTGCCTATAATTTCCACTGATACCACTTCCTCAGGAAGCCCACTCAACCCGCCACCACCCTCTGTGTGAAGAAGTGCCTCCTGGTCTCTCTCCTAAACCTCCCCCCTTCCAACTTAAGATTGTGCCCTTCAAGTTTCTATTTCCACATAGCCTGAAGTAACCTTTTTTGTCTTACCTTATTTATTCCGTTCAATTACTTGAAGGTCTCAATCATGTCCCCTCTTTCTCTCCTCGCCTCCAAGAAGTACATGTTTAGGGCCTTCACTCTTTCCTCATATGCTCTACCCTGCTGGCCCATAACCATCTTTGTTGCACTCCTTTGGGCCGTTGCCAGCAGTTTATACCCTTTTCAAGATATGGACACTAGTACTATATGCCGTACCCCAGAGGCGGTCTCACCAATGACCTGTACAATGGCAGTATTACCTCCTCTCACGTACTACTGATCACCCTAGCAATACAGCCCAACATTTTACAGTATTTGCCTTTGCTGCTGCTTTCCTACATTGTGTGGAATGCTTCAGGTCGCCAGTGGTCATCACCCCCAGATCCTTCTCCTTCTCAGATGTGGATACCCGGACTCCACACAGGCTGTACTCAGTCCTCAGGTCCTTAGCTCCAGTGTGCATAATATTGCATTTCTTTGCATTGGAGCCCAGTTGCCAAATCCCATACCTTCTCTCTCTAGCCTTTCTAATAATAATAATAATAATATTTTTATTTATATTGAGCCTTTCAAGTGTCAGGGCGCATTCCAATAAAATAAGATAAAAATACAAAAGTACAGAGACAGAAATACAAAAGCAATATTATAAAAACACACAAAGGCAAATTAATGAACAGTAAAACCATATGCCTTTTGCCACAAAAAGGATTTAAGAGCCTGTTTAAAACTCCCCAGGGTCATACACTCCCATGTCCGACGGGGTAGAGAATTCCAAAGGGAAGGGGCCGCAGACATAAAAGGCCGGGTCCCAGCAGATTTTAACATCACCCTTGAAATCTTTAGCAACCCCTCGTTGGCTGAGCATAGCAATCTCACAGGCCGATAAGGGATCAGGAGATCTTTCAGGTAATCAGAGCCCAGATCATGCAGGGCTTTAAAAGTCAGTAATCCAACTTTGAAGGTGATCCGCCACTAAACTGGCAGCCAGTGCAGTTCCCCCAGCACCGGTGTAATATGGGAAGATCTAGGGGTACCCATCAACACTCGGGCGGCGGAATTCTGCACCAGCTGCAAGCAGTGGATATCAACCCCTGGAAGCCCAAGGTAAAGTGAGTTGCAGTAATCCAGGCGTGAGGTCAAAAAAGCATGGCTCAAAGTTGGCAGATCACCGGACGGAACAAGGTGCTCGATCCTGGCGATGTTTCTTAGGATGGTGAAAAGATGACTTTACCACCGCTGACACCTGGGACCAAAGAGTCAGCCCCGCATCTAATATCACCCCCAGATCTCGCACCCGTTCAGAGACCCATAGCTCAACATCCCCAAAAAACAATCCAGATGGGGTGCTGGACACAGGTCCCCCTATCCGGCGATCCGGATCCAATACCAATACCTCCGTCTTTCCAGAGTTCAACTTCAGCCAACTGGACCTCATCCAATCCTGGATTTCATTTAGGCAACTGTTAAATACCGAGATAGCTCCTTACTGGTCGGGTGCAAAGGACAGGTATAGCTGGGTATCATCTGCATAACAATGAAACATCAGCCCATACCATCTCACAATGTCTCCGAGGGGAAGCATCTACACCGCAAGCAACATGGGGGACAATATAGAGCCATGAGGAACCCCACAAAATAGAGAGATGGGATCAGAGGAAAAAAAACCTGACACCACCCTCTGAGTTCTTCCAGTGAGGTATGAAGTGAACCATCTGAGAACAATCCCAGAGAGCCCACAAATACATCTCAGGCACTCAAGTAGGACCCCATAGCCAATAGTGTCAAATGCTGATGACAAATCTAATAGTACCAAAATGGACCGTTTTCTCTGGTCTCTCGCCATCAGGAGATCATTGAGCACCCGAACCAGCGCAGTCTCGGTACTGTGCCTCTTTCGAAAACCTGATAGGAGAGGTTCGTAGATGCTATGGATGGTCAAATGGTTCTCCAACTAGGTCGCCACCACCTTCTCGATCACCTTCCCTACAAAGGGAAGGTTCGAGATAGGTCTGTAGTTAGCAAGACAGTCTGGGTCCAAGGATGCTTTTTTCAACAAGGGTGTCACCACTGCCTCTTTCAAGGAACAGGGATATTCACCCGAGTCAAGGGAACACCAGACTATCTGTGCTAGAACCAGTAGAATGGACTCCCCACACCCCAAAATTAAGGAAGTAGGGCCCTGGATCTAAACTACAGCAGGTAGGACACAGCCCTTGGACAATCTGTATAACATCTACGATTTCCGGGCGGTCGAAGGTATTCCAGGAAAACGAAGGGGCAGTGACCAGATCCTGGTCACTAGCAACCCACATAGAACGTGTCAAACAGATCTCTGACCTAATGTCAGCCACCTTATCAGCAAAGAACCAAGCAAGCTCGTCACACTGTAATTGTGAAAATGCTCTACGGAGCTGTAGACAGGTTGGGTTGCACAATCTGTCCACAGTTCTGAATAGCTGAGCTGGTCGGTTCTGAGCGGCAGAAATTTCCCCGGACAGGAACTCTGCCTTCTTACGAGAGATTTCTGACTGATAGAATTGATAATGTTCTAACAGTCTAAGGTGGTCGGCATCCAGGCCAGATTTCCGCCAACAATGTTCTAACCTGTGTCCAAGTCGCCGCAACTCCCTCAAGGCCCCGAAAGGAGAGAGGACGCACATGAACTGGAGCAACAGAATCCACGGCAGAGGTGATGGCAGTATTATAGGCCACAACCAACGCCTCTGGATCATTGCAGTGTACAGAAAATTGTGATAGGTCAAGAACCGCAGCAAGGCCACTGGAAGAAATATTCCGCAAAGGGCGGTACTTGACCATCTCCACAGGGTCGGCCTACAAGGTGGGGCGCCAAAATTGAATCTCACAGTCTCACAGTCTAGATCTCCTCTTAGGTCCTGTAGCCCTTCTGCTGTGTATACTCTCCCGCAAAGCTTGGTGTCATCTGTGCAGAAGTAAATCTTACCCTTAATGGCAACTCCTGTATTATTGATAAAAGACATTAAAAAAGCACCAGTCAGAGCATTGATCCCTGTGGGATACCACTGGTAAAGGGAAGGGGGAAATTGCTTAACCAGGAAAGGCACAGTAAGCCAAAGCTGGTTTCCAGATGCGACTTGGGAGCACAAGCAAGTTAAGTGACTTGCTCAGGGTCACACAGTATGCAGGTGGGGGCTGTGGGATTCAAACCCAGGTCGCCAGGTTTGTAGCTCAGTGCCCTTAACCACTACACTATACTGCCTCCTAATCTTCCTAGTGCTTGAGAGCTCGCCCCTCCACTACCACTCCCTGGATCCTGCCCCTCAGCCAGTTAGCTACCCACCCAGTCAATTTCTTACCTACTCCCAGACCCATAAACTTCCTGATCTATTGATTGTGGGACACAGAGTCAAAGGTGTGCTAAAGTTAAGGTGTAGGATGTCCACTGCTTGGTCCCTGTCCATTGTTTTAGTGGCCCAATTGAAGTCAGTTAGGTTTGTTTGACACTGTCTCCCTCCCATAAAACCATGCTGCCATTCATCATGGAGGCCATCCTCTTCCAGGTACCCTTCTAGCCTTTCCTTAAGTATGGCCTCCATGAACTTGTACACAGTTGAGGTCAAGCTGACTGGTCTGTAGTTGCCCAGGTTGTCCTTGAGACCGCTCTTATAGAGGGGCACTACATGCATCATTCTCCAGCCCTGCTGTATCATACCTGACTCCAGTGAGTTATTGAGCAGGTCAGCCAGGGGACCTGCAACCTCCTTCGCCAGCTACCTCAGCAGCACTGGATGTATGCCATCCGGGCCTGGGGATTTATCCACCCTCAAGGCTAGCAACCCCTTCCTCACCCTATCCACCTCCATCAAATCATCCATGCACCCCCCCCCCCCCGTGGCACTGGTCTGTGTCTCTCTCTCCCAAGTGAAGACCAACAGAGTACTTGTTGAGTACTTCTGCTTTTCCTACATTCTCTTCTCTTCTACCCACTCCTCCCCCTTTCTGAACCTAACTGTTCCATCCGTTGTGTCCCTTTTCTCGCTAATGTACTGAAAAGAGGCCCTTTCCCCTTTTTAATTCCTTCAGCAAGCTGCAGTTCTTTCTGAGCTTTAGCGCACCACACTACCTTGCCTGCTTCACTAGACGTCTTCAAGTAGTGCTCCCTGTCTTCCTCCCTCTGGGTCCTTCAGAACTTTCTATAGGTGGTCCTTTCACCCCTTTAAAGCCTGAGCAACCTCTGTGCTGAACCAGCTAGGCGCTTTGGCCCTAAAATTTTTCCCCTTGAGCCTAATGCAGTCATTTGTGGCTTCCATTATTCCCTCCTTGATGGTGGAACACTTTTGATCCACCCCCATTTCCGCACTGATTCCTTCCAGGTGTTCTGTTAGCAACTTGCCCGTCTTTCTGAAATCCACTTTTCTAAAATCCCAGATTTTTGTCTTTGTTGGGACCTTTTCTCTGTCCATGTCCAATCAGAACCATGCTGTGCGATGGTCACTCCCACCCAGGGTCTCCTCAGGTTTGATATCCTGGACATGGTCTCCATTTGTCAATGGGGACACATCAATTTGTCCCGATTGGCTCCTGCTTAATTCGTTTATGAATTGCCCCCATCTGGAGTTTATTCTATAAAATTTATGCTGGGGGCGAATTGTCAGGGAATGAGTTGTACAGAGGGCCTATTGACACTGGAGCTAATAGTATGGAGCGAGTTGTCCCGGAGCAGACTGGCCACGATGAATTGACCTGCAGCATTTGTCAATACCAGATTAAGGATTACCCAATCTGTGGTGGGTTCCATGACACCCTGTGTCAGGAATCCACCCTGTCTCACATCTAGAATAACCTGACTCCTGGGGCAGGTCGTGGCTGGCACCTTCCAGTCCAGCTTGGGCGGGTAAGTCGCCCACAATCACCACCTCTCCTTTCCCTGTAGCTGTCCATATTGCCAAGACTAATTCTCTATTTCCCCCTCCAGTTTGGGTAGTCTGTACACCACACCCAATCTCACCATCCTTCCTCTATTAGACAGTAAATGAACCCACATTACTTCCATCCTCCCCTCTTCTGACTCCTCCCTTGTACAAGTTATAACCTCTCTAATGTATACTGCCACCCCCCACTTTTCCTACCCTTCTGTCCCTCATGTATAATTTGAACCCAAGGATCAAGAGGTCCCAGTCATGGTTAGATGTGGCCCATCTCTCTGTGACTGCTGTGATGTCCACGTCCCTCTCTGCTAATAATGCCTGCAGGTCATCCATCTCGTTTTCAAGACTTCTTGCATTCAGAGACACCACCTTCCACCTAGAATCTGATCTTCCTTTCCTCCCACCCTTCCGCTTTCCTGTTTACCCCCTTTGCATATAACCCCACTCCCCGCTACCACCCCATCACTCTCCCTCCATCTCTACCTTCCAGTTCCCCTCGACTAGTATGGCGGGAGGTCTGCTGACCTCCTCCCGGAGACTTGGGGTCTGTAGGTGCACTCTCCCCCCAACCCCAATTGATTAAGGTTCTTGGATTAAAATAAAATACAAGCATCCCGGTTAGACTTTTACACTGCTTTGGACATTCTGTTATTGTTGGGGTACTGTTTGTTTGCCAGTCACTTTGTCTGCAGCCATGCACTGGCTCCGAGAGCATCTGAGCACCTGGGAGGTCACCCCATTCCCAGAAGGTCAAGTATGTGGTATTTTGTTTGTACGGTCCCTTCCCCAGAGATTTCCATCATTGTACCCCTAGACATGGGGGGGGGGGCTACACACACTGTAAAGGCTATGGGAGGTGCCGTACAGAATTTGGGTAATGGGGGCACCAGTGGCAAGGGATTGTAGGTGCACTGATTGTTTCAGAGTTGAGGGAAATTTGTGTTGGGGAGAGCCTGTTGCTGCTGTTCATTGTTGTCTTACCTTAGCCTTTTCTCCCCAGAGCCTGTTCCTGTTTCCCCCTGATAAAGCCCTTCTCTATTGTTTGTGCCATATTTACTGCCTCATTTGCCATTACTGTGTTGCATTGTGCGCATGGTATTGTATGCCAATGATTATTGTTTAGTAGGAGAAACCGTGTTGCATACTGGTTGGATCCCTGTCACCATGGGAAGGAACAGATTATTTTCCAGTGGGATTGCACACTGGCAGCTTCTGTGAAAGGACTCCCCCACAGTTGAAGGCATTGTGCCATCGTTAAATCCCAGTAACATTGCAGATCTGTGTGCCATCCACCCAAAAGGCTAAAGATCCACACCCAGCCACTCTGTTCCAACTGCCTGACTGCATCACTCACCTCGCTGGTGAGGGTGGTTATACTGGCAAGAAAATGTGTTTGATTATTGGTAAACTACTGTAGATGTGTCTAGGCTAGACACAAGATTTAAAGAGGGAGTCCAGCCAACATTTCTAGCATCAATAAATTCAGAATTTGGATCAGCATATCTCCAGTCAGCCTCATGCCAATAATGAGATCTCTAAGATCTTTGAGGAAAATTTCTTGCAGCAGGTCATAACACATAGGATATCCAGCCACAGGCATCATTTCCTCTGGATGATTTCTCAGCAGTCGACCCTGGGACCTCCCCCTAATGTTATCACGTGGTGTCAGTCCAGTACGTATAAAAGGAGGCGGTCCCACATACGCTTCAGTTCTTTTCAACTTCAACTGTGCATGCAACACGTTCTCCTTCCAGTCATCGACGAAGAGTTGAAACGACGTTCACCATTTCATCAGGTGCATATACTGATGACTTTGGATCCCTTATTCTGAAAGTGCTCTTGTGGTCAACTCATCGCTACAGAGGATCTCCACGACATCTGTGTTCGGTGCCTAGGTCCTGAACATGATACCCGTGTTTGTATCCTCTGCCAGTGGTTCAACAAGTCCACCAAACATCGAAGGCTTCAGCAACTTCAAAAATTCCTAATGGAGCAAAAGGTTGCCCTTCTCAAAGAGAAGCAATGCTTGAAGCCCAGGGAGTCTCCCAACATCCTCCTCAGGGTCTCATCATTCTACTGGTGAGCCCTCCTCTTCGACAGTACAAGGATCAGGTAAGAAACATTCTAGTAAAATAAAGCATGTTTCTCTTGCGCCTTTGTCATCGATGGCGAGTGTCCTGAGCTCTACCAAAAGGGTAGTCACTGAGGCTCGTAAAGATGCTGTTTCTCAGTTGTCCTCTACCCCGTCGACGTCTGACTCTTCTGTTGCCTCGTCAATGGTTCCTCCACTGATGACCGCTTAAGAGGGGTTCAGTTGCAGTTTCCACTGCTGCCATCTCCTTCACAGATACCTAGCCATCATCTGTCGATGTTGGCTTCAAGTCTGTCGACAATCCTGTCATCGACGGCTGACCATGTTACACTGAGCTCAATGTCAGCATCCTTTTCAGCAATTTTGGGGTCATATGCACACCCCTCGTTGATGACTGACCTTTAACACCATTACCATTGTCAGTTGCGTCGGTGGTTCCTACACAATCCGTACATGCTGTACCTACCACGACCTCAGCACAGTTGGCCATGGTTGATGTCCAGGCACTGGTGCACACTATCATGGACCTTACTAAATCCACCCCTCACCATACCGGTTTCTGCCCCCTCCAGGCACTCTTCTGCCTTGAGGACAGCCAACCTTTTGCCTGCTTCCCCCAGTTACCAATCGAGGGATGTAGAAATGGCAGACCCCTTCCTGCAGGAATGGGATCTTGCTGACTGGGATGATGATGACATGGGCCAAGACCCTGAGTCTCCTCTGTCCTTTTCTTCATCTTCTTTTGTGGAAGAAGAACCCACTTCAGAACTGCCATGTTCCCCCTGCTGATGACCCCGCTTTTTCTGACATTATGATCCACCTCCAGAAGACTTTCAGTTTACAGGGAACTGAGCAAGATGCCTCACGAAAGAAATTGGTACGGTACTTGGGCATACCAGAAAGCCCCACCCTGGTCATCTCGCCCTTGGTGGAGGCTTTTGAAGAGGCTATTTGGGCTGCTTGACAGCAACCCTTTAAGATCCGCTCTAATCCCCGCAAAGCTGATAGGGTTTATCAGCCTCCTGTGGATCACCCCTACTTTACATCTCCTCCTCAGGCGGTGATCAGTGCTGCTCATGAAAGGTCGGCCAGACCAAAGCATATGAGTGCTCAGCCCCCAGATCGGGAATCCAGGAAACTGGATATCGTAGGAAAAAGTGTATTCATCTTCCACGATGACACTGCGCATTCTGAACTACATGGGTCATCTCCTTAAATACCAGGAGGAAATCCTCAAGGCTTACCAAGCCACTGTTCAGAATCTTCCTGCTGGTGCTCCTCAGGAGGATCTCACTGCTAAAATGTCCACTGCGGCTGCAGTATGCCGCCACCTGCTAAGGGCCACCTATGATGCCGTAGATTCTTTGGTGAGGGCTTCCTCAGCAGAAATTTGCCTTAGATGCCATGCTTGACTAAGAGTTTCTGGCTTTTCCCAGGATGTACTGTACAGCATTCCATCCTAAATGTGCCATTTAAGAGTGATAAGCTATTTGGGCCCCAGACCCAAGACATTTTGAAGGATTTACAGGACTTGGGTCATACCCTTCGGTCAGTATGTGCCATGTATCGTACACAGGCAAAACTGGCCTATAGGGGGTCCTTTTGGGGGCCACTCTAACAGGACTAGGCCTAATGCCCAGAGGTAGCCTGCTAATAAGAGGAAGGCTCAGTTAGCCCTGCCTGGACCCTGAAATGCACCTAAGATGTCCCTGCTGTCACCCAGTAGAGTCAGCCTTCAGCCTGAAGGCCTTTTTCCGGTCGTGGGACTGGAGGCCCTTCCCATGGCTGTCAGGGGCAGGTTTTTCCTAAACCTCTCAGGGTGGCAAGCGATCACCTCAGATCTGTGGATCCTCCAACTGATCCAGCCTGGTCACACACTGGATTTCACGGAGGTACCCCCTCAGCTACCCCCAAGGGCCTTTCATCACCCCCAGACCAAGTATTGGTGTTACAAACTGAAATAGATGCTCTGCTCATGAAACAAGCCATCAAACCAGTTCCCCTTAGCCAGCCTGTCTGTGCTCGCGTCGCCGGTGACCCAGGTTCGGGAATGGACCCAGGTCGCTGGAGGGTCAGCTGGGGGAGAAGGATGCAGCATCCCGAGGACTGCTCTCCTTCTCCAGGTGAGGGTGGGGAGTGCGCCCGGCACTCGACGAACTCCTGGCAGAGGCTGGGGATCACTCAGCTACCAGCGCCTAGCAAGTTCAGGGGGTGGGGCGGATGCAGGACATCATTGCACGTCCCCACTCCCCAGAGAAAACTAGGAAAAAGGGAACAGCTGCTGGCTCCCTCAGTGACGCCTGCCACAGCTTCAGTTAGCCCCCCAGGCCGGCCCTCCAACATATCCCAACATCTGCGGCATTGTGCCAGGCGTGCCGCAGCCCCACCATTGGGGGGGCAATCCATGGGGTATCGGAAGGTCGCGGACGTTGTGGGGGGTGGAAGTCTGTAGTCCGTGACCGGGCAGCGGTACCAGGTGGCTGGCAGCTTGAGGAGATAAAAAAATTAAAATTAAACCAGTTCCCCTTCTTCAGAAGGACCAGGGAATTTATTCCCATTTTTTCCTGGTTCCAAACTAGACAGGGAATTTATTTACATCCCATTTTGGATCTCAGATTCCTCAATCTATACATAAAATACCAACAGTTCAGAATGGTGTCACTCCCAACTCTTCTCTCCTTGCTGAACAAAGGAGACTGGCTCTGTCTCCCGAATATGAAAGACGCTTACCTCCATATCCTGATGCACCCTGCTCACAGAATGTTCCTTCGTTTCCAGTTTCAGGGTTGCCATTATCAGTCCAGAGACCTCCTCTTTAGCCTGTCATCAGCCCCGAGGGTATTCACTAAATGTCTGGCGGCTATAGCCGCAGCCCTCCGCAGGGAGGGTCTATGCGCCTTTCCATTCCTAGGCGATTAGGTGCTGAAGGTGTCATCCCCTATTTACTAGAAGTCACTCTGTTTCGTACCCTCCAAGTGTTCTCTTTGGTGGAAAATCACTGTCAACCATCCAAAGTCCATGTTGATCCCTCCAAGTCCCTCTTTTACATAGGGGCTGTTCTCGACACCTCCCAAGGCATGGCATTCCTTTCCAAAGCTCAGGCGGATGCCCTCATTACTTGGCTCTTTGGTTGGGATCCAGCCGGTATGTCTGTGCTAGAGACTACCTTCACCTTCTGGGACATATGGCGCCTACTATCCCCATGATTCCACATGCCTGACTTCACATGAGGATTCTCCAATGGTCTCTGAGGGTTGAATGGGACCAAATGGAGGACAGTTTTGATGACCAGGTTCTGGTGTCCTCTCCAGCTCTTTGAGCTCTGCAATGATGGACATCTTTGGGCAATCTGATACTTTTGCTCAGTATTTACTGAAGAGAAGGTAGGGCAGGGCCCACAGCTCAGCACCATGGACACAGGGGGGAGGGAGGTGAGCACTACTCCCTTCACAAAAGAAAGGGTCCTACAAGAGCTCGCTAAGCTCAGGGTGGACAAGGCAATGGTACCTGATGGCATACGTCCCAGGGTACTTAAGGAGCTAAGGGTGGAACTAGCAGAGCCATTAGCAGAACTGTTTAGTGAGTCTCTGAGCACAGGAAAGGTCCCAGAAGACTGGAGAAGGGCTCATGTGATTCCGCTCCACAAGAGTGGTAGCAGGGAGGAGGCAGGGAACTACAGGCCAGTCAGTCTTACCTCAGTAGTGGGCAAGATTATGGAGGCACTCCTTAAGGAAAGGATAGTGCAACACCTGGAATCCATAGGGGCAGAGGATCCAAGACAGCATGGGTTTACAAAAGGAAGGTCCTGTCAAACTAATCTCATAGATTTCTTTGACTGGGTAACCAGAGTGGTCGACCAAGGGGGAGCAGTTGATGTCGCCTACCTTGACTTCAGCAAAGCTTTCGACACTGTTCCACACAGAAGATTGATAAATAAGCTGGGTAGGCTCGGGGTGGGTCAGAAGTTGGTCAACTGGGTGGCAAACTGGTTGATGGACAGAAAACAGAGAGTGGTGGTAAATTGTATACAGTCAGAAGAGATGCAAGTCACAAGTGGGTACCTCAGGGATCAGTCCTGGGGCCAGTCCTCTTCAGTATCTTCATTAGTGACATTGCAGATGGACTAGAGGGTAAGGCTTGTCTGTTTGCAGATGACACCAAGATCTGCAACAGAGTAGATAATCCAGATGGGGTGGGCAGAAAGAGAAGAGATCTGGATAAACTAGCAAAATGGTCAGAAGAGTGGCAACTGGGATTTAATGCAAAGAAGTACAAGATCATGCTCATAGGGAAGAGAAACCCTGAAGCCACCTATAGGCTGGGAGGGGAGTTGCTGGCAGTCACAAAGGAAGAAAGAGACTTGGGCATCATCATCACTCATGACCTGAAATCATCCAAGCAGACCTCTAAAGCAGTAGGTAAGGCTAGGGGGATGTTAGGGTATATTAGTAGGGGTATCACAAGTCATAAGAGGGAGGTAATAATCCCTCTTTACAAGACACTGGTTAGGCCCCATCTGGAGTACTGCGTGCAGTACTGGAGGCCACACCTTCACAAGGACATTAACCAAATAGAGGCAGTCCAAAGAAGGGCAACCAAAATGGTGCAGGGACTGCATCAGAAGACAATGAGGACAGATTAACGGAGCTCAATATGTATACCCTTGAGCAAAGGAGGGAGAGAGGTGATATGATCGAAACATTCAAACACCTTAAGGGCATTAATAAGGTGAAAGAGTCTAACATGTTTAAATATAAGAAAAATAGCAGGACAACAGGACACAGCATGAGAATAGAGGGAGGCCAATTAAGGGGTAATGTGAGGAAATTCTTTTTCACAGAAAGAGTGGTGGATGCATAGAACGGCCTACCTCAGGAAGTGGTGGCTATCAATAGAGTGCAGGGCTTCAAACAGGCATGGGATGGGCATAAGGGAGCAATACAGATGAATATGGATAGATAGGACATTAACAGTGTAAAGGTGTGTGGCACATTCATAAGGTAGAAAAAATGGGCAGACTGGATGGGCCTTGTGGTCCTTATCTGCCGTCAACCTCTATGTTTCTATGTGCGGCATGCCATTCCAGTCTCCTATCCCATGTCTCATTTTGACCACAGACGCCTCCTCTCTAGGTTGGGGTGCTCATCTCCTTATCCCAGGGATCATGGATGAGCACAGAAGCCTGCCTTCACATCAACATCCTGGAGATGAGGGTCATCCTATATGCCCTGTAGATGTTCAGACCCTCCTTCCCCCGATTGCCTTCAAGTGCAATCAGACAACTTCATGGTAGTCCACTACCTGAACAAACAAGGGGAAACCCATTCCTATACCCTAGGCAGGGAATCAGTGAGGGCTTGGTATTGGGCAATCCCGAAAGGCATCCATCTTCTGGCGGTCCACTTCCCCAGTGTGTTCAGCACCCTGGCAGACACCTTAAGCAGAACCACTGCCCAGGCCCATGAGTGGGAACTTCTCCAGGACATTCTGGAAGACATCTTCTACCGCTAGGGCCGCCCAGAGTTGGTTCTACATGCCTCTATGCAAAACACAAAACTGCCTCTCTACTGCTCTCTTGAATGAGGTCCTGGAACTTTATGGCTGGACATGCTATCTCATTCCTGGACAGGAAGATATGTTTATGCTTTCCTGCCCTTCCCCTCTCATTCAGAGGGTTCTACTCAAACTGGTCAGGGACCGAGCAACTATGATTCTAATAGCGCTATTATGGCTGAGACAGATCTGGTTCCCATTACATCTCCAAGTCTCGATCCTGGATTCCCTACCTCTACCCATTTGCTAGGATCTATTGTCCCAGCTGAATGGTTCATTGCTTCATCCAGACCTTCGCTCCCTGCACTTGCACACCTGGCTTCTGAGGACATAGTCCTCTCTCGCTTCCAGGTGTCTAAAGTCCTACGTGCTGCTTATTCCATTAAGTGGAAATTCTTTTCCATTCGGGCTTTGGCTCATGGTTTGGTCCCATATGATTGTTCCCCTCAGAGCATCTTGGATTATTTGCTCTCCCTGTCAGAAGGTGGCCTGAAATATTCCTCTGTAAGTGTTCACCTTTCGGTAGTTTCAGCTTTTCATTTGCCTGTGGACGACAAACCATTGTCCCAGTTGATGCTTATAAGGACTGTCTAAAAAGTATCCTTCACATTCATCCCCCAATTTGGGATCCAGTTCCTACTTAGAATTTGAGTTTTGTCCTCGAAAAACTGACATTAAGTGCTTCCGAGTCTGCCGCTTCGTGCGAGCTACGATATTTTTCTTGGAAAACTATTTTCCTGGTTGCCATTACATCAGGTAGACGTGTTTCAGAGTTGCATGCACTGATGTGCAAACCTCCCAACCTGCAGTTTAATAAGGATAGGGTTTTCTTATGTACTAATCCAACTTTTCTTCCAAAAGTCTTGCAATTCACCTTAAATCAGCCTATCCACTTACCAGTGTACTATGTGGAGCCAGCAAATCCAGGAGAATCCCTGCTTCATACTCTCGATGTGCATAGATCATTGAGATATCTTCTCCACACCACACAGTTGTGAAAAACTGAGCAACTTTTTGTCTCTTTCTCCCCTGGGAAACAGGGCGTTTAGGTTTCAGTGCAATGCTTGTCCACTTGGGTGGCCAACTGCATTACGTTTATCTATGCCAAATACAACAAACCTCTCACTGGGGTTGTCAAACCCCACTCCACCATAGGTATGGCTGCTTCAACAGCATGCTTTAGGGGTGTTTCTGCCTTGGAAATTTGTGAACTTGGTCTACTGTACATACATTCACAAAACATTACAGTCTAGACATTGCTTCCAAGAAGCAAACCAATTTTGGACAGGCCATTCTCCAAGGCCTGCTGTCCTAATTCTGTAATGTTCACTTCCTCCTCCCTTGGGCATAGTAACTGCTTGGGACTCTTCCCATGTGTTATGATGTGCTGCGTGAGAGTTTCCTCAAAGAAGATAATACAGTTGCGTAAGAACTTACCGTAACAGTAGATCTTCAAGAGAATCTCTTGCAGCAGGTCATGCTACCCCTCCCGCCTTCCCCCTTGCTTACTACATCAGAAGGGTAATCTGCTCCAGTCTTTTATGGTAATCTTGAGCTGCTGCCCTTGTGTTCTCTCCTCAGTTCCCATCGGACATCAGAGAGTGTATTCTCATTTCGGTCCCTAAGATGGAAAAGAACTGAGGAATATCTGGAACCTCCCCCTTTTATACGTACCAGAAAGACAACGCGTTGTAACATTAGAGGGAGGTTCCAGGGTCGACTGCTGAGAAATCATCCAGAGGAAATGATGCCTGCGGCTGGATATCACATGTGTTATGATCTTCTGCAAGAGATTCTCTCAAAGAGCTACTGTTACTGTAAGTTCTTACGCAACTTTACTTTACTTTGTTTAAATGTTACAAATAATTTTGTAGACCTAAATTCACTGCCTGTTCAAAAAAGCCAGTTTCAGTAAAGAGCTACTGAACTCACAGCCAAGTCCTTCTTGCAAACTACCTTGTAAGACCTGTTTCTCCTACAGTACATAAAACTGCAGTTGTAGTAAACATCTGAAAAAGGAAAAATGACACTGGGTGGGGCAGGGTATGCATTTCTATAATGTGCAGATGCAAGGTACAGTACTTAAGAATGTGACGAGGGGGTTGGAATACAGTGGCAAACATGGCTTTAGAATGACAAAAATGTTTGCAATTTTTAGAATACTGCAGGGATGAGATTTTGAAATGCCACCAGACTGCAACTGTGGAATGCTGCAATGACACAATCACAGAAAGTAGCTGGGACACACACTTTTGGAAAGTGGCAGTAATGCTAAAATTCATAATGTGGAAGTGTCATATAGTTTTAGAATGTGGCAGAGATACACAATTTTGAAATGCAGGAGACACATTGTTGTGGAATGTGGTAGGGGTATGTAATTTTGTAACGTGTCTGGGATGCTTTAATTTGGGATGTGGTAGTAATGCACAATTTCAAAATGTGGTTGGTATGCTTGATTTCAGATTGTGGTGGCAACATTCAATTTCAGAATGTGGCATGGACATGGAATCTCAGAATGTGGTGGTGACAGTCTCAGAATGTTGTAGTCTCATGCAATTTCAGAATGAGGCAGGAATGCATCATTTTAGAATGTAACTTGGACATGCAATGTGGATGCGCAGTTTTGGAATATGGTGGAAATGCTCATATTCAGAATGTGACAATGACAGGCAATATTGGAATGTGGAAGTTTACACACAATTTCAGAATGTGGCAGACAGGTACAATTTTAGAATGTAGAGGAAACATGCAATTTTGGAATGTGGCGGTGACGCACAATTTTGGAATGTGGCAGTGACACTTAATTTTGGAATGAGGTGGTGACATAAAACTTCAGAATGTGGTGTAGACACAATTTTGGAATATGGCACTGATGCACAGCTTTGGAATGTGGCACTGATGCACAACTTTGGAATGTAGTGCTGACGCATAACTTCAGAATGTGGCGCCGATTTAATTTCAGAATGTGAAGGTGACAATTTCTGAATGTGGCAGTGACACAGAGTTTCTTTTCAGAGTGTGGCACTGATGCATAATTTTGGAATGTGGCAGTGACACTCAATTTAGGATTGTGACGGTGATGCACAATTTCAGAATGTGGCAGTGATGCAGAATTTCGGAATGTGGTGATACAGAATTTCAAAATGTGGCAGTGATGCTGAGTTTCAGAATATGGTGGTGATGCACAATTTTGGAATGTGGCAGTGACACACAGTTTCAGAATGTTGTGTTGACGCACAGATCTGGAATGTGGTGGGGACGCTCAGTTTCAGAATGTGGTAGTGAGGCTCAGTTTCAGAATGGGGCAGTGATGCTCAGTTTCAGAATGTGGTGGTGATGGGCAATTCTGGAATGTGGTGGTGACATGCAGTTCTAGGAGCATGGATATGTTGTTCATCCACACTCTTCGGCATATCCCTTTCCCTTTAAGGTTCACCGGAAGTCTTCAAGCTGGCTCCTCCCACCCACCCGGGTGGTATATACCTCGGTTCCACCCCGTGATGCCAGATCTTCCTTTCTGCTGGAAGATCCAGGTTGCCTCCCTCGTGCTCACGCATTTCGTAGGCCCTGGCTTTCAAAACTTTGGTTTTATTGAAATTAAAAATCGTTTGACTTAGCGATCACCTTTTTACATTTTCGATTATGGAAAATAAATCTTCCCCCGGATCTCACTAGTGTCCTTGCAGCCAAAAAATGTCATGCACTGATCCCCACCTCACGTGCATCTACTGCCTCGGTGTTGGCCATGACACCTCATCCTGCAGCTTCTGTTTGGCCTTCCATCCCAACGTCCTGGACAACCATCTTGCACGTTTGAAACTGGGGAGACCGGAGAAGAGGAACCTCCGTGAGGTCCAAGGAGGCCAGGTGGGAGTTTCGCGAGCTGCGGATCCCCGAAAGCAATTGGAACGCATGCAAGCGTTCGAGGAAGAAGCCGCTTGTGCTGTGGACTCTCGAAGCTTCTTCATTCTGCTCAACCTGGGCTCCACCTTCTCAGGCTCCTTCAAGGAGTTGTGCCAGTCTCTTCTCACCCGGGGAGAGGAGCCCTCAGGCTTGCACTCCTCCCGATCCCGTAGGCGGGAGAAGGAACCAAGCAAGTCTTTGTCTCGGCAAAGGTGCTCTTGGGACCAAGAGAGGTCTCAGTCCCAGGAGCATGCGGTCTCGACCTCGGTTGAGATCGCTTCTTTGGCCGCCGGCTTCACGGATCTTCCTTTGGGACAGCTGACAAGGATGTGGCCGATGAGGTTGAGATTGTTCTTGACCCAATCGATCCTTCGCCTCATCTCTGAGTCCACATAGATGCCCCTGGAACCCATCCAGAAAAAGGCGGAGTACCCTCTTATGGACATCCTTAAAAGAGGGGATACCCCGACGGAGGCCTTTCCTGTGGCCAAGGCCATTGTTGGTCTGGCACTCAAATTCTGGCAGCATCCTGCCTCTTGTCCAGCCCCATCTGCCTGCATGGCCTGCAAGTATGCGGTTCCCATGGGGTCTCTTGTGGAGATCACAGAGCACCATTTGGCCGAGAGCCTGGTGACCGCCTTTCTGTTCAGGCGTACTGCCAGTTCTGCCGACATGGATCAACCTCCTGACAAAGAGTCCAAGCTCTTGGACCATTCATCGAAGAAGGTCTATGCGGCTTCCTCCTTGGGCCTTCATCAGGCAAGTTCAGCTGTCATCATGGCACACTTCTCCCATGCCCTTCTCGGGTCGTTAGACAAAGTCCTCCCACATTTCCCCGTGGATATGCAGACCACGGTCAAGCAGGTCTGAGACCAGGGCCGAGCTGTTGCTGAACAGCAGCTCCAGATGGCCCTGGACATTGGGGACTCTTGTGCCCGCTTGATGGCTACCGCAGTTGCCTCTCTCCGCAGGGCTTGGCTGAGGCTTTTGTCCTTCCCGGCGGATACTCAGCACAAGCTAGCTGATGTGCCCTTCCTTGGGACTGACTTGTTTGGCCCTGGAGTGGCCAGTCACCTCCAGCGCATACAGCAGTCCAATGCCACCTTGGATGCTACTCCTGCTAAGAGTTCTTCAGGCAAGAACCAGCAGAAGAAGAAGAAGTCCTTTCCCTGCGGTTCAGCAGTCCTCCTTTCAAGGGGGACAGCAGCATTTGCATCAGCAGCAGGCTCAAGCTTGGCACCCTCGGCCCAAGCCAGGACCCCAACAGGGCCATAAAGGAGGCCAAGGCTCAGGTCCTGGAGCTTCCTCCTCCTCCAAGCCTGCTCAGTGACAGGGTAGGGGCTGCCACCCCTACTCCCGTCATGCCAGCTCTGGGTCCTCCCGTGGGGGTCCGGCTCTTTCACTTCCTTTCCACCTGGTCTGTCATCCCATCAGACAGGTGGGTTCTCAAAGTGGTTGGTCAGGGACTGCCTCTAGAATTTGAGCAGTACCCTCCCAGCCGAGCCTGCACCCCTCGGGAAGAATGGATTTCCGCACACCCACAGTCAGCTCTTTGAGATGACATCGCTCAGCTCCTCTTCAAGGAGGAAGTAGCTCTAGTGGCGGATCCTCTAGCAGACCCAGGCTTTGTCTCCAGGTACTTCCTGGTGCCCAAGTTGATGGGGGGGCTGGTGCCCCATTCTAGATCTGCATGACCTGACTCAATATCTCAGGTCATGCACCTTTAGGATGGTCACTCTGTCCCAGATCATACCATCCTTGGAGCAAAACATGTGGTTCTGTTCACTGGATCTGCAGGATGCGTTATTTCATGTCCCAATCCGTCCATCCCATCAGCGGTTTCTCTGCTTCAGGGTCAAAGGGACCTTGTACGAGTTCCGAGCCATGCCATTCAGCCTGTCATCAGCCCCTGGCTCTTCACCAAATGCATTGCAGTGGTGGCGGCCCATCTACGGCGTCAAGGGGTCAGAATTTACCCCTACCTCGAAGATTGGCTCCTGGCAGGTTCCACCCAGCCGGAAGTGGAGAGGTCTAGGGATCTGGCCCTCCAGACCTGCCCTCAACTCGGCCTCCTGATCAACGAGGCCAAGTCAAAACTCATGCCTTCTCAGGTGATGGGTTTCATCGGGGCAGAGCTAGACTGTTGTCAAGCCAGAGCTCGGCTCCCGGCAGACAGGGTGCAGGTTCTTTCCTCCTTTGCCCAATCATCTCTGGTTGGGCAGTTGCGCTCTGCCCGGGACTTTCTGTGCCTTCTGGGTTACATGGTGGCATGCACCTCAGTGGTCCATTGGGCCCGGTTGCAGATGCGCGCTCTCCAGTGGGAGCTGGCTGCCCAGTGGACTCAGCATCATGGTCATTTCAACCAGCTGGTCACTGTAACCCAGAGGACGTGGGACACTCTCCAATGGTGGACCGCCCCAGACCGGTTGCAGGAAGGCATCCCGTTTGTCCGCCCCGAGCCGACGGTCGTCTTCACGACCGATGCCTCGGCTCTCTCATGGGCTGGGGAGCCCACGTGGGGGACAAAAGGGCCCACGGGCTCTGGACCCCCGAGGAATCCCGATATCTCATCAACCTGTTGGAACTCAGAGCAGTCATACTGGCACTGTTAGCTTTCCCTCCTCAGCTCCGGCGTCAAGTGGTTCAAGTCCAGATGGACAATACCATGACCATGTACTACCTCAACAAACAGGGTGGCATGCACTCCTGTTTGCTATGCAAGGAGGCACTCCACATCTGGACCCTCTTGAGCCATTTGGAGGCTGATCTCCTAGCCATTCTTGTGGCAGGGGCCTCAAATCATCTGGCGAATGCTCTCAGCCACTTGGGCCAGACATCCCATGAGTGGTCTCTCCATCCAGAGGATCCACAGGAACAGCCTGTTCTCCCATTGGGGCAAACTGATGGTGGACCTGTTTGCCTCCAGGGAAAACACCAAGCTGAGGCTGTTTCATGCCCCCCCCCAGCAGGGCTCGCTGCAGGAGGATGCCTTCTCGAGGCCGTGGACCCCAGGCCTCCTCTGTGCCTTCCCTCCATTTCCATTGATCCACAAGGTGCTTCTCAAGGTGAGGAGAGACAAGGTGAAGGTGATCCTGGTAGCCCCAGACTGGCTGTGCCAGTACTGGTATCCAGATCGCCTCAGCTGCAGGCCCCTGGAGTGGCTTTGTACATGCCCAGACCTGATATCACTAAATCAGGGGACGGTATTCCATCCAGACCTTCAATCCCTGCACCTCATAGCCTGGTACCAGAGCGGCTTGAGTTCCAGGCTTTGGGTCTTTCCGAAGATGTCTACACTGTGGTGGAGGCATCTAGAAAGGAATCGACCAGGAAGTGTTATGCCTTCAAGTGGAAAAGGTTTTCCATTTGGCGTCAGGGCAAGGGCCTGGATCCTTTGTCCTGTCCATTGGCTAACATTCTTGACTACCTTTGATCTCTCTCTCCAAAGGGGGTCTACGGTCATTGACCCTTAGGGTGTACCTAGCAGCCATCTCTGCTTACCTGGCGTGGGCTGGTCAGCAGACGGCACAGGAGATAGTGGTCGGGTGCTTTTTTAAAGGCCTGGATCACATATCCCCTCCGGTGTGTGATGCTCCACCTCCGTGGGATCTACTGCTGGTACTGGCAAAGCTCATGGGCAAGTCATTCGAAACTATGCACAAGTGTGCCTTGTCACACTTGTCATGGAAGATGGCCTTCCTGGTGGCTATCACGTCTGCCAGAAGGACAAGGGAACTCCAGGCGCTTTCGGTGGAGTCCCCCTATCTGGTCTTCCACAGGGACAAGGTCGTCCTATGCCCCGCCCGAAATTCCTTTCAAAGGTGGTGTCAGAGTTTCACCTTAACCAGGTATTGACTCTGCCAGTATACTACCCTAATTACACCTCGGAGGCTGAGTACAGGCTCCATACTTTGGGCCTGAGACGTGCGCTCTCCTGTTACAAGGAGAGGATGGCGGAAATTCGGGGTGAGGTTCGCCAGCTGTTTGTCACCTACGCTGAAGCTGCTTCTGGCAGACCTGGAGCAAAGCAGGCTATTGCAAGATGGCTTACATCATGCATAGGTCTGTGCTATGAGTTGGTGGGCAAGGAACCTCCCAGTGGGATAAGAGCTCATTCTGCCCGCTATATTGTTGCATCGGTGGCTGCTTCCAGGTACATGCCTATCCAGGAAATCTGCTGGGCTGCTACCTGGAAGTCAAAAAACATCTTCATCACCCACTACCACATCGACCTTGAGTCACACCGGGATGCTGATTTTGGGGCCTCAGTTCTCCAATCTCTGTTCCCTGAGTAGGGGGTGTGCCCCTTGCCTCCCTCCTCCCGGAGAACTGTTAGGAGTCTGCCAGAGAGTGTGGATGAACAAACTATACATGCTCCTAGAAGAACAGGTTACTCTCCTGTAACAGTAGTTCTAGGAGTGGTATATGATGTTCATCCACACGGACCCACCCGACCTCCCCAGCTGCGAACGCACACAACTTGGCTTCCAGCGGGCTAAGATCTGGCATCACGGGGCAGAGCTGAGGTATATACCACCCAAGTGGGTGAGAGGAGCCAGCCTGAAGACTTCCGGTGAACCTTAAAGGGAAAGGGACATGCCAAAGAGTGTGGATGAACAACATATACTACTCCTAGAACTACTGTTACAGGTGAGTTACCTGTTCTTTCAGTATGTGGTGGTGATACGCAGTTTCAGAACATGGTGGTGATACAAAGTGGCAATAGCACAATTTTGGAATGTGATGGTGACAGTTTCAGAATGTGGTACTTAAACACAGCTTTGGAACGCGGTGTGGATATGCAATTTTAGAATGTGGCCGGGATGCGCAATGTGTAATTTTGGAATAATGCTGGGATGCACAATGTTGGGTTGTGGTGGGAATATGATACACAATTTTAATAAAACAATCTGTCCTGTCACATTCCAACAGTATATATCCTTACTAATGTATATTGCAGAATTGCCAGTCCCCACTGAATTCTTTGGTATGTCCCTGTCGCATTCTGAGACTGAGTGTCCCGCCACACTGCGAGATGGCACATCCTTGCCACGTGCCGAGATTGCATGCCCCCCCCCACACACACACTTTGACATCCTATATGTTGGTTCAGCGTTGCAGTCCAAAACCACCTCCTGGTGAGTTCTAAAGTACAGTACTATGCATTGGTATGCACTTCCCGGAGTGACACCCCTACAGCGATAGACGTTGCTGCCGACAACAGCACTAAGTCACTGTAGGGGATGCGCCCGGGACCCAGCAACACTCTCCCCCATCTTGTATCCCCTCCCCGAACCAACTCCGACTTGGAGTTGGTATCCTAATCTGGGGGAGGGGTGCAAAGGCAAGAGTCCCCACGTAAGCGGGTTCGGGGGCTTTGCCCCAAAGACAACATACTGCCCTACTGTGCGTGGCTCCCTGCCAACTGCAATTCTCGGTCGACAGGGAGCCTGGTGCTGCGATGCTGGTCGACGAGTTAGTTGTCGACTCGGCATCGTAGAGCCCCATACAGCTGCACATTCTGGAAATGCAAGCTCTGCAGACAACCCTGTGTCAGTTCTTTTTATTGATTACTACAGCTGCAGTTTTTATAACTTTGGAGTACTAGGTCCTATAAGGTTGCTGACAGGGAGGACTAGTCTGTGAGTTCTGGTTGTGACATCATCAGTGGCTCTTCACTGAAACTCTTTTGAACAGGGAGTAAAATCAGGGTTACAAAATAGCTCAGCTTTAAAACAAAGTAATCTAGAAAACTAATTTTTGGTATGAGATTTATTGGGGGTAGGCCGATTCTAATTCTGCAATGTAGTACTTTTGACTGGGCTCCCTCTGTAATCTGTATAGGTGGAATTTATTTATCTGTTTATTTATTTCAAAAGTTTTATAAGGAAAGACATACTGGGCTGGTATCGGCTTGTTTTCAGATGTGCCCTGGAGGAAAAGGGGAAGAGTTTGAAATTGGGCAAATACAAAGTACACTGAATTAAAAATGCAATAATATGAAAAATAAAATGGAAAAATAAGCAAATTACAGGAACATACTTCTAAGAATAAAATAGCAATGCAGTAAAAATAGAAGGAAGAAAAGCTAAAGAACAACAATCTGTGAGCAACGATGCAAAATATGATGGGTGAGGATAATTTCTGATAACAGGGACCTAATGAATGTACAAGTGTCAGTAAAGGGTGGAGTGCAGCGGACAGTTGCCATCCATATCGGGGCAACTGCATGAGTGAGTAGAGAGCTCACAGTGAAGGGGAGTGTAAAGGGAAGGAGCAGAGCATATTGAAGGGGGAATGTTGTTGTCTAGGATAGGAATAATACGGGAGATCAGTGGAGCCTGTTGGGTGTTGTGGATCTCTAAGATTCTTTCACTGTGTTCAGGAACAGGACAAGGGCTAGGCTTAGCCTGTCCAACTTGGCAAGAACTGGGTCAGGCTTGACAAGGCTCACCATTCAGTCAGAACTGAGAGAGACTCCATTCTCCCATTGCAGGGAGGAGGCCAGGGTCAACAGGATAAGAAACAGGGCTCAGGTCAATAGGGTCAGAAACTAGGCCAGTTGTAGGTTCATTTCCCTTCCCCCAGGTCAGGAACTGGGCCAGGCTCACACCTCCTTCTCTAGGTTTTTAATGGGACCTGGGCCAGCTCACCCTCTCTATTGGGCTAGTAATGAGGCCAAGACCAGACTACCGCTCCCCAGGTCAGGAACAGGGCTAGGGCCAGACCCAACCCCCCAAGTAAATGAATCGGGCCAGGCTTACCCCCCTCTCATGATCGAGAATGAGGCCAGGATAGGCTGACCTTCACTGGTCAGGAATGGGGCCAGGGCCACTACTCCCTTCCCCCACCATGGTCAGGAATAGGGCCAGGACTATGGTCATCCCCAGATTAGGGACTGAGCCAGGCAAGGCTTACACAAGTCTCCTTCCTGTTGCTAAGATTAAAATATCAGCAGACAGGGCTTAAACACTGCCAACAGAATAATACCACCACTACTACTATTACTACTACTGCCCCCAAGTCAGTCCTGGTAGCTACTATGATCTGAAATAATAAAAGATTTTAGTGCTTTGTTTTCAGTAAAGGGCTTCAACATTCATGTTTGTACTTTGAAGTTGTCAAGTTTCTGTTTTACCTCCCTAAAACATTTACATATAGTACAGTTTACATACGAACTAGAGACATTTTGTAAACACCCGAAGTAATGATTTTCAGTCCCTTGTGTTTTCCCGAACTTTAAGTTTAAACAAAAGGTATTTTAAGTTGTACATTGCAGTGGCATCCCCAGTTAGTTATTTTATGCACTAGTTCTGTGTGTGACTGTGTGATGAAATATGATTTCATTCCATACTATAGCATGCTCTGCTTTTTCCCATACAGTATTCGGCTGATGCAGAAAAAGTGACACTTCTCCTACAGATACCTCAGTATTTTGACTTGGATGTCTATAGCACTGATCATCTGGAGACGGTAAATGCTTTGGTGTTAATGTCAGTTTTATGTTGAGTGATACAACTGTGACATTGAGAGATGGTGGAATGGTAGCTCACTGTGTTCCCAGCCCGTAGAAATTATGCACAGTGGATAATTAAAAAACTGATGGAAGTAGCCCCAGTACGGTGGAGTCTTGCTAATGCTGTGTAGACAGCGTACTCATGATCCAGGGTGGAGGGGAGATGGTCATTCTGCTACCTGAACACCTTCTCTGGTCAATCTGGGAGTGGCGTTGATGCTGCTGGTGACAACACAGCTCCTTCCCTTCCCATCACAGTGATCTGGTGCATAATGGCAGCCCTACTTGATGTGCCTCAGAGTCCCTGCCACCCTGTTGGGTCTTGGAGAAAAGAAGAGTCTTGCCTTGGTAAGAAGTGACAGGGACAGAGGTTTGCACTGGTAAGCAGAATGATGATAGAAGTTATTCAGTAGTGGCAGGGTGGCCGTTACAAGCAGTGTGGATGGTAAGCAGCCAGGGAGAAGAAAAAAAAAGAGAATGGAAAAATGTTTTAATCATTTGCCTTATGACCTGACATCATCCCTTCTAGCTGGTGATTAACTGAAAATGCCCTCTGCTCAGTGTATTATTGCTTACATTCTTCATGTGGCTTTTTAGAGTGGAAGAGATCCTGACACAAGATTAAATCTGTCTCATGCTGCATGCGCTTACAATACAATACAGCACAGTGCAGTTTAATCTGGGCACGGGATCATAATGTCGCAAGACATTAAGCCGCATAGCAAAATCGCGCTGCCAATACAGCGTGATTTCTGCCATGAGGAATGTCTTTTTTCTGTGGGGGGCTCTGCCCCATGCACCCCCGAGCCCCCCATCACTAAAGATTATCAACTCCGGGGGGGGGGTTCAACTTGGGGAGTGCACAAGTAAACACAAATAAAAGTTTCTGGGACAGGGGAATCAAACCCTGTCCCAGACACAGCGCCTGGGTTCCTGCTGCTGTGGCTCAGTCCTGTAAGCCACGGCAGCTGCTCAACGAAACCCACTCCCAGCAGAAGTCTTACCCTCTGCCTGGGAAAGTGCAAATGGTGCAATACTGCATACAGCAGTATACGCGGTATTGCACCATTCGCGTTTGCATACTACGCTGCACCGGTTTAGCCATAATGTTGTACGCTATTAAGCATGTGACATTATGACCTAGTAGGTTTAATCTGCTTCCTGCCTCTAACCTACCATGTTATCTACCATCTATGTACTATTGTGCTACTTTCTCCATGTGTTTTCCACATGGCACAGTGTCAGAGGCTTTAGTGAAGTTCAAATAAGACTACATCTGCCTTCTTGCACCTGTCCATCTCCCTAGTTACCTCCTCAAAGTAAGCAGATAGGTTGCAGGATCTTCATTTTGTGAAGTCAGGCTGTGTGCTAAGAGGACAGACCATTTTCATTCATATGCTGAACCACTATGTCTTTTATGCTTGACTCTATAAACACATTGCCAAGCACTGAGGTAAGGCTCACAGATCTATAGTTACTGTATATACTCGTATATAAGCCGGCCCTCCAAGTGCCATTTTCCAGTTAAGAAAACCGCATTGACTCGTGTAATAGCCAAGTTACATTTATTGCCTGTCTCCAGCTGTTGTAACTAAATAGCCCTTCCATTTTTCGGTGTTCCAGGCCATTTCAGGTGTGCGCTCGAGCCCGTTCACCCACCCGCAAATGTCTCTCTGTGTACACTTGAGTGTCGTAATGGCCCCTGGATAGGATTACTGATTACCAATCCTAGAGGAACCATCTACAAGCAACATTTTCAAAACTAAATTGCTGCAAGGCATACATTCTGTTGCTGTGTCTTTCCTCCTGACTGTAGTAGTAAATTATGGTGACTGACTCGTCGCTCCCCAATCAACCTGCTCATTTTCCTTCCTTTGCAGTTTGGGGTACTGTCGTTTTTTGTATAGCGCCTTTCTTAGCAGTAGGAGTAATATGAGCTGCGTTTTCTCTTGAGGCTCATTTTTGGCATTGGTGTGACATACTAGTACTGGACCTTATTTATGTATGTGTGTGGGTTAATTGGCAACCAAATGTGCTAACCGTGGACAGTTGGAAAATTGAGTGACCTGCGTATCAGCCGAGTTACTATATTAAGGGCAGGGAAAAAAAAAAAACTCAGCTTATACGAGAGTATGTATGGTACTTGGATCTGATCTGGCCCCCTTCCTTAAATAGGGGGATGACACTTAGGGGGAAGGGAAGATTGTTTAACCAGGAGTAGCACACTAAGCCGGAGCTTGTTTGCAGATGCAACCTGGGAGCACAAGGAAGTTAAGTGACTTGCTCAGGATCACACAGTATGCACCTAGGCAGCTGTGGGATTCAAACCCAGGTCTCCAGATCTGCAGCTCAGAGTCTTAACCCACTGCACTACATTGATTGTTTTTCAGCCCTAAGACACTGTCTGTGTTTATAAGGAATCCTGAAGGATATCGGCGTGGGACCCAACCAGAACTCTTTTCTACTCCACTGTTATCCTTATGTGGATACCATCATTACCCAGGGATTTAGCTGGATTCATACCCTTCAGATACTTCCTGACTAATTCTGGTGTAATCAGTGTGACACTTGGCCAGCTGGTTAAGATTATTCTATGATATTTGTAATATAAAAATATAGTGTGTGATTGTCTCACATAAGACAGCCTGTGCTTCGATGGGTTCCCTCCAAGTTTCAGTGAAGCTACCGGATATGTAAATGACCAGGAGATCTCTGTAATGTAATTAACTTCCTTGAGAGATTGCATTTTATGGCCTTTTTGTGACCTCATGATTTTGAAGTTTGGGAAACTAAATATACATTTTATTACAGGACAGAACATCATTTAGCTGATTCCCGTTGGCTATATCACAGCTAGGTGATGGATTGCAGGGTTGTAAACCTCAAAGGAACTGGTGGATCAAAGACTCATAATTTGGGAAACAAGTTTTTGCTGATGTCACCTTATTCAATATACCTCCTGATAGGACATCATGTTTGTATTTTTTTATATTCTAAAAGGAGGAGCTAGATGACTCACAGAAGGGGTATGGAGAGACAGAGTTAATCTAATACTTGTGTCTGAACTGTTTGAGAGATATTCCATCTTGGGACTCTAGAGAGACAGAGCATTCTGATCTTAGACACTTACAAAGTTAATATGTTAGATAGAAAAGGTCTAACTGTATTGTGGTAGGAGTTTATGTTTTGTACTTTTCCCTTGTTCATTTATGTGATTGTGTGCTCTTTGATATAGTGTTCTGTGTTTACATTTTTCATATTTTTATCATCTTTTAGTAAAGTACATTTTCTGTAAAAGACTGGCTGGGTGTCTGCCAGTTCTTTTTGCATGTGACGTATAGATGGTTAAGTCTGACAAAATTGTTCAACAGCTTGATGGTGTTACTGAGCTTGAGTGAAAGGTAAGAATATACTTAAGGTCTCTTACAGAGTTTGTTCATTTTGGAAGCCTGGCTGGGTGCCCCTGGTGAAAGATTGTACCATAATCCCCAAAGAGGGTACATATCTGAGCCTGTACATTGGGTATGCTAGGATAAGGTTCACAGTTTGAATCCTCCCAGAACTTGAGACTAAAGGTGATTCGGACCCAAAAGCGCACAGAAGGGTAACCCTGTCTGTTACCTGTTCACACTATTGTGCTCGGAGGTTGTCACTGTGGGAGCAGAGGGCCTGACCTGCTGAGTGCATTTGTGTCAATCAGTACTACCTCTTGTTTGACCTGAGCCTATCCCATAACTTCCACCCCTAGTTGGCCATGCCCCCAGACTTCCAGACTGAATACTGACACAAAGTAGCTATAAGTATGCTATGCCTCTGCTGTGTCCCATGCCTCAGTCAGGTTTCTCCAGTGATCAGTGACCCATACCTTATCATTGACTCTATTTTTGATTCCTGTGTATGGAAAAAATAATGTATTACTACTCTTGATTCCCTGCATAATCCTATCCTCCGAACCAGCCTTGGCCTGGGTATACTTGGCCCTGAATTCCTTCTGTAATGGGCCACTACTCCCATCAGTCTGTCACCAGAATCCTTCCACGGTTTTGTCCTTTAACTTCCTTTGACGTTCGTTTGACAGCCATGGAGGATTCCACCACTTTGTTTGCCTTGCTTTCTCATGGAGCTAGGATTTTTTTAATTTTTTAGTTGTTTAACCAGGTATAGCACACTAAGCTGAAAGCTTTTTTACAGGAGCGACCTGGGAGCACAAGGAGGTTAAGTGACTTGCTCAGGGTCACACAGTATGCAAGTGGAAGCTGTGGGATTCAAACCCAGGTCTGGCCTGCTGGATGTCACCAAATTTGCAGCTCAGAGCCTTAGACCACTGCACTATACTGCCTCCTTAGGAGTTGGCCTAACCATTGGGGGTGTGCACATGCAGGAATTCTGTATTCATTGAGTATTTGACAGATACAGCCCAGGTATTCAAAGTGTTCAGCTATTTGAGTATTCAGAGTTTGAATTGTGTCTTTTTGACATATGTTGTAAAACACCATTGTAACTCCTTGAACCGCTTCCTATTAAGAAAACCCAAATACATCCCTTTGTTGGACACCACCTGGGGTACGAAAAAAAACTCTGTGTGGTTGTTGATTGGACAAGCACCCAGTTACCAGAGTCACAAGTTGGCTCTTTGCCAAAAAAAACTGTTCAAAAAATAAACAAATAAATAAAAATCCACCCTCTCCTCCCTTGTCTTAACATGGTGGGCATGATGTCATTAACTGTACAGAGAAAAGGTTGACAGTACTTCAAAAGGATGGTACCACTAATAAAAACAAAAAAATCAACATGAGGAAATAAGCATCAGTGAAGTTGCAGATGACAAAGGTTCCACTGGTCTGATGTGCACTCAGTAGCATACAGAAAAGAACTGAAATGCATGAAGGACTTCTGTGTCATATACGCAACACCAAGTTGTCCAGCACGGTATGTGGGGATGTCACTGTGGTTAGCCCCAGCCATGGCAAACACTTCCCACAAGATTCTGATGCCAGTGGCTTATAGTCCAATCTGTGGGGCTCTGTGGAATAGACATCCTTGAAGAAGATCGAAGCTGCCTACCTCCCCAGCCCTCTACTAAAGATCCTCTCCCCTTTTTCTCTCCTGCTCCCCCTCCCACTGGCTGCACTAGCACTGGATTTGCAGCAGATGGCACAGTTCTCCTCAGACCACATCGGGCCAGCCACCATCTGAATGAATGAGAGCCCACTGAAATATTATTGTGAGCTTACATGCTCTCACTGTCAATCATTAAAGAAAAGTTATCATAATCAGAAAATTCCCCACCCCCAAAAACCTTACCCCCCAATTTGGGGTTTCGCAAACAAAGCACCTTTTTCCAAGTGGTTTAACTTACTTTACTTTTAAAATGTGCGGGTTCTGCAAAATGGTGTACGCTGTGCATCTCTATGTCATGGCAAAGTTCAGCACCACACTTTGTCTTGAAATGGAGACGCTCAGCGTGCACCATTTTGTGGAACCCTAGACTTTTTAAAAATAAAAAAGTAAGTTAAACCACTTGGAAAAAGGTGCTTTGTTCGTGAAACCCCTAATCAGGGGAAAAAGCTTTTGGGGTGGGGAATCTCTAATTATGATAGCTTTCCTTTTTAAGAGCCACTGACGCCTTGAGAAGAACTTTGGAAAACATTATATTTGGAAACAAAGCAGCTTATATTTCTCATTAGCTCTGTATTTTTTATCCCCATTATTTATTTCTGAGGGCATTTTGCATAAAAACAGCATAGTTGTTCCTTGATGGTTCATCAGCTCCTGTTGCTTCTCCTCAACCTGATGTCATAATACTCTGCTTGTGTTATCAATTATTCCCATAGAAACAGATTGTAATGTCACAGCAGAGCACTATGTTTTTGAAGCAGGGAGTTGGCTACAGAGCCAGATAAACTCTAGGGTGTAAATATCTTGCTTTTATGTGAATTTCGTCAGTAATATATAATGGAGAGGAGAAATCTATAGAAGACGTATGAAATACAAGCTGAACTGTGTCCAGCTATTACGTTTTTTAACAGTTTTCCAAAGGCATTATCTGCTCTTTAAGATAGCAGCCAAACAAGGTGGTTGGGGAAGCCCGCCTGGGTCACCATGGGTCAGATGCTACTGCACGGTCCAGGTAGGGGGGTTCCCGAAGGGCGTGCTTGTCATTTTCATTGAGTTAATGTTTGCAGGTTAAAAAGACAGGACATTCAATTTACGGTGAGTATCATGTTTACATTTCTTGTTTGATCTGGCAGGAAGTAGAAGGAGCTGCTAGGATTGTCACCTGATAAATGGATTTCTATGGCCTTGAAAGCCTGTTTACTGGGACAGCTATCTACAGTATGTTAGTGCAGTAAAAGATATCACATTAGCCCAGGACTCAAATTTTCTCAAGGACTGACACATTTACAAACAATCTTTCCTACTCATTTTTTAAACTCTGGAGTTCTCCATTGGTGATCAATTTTAAATCACAAACATACTTTATAGGGGGGAGAAGTAAAATGTGCAACACATCACCACATCGGAGAGATAGAAGCTCAGAATGTTGGGCAGTTGAGAAGTATGATCTGAAGGCTACACATTAGAATCTCACCATGTAATTGGTACCCTTACCTGGCATTTCTTTGGGTGAGTGACGGTCTGATAAAATTATAGTTTCTCTGTCCTCACAGTTGTAACAATGGGATCTCCCGCACGTCTTAGTGAGTGGAATTTTATTGCACCACAGACTGACTTCGCAGAAGACAGGACTCTCCCTTTCTGTTTTTTAAAGCCTAGATTTTTGTGCTAGCTGTTTCTTGAGCAGGAGGTACATTTATTCTAATTTTCCTCCTAATCTTTGATTGCTGTTTATTTTAGACTAGTAGTTTGGGAGATGATTAATGGAACACAAAACCTGGGAGTGGATTATTTGCCTGCAAATCAGACATAGGACAGAGCACTTTTATGGACTTTGCCATACCAGTTCAGATTGAGATGATGTGAAGGCAGTATTCTCCAGAGGCTAGACTGCATAAAAATGAATCAGGAAAGTTCTGGTTGAAATTAATCATCACAATTATGGACTCAGTTTGTGACCTTAAAGGAATATTACACTGAAATATTGCACATTGTCTATTTACTTTTCATCAGTGACCTCTGTTCCTGTAGCTGTTCAGGATGTACACTGTCACTTCAATTTGCATTTACTAGTAGAAGTAGTCGTCCCCTGTAACAATCCGGGGGGACTCCATTTTCAGATTGATGAGATCTACATTAGCAGTAAGAACATGATGTCACAGCACCCATTTTCACAATATACAGTACTGTAGCTCTATGCTGCAAGTATAAACTAAAAACTCTCAGGGAATACACAAATTGAAAGCAATTTAAAAGAAAAAAAAAACGTGCACTACAGCCCCTAAGTAGTTTTCAAAGCTAATTGAAGGTACTGTAAATGTGGTATTTCACACCTTGCCACAACTTGTTTTGGTGAACTCTAAATAAGCAGGCAAGCATACTGTAAAGTCTGAAAAGCAGATTGTGTTCTCATTTGCTAATGCAACTCTTGGGGACAGTGAGAGTTTAGCAACCAGAAAGCAGAGCCCCCAGATAGTTACATGGGACTAGCATGAGCAGTAAAAAATAAACTAAAACACACCTGTATAACACTGAAAGCTACAGGCAGAGTTGACTGTTGAGATGGAAACAAATATTTTTTTTTAAGATATAAGGGTGTAATACTCCTTTAACCTAGTCACAAGACAGCCCTTTGCAACAGCCCCCCTCCCCCCCCCCAACTGAAAAGGATATGTTACATCTCAGTTTGGCTATCCAGAGTAAACAGTAAAAAAAATAAAAATAAAAAAGGCATTGTCCATGGCACCAGTCACATTGGGGTCTCCTTGCACACTACCAACTTAGATTCATGTCCTGAGCTCAGACCGTCAATGGCAAACTGACTGGACGAGGTGCCAGTGACTGCCCAGATGCTTGCCTCCGCCATGGTGGCCTAGGGCTAGTATGTTAGCATGAGGTGGGAATACCCAGAGCCAGATTAAGGCATAGTCCAACAGAGCATAGGACACCTGCCTGCCGGGGGCCATAACCCTGAGCCGGATCATCCTGGCTGCAGAAAAGGTGTCTCATCCAGTCTAATTTGTAATCATTCCTGTTTGGGACATTTCAGCCTAATCTCTGTAACAGAGCAGTACTGTTATAATACATAGTAACATGCTATTGAGCAGTTCACACCTGTTTGTTACATATCCAACCATCTTCCCCACGTGGAAAGGAAATCTGATTTGCTTGCAGTTGCTGTGGTGCCAGTTTCAACACAATGAACTTTTTAACACTCTTAAAAGATGATCACCATTTCCTAGCTACAGTAGACAGTCTGAGGGAGACATTAGAAAAAAAGCAAACACAAGTGGTAAAAAATTACAGACTATAATTGTCAAGTTAGCCACGGCGAAATGCTATATTGTTCAAAGAAGGACATTTAACCTCAGCCGCTTCAGCCATATGTGGTCTTCATCGGGTTGTGTACCTTGTCCCAAGCTGCCAGGACCCCAAACTCAAAGTTTCCAAGTCTGACCCAGTGCAAAGTATCAGTCGTCAAAATATAATTGTTTTTTAATTATTTAGATGTCTTACTGTGCCCTGTTGAAGCAGCACACAAAGGGGAATTAGAGAGTTGGGCAGAGGCTTTCAAGACATCATAATGACATGAAGATCCCTGCAGTTATAGAAGGGTGTGGGCCCCCATGACTAACCTTGCTGGGAGCCCACTAACACGAGTCCACCTTTGTGCCAGCCTACTTGAATTTGAAATTCTCCGTGTTTAACATTTTAGGTTTATGTGGGGAAGATACACGGCTCACGGTCCCCCGTGGAAGGAAATACTGTAGTTTTCTAATCCTGATATGAATCAAATCATGGCTTTAAGAGACTTAAAAAAAATCTGTTGGCTAAGCTGGTGCTTTCTGCCACTTTTGTTGTAAAAAAATAGTTAAACTGCATACTGTTATAATTTTCTATGTTTATTTTACTATATTGTATGGCTTTGTTCTTGTGTTTTTGTGTAGAGAACACTAGCTCTTGTTGGTAGCTGTGTAAACATTTACTTGTTGGACTGTTCATGAAATGCAGACTACACAAGGACTTCCTGAATTTGAAAGGCCCCAGTGCCCCTTGTCCTGTGATGAACAGAGATAACCATGCTGCAGAAGGAATGAGTCAGGACTGGAAGGGACTGATTAGCATAAAGGAAGGGGGAGAGTACCAGCAAATTGAGATGGTGGATCCCTGACTTTGCATGGAGCAGGGGACAGCAGGATAAAGTAGTCCTCAAAGGACTTTTGTATCCTAGCCATACCTCTCAACTGTCACATTATGAGGTACGTCACTCATTTTCCCCTCAGAAATTCTTTGTCCCACATGGGGAAGGTGATATTTCACATTTCCCACTGAGACATTAAAGCAGAAATTCAGGTAAACACTGAGGTACAGTGCTCAACAGAGGGCAGGACAGGGGTAAATGGAAAAATAGACAAGGGCAAAAAGAGCAGGCATGGGGGAAAAAAGGATAAAGCCAACATTAAATGGAGGGCAATGAGTACCAATGCCCGTAGTCTGGGAAACGAGTACCAATGCCCGTAGTCTGGGAAACAAGCTTCCTGAGCTAGTAGCCTTGATGGAAGATGAAAAATTGGATATTGTGGCAGTCACAGAAACATGGTACACGGGGAACCATGACTGGGATGTCAACATGCCGGGGTACATAGTCTGCAGAAGGGACAGGGAGGGGAAAAGAGGAGGTGGAGTAGCTCTATACATAAGGGAAGGGATCAAAGCTACCAAACTAAAAAGTAAAGGGGGAGGACAGGAGGCACTCTGGGTCACCTTGGAGACAGGGAATGGTATCACAATCCGCGCAGCGGTTGTATACAGACACCCCTCTCGGGGAGGAAATGGACAAGGAAATGATAGAAAGTATACTTAGAATGGCAGATAAAGGGAGATATTGCTGATGGGTGATCTGAATATGCCAGATGTTAACTGGAGTGCAGTTGCAGCAGCCACTTCTAAGAGTGGGTTATTCTAGATGCCCTACAGGGGGCATGCCTAGACAACTAGTATTGGAACCCACTCTGAGGGAGCAATCTTAGACCTGGTCCTCTCAAATGGAGATGGAGAGAGGATTACAGATGTAGAAGTGGGTAGCCATCTGGGAACTAGCAACCATCGAACAGTATGGTTCACAATAAACACAACAATAGAGTCAAGCCATACAAAGGCAAAAGTACTGGACTTCAGGAAGGCTGACTATGCTAAAATGGGTGAGTGCCTAAGGAATGCACTAGCAAATGGGCAGGAAGGAGGGGTGGAAGAACAATGGGGAATAATAAAAACTGCCATCACAGAGGTAACAAACCTTTGTGTGACGCAAATAAACAAAACAAAACGATGTAAGAAAGCACTATGGTTCTCAAAGGAGGTGGCAGTGAAGGTTCAAGAAAAAAAGAAAGCATTCAGAAAGTACAAGGCATCACAGAAGGAGCAGGACAGAGAACTGTATCAGTTAAAGCAAAAGGAAGCTGGGAAGGCAGTCAGAACAGCAAAGGCCCGAACTAAGGAAAAGATAGCCAACTCAGTTAAAGGGGATAAAACCTTTTTAGGTACATCAGGAGCGAAGGAAGACTAAGGGAGGGATAATGAGCTTAATAAAGGGAGGGGTGGGCAGAGGTGACTGTGAAAAGGCAGTGATACTAAACAAATATTTTTGCTCAGTATTTACAAATGAAGAGGGGAGGTACCTAAAACAAACAGTAGAAACACTCTGGATACAGAAGTTGATACCAGCCTATTTACAGAAGAAAGGGTTCTGAAAGAACTCTTAAAACTGAAGGTGGACAAAGCAATGGGCTTGATGGGATTCATCCCAGAATTCTAAAAGAACTAAGGGTAGAACTAGTGACACCACTGACTACCCTCTTTAACAAATCATGGGAGGATGGGGTGGTAGCTGAGGACTGGAGGAGGGCAGATGTGATTCCTTCACAAAAGTGGGAGCAGGGCAGAAGCAGGAAACTGCAGACCTGTTAGTTTGACCTCAGTGATAGGGAAAATGATGGAATCACTTCTGAAGGAAAGAATTGTCGAGTATCTAGAGGCCAGAGGGGCACAGGACCTAAGGCAGCATGGATTCACAGTGGGAAGGTCATGCCAGACGAATCTAATAGATTTATTTGACTGGGTGACCAAAGTAGTAGATCAGAGAGGGTCTGTGGACATGGCCTACCTAGACTTTAGCAAGGCATTTGACTCAGTCCCACACAAAAGATTAATATACAAGTTAGCCAGCCTGGGAGTGGGTCCCAAGATGATAGCCTGGGTAAATAATTGGCTGGAGAATAGGACACAGAGAGTAATAGTAAATGGAGTCCACTCTGAAGTAAGGGGGGTTACTAGTGGGGTGCCGCATGGTTCAGTATTAGGACCGGTTCTCTTCAATGTCTTTGTGAGCGACATTGCAGAGGTACTGGAAGGAAAAGTGTGTCTCTTTGCAGATGACACTAAGATCTGCAACAGAGTTGATGCACAAGGTGGGGTGGAAAGGAGGAGAAGGGACTTGGCAAGGTTAGAGGAATGGTCCAATGTATGGCAGCTTAGATTTAATGCTAAGAAGTGCAAGGTAATGCACCTGGGAAACAAAAATCCAGGGGAAGAGTACACAATGGGGGGTGAGATACTAACAACAACAAAAATGGAAAGGGACCTGGGGGTAGTCATATCAGATGACTTAAAGGTGGGCAAGCAATGTGAGAGGGCAGTAAGGAGGGCTGGGGGGATACTGGGATGCATAGGGAGAGGCATCACCAGTAGAAACAGGAAGTTGTTATCCCTCTGTACAGACAGCTGGTGAGACCCCATCTGGAGTACTGTGTGCAGTTCTGGAGACCCAATCTCGCAAGGACTTAGACAAGATGGAAGCTGTCCAGAGGAGGGCAACTAAAATGGTGCAGGGTCTGCACCGAAGACATATGAAGAGAGAGACTAAAGGAGCTTAATATGTATAGCTTCGAGGAAAGGAGGAGGAGGGACATGATAGAAACTTTCAAGTACCTCAAGGGAATCAACAAAGTCCAGGAGGGTGGCATCTTCAAAAAGAGGTATGCAAGAACAAGGGGCACAATTTGAAGATGGGGGAGGCGGCTCAGACGTAATGTAAGGAAGTATTTTTTCACAGAGAGGGTTGTGGATGCATGGAACGGCCTTCCGGAGGAGGTCATGGAGTCAAAAACAGTGGTTGAATTCAAGCATGCATGGGACAGCCGTAAGGCAGTTCTAGGGGGTGGGGTAGAAAGAAGTAGGCTGCTGGTTAACTAGGATCGCTGGGCTCCCGGACCCTCTGGCGGGTCCCCCCTTGGGCCCTACACCCTCCGGGCTGATGCTTGACCCGTCCAGTCCACCAGCAGGGCCGACGCCAGGACCTTTGACTCCGTCGGAGCCCCCGGCGCCAGGATACCCAACGCCGCAGTATCCAGCTCCTCAGTACCCGGCATCACAGTACCCGATGCCACACTACCTGACACCGCAGTATCCGGTGCCTCAATACCCAATGCCGGGCCTCCTGCCATCAGGTTATGGGTACTCCTATTACGGGTTCCCAGGTTACCTGTATCCGTGCGCCCGCCGCCTCCTTCTCCACCCCTCCTCCACCTACCCCGCAGCCTCAGGTGGACTTGAGGGAGGTCTTGGCCTCCTGGTGGGCTGAAGCCAAAACACAGATCACCCAAGAGGTCGAGAAATGTCTACCGATGCTGGTCCCGACGCCGGACACCCTGCATCGGCAAGAAGAGACTCCTTTACCTCTGCCTGATACCAGAGCTGAACCATCTGGTTCTCGGGCCAGGGAGGACATGCTTCCCGGGAAACCCCCAGAGAGGGTGATCCTCCTCCTCCTAGGGAGGATTATTCTTCTTCTCCTTCATCGGAGTCTTCAGAGTCCGACCTGGACTCTGGACGCTCTGACCTAGTGGATGAGCCCCATACTTCAGACAGACCCAAGCCGCAAGGTTCTCCAAAGTCTCCTCTGGAAGACCCTTCTTTTCTGGAGCTGCTAAAGAAAATCCAGGCTGCCTGTGAGTGGCAATCAGTGGAGCCAGATCCCCAGTGAAAGAAGCCTGGCCCATCTGGACCTCCTGGAGACTTCTCCTACCTGATTCCTCCCTGGATAGAGCCTCACGCAGATCTTGTTTCCACCATTTGGAAGCAACCTTCCTTGTTAGCCCCCCTTCCTCAGAAGGCAGAGAGGCTCCTGAGGGGAAGGACTTCCTCAGCCTTCACCCAAAGGCTGACTCAGTTGTGATTAGTGCCGCACACGACCGATCAGCCAACCCTTAACACCTAAGCTCGTCCCCTCCTGACAAGGAGTCCTGTCTTCTGGACCAGTACGGAAGAAGATATATGCTTCTTCCACCCTGGTCATGAGGGCCCTCAACTACGTTGGCCACATGGGGGATTACCAGAAGGCCACCCTTTGTCAGTTAGAATCAAAACTGGATTCCCTCCAAGATTCCCAGACCAAGCAGGAACAGGAAGAGCTTGTCCGCTCAGTGCATTCAGCCTGTAGACACATGCTCCGTGCTACATATGACGCGATGGACACAGCAGGCAGGAGCTCGGCCTTCGCCGTTTCTATGCGGCTTCATGCCTGGCTCTGGGTGTCGGGTCTGGTGCCTGAAGTGCAGTCGGCCATTCACGACACTCCCTTCAGAGGGTCTGTACTGTTCAGTGGTGATGTCAAGGACATCATCACCGAGTTGCAGGAGAAGGGTTTAGCACTGAAGTCTGTTCAGACAATGTACAAACCCTCTCCAGGGCAGAAACGGTCCTTTTGGTGCCTCAACCGTCGAAAGAACAAACAGATGCAACTCAGACATCCCAACAAACTTAAAGCCGTGTCAGCCGTCAGGGCTCCCCCCAGCAAGAAAGCTCCTGGAGCCTCGGCACTACCTGCCCTCCGCCTCCTGACTTCTGGCCTCTCCCAATGCCTCTGTCCAGTCCAGAGGAACCAGTAGGGGGGGAGATTCTCCTTCCATCTACTGGGTTGTGAAAAGATAACGGCAGACGCCTGGGTGCTCCAGTTGATTTCAGCGGGACACTCGATAGAGTTTATTCATAAACCCCCTCGCAGACCCCCTCCTCACTCATCATACTCACACACCCACCTGCAGTTGGTAATGGAGGAAATCCACTCTCTTCTACCGAAAGAGGCAATAGAGCCTGTCCCCTCCCATCTCCAGAGAACAGGCTACTACTCTCACTTCTTCCTAGTACCAAAGAAAACTGGGGACCTGAGGCCCATCCTCGACCTCAGCTCCCTCGTCAGTTTGTGGACTACAAACGGTTTCGAATGCTCTCCCTCCCGAACCTTCTTCCCATGCTTCAGCCAGGCCTGTGGCTACGTGCCCTGGATGTGCACCTCCATATCCCCATTTGCCACTCCCACCGCAAGTACCTCCGCTTTTGTTTTCAGGGGTCCCACTACCAGTTCAGGGCCGTCCCATTTGGTCTATCTTCGGCACCCTGAATATTTACCAAATGCCTAGCGGTGGTGGCGGCTTTTCTGCGTACCAAGGGGGTCCAAATCTGTCCCTGTTTGGATGATTAGCTCCTGGAAGCCCGATCCAGGGAGGAACTCTTGGGCTCCCTTTCCCTCACCCTCCAAGTATTCTCTGACCTGGGGATTACTATCAACCTTGCCAAGTCCCATCTGACCCGTTGACAACGGCTGCAGTTCATAGGGGCAGTGCTGGACACGACCCTGGGCAAAGCCTTTTTGCCCCCAGACAGAGCTGAGACACTGTCAAACCAAGCTCTGCTTTTTTCGGGGCTCAGAAGGGTCGGAGCCAGGAAGGTCCTCCGCCTTCTTGGCCTGATGGCAGCCACCATCCCTACTGTCCCACTGGCTTGTCTCCACATGAAGATCACTCAGTGGACCCTACGAACTCAATGGAATCAGCCTCAGGATGACCTGGATCACGAGGTCCTAGTGTCAGACCCAATGGCCAGGGATCTGCAGTGGTGGACGGTCACAGAACAGCTCAATCAGGGAACCCAGTTCTGTTCCGCCCCACCACCCAGACCCTGACAACAGATACGTCAGGGACAGGCTGGAGCACCCATCTCGAGTCTCACTGGACTCAGGGCAGCTGGTGTCAGTTCGAACAAAGACTTCACATAAACGTTCTCGAGCTGAGGGCAGTCTTCTATGCTGTCCAGGCTCTTCTTCCAGTTGTTCTTCCCGGTCACCTCCTAATACAAGCAGATGACATGTGTGTTGTCTGGTACCTCAGCAAACAAGGGAGAACCCATTCCTATCCCCTCTGCAGGGAAGCAGTGAGAGTCTGGTACTGGGCGTCCCAGCACAGCCTCCATCTGATAGCTGTCCGCATGCCCGGGATAGAGAACACTCTTGCAGACGCTTTAAGCCACTTGACAGCCAAGGCTCACAAGTGGGAGCTCGACCAGGTTGTGCTAGATGACGTCTTCCAGCTCTGGGGACTCCTCAAATAGACCTATTCTCCTCCCCCAACAACACAAAACTTCCTGCCTTCTGCTCGTTCGCTCCAGGGAGAGATGTTTTTTGTTGGGATGTGCTGTCTCTGTGCTGGAAGGACAAATTTGTTTAAGCATTCCCTCCGATCCCGAGAGTGCTCAACAAGCTAAGGTTAGAAGGAGCAAGAATGATCCTTATCGCTCCTTTTGGGCTGAGGCAAGTCTGGTTCTCTCTTCTGCAACAGTTTTCAGAGGAACCTCCTCTTCCTCTACGACTGTCGCAGCACCTGCTGACCCAGGAGCAGGGGACCCTGGTCCATCCAGGCCTCAAGTCTCTTCACCTTCACGCGTGGCTCCTTCGGACGCATCTAAGGCTCATTTTGGAGTTTCCCCCACGGTAGCAGACATCCTGGTGAATTCCAGAAAGCCTTCCACCAGGTCCACCTATGCCATGAAGTGGAAACGCTTCACTGTTTGGGCTGGATCCAAGGATTTGGAACCTTTTTCCTGCCCAGCTAATAAGTAATTAGACTACCTGAGACATCTCTATGACTTGGGCCTCAGCTACTGTTCTGTGAAGGTCCATATGACAGCCATTTCGGCCTACCATATCCCCTTCTGAGATTTTTGCTCAGCTAGAAGTCTCCCAGACTTTCTTAAAAGGGGTCCTTCATTTAAGGCCCTCAATTCGCAATCCTGCTCCACCTTGGGACTTAAACTTTATCTTGAAAAAGATCATACTGCCTCCCTTCGAACCGGCAGCGGAGGAAGTTTCTTTCTTGGAAGACACGTTTCCTGGTGGCCATTACCTCTGCTCAGAGGATTTCTGAGCTGCAAGCCCTAATGTGTAAAATACCATACCTGATTTTTCACAAGGAAACGGTCACCATGTGGTACCAATCCCAAGTTTCTTCCGAAAGTGGTAGCTGAATCGACTCTGAATCAGTCATCGAGCTCCAATCAGGGAAAATACCTTCTGCATACATTGGATGTACAAGATTTAAGAATGTGTGGGATAGACATAAAGGAATTCTGGAGGTCAGGGGCAAGGGGCAACAGACTTCTAGGAAAACATAAACTGAACTTACAAGCTCAAGTGGGCAGACTAGGTGGGCCATAGGCCCTTATCTGCCGACACTGTCTATGTATCTATGTATCTATGTACACAGGATTCTGAGATACTACACTAAAAGGACTAAGGATCTCAGAAAAACTGATCAGCTTTTTGTTTCTTTCGCATACGAGAGAGAAGGCAACCCTGTTTCTAAACAGTGCCTCTCTAAGTGGTTAGCGAATTGTATCAGTTTCTGTTACGACAAGTATCACAAAACCCTACCGGGTCAAGTCAGAGGTCACTCCACCAGAGGGGTCGCTGCCTCTGCTGCCTGTTTCAGGAATGTGTCAGCGGCAGAAATCTGTGCAGCCGCAACTTGGACTTCCGTCCATACTTTCACGAAACATTACTGTTTGGACATTGCCTCTTGCCGCAGAGCAGGTTTCGGGTTGGCTGTTCTACAGAGACTCCTTTCGTGAGCCCTGATTAGAATCCAGTCATTTGTGGATAATGTTTCATCCTTCCGGTTTATCCTTGTTCTAGACTGCTTGGGACTATTTATGAATACCTACTGCAAGAGCCCTCTCGAAGTAAGATAGTACAGTTACATAAGAACTTACCATAACAGTAGATCTTCGAGAGAGGCTCTTAGTGATCTATTCCTCCGTCCCCCTCAGTTTCTTCTTTCGCCTATGGGGGCATATCTTCTTCTATCCTGTCAGACCTTTGGCTTTTGGCAGGAAAGAACTGGAAGGCGGGTGTGAGGGACCGCCCCTTTATACTGACATCGGCTGACGCCAGTCACCTGATGTGGGGGCGGTCCCCAGCCAAAGACTGCTAGCTAGAGATTTTTCCGTGAGGTCCTGACGCCTGGAGGCTTAATTCTATTTATGAATGCCTACTGCAAGAGCCTCTCTCGAAGATCTACTATTACGGTAAGTTCTTACGTAACTGTATTTTTCAGGTTTTGCCCAGGAGTACCTGCTTTTGGTTTTAAGGTGATTTTCTCTGACAAAGGGACCTTGTCACCATTTGGAAGTTTTAAAAGTTGGCTGACCACAGTGGAGTCCAGTATGTGACCTGCCATGTATGCAGAACTTTTACTTTCTACACCTCTGTGGTGTGACTGATGTTAAGTGTGAAATACATTTCTAGAAAGTATCAACAGTGACATTTTGGATAAATGTAAGGTGCATTTTCCAGAGGGATAGCCGAATATGAACTTGGAAACAAAAGGTGGGAGACACCCCCATCTGGAGTGACCCGTTTAATATTCTGGGTTCTGAAGGGCACCTGTGTTTTTCTGTCAGTGCACGTGGCCAATGCCTGAAGAATTTCTACCCCAGTGAGTGGGTTTTTTCCAGTTGAGCCTTGAGCACTCCATTGTGGTCTGAGTGCAACAGTTATCCTATGTCAAATGGGAAGTGTTCAAGTACTGGCCGAGTGCCATGTTCTCCAGAAGATTTGTGTTTTCTCTATAGACAGTTTCACATTTCCAGTAGTTATCTTATGCAATATGGGAAGTGTCCGAGTACTGGCCGTGTACCATGTCGAAGGAGTCTGGTGTGTCTACCAATGGCTAGTTCCACACTCCAGAGTTTATCCTATGCTAAATGAGAAGTTGGAGTTCTGTACTTCAGATGTCTGCAGTTACCATGTGTGTAAACCCTTGGGGGTCCATCTTTGCTTTGTGTTATTCCAACTTTGTTTCAGGAATAAAGCCACACTCTGGAATCCCAACCTGGTACAGACATTCTTGTTATTGCTTCCTTGTGTGTGGAGTTATTTGGGTACCCCTGTCTAGAAGTGTAAACCTAGCATAGCCCTTGGCAAACATTCTCTCCCCAGGACCTGGGTTTTGGGCATGGGTTCATGTGTGTGTCTTGTAACCACACAAAACCTGTATTTCTTCTACATCTGCATATCAACCTTAAGTGGTCTGCTTTGTACCCCCGCCCCTCTCTGTTCCCCTAGACTGTGAGAGGTGTGCCATTTCGTTGGATAGGTGGCTGCTGGGGGGTTACAAAAATGGGGTCTCGTCCAACGATGTTGTTTAATTTGGGGAGAGAACACTGGATAGTTTGTTTAGGGTATGGCTAGCGTTTTGTCTGTCTGGCAGTGTGGTAGCCCAAAACTGGAAGGGAAGCTTTGCGCAAAAGGATCTGCATAGGATATCGCCATCCATATGTGCCGCTGTGTGCCTGCTGTTACAGTGCTGCTGTGTGTTTGTGCCATCTTTACCAATGGACTGTAAAGCCAGAATGTATATGTCCTTGTTCCCTGTGTCAGAATGTTTACAGAACTTTAATCTCAAGTTTTTAGTTGTAAAAAAGTATTGTGGACTTTAGGAAACAAAGAAAGAAATGTGCCCTGAAAGTTTTGTGTGCTTTGAGTGTAATTTGGGGGAGTTGGTAAATAAATAAATAAGTTCTGAATGAGGAAATGGTCAAAAATGGCGTTACTGCCATGAAATTGCAGCCAAGAAAAAAGTTCAGCTTGCAGTTTAAATTTTGCCCTGGTCAACAATCGCCATGAAGGAAGAGCGTGAGGAAAGAGAGAGAGGCTCATTTGCATGGCGTCGAGTGATTGGCGCAACTGCAATAAGTCTCACCCCCTAGCCAGCTTCAGAGTGCAGCCCAGCGTTTGAGAAGGAGAGAGTGAGTGGCATGTGAGCTGGTTAGACCAGGATCAACCATCGAGGGGCTTGTGAACATTCTATTCTATGAAATGCAGATATTTTCTGTTAAAATTCGGGCTCAACCCATTATCCGGCTAACTGGGAAGAAAGCGTGGCACTCGTAACAATCGGCGGGATCGCCAGCCCGTTTTACACCAGAGGCCTTCCAGGATCAGCTGCAGGCCGAGAAATTTCCATCAGAGAAAGTCAGTTACTGATTCAGTGAATACCATTCAGAAACATCAGTGCCTCAAACTGTGTGTGATTTTAAAAGCCAGCTGGATCTGTGTATGAGCAGTGAGATTGTGTGCAAAGAAGGACTGTGAGTTGAAACACTAACTACAACAAACAAAAATTCTGATCATAGACTGTGAGCATGTATAATGGATTCAGCAGCAGTAAAATGTTCTAAGCAAGTGAGAGACTGTGAGTTGTACTATAATCTGCAACAGAACAGGCAATCCTGTAAGAATTACTGTGGCTTGTGAGTGACTTTAAGCATGTGCAAATAGTTGATTTGATTGCTAATAGTAAAGTCCTACTCCAAAAGCATAGGAATGTGCTGAGAGATGCAAACAGTGCAATCATAACAGTTTGAGCAAGAAATCAGTAGCAGAATGGTCGGATGCACAGTTTATTTGAGTCAGAGACAGATTTGATGCAAGACGAGTGCTGCCGCCGCCATTACAGGATGGGGCTGTAAATGTAAACACAGCAGCAGGGAGCCATTTTAAGAGACTGTTCAGAGTATCCTGAACCAGTAGTAACAACAGACTTTATGTGTTTATTTGCAGACATGGCTTCGGGAAAATCCCGTTACCTGGATCATGCCCGAGCTATGATAGTGGAGGAGGTGGCCAAGCTAAAGGAAATTGAGCAAGTTTTCTACGGTGAAGGGTTGCCTCCCCATGTTGTAATACCCAACTACCCTGTGAGAGTATGCATAATGTGCCTCAAGGCTGGAAGGGACATGTTTTTAATACCTCATTGTTCGGGTTGCCTAGTGAAGTATGGTCTGTCCAAGGCACCACAAATTTGTTTGGCTCCCGCCTGGACCAAAGTAGGAAATGCTGAAAGCAGCAGCACATAGCACCAAGTTGAACCTTTTGGGGGAGGCCCTGTAGAGTGTGGCACAAAGGAAGAAAGTATAGAGTTACTGCAAGGGCAGACATCTCGTGATGTTTCCTCACCTGTGTCTTGTATGGACAGTGTGGTAGAAGGGTCGGTGGACCAATGGATAGAGGGTCCATGCTTAGTTGGGGAGAACGAAGTTCGAGAAACTTTGGACTGAAAGGTGTGTACCTCTGAACCCAGTGAGGAGTGGACTGTCTCGGGAGTGAGGACGACCGCTCACTGCTGGGCCCAGATCCTAAGTGAGGAAGAGGAGGATGAGGATATGTATCTTCATGTTGAGGGTCCCAGTGAGTGGCCTCAAGCTCTTGCCTCAGAGGAGCCAGAGAGAAAAGTTGGTGACTTCACTGCCCCACCCACAGAAATGGTCAGAGACAGATTTTTCCATTCTTTATGTATGCCGCACTGGATGAACCAGGACTGGCCACCCCCCAAGTTGTGCCATGGAATGTGTACTTGTGAAAAGTAGTAAGGAGGAAAGACTGGTTCATAGGAGGGCCAACGCCATATATGGGAGGTCCTTTCCTACCTTTCCTTGTTGAGTCTGGGAGGAAATCGAGCAGAACAGGCAATCCTGGTTATTGGAAGAAGCAAGCAAGAATCTGCATCCAGGTGCAGCACCCTGTGTTAGAGACAGAGTCATCAGTGATGGACTGAAATTCTGGAAATTGGGCAGGACATTATTTACTGACACTGTGTGATTTGTAGACAAAGCATGGAATGAGCCATTCCACAACATCAGCTGCGAACGCCCAGATGGGGTCATAGTTCTTATACCTCACCCAGAGTGGTACTATTCTTGATGGTGCCACTACCTGTGAATATGCCCATGCCTACTCCGAGGGAAGCAAAGCAGTGGCAGTGAAGTGTGTGCCATCCAGCAGTAGCCCTATCCTAGGGAAGAAGATAATGCAGGCTGACTGGTGTTCCAGGATCCAAAGTGCATCCAAGATTCGTCAGCCCAGCCGTGTGCCTTCCCAGTTTCATCACCTGGCCTTCCAAGATGACCTCAACCCAGCTGTTTTCCTGATTCATCGCCTGGTATTCCAGATGATATCAGCCCAGCTGTTTTTCCTGTTCCATGGTTCGATCTCCAAGATGACATCAGCCCAACTGTTTTCCTGTTTCATCGCCTGTTTTCTGGAGGACATCAACCTAGCTGTATCTGAATGATGCTGCCAGAGGGGGAGAGTCTTCGGCTGGAGAAGTAGATAATTCTGTTGTTCGATCTTCAAGGGACTGGTAAGTCCAAACCTTTCTATGCTCTAACTGACTTTGCAATACACACCCTACACCTGGAAGACTTTCAAACTGTTTGAACTGTCCACAAGGACTCACCCTTTTGGACTACAGAGCTCTTCAGGCCCTGACCTGTTCAAGGACTGTGTTTCAGCGGGCTCCAGCCCAGGAGAGACTCTTTCATGGACCTTGCCTTCGGGCAACAACATTCGGTCACTAGATGGGACTTTTAGGGCATTCTGTCCCCCCAAAAAGTGTATTGTGTATAATGTCAGTGTTTTTCTACTTTTACTACTTTTCTACTTTTATATATAATATTTTTGGGATTCTTTAATGTTTCGATGGAGGGGTTATGACACTATGGTATGCAGATTTGGGGTGCTTTGTTTGTGTTTTCTCTTTCAGTTCATCGCGACAAAGAGGGAAGAGAAGAACCAAAGAGGATTTGGGAAACTCATCGGGGTTCCTCTGTGTTTTAGAGGGTTTAGGATATTGTGTAGTTGTTAAAATGTGTTAACCAGTGTTGTCTTTCTTCACAGGTGTATATGTGGGGGATATGGGAGTATAATGCTTTGTATAGTATTGTTCCCTGGTGTGTTTTGGTTTGCAGGTACCCTGGGTTGGGTGGAGGTTCCCCTGTGGGCAGGTTTGGATAGATAGAATTTCCCTAGAGAGCTAGGGGGATAGATAGACTGTGGTCCTGACCTGCAGTAGGGGCCGCAGCTCTGGTCTATTAGGGCATGCTTTGGGAAGTTCTCCCAGAGCTACTGATTTTCCATAGTAAGATCATAGAGTAGGGGCTGATGCGTCAGCCAATGGCCTCTGGGCCCTTAGTGTTGTTTGCCTGTGCCTGGCACGTGGTAGGGGAGAAGTAGCGCTACCTCCCCATAGGCAGCACATAGGGTAGGATGGTCCAGGTAAGAGAATGACTGCGAACATTCATTTACCTGTCTGAGGACGAGTGTAACCCCCTTGTTCCCAGGGGTTACAAGAATCCTGTTTAGAATCTGTGGTAAGCAGTGAAGGCAGCTAGTGATTTGCCAGTAAATGGATTCCACTCTGTCCCTCTCCGCTGCTGGTCTCAGCTGGGAGCTAGAGAGGTGATGTCACCTTAGAACTCTCGCAGCAACATAAGCCACACAGCAGTTGCTGTGAGTGGAGAACTTTAGAATTCTAGAGTCAGTCTGTAGTAGGAGCTCAGTGTGAGCAGTAGTTCGAGCTGGAGTAGTTCTAGCAGCAGCTCAGAGAGTGAGCTGCTGTGTGTGTGTGTACCAGTTTTTTCACCCTAGTGGAGGACAGCCTTTCCAGCATGTATGAAGTGGTGGAAACTTATCTCCAGGGATTCCTGTTCTTTATCCCAGTGTGAGATGAAGGGGACTGCTGTGGATTTTAGGGGAAATCACCTGATCCAACTCAGAACTTTGTGAAGCTGCCTTTTGGTCAATATCTGTGGTAACCCGTGAAGTGGGTGCATGAGGAAGGGCGCCATCCATTATGGCTACACCTTCCTCGCACAATCCACTCATGGCGACCACGACAGGTAAGCGCGCCCGGATGAGGGGTGGGCAAACTGCACAGGATTTGTACCGCCAGCACGGGGTGGTGGGAGCGAGCACGGCGAGTGTGGGCTGGGAGGGGGTGAGAGCTATAGGGTGGCACTGGGCGGTTGTTGATCGAGCTGTGGCATGGTGTCGGGGATTGGGCAATGGCTGGGGTGACTGAGATACTGGGTTCTGGTCCGGGCGCTGGTGCGATTTTATTTGCGACCGGCCCAAACCTTTTTAATTTTACTACTTTCACCCCCCCCGACATGCACCCCCGAGTTGACAATCCTTAAGTAGTGTTTCTTGTAACCACACAAAATCTGTATTTCTTTTATATTTGCATATCCACCTTAAGTGGTGTTTTGTACCCCCACCCATCTCTTTTCCCCTAGGCTATGGGAGGTGTGCCTGCTGTTTAAATAAGGTTCCGGTGGGGGTTACACTAATGGTAATTCTGTCTGGTGGATGGCTCTCACAGTGGCTCTTAGGAGATTTGCATGGCTCAGAGCCACTAATCTTACACAGGATACTCAGATGAAGGCCACGGACTTCCTCTGTGATAATTATTCTCTGTTTGGGGATAAGACAAAGGCTTACATGAAAAAGGTGGATGAATACAAAACTACCTACAGGAGTAATTCAGCCAAGGAAAAGCCCTCAACTTCCAGCAGGCCCTATGGGGAGAGGGGTAGGTCTGGTTATAGCAAACCTTTCTTTCAAGCACAAGCCATTCAGCAGTACCAACAGTATCCCCAGCAAATAGAATACTTCAGAGTTAGGGGAAGAAGAGGGTCTAGGTGTGGGGCTCAGACTAGTCAGGTCCAACCCCAGTCTAAGCAGAATCCCTGACTTGGTTGCCAAGGTCGCCTTGCATGTACCAGTAGGGGACAGACTGGCTCACTTCTTCCAGGCTTGGACAAACATAACCACAGACAAGTGGGTCCTGGAGGTAGTGAGTCAGAGTTTATCCCTCAGTTTCAAATCCTTCCCATCCCTAACAACAAGAGTCTTCAGACCAGCATCAAACTCAGAAAGGACACTGTTAGAGGAGGAACTGGCAAATCTCCTACTGTCAAGGGCAGTAGAACTGGTTTCTCCACAGCAAAGGGGAAAAGTATTTTATTCAAGGTACTTCTTGACCGCAAAGAAAAATGAGGAGTGGCGGCCAACCCTCTACCTAAGGCTACTAAACAGATATTTGGCAAAGCCAAAATTCAAAATGGTAACCTTAGCCATGATTTTGCCAACCCTCCAGAAAGAAGATTGGTTGGCATCCCTGGATTTAAAATATGCTTACTTTCACATCCCATAAGAGAGTCTCACAGAAAATACCTCAGGTTCCGACTCCCATCAGGTCACTACCAGTTCTCTGCACTGCCATTCAGCCTCGCTTCAGCTCCAAGAGTGTTCACAAAGTGCTTGGCAGTGGTGGTAGCACACTTCAGAAGGTTGGGAATCACAGTGTGTTTCCCTTCCTGGACAACTGGTTGGTGGTGAGAAAGTCACTACAACAGGTAAGGGACTCCCTAATGTAACTCCCCTATAAATGGGGGTTCCCAAAAGTCTTCCTTGGGTGTGCTTAAATGCCCACTGCCAGGTGGGCGTTCTGTGTCTTTACAGTGTGAAAGTGCTTGCATGCAAGTGCCCTGTTAGCCTCTGTGCCTGTCTCTTTAAGAGACATTATTTTTGTAGTGTATAATTAATCTGGGTAGGGGCCGAGTTTTTCCAGGCTCGTGTCCCGCCTGAGCTGCAGTACTATTGCTCTCTTCTGCCATCGCTAATGGTGCAGAGGGAGCTCTGTTAGAAGTGGCAATTGTTTGCTGATTAGCTGCTCTAACAACAATGGTATTATAGTTTGTCTAACCTGCCTTTCTTTGCAGCATGGACATTTCTGTATTGCACCAATCAGTACCTTTTAGGGACCTTAAAATGGAGTCTGTCCCCAGGGATCTTGTGAGATTGAATTTCTGTAGGAATTGTAGTTTTTCCACTTTGGCACCTAAATGGACCAGGAGGGGGAGCTCTAGTTGTGACAGACAGATTACCCAACAAACCTTTTGGATCTCAGAGGAAGTCCCAGTGCTGCCTGCAGCAGAGTGTCAATCTGAGTTTGGAGTTGAGAGAGTGAACAGGAAACTGGTGGAAAGGCTGAGTTTGGCCTGTCTGTCTGCTGTCCCTTGAAAAGGATCCTTAAAGAGTGCTTAAATAACCAGACTGTACCCGAACCAATTGTGACAAAAGCCGCTGAATTGTGACTGTACCTTTGCCTGAAGAAGACCGAAGATTTTCTCCACGCGATTGGCCCGTCAGGATGTCTTAATCACTACAGAGATCATGGTTTTGCTCAGGAAAGCTGAAATTGCAACCGGACTGTCATCCGAACTGTGGTATTGCTTTTTTTTTACTATAGGTGTTCTGAATGCTGTTAGTGGGTCACAATTTGGTTCCCCACTGCCTAATTGTGTCATGCTTGCTGGAAGCTGCATCCATCATTTACCAGACTGAATCCGAACTGTTCACCCGGCCTGGGCCCTGCCAACTTGGCCCAGCCAGCTACTCACGACGCAGAGAAAACCATCGACGAGAGGCCTGCCCGGGGATCAGCCCCCTGCTCAACACCTCGAACAGAAACGACACCTCAGTGATTTGTGTGGACCCTGCTTCTCCTGGCAAACCAGCAAGTCATCCTAAAGTCTCCATTTCATCCATCCTGTGTCCTGTACTGGGTCACGTGAGTAACCACCAGGGTAGCTCCCAGCAACAACAGCTCAATCAAAGTCTGTAATCTGATTTAGTTGTTTTGTCGAATTGTCACGAACTGAGCCTCCTGGCTCTGGATTACAAATTGTGTGTGGTTGTGCCTGCTTCTTCTTTCCATCTCAGGGACCCGACTAGCTGCAATGCCGGCCTATCCCGGGCAGCGAATTAGGCTAGCCCCCCTTTGTTCCAACTGGGTACCCAGAGTGTGTAACTGTGAAGGGACTCTGAAGTGCATGCATGATTGCCTGATTGAGTCAGTTACAGAACTAATCAGCCAAATTACACCCCTCCCTTGTTCATTCCCCCGAATAAATCAGATCTAATTCTTTTTGCATTTAACCTGACTGTGGTTCCATTTTGTACCAGAAGCACTGTACTGTTGTTACCTCCTGTGTCTAACCTTATTTTACAGGGGGTCTCCAAGGTTGGACTGGTGGAACCAGCCCTGGTGGTAAGTGCAAACAGAGTGGGGATTTGCATGCTGATTAGGGGTTATTGTACCTGTGTATGCTGTTCATTATTTAGGCCACTAGAGGGGAAAGAGGGGGGTCACAGTGTCCCAGAGGGCTGTACCCAGGTCAGCTACGCTACCACTAACCCTGTCCTTTGGGTGGAGGCACCCGTTTTCAGTACCCAGGCCCCTTAACCTGCACCTAGTTACGCAGGCAGGGGTAGTAGCTCTTGGGATAGTGCCACCTAGGGGTTACATCTTGGAGGCTACCACTGGGATAAGCACCCCCAGTGGGCAAAATCAAGAATTATTGTTAAAGATTAATGGCTACCCCAGTAGAAATGGTTGTACAGCAATTGGTGGGGTGGTGTACGGGGCAGGAGATTGACCCCCACAATGCCTTTCTAATACTGGATATACCTATGGGCACTAGTAAGGACACTGTTGAAGGGGCACTTTCCAAAGTTGAATGTTTGAAAAAAGCTGTAGTGGTGGGTCGACAGGCTGATTTAACTGCCCAAACTCTCATGGCCTTGGTGGAGTGTAGTGACCCCCTGGACAGTTCAAAGGTGCCCCAGACTATTATCCCAGAGGGATTCCCAGCTGCCTGGAGGGTGATAACTAAAGATAGTAAGGAACCCTTAGCGGATGAGCCCCCACCATTATCCGAGTCTTTTGAGGAGAAGTTTGCCAAGTTGTTACTGGAGGAGGGTAAAACCGTGGAGGATTTTAAAAAATGATTCCTGCCACCTGGGAATGTCCCTTCCCCGCTATCCACACATGCCCCAGCACCTGTCCTTTCACCAACTTCTGTGCCTGCCTCTGTGCCAACAGGTGGTCATGACCCTTACCGCAAGCTCAAGGTGTTCTCTGGCACCCTCCCTACTCCTAATGGGGAAGTTGACCTGGACACCTGGATAGACTATGCTACCCTTGTGGTACAAGACTAGCAATGCTCAAAGGCCAAAAAAGGGCCCGCCTGGGGGAAAGCCGCCAGGGGCCCGCCCTATGTGCTTTTCGCTCCCTGAGGTCCTGTGACCCTGACGCCAAAGCCCAAGAGTACTTAGTCACCCTTGAAAATGTGTTTGGGGTACCACTAGAGTTGAGGCATTGAAATGGAAACTTAAAGATGTTAAACAACAGCCGAGGGAATTGTTATCTGCCTACATGGATCAATTAGAGAGAATCCTACATACCATTTTTCGGAAAGGAGGCTGGGCCTCTAGCGAGGTGGACCAGGTAAGACTGGATCATATACTCCACTCTGCCCAGCATTCCAGCTGGGTGTTGCTCAAATTGCAACTGTACCAAAGGAAATCTGGTCCCCTGCCCTTTCATATGTTGATGAAGGAGGTACGGGAAGTTGAGGAGGAGGAAGGCTCTCAGGAACCCTGTGCGGTCGTAGCTGCCACAACCCCTGCTCCAGGCATGGGGTCAGTCGCTGATGGCCTGGAATTCAAGAAATCACGACAGAATCCGAGAACTAAATGCTGGTGCTAGTCCCGGGGGGCCCAGCAAGAAAGGGACTGCTAAGGATGCTCCTCCATGGGACGAACTGCTGAGAGAGTTAAGAGAAACAAAAGCTGGTCTCTTTATGAAGACTGCTCTTATGGATAAAGACCCCGATCCTTATCAGAGTGCGTCTACTATAGGGGTGAGGGTGCAAACCCAGGCATCTCCTGCTAACAGCAGCTCAAAAATTGATGAATTGATTATGGAAGTGAGAGAATTACTGCGACGTCTCCCAACGCTTGCCACACTGCAGACAGAGATGGAACCAAGATTTTCAGTTGGTAGTACTCCCACCTCAGCTCCCAATGTGATGTCTCGGCCACGCCAGACCCTGGAAAGCATTTATTTTCATAAATGTGGGATGGACGGGCAAATGAAGAAAGAATGCCAGTCCCCAAAAGACCTAGATATAATTGTATGCAAACTTCAAGGGGCGCTCCAGAAAGTGAAACCATGGCCGAGGGGTGCCGGCAATGACCGCAGTGAAGGCTCAAGAAATTCTAACCCAAACTTCTTTGTGGCTAAATTGTCTGTCCAGGTCCCTGCTACCGCCCCTCCAGACTGGTCCAAATTGGTGGGCCCTTCGATGGAGACTACTGTGACTGTCAGTGGTGTCCATGCTCATGCTGTGCTCTACAGCGGGTTGCAAGTGACCATTGTATTCCAGGACTGGTATGACAAGCTCTTATCTGATGTGCCATTACAATCTCTAGAAGGCTTACATGTGTGGGGCCTGAGTGACCAGTCTTATCCCTACCTAGGATATGTCCGGCTCTGACTGCCTTTTCCTGTGGCTGTAACTGGTATAGATGCTGGCCCTGGTGTTCCCTCCTACATGGTTATGTGCTGGGGTCCCCCTACTCATTGGAACCAACACCCACATGCTTGGGAGGTTAGCGTAGTTGTGCCAAGAGAAACAAGACTGACAGACTGGTAGGGCAATGAGAATTCCAGCTTTGATGAAGAAAGCTTATGACCTGCAGAGGCAGTCTGTGGCAGAAGACCAGGATGAGCCCATTGGAATTGTCTGGAAGAAGGACCCTGATTCCTTGATATTGCCATCCAATACTCAGTGTACTGTTTATGGAGAAGTCTGTCTTAGAAGAGATGTGAAAAACAAAATATTAATGCTAGACGCATCAGGTGAAGGAAAGTTGCCAGAGGGGCTATTGGTTAAACACAGTATTCTGCCTGCCCGTGCCCATGCCTATGCACGACTAGTGATGGTCCAGATTCGAAATGTGTCAGATCGAGAAGTCTGAGTGAACAGAGGGTGTATACTAGCTACAGTACACTACACAGACACTGCAGAATTAACCAGCAACAAATATTCTGGCGAGGAGGAGGAGGTGACCCCAGACCTATTTGACTTTGGTGATTCCCCCTTGTCTGCAGAATGGAAGACTTGGATCAGTAGGAAACTTGCCCAGAGAAACCAAGTGTTTTTCCTAAAAGAATGGGATGTGGGGTGCGCCCATGGTACTGAGCATAACATTCGGCAGCACAATTACAGACCTTTCCGAGAGTGGTCCCGCTGCCTTGCTGCAGCTGATATAGACGATGTTCGGTGGCACCTACAGGAGATGCTCGATGCCGGAATGATTCAAGAGTCAAGAAGCCTCACACATCTCCCATCGTAGTTGTGCGCAAGAAAAATTAGTCCGTGAGGATGTGTGTGGATTATCAGACCCTTAACCGACGGACTGTCCCTGATCAATGCACCATGCTCCGCATACAGGATGCCCTGGACTGCCTGAACAGGAGTCAGTGGTTCTCAGTACGTGATCTCTGCAGCGGATATTATCAAATCCCGATGGCCCCGGAGGACCGTGAGAAAATAGCCTTCATCTGTGCTTTGGGGTTCTATGAATTTCTGAGGATGGCACAGGGGATTTCGGGTGCCCCTGCTACCTTCCAGAGGTTGATGGAAAGTACAGTAGGAGACATGAATCTGCTAGAATGTTTAGTGTTCTTGGATGATGTTATTGTTTTCGGTCACATGCTAGAAGAACATGAGGTCAGACTGTTCAAAGTCTTGATCACTTGGAAGAGTTCGGCCTCAAGCTATCCATAGACAAGTGCCAGTTCTTTCAAGCTTCTGTAAAATATATGGGACATGTAGTGTCAGCTGAGGGGATACAGACAGACCCCAGTAAAGTAGAGTCCCAGACCACCTGGCCTCAGCCCACCAACCTGAAAGAGCTGCAGCATTTTCTAGGGTTTTGCTGCTACTGTTGCCGATTCATTAAGGACTATTCGAAGGTAATCTGGCTGTTGCTTAATCTTACCCAAGGCTATCCTCCCACCAACCGCAGATACAAGAAGGGGTCCCTCAAAGAAGAAGACAAGGTGTATTTTCGAACAGATGAAACTTTCGGTACCTGTTGGACCCCTGAGTGCGAGGTGGCATTCTTCGAAGTCATCTATCAGCTTACCCATGCCCCAGTCCTTGCATATGCTGATTCCACCAAACCATACGTCCTGCACCTGGATGCCACTCTGAAAGGGATTGGGGCTGTGCTATATCAAGAATATGAGGATGGCCTGAGACCTGTGGCCTTCGCCAGTCAAAGCTTGACAACCTCCGAATGGAATTATCCTGTGTAGAAGTTGGAGTTCCTCACTCTAAAGTGGGCCATAGTCGATCAGTTCCATGAGTACCTCTATGGGGCCAAGATGTTAGTAAAGACTGATAACAATCATCTAACGTATGTACAGACTTCAGCCATGTTGGACGCCACTGGGCACTGGTGGCTTTCTGCCTTGTCAGCTTATGATTATGCGGTTGAATTCTGGCCTGGACTGAACCATGTTGATGCTGACACCCTTTCATGGCGGCCCAAGTTCCAAAGACAACTGGATGAGGCTGTCTGAACCTTCTATTAAAGCATTGTGCCAAAAGTTTTGCAAAGATGAGCAATTGTCTGCAGACACCGTGGACTGCCTGATGGACAGTTTGGGCCCCCCATACTTGCATACCTGGTGCTTATTGTCATTTTTCTGCATTAGATATCAGTGCTTTGCCCCAGTTTGATAGTGACAGCATTCAGTGGGCCCAATCCCATGACCCCATGATTCAGCCCGCGCTTAATGCCCTGTGTGCGGGGAAGGATGTGTCTAAATTACATTCTACTGACTTACGAACTGCACTGTTATTCAAAGAAGGCCCCAGATTAAAGTTATGAGATCAGTTATTATATTGACAGACAGTAGATCATCAAGGTCAAGTGAACATGCAGCAGTTGGTCCTAACCACAGCCTTCCAACAGCTGGTACTGAGGTCCCTCCATAACCACATGGGACACCTCGGTATTGACCGGACTCTTGACTGAGTACAATTCCGATTCTATTGGCCGAAAATGGGGACAGATGCTGAGAATCACGTTAAAAGTTGCAGTCGGTGCCTCCAGTGGAAAGCATTGCCCCAGAAAGCTGCCCCACTTGTCAACATCACTACCAGTGCCTCTATGGAACTGGTTTGTAGAGACTTCTGTGTCTGGAGCCCGATCAAAAGAACATTGGCAATGTACTAGTAGTAACCGATCACATTACCCGCTACGCACAAGGTTTCCCAACCAAGGATCAAAAGGCCTCTACGGTGGCCAAGGTGTTAGTAGAAAAGTCCTTTGTCCACTATGGTGCACCCCAACGTATCCATTCTGACCAAGGAAGAGACTTTGAAAGTAGACTAATCAAAGAAATGCTCTCTCTATGTAGGGTACGAAAGTCCAGAACCACTCCCCATCGCCCTCAAGGGGAACCCCAGCCAGAACGCTTTAACAGAACACTTCTGGGCATGTTGGGTACTCTCCATCCTAAAGACAAGTCTAAGTGGAGTCAGCAGACATACTTACAACTGCACCAAAAGTAATGCTACCAGATTCTTTCCCTATCGTCTCATGTTCGGGAGGGAAGCCTGGCTGCCCGTAGATGTTTGCTTTGGGGTCTCCCCGGATGGGGTCTGAGCTGAGAACTATTTACAATATGTACAGAAACTGAAAGCTCAACTGAACCATGTGTATCAACTGGCTCAAACAATGGCCACCAAGAGAAACCTTGCCAACAAAGAGAGGCATGAAAAGAAAGTGAAGGCTGAAGAGCTACTGCCCGGAGACCGTGTATTGTTGCACAATTTGAGACTGTATGGAAAGCATAAAATTGCTGACAGGTGGCATCTCCTTTCACCAACAGTGATCAGTAAACTGGATGACCTGCCTGTGTACAAAGTGCGCTCTGAGAACAACTCTAGAGCAGTCAAGACCATGCACCGCAATCACCTACTGCCCATCAGTCAAGTGATCATTAATGCTGAACCAACACCTGACACTTCCCCTTGGCTAGTGACTCATGCTGCTGCCAAAAAGAGACAGAGTCAACCTACCCCTGTTGTTCCAGACCTAAGGCCCCCCCCCCCCGGCAGGCCCTGAATGGTGATGACTGTCAGTCCATTTTTGATGAAAGTGAATGTGACAATGCCTACTATCCTTATGAACTGAGCCAGTTGTTTCGAGGCAATCCTCTGCAGAATCATGAGGATGAAGCTGGGCCTTCAGAGCTGCCTATCCCTCCAGCTTCTTCCGTGGGACCAATGCCCCCTGAAAGTGAGGTGCAGCGTATCACGTCTGAAATAGCAGATTCCTTGTGTCTAGTGGAACCGTTTGAATTACCTGAGGAGGAATCTGCTGTGGAAAATCCCCCTGGTGACACACCAGAACCTGCAGAACTATATGACAGTGTTGCAGCACCCCTTCAGTGCCATAAAATTCAATGAACCAAGAGTTTCTTCAGGCTGAGCAACCTGGGCCCTCTTCAGGAAAGAATAATAAGCAAAGTAATGTGGAAGCAGAATCTGCCGTGCAAGGAGCCAATAATGTTCCGCTACTGGAGACTTTTCCCAGTGCAGAGGTACCCCTTTCTACTGAAGAAGCGACTAATGCAAATGTTGGTACTCTAGAGACTGTACCTGTTTCCTCAAGGAAGTCTGGGAGAGTGGTTAAACCCGTAATTCGTTATGAGCTACAACTCCCCTGGAAGACCAGTAGATCTTCCTTTAAATGTTGTCCACAAGGGTATCTGTGTTTCAAAGAGCTCACTGCCCAAACTGAGCCTTTCTGCTACTTCCAAGTTGATTGTCCATCCTTCAGGACATGGTGCCCCTGCCCCTTCTAGCCCCAAGTTAGCTGATAGGGATGGGACCCCATCTATATTGTTAAGAATGCAAGAAACTATAACATGCATGAGTACAGTAATATTAATGTGTGACTCATAGTGAAATCATTATTAAATGTATGAAAAATGCATAATTGTTGCTATAATACTGTATAACCCCTTATTTTAGCTGTAAAAATATTCACTTTATCCATGGGACACAAATATTGCGCAGATATATGTTTACAGCGGGAATTTGTTAACCGCAGATAAATTGTGTACGTGTGTGCCAAACAAACAATGTTTGTTACTTTGCCCGGTTGCATTGCGGGCGCTCATACCGTATATTCATTCGTGATCATTCATTTTTGAGCTATGTGATTTTGTGCTTTAAAACGTTACTTATTTCTTTTACTGGTGTGCCGGAACTCATATTCATTCGTGGTACTTTTAATGTTTAAAACGTAATGCTCATATTCGTGGTGATACTGTATTTTGTTCTTTCTGGACTTCTGCTTATATAGCTCTCATATTTATTCATGGGGTTATTTTTGGGTTTTGTGCTTTGTGTGCTTCTGCTTTGTGCTTTGTGCAAGTAAAATGTAACTTTTATTTATTTATTTTTAAAAGAAGGCATCGGAGTGCTAAAGGGGGTGTGCTTGAGATTACTGTACTTCTTTTTTGTTCAGTAATTGAGTCACTTAGCGTGAGCTTCTGTTATTCCCCCCTGCTGGAAACCCTTGGTTATGTCCTCTTCTCTCTCTCTCTCTCTCTCTCTCTCTCTCTCTGAGTGTGCTTATGCTGTCTACCAACCACTGAGCATTTTTCATTTTCCGCATTTGCATTCGGAGGTTGATGCCGATGTCACCACAAGCACGTCCATTCAGTGATTGCTCTGACACAGTATTAGCATACCAGGTAGTGAAATGTTGCTTCAGTTGATCTTTAAAAATCTTATTTGCAGTTAAATCCAGTGGCTGTAGTAAATCAGTACATGAGGCAGGCATGAAAATGGGAATGATGGCATTATGTTCCAGAGCCTGCAGAACATCTTCAGTCGTATGCCCTCTGAACAGATCCATTACTAGCAAGGATCTTTGTTCATCTGGAAGGTCCATCTGTTTCTTTATTTTCTGTACATAAGGGACCAAAACCTCCGAAATAAACTGCAGCATAGTAGCGTTACAAGCCCAGTGGTTCTCGGAGTGACTTAATTAACCATCCCTGGGGGAATTTAAAGGCAGGATGGCAGTTGTTGGTTTTTTCCTTGTAGATGATCTGGCGGGGTAGGAGTTCCCCAATCATGGAAACAGCTAGGATGACAGCTTCTGCCTCTTGTCCCCTAATCCTGAGACCTCCACCTGCTTAGGGCCAGTAGCTGCCATAGTCCATTGGCTACATGACACTAACTGTACTCCTGTTTCATCCAAGTTAATCACCAGAGTAGGTGGGATAAGTTCCTGGCTACAGGCTGTGGAAATTCTTTCCAGAAATGTTGACTTCAGTTGTGGGAAGTCAAGTGGTGTTTACGAGCTGCTTTTGTGGCCTTATGTTTAGAAAACCCCATGCGGCTCGGTAATTTCCAGCACCATTGTCTGCTAAAAGTTAGCTGCCCACCATTCTCTGCCAGAAGGTAAGGATTGTGTGCCTTTACCACACCAAAGGTAATTGCAGAAACAACTCTGGCATTAACAACAGCACCCTCTGATCGTAAACTCTTTATAATGTTATGCAACTCCTGCCCCACATCATCAAGGATCAGGGTAGGATGTCTGCGAGGCTTAGTAGGTAACTTAGGAGTAAGTTTGCCAGGGTCAGGGACTTTTGTCAGCTATGCAAGGTAATCCTTTTTAAAGCCACAAACAGTGCTCTTGTTAATGGTTGCTGTGTACTTTTTGCAATAAAACCGCACATCATTCATAACCCCATTCTCTACAGCATACTTCCCAACTTCGAACCGTACCTTAGCTGTGTACTTAACATACTCGGTTCTTCACTTTTTCACAGGAGGCTCTGAGAGTTCTGTCACTAAAGCCTCAGCAACTGTCAAAGGGACTTCTGCAGTTTGACTCAAACTGACAGCACAAAGCGGCTCCCCGGACAAGTCTCTCTTCACAGCCGGCTTCTTGTTAAGCCAGAACAGTAGTGACATGTTTCGCAAGTATGTGCAGTATTTTCAGTAGTTCAGTAGTTCAGGTATTATTTTTTTATTTTATTTTATTTAGTTTTTGTTGCCCGGGTAAGTGCACTAGACAAATCCTGCCTATTTTCAGGCACGACCCGGGGGAGGGGGATACAGATGAATGCCAACTGACTGTGAACCAGATTAAGCTGTTGGTGGTATTTTTAGTGAATGAGGGAAATTTGGCCAGGACACCGGGGAAATTCCCCTACTCTTTTCGATAAGTGCCATGGGATCTTTAACATCAACCTGAACTACCACCAATCCAGGCAGATGGGACCTCGGTTTAACGTCTCATCCAAAAGACGGCACCTCAGAATGCAGCACCCCTCTCATGCTGCACTGCAGCGTCAGTACTGGGATATTAACCCAAGTGCCAGATGTGGGAACTGAACCCACAGCCCTCTGATCTCCCAGCCTCAGAGGTGAGTGTGCTACCTACTGAGCCACTGACACTCGAATTAGGCTCTACTAAGGCTCAGCTAAGTCAGACACACAAACAGCAATGAGCACTGGCGTCTCTACTGCTTCGTTTTGTGCTTTTGCAATTTTGGGATTTTGACAGCTAACTTCTGGGTTGCAAAAATAACTGATGGAGCGCTAATATAAGGTATCACCAATTACTCTACAAGTCTACACCACGTGGAAATTTGTTTGTGCAGATATTTTGCATTATACAGTGTATATGTATATATATATATATATATATATAATATGTATTAGCTATTTTGGAGACGTATAGTAATGGTAATGAAGCATATATTTTGTATAAGTACAGTGTCTTTAAATAACGTTGTTGTGAGCATGGACTTGATGAGGATGCCAAGTTCTTTCCAGGCAGGGAAGAATGTAACCCCATATAAATGGGGGGTTCCAAAAGTCTTCCTTGGGTGTGCTTAAATGCCTACTGCCAGGTGGGTGTTCTGTGTCTTTACAGGTGTAAAAGTGCTTGCATGCGGGTGCCCTGTTAGTCTCCGTGCCTATCTCTGTAAGAGACATTATTTTTATAGTGTATAATTAATCTGGGTAGGGGCCAAATGCTTCCAGGCTCGAGTTCCACCCAAGCTACAGCAATATTGCTCTGTTCTGCCATTATTAATGATGCAGAGGGAGCTCTGTTAGAACTGGTAATTGTTTGCTGATTAGTTGCGCTAATGACAGTGGTATTATAGTTTGTCTAACCTGCCTTTCTTTGCAGCATGGACATTTCTGTATTGCACCAATCAGTACCTTTTGGGGACCATAAAATGGAGTCTGTCCCCAGAGGTCTTGTGGGATTGAATTTCTGTAGGAATTGTAGTTTTTCCACTTTGGCACCTAAATGGACCAGGAAGGGGAGCTCTAGTTGTGACAGACAGATGGCTCAACCAACCGAACCTTTTGGATCTCAGAGGAAGTCCCAGTGCTGCCTGCAGCACAGTGTCAGTCTGAGTTTGGGGTTGAGAGAGTGAACAGCTCGAGTAATTCGAGCAGCTGCTCCTGTGTAGGCGCGCAGGAAACTGGTGGAAAGGCTGTTTGGCCTGTCTGCCTGCAGTCCCTCAAAAGGCATCCTTAAAGAGCGCTTAAATAACCGGACTGTATCCGAACCAATTGTGTCAAAAGCCACCGAATTGTGACTGTACCTTTGTCTGAAGTAGACCGAAGATTTACTTCATGCGATCAGCCTTTCAGGATGTGTGAATCACCACAGAGATCACAGTTTTGCTCAGGAAAGCTGAAATTGCAACCGGACTGTCATCTGAACTGTGGTATTGCTTTTCTTATACTATAAGTGTGCTGAATGCGGTTAGTGGGTCGCGATTTGGTTCTCCACTGCTTAATTGTGTCACGCTTGCTGGAAGCTGAGTCCGGCATTTACCGGACTGAATCTGAACTGTTCATCTGGCCTGGGCCCTGCCAACTTGACCCAGCCAGCTACTCACGATGCAGAAAAAAACATTGACGAGAGACCTGCTCGGGGATCAGCACCCTGCTCAACACCTCGAACAGGAACTACACCTCGTTGAATCGGGTGGGCCCTGCTTCTCCTGTCAAACCAGCAAGTCATCCAAAAGTCTCCATTTCGTCCATCCTGTGTCCTGTACTGGGTAGCGTGAGTAAACACCAGGGTAGCTCCCTGCAACAACAGCTCAATCAAAGTGTGTCATCTGATTTAGTTGTTTTGTCTAATTATCATGAACTGAGCCTTCTGGCTCTGGATTACAAATTTTATGTGGTTGTGCCTGTTTTTTCTTTCCATCACAGGGCCCCGACCAGCTGCAACGCCAGCCTACCCAATGAATTAGGCTAGCCCCCCCCTCCCTTTTTTTCCAGCTGGGTACCCAGAGTGTGTGACTGTGAAGGGACTCTAAAGTGCATGCATGATTGCCTGATTGAATCAGTTACAGAACTAATCAGCCAAATTACACCCCTCCCTTGTTCATTCCCCCTGAATAAATCAGATCCAATTCTTTTTGCATTTAACCTGACTGTGGTTCCATTTTGTTGCAGAAGCACTGTACTGTTGTTACCTGCTGTATCTAACCTGATTTTACAGGGGGTCTCCAGGGTCAGACTGGTGGAACCAGCCCTGGTGGTAAGTGCAAACAGAGTGGGGATTTGTATGCTGATTAGGGGCTATTGTATCTGTGTATGCTGTTCATTGTTTAGGCCACTAGAAGGGAAAGAGGGGGGTCACAGTGTCCCAGAGGGCTGTACCCAGGTCAGCTACGCTACCACTAACCCTGTCCTCCGGGTGGAGGCACCCATTTTCAGTACCCAGGCCCCTTAACCTGCAACTAGTCACGCAGGCAGGGGTAGTAGCCCTTGGGATAGTGCCACCTAGGGGTTACACTTAGAACAACCTAGGACCTTCTAGAGTCACTAGGGTTCCTGATAAACCTCAAGAAATCTGTCCTACAACCAATGTAGGTACTACACTTCATAGGAGTAGAACTAGACACACTAAGGGGGAGGGCATACCTACTTCAGGACGGGGTAAGCAACATCCTACAGAGAGCTGGGTCTTTCAGTCTGAACAGATCAAAACCAGCAAGGCACTTTCTACAGTTCCTAGAACATATGGCTGCAGCAACAGGCACAGTCTTAGTGTCCAGGTTTCAAACGAGAGACATACAGTTTCACCTCAGGTCACACTGGTGCCAAAGGAGAGACTCACTTTTAAAATTGGTTCCAGTAATGAGGACTTTACTGCAAGCCCTGCAATGGTGGAACTTAAGGGAAATCCTAATGGAAGGAGTTCCCTTCCAGCAGGAGTCCCCATCAGTGGTTCTCACAACAGATGCATCCCGCCTAGATTGGGGAGCTTACCTGGAGAATCATACAGTATATGGCACTTAGTCAAGTGCTGAGTCACTCCAGCACATAAACCTGCTGGAGCTAAGAGCAGTGTTTCTAGCCCTGCAGGCCTTCGCATCCATGATACGAGGCAAGGTGGTACCGGTCAGGACAGACACCACCACAATGTACTACATAAACAAGCAAGGAGGAACAAGGTCCAGCCCTCTGTGCACAGAAGCAATGAGAGTATGGAGTCTGGTCTACTCACTTCAGGCTTCGATGATGGCCATTCATTTACCGGGGAAGAACAATACTCTAGCAGATGCCCCAAGTCGAATCAACCAGGATAATCACAAATGGACTCTCAACAGGCAGGTACTGGAGGTGGTGTTCAGAAGATGGGGCACTCCAGAGATAGCTCTCTTTGCGTCCCATGAAACCTCCAGTTGCCACAGTTCTGTTGCAGACCACTGGCCAGGGGCACAATACCTCTGTGTGCCCTGGCTTTCAATTGGTCAGGGAAACAACTGTATGCCTCACCCCCCTTCCCCTGATTCTTAGAGTCATAATCAAACTCAGATCCCAGCCAGCATCAATGATTCTGATAGCTGCAGACTGGGCCAGGCAGCCAAGGTACTCTCTGCTGCTCTCCATGTCTGTGTCCTCACCAGTGCACCTCCCACGAAGGCACAACCTGTTAACCTTCTCCCAGGAGAGGATCCTGTACCCGAACCTCAGATCTCTCAGGCTCAAGGCTTGGCTCTTGAAAATTTAGAGTATGTAGGCTTGCATCTCTCCGAAGGTGTCCTAAATGTCCTGAGGGGGTACAGGAAACCCTCCACTAAGAAGACCTATGCTTCTATATGGTGTTCTGCTAATGGAGTAGTTCCCTCACAGGCAGGGGTACCAGCCTTACTAGACTACCTGATTCATTTGCATTCTTTGGGTTTGCAGCCCACTATTCTGAAGGTGCATTTGGCTTTGGTCTCAGCATATATTTCAGCTGGCAAGGGTGTGTCCATAGCTTCCAACTCCATTTGCAAAAAGGTTTTCAAATGTCTGGCTCATCTGCACCCTCCTCATAGGGAACTGGTGCCTGCACGGGACTTTAATGTATGCATTGCCAAGCTCATGGAACCCCCCATTTGAGCCTATGGTCTCAGCTCACCTGAAATATGTTACTTGGAAAACAGTGTTTTGATGGTCATTACTTCAGCCAGATAGATTAGTGAGCTTCAGGCTTTGTGCATTGAACAGAACTACATTTCATTCCATAATGACAAGGTAGCAAGAACCAATAGGAAGTTCCTTCCTAAAGTCGTTTCTGATTTCCACTTAAATCAGTCTACCAGTCTTTTTCACTGAGCATTCTAGCTCAGGTGAATGCAGGCTTCATAGCCTGGATGTCAAGAGAACTTAGAGCTATTACATGACTCACACTAAGGACCATAGGCAGGACAGGCAGTAGCTGTTCCTGACTTCTTATGGGGATGTGGGAAAAGGAAAACCAGCATTCAGAAGAACTGTCTCTTGCTAGATAGTCCAATGCATCCAATTTTGTTACTCAAAAGCAAGTGAAGAGCTCCCAGTAGGCCTTAGGGCTTGTTCCACAAGGGGCACAGCTGCTACCGTAGCAGCTGCCAGGGATTTCCCATTATTGGAAATCTGCAAAGCAGCTACATGGAGAACAGTATACACTTTCACAAAGCATTACTGTGTGGACAGTCAGTCCAGGAGTGATGCCAGGTTTGGTACAGCAGTTCTGCAGTCTATTCCCAAAATAGGTTCTGTACCCACTTCCAAAGGTACTGGCTGCTTCGTAGTCTGCAAGAGTTAAGAATATTGAAGAATTCCTGGGGTGAGAAGAAAAAAATTACTTACCATAGTAGTCTTGTTTCTTCCAAGATATTCTTCAGTATTCTTAACTCACCCACCCTGCCTCCCCTTCCAGCACCAGAGGCCTCTGCATCTCAAGCTGGATATCTGTATGAAAGGGTGTTCCACCCTTGTCTGGTCAAATCTTTTTGAACCCTGTTGAGCATTGAATCCCCCTTCTTTGGGTCATTCTGAATTTTTTTTTTTTGAGGGGGGTCCTCTATTAGGAGGTTTGTTATTGTTAGTGTTATAATTACTATTATTATCATTATCATAGATAATCTGGTTATAGGTACAAATTTGTCAGGATAGTTTAGGAGGGGCCTTTCCTTGTAGGCTCCCATGAAATCTGAGTGTTTTGGAATGCAGCAGTTGGTAAGGGCAGCAGTTTGAATAGTGGCATGAGCCAATGAAGGGTTCTATCATTTATATACATTCCATTCTCTGGGTAGCTATACTCTGAAGGCTAACTGCAATAGTTAAGAATATTGAGGAATACCTTGGAAGAAACACGATTACTATGGTAAGTAATTTTTTCTTAAGTCACTTATAAGGGCAGACCTGCAGAGCCTATTGTACAAGGCATCCAGCCCATGCAGGGTAGCATTAGGGGCTGTGCAACAGATCTCCATAGTTCATCAGATGGAGAAGGAATTGTCACCTGCATTCTTTTGAGGGATACAGGGCAGATCTTCCTGGACTAACAGTCTCTGCCACTCATTCACACTTATAGGAGTATGCCGGAGGTGCTAGGACCCCTTGGGAGCCAAAAATCTTCAGGAGGGCTGGCACCAGGATAGGACCGCGCATGCTCAGCGCTGTGAGACTAGCTTGTGCCATATAGGCTATCTCATCGTTGACCCACCAACCACCTCAGTTCCTTTTCTCCCACCATTGAGTGCGCTTCGATGACAACGTCACTCGCCTGCCAGGAGTCAAGTCTTCGTCTATACGACAGCAGCTATAGCCGTTCAGTATTTGATTAATTTACTACTTTTAGTGTTCTTTTCTTATTTGAAAAAAAAAAAAGAAGATGATGAAGAAGAGGAAGAAATTCTCAGACTGCCATCAACGGAGTTGACCTTAGACGGTAGTGGTGACTATAGGGAGACTTCGTTTGAAAGCTGTGATGGCAGTGGGGCTGTGTCTGATCCGCTGCCCTTTGTGGAGGGGTGATCCGACCACAGGCAGTCCGGTGCTCGGGGGAGGAGGGCAGTCCACCCGAAGAACAAAAGCAGCGGGCCCATTTCCTACCTCGATCGGGGACCCGGTGGCAAGTGGTAGGCCTGACCCAGCTTTGGTGGGGTCATCTGTGGCTCCGTTCTTAACGGCCTCGATCTTCAACACCAGGCCCCATCTCTGTCCTCAATGGGGCTCCAGTGAGCAGTTTCACCTCTGGACTGCTCTTTTAGAGCAGGGGGTACGATGTCTGCCCAGTTGATTTGGCCAGTGGACCTGGTTCCGGGGCCTTCGGGCCTCAGTGCCACTGGGCCATGGCCAAGTCGGGTGGGCAGGATGTGCACGGTGCCTTCTCTGGTGTATCAACGCCAACCCCACGTGCCTACCCCCTCACCTTTTCCTCTGCTGGGGCCGGCATGAGTACCACTTTCCTTCTCCCCCTTTTTCTTCAGGTCTAGGACCAGTATGCCTGACGCCACTTGTGGTGCTGGCACCGTGGGTGGTGCCGGAACCGTGGGTGGCACCGGCACCATGGGTCGTGCCGGTGTCGTGGGTGGTGGCTGCACCATGAATGATGCTAAACTCCCTGACGCCATGGAGGTGGTGGCGTCTCTTGTGATTCTGGCCTGGACCTGCCTTTTGGAGGTTCTTCTGGGGTAGAAGTGGATCCGGATGAGTCTCTTCCTGTCCTACTTTGTCAGAGATGCAGCGGATGAATCATTTTAGAGGCTGGAATGCAAGCTTTCTGTATCAGCAGAGCCTGTGATGGAAGATCTTCTTTTCAGTTTTTCCTCAGGGATACGGGGTCCACCATAACATTTCAGACTTCATCTGTGGACCAAAGCAGACTTCTATGTCTGGAGTTCCTGCAGTCCTCAGTACAAGTACACCCTGTGAAACACACTAAATTCAATGGTCGACAGCCTCCCGGACTCTACCGCTCCATTGCTAAGGGCATATAGCCCAATAATCAGCTAAAAGCTTTTATGAACTCCTATGACACTGTCTCTAGGGTGGCTAACATTGGCAGCAGGTGATTAACATCTCCTTGGCAGTGGTTATTGGTTTGGCCCTCAGATTGAGCTCTGGAGGGTGCTCAGACTCTTGCTGCCCCTCAGAGGGACAGCACTGTCATCATTCTTATAACAGGCAGTCCTTTCAAGGTAGAGGCCTGGAAGTCTTTGTCAGGAACCAACTCCTCAACTGCAAAAAAAAAAAAAATCTCAGCAGAGGGCACAGGGCCTGAAAGCACCTGGTACCATCCTCTTGGATCTGGCCCAGGTCCCACCTCAGCTGTCTGAGGTGGACGCCTCTCTGTGGTAGTGAGGGGCACCTGATTTGGTTTAATAACTAGTGGAAGTCCAATCCAGCGGACGTATGGGTCATCAGGATTGTCAGAGAGGGATACTCTTCCAATTTCACAGAGATTTTCCTTAGACCCAGGCGGCAGCCCAGTCTGTTTGCCTCTCTGTCAGACCCTCTTTCTTCTGAGAGACGGGGCCTCAGAGCAGTAGAAGTTGTTCCATGGTGAGTCGGAACACAGGTTCCTACTTCCTTTGCTTGATTCCAAAATAACAGGCGGCATGCACCATTTCTCAACCTTGAAAGGTTAAACAAGTACCTGTTCAGGGAGGAGTTCACTACAACCTCGGTATTCAAGCCTTCACTTCCTGGATGTTTGGATCTGAGCCAGCCCATCTGGGCTAGGGTCTCAGGAAGCAGGTGCCACAGCTTCTCAGTCGCTTTCTTCCAGGAGGGTTTTCTGATTCAGGGAAGGCACCTGATTCACCTTCCCAGCAGCTCCTTTTCTTAGGAGCCCTCCTGGATACCTCCAGGGTGAGGGTTCTTCCTTCTAGAGAATGGAAGAAACAACATCTTCAAATGTCTCGCTGCTTCATGGGAAGTGACTCTGTCTGGGCCCTTTTCGATGCAGCAGATGCTAGCACTTATGCCTTTGTCTGCAACAAATTGTGGTCTCTAACCACGCATCCACAATCCTCCACATAAATAACAGAACCTCAGACAGAATTACATATATGGTAGATGCAGTCGGTCTAGCTTCTGCTATGTCTACCCTTACCCTCTAAATCTCAGATCACCGTCGCCACGGTTGCACTTCTGATCGGTTGGGGAGCTTACCAGCAAGACCTCCAAATTCAGGTGTGGAGCCAGGAGGAGGAGCATCATCTTCGCATAAATTTCTTAGAGATGAGAGCTGTCTTATACGCTTTCCAAGTCCAGAAGGAGGCCCTCTGCCATGAAGTGATCCCACTTCAGACGGATGACAAAACTGTGATGTTTTCATCAACAAGCAGGGTGGAGCACTCTCTTACCCTCTGTGCAGGAAGGCTGTGGGGAGGTGAGACTGGTTCCTTAAGCACATTGCATCAGTTCAGTCATTGTGCAGTCACTATTCGATGAGCGGGGCAGTCCGGACCTGGTCCTTTCTGCGTCTCCTCGTAACACAAATCTGCCTCTATCCTGCTTCAGAAATCCAGACCCTGGTGTTTTCTGTCAGGATGTATTCACTGCAGTAGACAAGATACTCCTGTATGCTTTCTTTCTTTTCCCTTAGTTCAGAGGGTGCTGCTCAAGTTGTAGGCAAATTGGGGCAGGATGATTCTCATCATCCCAGACTGGCCTCGGCAGATATAATTTGCATAGATAAACAGTCGGTCAGAAGTTCCTCTGAGGCGACTCCCTCTACGAGCGGACCCTCTGACACAGGGACTTTGGTCCATCCTTCCTGCTCTCCCTTCATCTCCATGCCGGGTTCTTGAGGAGATGAAAGTGGGCAAATTTTAGGTTTCCAGACAGTCGTAGAAATCTTCTTAGCCACCCAGTGTACAAAGTTCCGTCTGCACCCTTTTGGTTGCACACCAAGTAAAATTGTGGGGTGCCTCATGAGCCTGTTGAATGCAAGTCTGCATTTCTTGGCAGAAAATGTTCACCTCTGCATGTTTTCGGACTGTTTTGAGCCAGTAGACAACATGGGGCCAATTCTAGGAGGCATGGCGCAACTCGCGGGTGTATGTGAGTTGCACCATGTGGTGCTACGCCAGGGACCATGTGCCATGTTACAGAACAGGCAGGGTCCCCGGTACTTATGCCCACGACTTGTGGCAGCCGCAGGCTAGTGCCAAATGCATGGCGCACACAGCCTGGGTGCCGCAAGTTGTGGCATGCATACAGCTGCCCCCCCTGGAGCCCCCCAGCCCAGAGCCGTCGCATGCACCAGGGGACATGGGGTGCGACCAGGTGGAACTGGCGTTCTGGGGGCCATGAGTTGGACAGGGGTCCCCATCATTTGGGGGTGGGGGCATGGCTGTGTCTTGGGGAAGGGGAGTTGGGACACAAGACAAACAAGGGTGCAGCCGGATTGGCATCCATCGATTGGCACAGATGGATGCCCCTTAGACCATCTCCCTGCTGGTCTAACTCCGCTGCGCCAATGTGGCTCTTGGAATGGCATTCGTGGGTTACGGCAGCCGCCCTTATGGAATAGGGTGCAGTTGCTGCCGTAACCCACCCTTGTGCCATGCCGCTGCGGGTTGCGGGTGTAGTGGGTGACGTTACCCACGCCTGGCGCAACCCGCATTCTGTCTGGTGCAAGGCACCTTTTGGAATACCAACTGGCATTTTGCCTGGTGTAAGTTGTGAGTTGCGCCATCAGGTTCGGCTTAACTCGACTTGCGCCAGGCGTAATGCCTTTTGGAATCGGGCCCCATGTCACTGGCTCACTTACCGTTAGTCAAGTTTTGCTTCTCCCTACTTACTTCGTTAACTCGAGAATGAAGGAAAGCACTACCTTTATCCCTCTGAATGTTGAGGGTTCTGCGATTCTGCATCAACAGAACGAAGAGATACGCATCCGAGCAACTATTGTATCGTTCTGAATGCCTTGTCTGGGTCAGCCTGTTGCCATGAGATGTATTTCTGCTTGGTTAGTAGCATGTCTTCGACACTACTAATCATTGGCACAGTTCAAGTTGGAAGGACGGGTTCTCACCACTCTACTGGAGTGGTTGAGGCTTTCCTGGCGGAGATTCGTAATGTACCTGTTGCAGACATCTGCAAGGCTGCAAGTTGGAGCTCAGTGCATACCTTTGTAAAGCACTATGTTCTGGATGTCCATGCCTGACAGTTAACTTTTTTCGACAAGATAGTCCTTATGGACTTCTGTCCTGAGTGAGCTCTGTCTCCAACCACCCTACTAGGCAGATTTTAGCTTGGTACTCTCCCATTAGTGTGAATGAGTGGTGGAGACTTTTAGTCCAGGAAGATATAAAATTTGGTCTTCACTTCCTTGTTGTTCAGGCTGTGAAGACATTGTTGAATTGACCCTTCTTACATGGGTCATCTGGGCCTTCACATGCCCGGAAGTTAGGGTTAGGTTTTCTTTCATTAGTTTACGCTGCATCTTCTTGGTCGAAAAGGTACTAAGACGGTTGGAGGGTTGATGCTGAGATAGTCTATATGGCACGAGCTAGTCTTGCAGTGCTGCGCATGCGTGGTCCTATCCCGGCGCCGGCCCTCTTGAAGATTTGTAGATCCCACGGGGTCCTAGCACCTCCGGCGTAGTCCCACTAGTGTGAATGAGTGGTGGAGACGTCATCCAAGAAGATCAAGAATTACAGTAAGTACGTAATTTCCATTTCCTGGCCCTGTGGAGTGCTGCAAGTTTTCTGGTACCCACTAAAACAGGGATGTGATCTTTGTGCTTCTGATGGGTGAGTTGGGGATCCAGCTACACTACCAGGTATTTGAGGGACAGGAAACCAAAACCTGGGCAATGCACTCAAAGAAACATCCTGGTGCTGCTAAGGGTGGCTAGCCCCAAAATTGTAATCTAACACAAACGTACCATAGGTGCACTTAAGAGACCCCAAAGTACAACGGGAGGTCATGGTGCAAAAACTTTAACTCCCCCCCTTGGCCAAAAACAATGATGGAGGACACCAGTCTAATGCCAAGGTTTCTTGGCCAACTCCTTGCCTTTTTCAGGGGTCTCTTGAGTGCATCTACCCTTGTGTTCGATTTGAAGGACAGGACCTTTAGTTTAGGGGAGAGGAGAGTATCCAATTTTGGGTTTGTGATATGGAAATATAGAATCTGTTGGCAGAAAAAGGCCCATTTGCTCATGTCTGCCCATTTTGAACTAACTAATGTTAAATGAGAGAGCCCTAGAGGCTGTTTACTGTGCCCTTTCCCCTCATTTCCTGGTGCTGTCTTTATCAAAACCTTGTATCTGTTCCACCCTCATTTGAATTGTGCACTGACATTACCACTGTCTCCGTGCAAAAGTACTTCCTGGTATCTCTTAAATTTGACCCCCACCAGTTTCATGGAGTTGTTCTTGATATTTTTGTTCCTAATCAGTCTTAGCAATTCCCCCTATATCCACTTTATGTACCCCGTGGAGATATTTGTATGTTTCAATCATGTCTCCTCTCTCCCTTCTTATCTCAAGTTTGTACATGTTCAGATCAGCCAACCTCTCTTTGTATGTCCATTCTGCTGTTCCTGGATCATTTTGGTTACCCTCTTCTTTGCTGCCTCTACTCCATCCCTGTCCTTCATTAGATGTGGACAACAAAACGGCACACAGTACTCCAGGTCCTTGGTACCCTGTACCTAAGTTGTGGGTGGATGCCAGAGCCCATGCGTTGGTCTTTCTGGCATTAAGAATGAGGTGTTTCTCCTTTAACAGGGCTTCCGCTGCTGCAGAGGCAATCTGGAGTTGATTCACTAAGCGGTGTGGGGTCACTGTAACAGAGAACTGTGTTGTCAGTGTACATGCGTACCTTGCCTTCGACACATTACATCAGTAGTTTATTAACAAAAATTAAGAAAAGCAGGGGGCCTAAGATAGAACCCTGAAGCATGCTCTGCTTTAGTGGCTGAAGTTTAGAAACAGCAGTGCCAAGAGTTAAAACTTGTAAATGCTAATTCATCAATAATCCTACTTGGTCATACTTTAGAGGTGAAATGCACAGTGTTCAATGAGGCTTGGAGGTTGATTGGACCTTTTTACTTTGTTTTACAGCACTTGGATGCCCTTTTGACACAGATTAAAGACGTGCTAGAGAAGCACTCCGACCAGGGGGTGCTGGAGGCCTGCTCTAGAACATACCAAGTCCTTTGCCAAGAAGAGCTGACAATTCACAGCAGAGTGAAAGCTGCTTGGAGCCAGCTGATGGACGAGTTGGTGGACAAGTTTGACCAGCTGCTTGCTCACGGCCTGCATGAGGTCTGTTTATTTTATTTATTTAAAAATTCAAACCGGGAAACAATGCACTGGGCTGGAGCTAATTTCCAGGCGAAATCCAGGGAAGGGGATCACAGTTGGGAGGCAGATATGTAGAGCATACAGTATGTATTGCACACAAAATATATAGGTAAATGAGAGAAGTAAAATAAATTCTGGGAAAGAAGCACCAGGTGGGGATACAGTCTTGCAGGACTACAGATGTAAAACACAGTCAATAAAGTCTACACATTTAAATTGTCTAACACCAGAAGTGCAACAGGAGCAAAGCAGGCTGTAAACAGTGAAAACAGAAAGGGAGATGGAAAATTAGACCAGGGTGGGGAGGAATGGAGGCTAGCTGAAAGAGCAGGAGGGGCAGAAATGAGCCTTGATAGAGGTTTCAGAGAGAGGTTGAGTGTCCATCAGGGAGAAGGAAATTATTGCCGAGGTTGGGGGTGGAAAGAGAAGGCTGACTGACCAGCAGAGGCATTGCAGAAGGGGTTAAGGAAGGAACAAGCCTTAAAGGAGAAGAGTGAAATGCCTGCTGCAAGGCTACAAGGCTTGCTAAGTCCGAATACTTTAGATCCACCTTTGATGCTAACATATGTACCCTGTCAAAATTTTGGATGAGGGTTCAGGGGGACGCAGCCCCCCGATAGAAATCACTGACATCCCCGAAGCTGCAGTGCAGACAGTCAGCATGGTAGCTGTCGCTGTGGGGGGTGTTGGTGCTAGCGCTGTCAAAGCCCTATAGTAAAACCGTCAATAATGCCCTTACATCTGCCCACCTCACAGTTGCCACTGAATTCAGCTCCAACTTTACCTCATGTGCTGCTGCTCTACTAGCTTCTCTTACTCCTATCCAACCAGTCGCATCTGTCCGCAATAACTCACACGCAAGCACCCTCCCTAGTGACCTCTTCTCCTTCTCTCCAGTCTCACTTCATGATACTCTACATGCTGTCCTCGCTCTCAATCCATCTAAGGTTTCCTCACCTGATGACCTTGACCCCAAACTTCTCTTCCTTTCTGCTCATGCCATTTGTTCACCACTTTCTGCCTTACTAAACCTTTCCTTCTTGCTGGCCTCTGTCCTTGACCCATGGAAGCATGCTGTAGTTCTCCCACTACTCAAGGGAGGTGACCATTCTATGCCTGGGAACTATCTGCCAATCTCTCTTACCTATTCTTGCTAAGCTTCAGGAGCACCTGGTCCTCTCCCAACTCTCCTCTTACCTCTCTGACTCTGCCTTTTTCACTCCCTACCAATCTGGTTTTAGGAAAGATCACTCCACTACCACTTCCTTACTTAGGCTCACCGATTCCATACTCTCAGGTATGGACAGTGGTCTAATCACATCTGCGATCTTTGTCGACCTTGCAAAGGCTTTTGACACTGTCTTCCACCCTCTCCTCCTAGATAATCTGTGATCTGCTGGCCTGTCTGATTCAACCACAAACTGGTTTAGCTCCTACCTTACAGGCCGGACACAGTCAGTCAAAATTGCTGATTCCACCTCCCCCACACTTCAGATTAATACTGGCGTACCCCAAGGCTCTGTCCTTGGCCCCCTACTATTCTCCATATTCCTTAATGACTTCCCATCAGTGTCCGCCTCCTCCTCCTCCATCCATATGTATGCTGACGATACTGTCCTTTTCTGCTCTGGCTAATCACCAACTGATGTCGCTTCCACACTTCAGCATGACTTTAGGAAAGTTCAGCAATAGCTACGCTCCCATCAGCTTTTCCTCAATGCCAAGAAAACAGTCTCCATGACCTTCGGCACTAGGCAGAGACTCTTCAGGCTAACTAAACTGCCCTCCTTCCACACCCTTGATGGCTCTACTCTAGAGGACATCTCCTCCTTTAGGTATCGTGGGGTCTGGCTAGACCAACACCTAAACTTCACTGGACACATAGACTCCTTCCTGAAAAAGCTGCACCCCAAATTAGGTGCCCTTTACAGGAACCAAAGCTGCCTACCACTACAGGCCAGGCATGACATTGTCCAGAAAATGATACTACCCATCTTTGACTACTGCGACGTAGTCTACAATGCCGCACTGAAGTCATCCTTAACCAGATTGGACACCCTTTTCAGTGCTTTCTGTTGTTTTGCTCTGGATGCCCCTTCCTTTACCTACCACTGTGATCTCTATCGCTCTCTAGCGTTTCCTTCCCTGGAAAACTGCTGTTTAGCCCACTGCATAAAATTTGTCTCTAAATTCTGGTTTGATATGCTTCCCCTTTACCTTGCCTCCTCACTGTCTTCCCTCGGATCCAGTGACTCCCGCACCCTAGCTATACCACGATGCACCACCTCTATAGTCCAATCATTGTTCTCCTGTAGGTTCCCTAAGCTCTGGAACTCAATGCCTCATCAAATCGGGCACTCCTCCTCCTCCCCGTGGTCCATCTCGACCTCCCTCCTCAACTTCCTCTCTCCATCCTGCAGCTGCTCCTAATTTCCCCTCTGGCTCCTCACACTTCCTAATTTCCCCTCTGGCTTCCCTATCTCCTTTCCCAGCCTAGCACTTAACGTGAGGAGAAACCAATGTACTTTATTGAGCTACCTTGTCTGCATTGTATGTATTAGTCTGCAGTGCTGTTAATTTGCTCCTCTCACATCAAATCCCAATGTTTATCTAATGCTACTGATGTATTGTTTTTTCACTCTGTTGCTTCTCTGTTTTATATTACCTTTGGAAATGCATTGATGAGTATTGTATATATATTTTTCTATAATACTGTATGGAAATGTGCTTTTGATTACTGTACTCCCATGTTCCCCTTACTCCAGGATGCTCCATGAGATGAGCAATTTTATATTGTTCAGTGTGCCTTTCCTGGTGAAACTTTTCAATAAATGAAATAAATAAGAGTGAGTACAATAGACTTCAGGAGTGAGAATGGCAGAGAGGTGGTAGGGGATGGAGTAGATCCAGAAGTTAGCCAGAAAAGTGGAATGGGGCACAGGGTGTCAATTCAAGAGAGGGGAGAGCGAATTAAAGAAACAGAGTACGGTGATGAGTTGGAGGAGGCAACAAGAGTTAAACTGCAGGAGTGGAAAGGTTTTTTTTTTTTAGCTCAACTTTATTAATAAGTTTCATTATGGTACAAGCAAGTATCAGTGCTGAGGAGGAGGGTTACAGATTCCCTCCCCAGTACACCTTTATATGCTGCCTGTGCACTTATCTGAGTGAAAGGTTCCACTTGCACCTACATACATATTTCCGTTGCCTCTTCTTGTTCAAGAATTTTCTTACAGATTACAGAATGAACTTAACAGTAGAACTTAATACCAACAGTGGCTAAAGAACAGTATTGCAAAATGGACATTAGTCTCTACACTGATAAGGTAAGTGTCGTAGGGGGGTATGTGAACCTGACCCAGTCCAGGACCTATGTCAGCCTGAGTTTGATATTGACTGGATTCTCCTCTGTGGGGTCCCCAATGGTGGACCTCTAATGAGCTGCATTAAGGGACGAGTAAGGAGCCACCCTGAGTATATCTGAGGCAAGTAAGCACAACATATTACCCCTATCCCATTCCAGTCCCATAGAAGGACTCAGTCGGGGGTGTCTCCTCAAGTTGAGATTCCCACCTGGACCACAGTTCAGTGTGTTTCTTCACTGTAAGCCTGAGTGTTGGAGTGATGCGCTCCCTTCTATTGGTTTCATTGACTCTGTTAATCCATGAGTCAGTTGAAGCTGTGACCTGTAGTCAGTTAGTGGTGATACCTTTGATTGCGGCTGTGCAAAGGATCTAAAGTAGGCTGTGCTGCCAGAGGTTGCCCACCTCCATCATTTGGGTTTGTAGTACTAGATTTGTGAAGGCATATGGGACTTGATTGTTCCATGTTTCTGTCAGTACACAGTGGATCTGCCTCCAATATGGTTGTATATCTGGGCATGACCAGAATATATAGTAATGAGTCCGTACTTCTCCACAGCCCCTTCAGCACAGATTAGAGCCTCTGGTGTTGAAGTGTTGAGTTATGGGAGTGGTTGTGAAAAAAGCTGGCTATAGTTTTCCATCTGTATTCACACCAGCCCAGTAAGGCTGTTACCCTCCGTCCCTTCTCCCATACCCACTTCCATTCCTCTTCTGATATAGCTGTGTTGGCATTTCTTTCCCTCATGAAATGTATCCTGTCTGTTTCATAGTGTTCTCTTCCCGCAGAGCCCTGTATGCTCTTGAGACCATTCCACCCCATCCCTGCAGCATGGCTGCCCAATATAAAAAGTCCTCCAGAGAAGTGAGCTCCCTATCTAACATTGTGACCAAACCCCAGGACATGAGGTAGTGCCTCACCTGTAGGAACCTAAAAAGTCATGTCTCGGTAGGCCACGTTTGTTCTGGAGTTCCCCAAATGCGACACATGTCATTTCAAGCAAAGGTTGTATATCTGACGAGGGCCAGTTTGTTTCCTTTGAGTAAGCCTTGGTCATTTCTGGGTAGTTGGAAGTCTGGACCCCCAGTTTTATAGAGAGGGTGCCTATCTTGTTGGGGGTATTAATGGTCCTTCTTGCCTTTGGCAGGATTCTTAGAGTGTCTTTAATCCAAGGGTTGGTGATCGTGTTTCACAAAGTTGGACACAGGGTGGCATGGGGCAGTGCAAACAGAGGTACCCACAGTGATTGGCTAGCTTTCATCTCTAGCTGTCATGTGTCTCATCTCTGTTTGGTCCCAGATACAATGGGAACAAGTTGAGCAGCCTTGTAATATAGTTTAAGGTCCGGCATAGCCAGGTATCCTTGCTGTCTGGGAAGAGTTGAACGTTTTTCTGACTGTATTCCCCAGTTCAATACAAAGGCAAGAAGCATTTTCTGAAGTCTGCCCCAGAAGTACTCAGGGATGCCAATAGAAAGGGCCTGAAAGAAGAACAAAAAACATGGAAGGATATTCATTTTGACAGTGGCTGTTCACCCTCCAAGTGAAAGCGGCAGTACATTCCACTGAGCTAAGTGAGCCTTTACCTCACCTATTTGTGTCTCATTATTTCGAGAGGACAAGGACCCCAAGGTCAGAGTGACACAGACTCCCAGGTATTGTATGATATTGTCTTTTGCCCAGCTGAATGGGAAAGTTGCCTTGGAACTTGGGGAGCAGCTTCCAGTCAGACAAATTGCCCCGATTTGTCAAGCTTGATTTTATAACCTGATATCTCTCCATATCTCTGGAAATCAGACAGTAGTGCAGCGCAGAGGTGTCTGGGGAATTGACAGTGAAGAGGAAATCATTTGTCTAAAGTGAAATCTTGATTCTGCCTCCTGCCCTAATCCCCTCTATCAACAGGTTTTGCCTAACTGCTATTACTAGCGGTTCAATACTTAATGCAAACACTACAGGGGAGTGGGTACCCCCCTGCCTGGTCCCTCTGGTTAAATGGAAATAGTCTGATGGAATACCATTCACTTAAATTGTGACCTGTGGGAAGGCATAAAGCTCTTTTACACTGTCTCAGAATTTGTGTCCCAGTCCCGTTATGAAGTAACCTCCAGTCCACCCAGTCATCCATAAAAATTGGTAGTGCCAGTTCTGGAAGCTTTTGCTGCCAGGAAATCGGGTTTGACAAACATCTGATGTTGTCTTGTATTAATCTACCATTTGTGAATCTTGTTTGGTCTGAGTGGACCAGAGATCCCATGCAGTCCTGGAGTTTATTTGCTAAAATCGAGGTGAACGCTTTCTGGTGGACATTCAATGGGGAGATTGGGCGGTAAGACCCACAGATGGTAGGGTCTTTTCCTGATTTCAGAATTACTGATATTTAGGCATATTGCCATGTGTGGGGGGCTCCCTCTCTGTTCTGAACCGCTCTACATACCCCACATAAATGAGGCATTAGCACCTCCCTAAAAATCTTGCAGAATTCTGGGGCCAATCTGTCTGGGCCAGGGGCTTTCCCACTCTTTAGTGTGCCTAGGGTCGTGTACATTTCTTCCATCATGAGTGGGACCTCTAGATTATCTTGGGCCTCTTGTAAGAATTTTGGGGTCTGGACTTTACTAAGGAATTCTTCCAGCTTCTCCTGTGGTTGTTTACCCTTGCTTTTATACATCATAGAGATTTTTGTAGAAGGACGCAAATTGTTTTGGTATCTTCTTGGGGTTGGACTCAAATTGTTGGGTTTGAGCATTTCTTCGCAAACAAGACATCAGTCTACTAGCTACATCACTGCGGAGTTGCCAGACTAATAGGTGACCTGCCTAGTTACCCTCTTCATAGAATCTTTGACAGGAGTATCTCAATACCCCCTCAATTTTATTGTGTAACAGTTTAAGTTTGGACCTGTATTTTTCTACCTTACTCTTCACTTCCTCATTCAGCACAATTTTGTGTTCTGCTTCCAAGTCAAAAATGTGTGTCTCTAGGCTAAGCTATTCTCTTTGCTTCTCTTTAGATTGGAAGCAGAACTGTCTTGCCTGTTACCACCACCTTGAAGCCATTCCACCACATAGCCGGGGCTGCTTGGGGCTGGTGGTCATATACTCCTCCTGGCAGTTTCCAGTAAGGCCTTGTAGTCTGCATTGTTTTAGAGTGGTACATTAAGTCTCTGACCATTTTGTGGATTTGACCCCTGGGTTGATTGTCAAATCTAGCCTTCTTGAGCATGGTCTGAGAAGGTGCGCATGTTAATAGCACATGCTTCTACAGCATGGACCCCCTCAGGGGATAGGATGAAGTGGTCTGTCCTAGAGTAAGCATTATGTAGCACCGACCAGTAGGTATAATCCCTCACTTTCGGGTTCATGAAGCATCAGACTTCCACTAGTCCCATTTCCTCAGAGATACGTTTTAGACACGTTGCCACTTTACTATTGAGTTTTGCCCCATACCAGATCTATCAAAGGAAGGCTTCAGAGCCATGTCAAAGCCAGCTTCCGCTAGGAAGATCTCCCTAGCCCAGGACCATAGCTAGAATAGTCATTTTTAGGAATTCAGCATTGTCTCATCTGGATTGGGGGCATATTGGTTCAATAGAGTGCAGGGTGCTGTTTTTTTCTTCTCTCAATGAAGATACATTTTCCCTTAGAATCTTGGTGTACCTCTTACACCTTGTTAGGGCAGTTTTTCTGCAGCAGGATTGTTACCCCTCTTCTGTGAGTGTCGTACAAGTAGGTGGAGGAGTACCCTTTCCCGACCCATGCCCTTTTTAATTTAGCATGTTTGATCTGGTTCAGGTGGGTCTCTTGCAGGCACGCAATTGAAGTTTTCATTTTTTTAACTCATTTAATACCCCTGACCTTTTAATTGGGCTCTTCAGGCCCCTAACATTGTAGGTTACAAACCTTCTTTCAGACATTGCTTATGTGAAAAGGAAAACATTGGCTGGAGACAGGGATGTGTCCTCTATCTTTGTAGACCTCTAGTCCCCTGTTCACCCCCACTCCCCCCACCTTCATTGTTAGTAATAGATGACCATCTGCAGTTTAAACAACAAACATTGTAACCTGCTGCAAGTGGAGCTAACAACTTCATGCCGGCTTGTCCTGACCTTGTACATCCATCAGATGTGCACTTGATAACAGGGTGTGGCTTACGGTGTTTTGGAAAGTAGGCACTATTATGATGCCTTGAGAGCTGCTGCTCTTCTCTAACCCTCTTAGCAGCCCTTTTGTAACATCTTTTCCCCATGGAATGCTGGATTATTATTGTATTGGTTCTAGGTTCCCCCTGTGTACTGAATTAGGGGTTGGGTCGTAGTCGGGGGCCGTGGATCTCCTCATGTAGGCAGCAACTCATTGGTCCTGCACCTTCTCCCCATTCATATATAAGTGATCTTAGTCTTAGCACTTATCCCTACTACGCATACAATTAGACCTTGGGCTGAACATCTGGCAGCCTCAGTGGGAAGTGTGTGGGGTACTATCCATATTATCATGTTATTAGCTAAGGTCTTTACTTCCTGCAAGGGTTTTTTCTTCTTTTTTTTTTTAAATGCCATGGATTAGTGTGGCACTGACCACTCTTCTTAAGTAGCTGGATTTCTCTCATCAGCTCCTCTGACTGTCCAAGGCTCACACCACGGCCCCTGTGCAGGGTGTAACTGTGTGGTCTCTACAGGCTTTCTCCATATGCTTATCAGAGCTATGCAAGTTAGGTATCTGGTCTTAAATTAGCTATGGGGTCTCAAGGGGCTGCTATCCCTGGTGGGGCGAAGCTTGCTGTCGCTCCCCTCCTGGATTCCAGTAGATTCCCTCTTTAACCCTCGTGGGACACCTTCATTCCAGTATTAAGTCTCTCTACCTGGATTAAATTTTAGACAGCCAAGGAGACCACTGGTGCAACTTTAAATGTGCTAGCGCCATTTCCTCTTGCATATGTCTATCAGGGAGTCCTCAGCCTAATAGTCACTATAATTGCATCAGGACGTAACTTCCCAAAGTGCCACACCGCATTCATATCCCATTCCTCTGTGACTTACATCAGCCCAGTCACTCACACACCTTTATCCAGCCCCATTCCCGATGATGGGACCAGAACCCTTTTCATCATAGTATTCCAGTCCCATCCCCCATGGTCCCTTGTAGACTCACTCTTAGATTCAGTGGGACAAATCCAAACTACTGGGTTGTGCTTTCCCCCACATCAACTGACAACTTAAAATTTGTACGCTTCAATTAACCTTTTGAGAGGTTCCCCACCCTAAACTCCCCAACACCACTATTTATAAGCATGGTTCACCCCAAAACTCAAGTACATGCTTGCTGCCATGTGCATTCAGCATGAACACTTTACATCAGTTAAACACAGCGAAAGGATATAAAACTTGTTGTCCAGAACTGCATCAACAACTACTCAGCTGAGAAGAACCTCTGCTCCATTTAGAAAATGGGGAGCTTGAAGGGTGCTTGGGTCCACTTCATCAAGTTTTTGGTTCCATCTTTTGGGGCTCTGGGATGGCCTTGGGTGGAGAAGCCTCTTTTGTTCCAATCTCCAGTACATTTGCTGCAGTGGGGGGAAGGGAAGAGCAGTTCCTCTTGCAGGAGTGGGAGGACTTTTCCAAGGTGCTGGGTCAGGGGGCATGTCTGGCATGATCTCAGGAGGGGCGTACTGTTCTTACGGGAATTCTAACTGTTTTAGAATAGACTTGGCTTTGGTGAGGGTTCCAAAGAACTGGGGACCCTCTGGCTGGAACATTTTAAACTGTGCAGAAGTCAGTATGTGCATTTCGGTGCCATTTGTCCCCAAGTACTTCCAGATGGCTAGCATGGTCCTTCTTTTCTGAACAGACATAAGAGTAAAGTTATGCTCAAAATAAAGTTTTTGGTCACCAATTGTAAGGTTTTCGTTCCCCAGGCCATGGCCAACACTTTGGATTTTGTTCTGTAGTCCAAGAACTTAAGGACTACAGAATGGGGTTTTGCCTTTGGGTCAGACGGTTTTTGAGCTAAGGCTTGATGGGCCCTCATTGTATTCAGTGGGTCATCCACTGGCAAATGATTCGAGGAAGGGTTCTAAGGCTCCCATTTCCGTCCCTTCAGGGAGTCCGTTTATGTGCAAGTTGTCGCATTGGGAACAGAACTCCAAATAATCCATTTTTTTCAGTTAATTCCCTCTCCTGGCAGTGCAGAAAACGTAGGGTAGAATCATTTATTTGTTTATTTATTTCATTTTGGTAACCGTGTATATCCACTGAGACCAGGGGTCCCTTTTTAAGGGGCGACCGAGATTAGTTACATATAAAAGAGTGAGAATATATAGGTAGAAATGCACAATACAACACTGTTTATAAGGTGAATGCATACATAATTACACAGGTTATTAGTCAACATTAGTCAGGCAAGCAGCAAGGTAATGGTAGACAAGTGCTCATACATTAACAATAGAAATAATACAGTTGGGCAAGAAGTACATCTGTGGTAAAGAGTCAAATCACCTAGTCCAAGGTAAACACATACATATAGAGTGCAGGTCAATTTGCAAAAGAATTTCAGAGTAAGAGCAGGAACTCGACTATAATAGCAACACTGGGAGCACAGACGGGTATATAGTTGCATGTGGAGTAAATCTTGGCAAGTGAGGTGATCAGTGGTTGCAGAAACATAGACAGTTTTCTAGTTGATATGTTTTGAGTCCCTTTCTAAAGCAGGATAGAGAGTTGGAGGTTTGCAGGGGCTCTGAAAGGGCATTCCAGAGGGAAGGAGGGAGTCGAGAAGGCGAAAGACCTTTGCCCCAAAGAAGTACAGATCTTAGGGACTTCTAGCAGTTTTTTGCTGGAGGAACGGAGCGAGCTAGGTGGGCGCTTTGGGATGAGAAAACCAATCAGACTAAGCGGTGTACAGATTAGTTTGAACATCATGTGTAATAAAGGGTATTGAAGCTGACTTTTGAACAGGGGCCAGTTTAGGGAGGCAAGGACATCACAGTGATGCTTCCTAGGTGGGGATGCCGTGGCTAAGTGTCCAATTTTATTGTAGAGTGACTCCAGCCTAGTTGTCTTGCATTTCCTAAGGGGCTGCATATAACAGTTTTGGAAGCAGGATGCTATTCGCTATAGACAGATGCGAATCCTTTGTGAGGTGGCCTTTCAGTCTATATAAGAGATCTAGTTTTTGGTGGATGGAATAGGTTAAATAATTAACATGTGGTTTGAGAGTAAAGTCATGGTCAGTAAGGAGACCTAGATACCTTATCTCTTCCACTACCTTGATCTGAGTTCCTGTGGAGATAGCAAGGGAGAGCAGATGTCATCTGTCAGGTCCTAGTTGTTTGGGCCCAAATAATACTTCCTTAGTTTTCTTAGTGTAACCCCTAGGTGGTGCTATCCCAAGGTCTGCTACCCATGCCTGCTGGGCTAGTAGCAGGTTAAGGGGCCTGAGTTCTGAAACGGGTGCCTCCACCCGGAGTTCACGGTTGGTAGTGGTCAAGCTAACCTGGGCACAGCCCTCTGGGACACTGTAAATCCCCTCTCTCCTAACTAGTGGCCGGAACAATACACAATAATCCTTTTACAGTGTCCCGATACACCACACAAGTACCCACACTGTTTGCACTTACCACCAGGGCTTTTCTCTGGCCTGGCCCTGGGGACCCCCTGTAAAATAAGTTCCTTTAGAGTAGCAGTCAATCCGGTGATCTCAGCCTTCGAGCCACACTCGGTAGCGGATGCCTCAGGGTGCACCCCCACTCCCATGGCAGTCACGTCCTGAAAGGGACCAGAATCTGGTTCCATGGGGGAAGCCCTTGCAGAGGCACCCATCTTCAACTCTTGGACTTCCTTTAGTAGCTCGTCTTTCCAATGCTGGTCCCAGGGCGGGAAGTCCTTTGCATTCTCAGAGTGCTTGTTAAATGCTGACTTTTGCCCCTGAGCCTCACTTGGCTGATCACTCTCGGTCACTTGTGCAGCAGCAGAAGATATGGGTGCAGTTCCCCCAGGGGGTCGCCTTTGCTCAACCCCCCGAATTTCTTTCATTAGCTCATCATAGGAGGGGGGTGATTCCAGTTGGGTGGCAAGGCGCAACTGAAGCTGAAAGCGGAGCAGTCTTAAGGATCCGGTCCAGCCTTGTTCGATCTAATTCATTTGATGGCAAGCTACCCTTTCTGAGGCACTCTTGTAGCAGCTTTTCAAGCCGTGGTACCTACACAGACAGTGGCTCCCTTGGGTACTGCTGTGAGTTTCTTACTCTCCACCACAGATCCTCATCTGAATCCGGGCTCCCATACACATTTTCCAATGCATCAAGATAGTCCTGTGCAGTTGCTTCAGGATTATTGGCCCGCTTGGCATGGATGGTAGCCAGGGCAGCACCTCACTCAACCTCTTTCGTTTCTCTGCTTCTGAGCATTGCCATTCAAGCACTAGAGGGGCAACATAGTCTATCCAGGTCTCTCAGTCACCCTCCCCTTGGGGGGTGGGGAGGGTGCCCAAGAAGATTCTCAGCCTTCGGTAGGAGTTGTGACTAATGGCAGGTACAGATATAGGGGCCAGCATTGGCACAGGCACAGAAGATGGGACAGTAACAGGTGCTGGAGTGGGAGGGAGTGTTGGGGAAGGAACACTCTACCAAGGCTATGAAAGTTTGGGCGATCAAATCAGCCTATCGACCCACCACCACAGGGTTTTTAAACATTCAACTTTGAAGAGTGCTCCCTCTACAGTGTCTTTACTGGTACCCAGGGGAATATCCAGCATAAGTAGAGCATTTTGGGGGTCAATCTCCTGCCCAGTACACCACCCCACCAACTGGTGTGCAGCCATTTCTACCACCAGGGCTTTCCTCTAGCTCAGCCCTGGGGAACCCCTGTAAAACAAGGTTATACACAGCAAATAACAGCAGTACAGTACTCTTGCACAAACTGGAACCACAGTCAGGGTAAATGCAAAAAAGAGTTAGATCTGGTTTATTTAAGAGACTTGAACAAGGGAAGGACATAATCAGGTTAATTTGCTTAGAGACTCTTATCATTCAAACAGTTATGCATGCACTTCATGGTCCATAAACAGTCACACACTCTGGGTACCCAGATGGAGAATGGTGGGCTAGCCAGGAACGCTGCAGCTCGTTGGGGACCTGTGATAGAAGAAAACAACATGCACAACACACACTATTTGTAATCCAGAGCCGGAGGGCTCAGTTCATGAAAAGAAAACAACAAGACAATCAGATGACACACTTTTAGATTAGGCTGTTGTTGCAGGGAGCTATCCTGATGATTACTCATGATACCCAAGACTGGACACAGGCTGGATGGAAATCGAGACAGCAGGTGGTTAATCTGGAGTACCAGGAGAAGCAGGGCCCACACGAATCGCAAAGGCGTCGTTCCTGTTCAAGCGTGGAGCAGAGGGCTGATCCCCAGGCAGGTCTCTCATCGATTGCTTTCTCTGTGCAGCAGGTAGTCTGGCTGGGCCAGTGTGGCAAGGCCTCGGCCAAATGGAGACAAATTCGGATACTGTCCATTTTGGGCTGGATACAGCTCCCAGCAAGCAGAACACAGTTCACACAGTGGGGAACCAAATCATGACCCACTTTCAATATACAGCACATTTACATGTAAGGAAATTCTACTGTACTAGGCAAACTGCTCTCCGGTCACGATCGCAAGGTCTCTGCACAAACCGGGGATTCAAAAGCAGCTGGAAATCCTGACAGGCCAATCACATTCAGCAAAATCTTCGGTCTTCTTCAGGTATGAGCCTGGTAGAAAATCAGTGGCTTAATTCATTCTCACAAACTCGGATTTAGTCCGAAATAATTCTCTTTTCTCCCTCTCAGGGGCAGCAGGCAGACATGCAGGCCAAAACTTAGCCCTTTCACAGTTCTCCCATGCGAATCCACTCAGGATTGCTGCTCAAATGGCACTTGAGCTCTTCTCATTTCACTTCCCAGCTCAGAACTAAGTGAAAATTGCAAGCAGTCTGGGATTTCTCCAAGATCCAAAAGATTTGGTTGGCTGATCTGTCTGTCAGTGACAACGAGAGCTCCTCCTTCAGTTACAAAAAAGGTGCCAAAAACCCAAAACTACAGTTCCTACAGATTTTGACTCCAGACAGCTCCTGTAGTCCGGCTCCATTTTAGGTCCCACCAGAATGATTGGTCCAATTCAGCAGTCTAGGACCAAGACAGTGGAGACAAACAAAATAGTCCTTGCTGCAAAGAAGGCGGGTTAGATAAACTACATTATCATTATCACTCTAAATGATTTTCAGCAAATAGTTACTGTGACACTTGGACAGCTGGTTCTGATCGCTGTATGATTTTTTTAATAAAAAAATGTGTTATTGAGTGTCTCTCATGAGACATGCTGAAACAGCCTGTGGAATGACACCCCCCTCCCAGGTTTTAGCTTCAAGGTGTTACCTGGAAGGCCAAGAGATAATTACAGGCTAGAAGAGACCTAAGTTAGGATCCCCTGTTTATCTAGCTTTATGTAGCTTGCCAGCTGCTAGGATGGGAAATCATAAACTTTTACAACGTTTGCAGGAAGAGAGCAGGTTATGATGCTTTAGTGTGAAGTCATAAAAGATTCTTTGATGTATCCTGGTAAGAAGAGCTACTTGAGATCAAAGAGGGGATGTTATTTAAAGAGTGTCATAATTTGTGAAATGAGTTTTGCTGAAATGTCACTTAATTTACATCCTGATTGATAAGACATCCTGGGTGTATATTTTTTTATATTCTGACAGGGAGGAGCTAGGTGACCTCATGCAAAGAGGTTGGCAAAGCCAGTTTTAAAACAGTATTCTGTTTTCCACTAAGACACACATGTTTGGACTCTGAGAAAAGCAACATCAGGCACTGTTAGGAGATAAGTATACATTAGAAAAGACAATTCTAAGTGTACTGTGGTAGGAGATTTTGTCTGCACTTTTAAACCTGTTTTGTTTAAGTGATTTGCATGTTTTGTGATATATGGTTCTGTATTTACATTTTACATTTTTATCTATTTTTAAGTAAACATCTCATTTTAGAGACTACTTGGTTTGCCTTTGAATTCTTTATTTTACAAGTGGAGCATATATGGTTAAAGCTGACACTGTGCAAAGCTTACTGGTAATACCAAACTGGAAAAGGTAAGAATTTATTCTGAGGTCATTAATAGAGTTTTAAGGGTTCATTTTGTACACCTTAGGTGCCCATAGGCCAAAGATATCTGGCCCTCCACCGAAGAGCAAAATTATCTGAGCCTGTACATTGGGTACGCTAGCAAGAGGTTCACAGTTTGAATACCTTCAGAACTTGAGACCAAAGTTTGGTTTGAACCCACAAAACAAACAGGAGGGTTACCCTGTTCTGTTAACTGTTCATAATACTGCGCTCTGAGGTTGGCACTGTGGGAGCAGAGGGCCTGACCTACTGAGTGGGTTTGTGACAGTTACATCTTTCAACAGAGCTCCCTCTCAGATTACCTATGACTGCAATCCAGGCAGCTCTTAAAGAGAAAGTACACAGAGGCTATACAGGCACTCTCTGGCAATCACATTTAAACTGCTAAAATGCAGGACACCAACCTGGCAGTGAGCATTTAGGCAAGCTTAAGGAAAACTTTTCAGGAACCCCCATTTGTTGGAGGTTACACCTAGAATCACAGTTTCTGTCCAGGTCATTAATGAATAGGGAGAACAACAGAGGACCAAGAATTGAGCCCTGTTGTACCCCATCAGAGATTCACAGACACCGTGAGAGGGTGCCTCACTACTTAACCATTTGAGTTTTATATAACAGATAGTGTGTAAACCAGGCCAGCACATGTGTATCCAGGCCAAAGTTTTGTAATTTTTTGAGAAGCAACTCATGACTGACAAGGTCAAATGGTCTTAGTTAGGTTAATAAAGATAGCTCTGGTTGGAACCCCATTGTCCAGGGCCTGGAGGATATCTGCAGAGAACTCAACCAGAACCATGTCCATGCCATGGTTCCTTCTGAATCCATGCTGTTTGTCAGATAGAAGGTGGTGCAGTTCAAGATAGTCTCAAAGCTGATTATAGACCAGTCTGGCCTGTACCTTGGCAAGGGAGCAGAGAAGGGAGATGGGCCTGTAGTTTTCCACTGAGTCCCTGGCTCCTTCTTTTTGCACAGGGACTATTACTGCTTCTTTCCACTTACCAGGTGTTTCCCCTTCAATGAGTGACCTATTAAATAACATAGCGACTGGGGAAGCTATGGCCGAGGCTGCAGCCTTCGGTAGCCTAGGTTCCAGGTTGTCGGGACCAGCTAAACTACTGGCTTTTAACCTCTTGAGTAAAGCCAGTACCTTGTTTCTTGTGACTAAGCGAAGGTGGAATTTGGGGGGCAGGGAGCTATTACTGGCAGAGGAGGGAGGAGAGGGAGACAGGATGGAGGGCCCAGTTTTGTATTTGTCCAGGTCAGTAAAAATTAGTTGAAGATGTTGGCAGCAATTGGGGATCCCTGATAATTTGTCCAGTATCAGTGATAGGACCATTTGTGGCTCCTGTAGTTCCTTTGATCAGAAAATTAATTTGTGTCCAAATTGTTTGGGATCAGAGAGTTTTCTGCCTTGTAGACCTCTAACATAGTCCCTTTTGGGAATTCTAGTCATGTTCTTACATTGAACCATGTAGGTCTGTAGTTTCGGTTGCCTCTGTCAGCCCTGATTCAAGGTCTGCTGTCCTTTGTATCACCTCAGCCAGACCTTTGCTATCTTCCCTACTGTCTTCTCCACTCGTATCTTGGTATAGCACACCTTGCCCAGTTCAAAAATAAGGCACTTTGGAAGTGATAATTAAGCAATAAGGCATGTCAGGGTCTGTTATATCATGGGATATCGTCACGCCTCGGGTGGTTGGGCACGAGGCTGCAGGCCGAGTGCGTCCAACCATCCGAGAAGTGATGATATCCCATGATATACCACACCCTGGAGTGACTTATTGCTTTTATGGATTACAAAATTGTTGCAAATAAAAAATTAGAAAAAAAAAACTCAAAATATTTAAAAAAAGCTTTCTAAGGGGTAGTGTAGGAGTACTGTTTCAGAAAATAGTTCTATTATAGTTGTCGTCAGGAGGTGGTGCTATTGTAGGAGCTGATAAGAGGTAGTATAGTGTAGGGACATCTCCCTGTGTGTTCTGTTGTCCCGTCCCCCAAACTCAGCTTGAAAAAAGCAATTTCCTTATTGTTTGGCTGTAGTGGTCATGTCGTGCTTTTGAGGGAACAGTAAGGTGTTGCGGCTTACATTTAAAGCCGTTGTCTTGATGGGGAGATTGTGAAGGAGCAGTTTGTAGAGTTACATGAACTGCCATTCGGCGCAAGGTAGCACTCAGCAGGTCAGGCCCTCTATTCCCAAAGTGCCAACCTCTGAGCGCAGTCTTGTGAACAGTGTAACAGACAAGGTAACCCTCTTGTCTGTTTTTGTGACTTTGGATCAACCTTTGGTCTCAAGTTCTGGAGGGATTCAAGCTGTTAACCTGTTGTTAGCATACCCAATGCACAGGCTCAGATATATCTGTCTTCTGGGGGCCAGATATCTTTGCCTGCAGCACCCAACCAGGTATACAGAGATGACCCCTTAAAAACTTTATTAATAAAGACCTCAGATTTAAAACGCTTCTCTTTCCAGTTTGGTACCACCATACAAGCTTATGTTTAGTATCTGCAATAACCATATACTTTTTTTACAACTAAAAAGAAGTCGAAGACAGACCAAGTAAGTTATAAAAAGAATTTTACTAAAATATTTAAAAATATGTAATACACAAAATACAGAACTCTTATATCACCAGACATACAAATCTTTTAAAAGAAACAAGGTTTAGACAGTGCAATTCCTACTACAGTACTTAGTCCCTAAATACAGTGGTAGCCACAGACATTGCCAGCTATCTTCAGATATTTTGAGAAATTTCTGAAGAGTTTCTCTCTCTGCTGCCCCTACTGTTTAATGCGAAAAGCATCAGATATTTCTGGAAATATCACAGAAATTTCGGGAAATAGCTGGCAGTGTCTGTGGCTACTACCGTACTTGCTTAAAAGTGCTCCCAAGATGTTTCGTGGTCAGAGTCTAGGTAAAAATGTATCTCTGTGAAGAAAACAGACTAAATTAAAAGCTGGCTTTTACCCAGGGGTCGATATTAACATAGTTTTACTAGCCCAAACCTTAGAGCAAATTGACCAGGGCTAGTGCAGCTAACTCTCTACTTGCCCGTCTTGATTAGTGCATATTTTCATGGCTGTTAATGAAGTTTAAAAAGTCTCTACTTTAGCAGGCTCTAATCCTCATGCTATTCTCTCTCAATGTTTCAGATGACCTGGTGTGATTAACAGCTCATTGAGAGCTTAAGTTATCTGGCAGTTCAAGAAGGGGATCCCACAAAATACTCAATGTGAGTCATTATCACTCCACTGTTAGGACTTTCAGCTATTGTCCAGGGAGTGATCAAGGGTAGAGCACTGTTAAGTCACTAGCTTATAGTTTTCTGAATGTGTCTCTGTTTAACAATTTGTCCCATATTTTTAAGACTTGAGTGTCTGTATCCATATTTCATAGATACATAGACAGTGTCAGCAGATAAGGGCCTATGGCCCACCCAGTCTGCCCATTTGAGCTTGTAAGTTCAGTTTATTTTCCTAGAAGTCTGTTGCCCCTTACCTCCAGAATTCCTTTATGTCTATCCCATGCATTCTTAAATCCTGTGATTGTTTCAGCCCCCACCATTTCCTCTGGCAGGGTGTTCCACTTGTCCACCACCCGTTTTGTGAAGAAATTCTTCCTCACGTTTCCTCTGAATCATCCTCCTCCAACTTCATCCCATGCCCTCTGGTCCTGGAACATCTTTTTCGCTTAAAAATAGTGTATTCTTGCACCCTGTTCCTCCCTGTAAGATACTTGTATGTCTCTATCATATCCCCTCTCTCCCTCCTTTCCTCCAGGGAGTACATGTTCAGTTCCTTCAGCCTGTCCTCATAGGACTTGTGATGCAATCCATGCACCATCTCTGTTGCCCTCCTCTGAACCTTCTGTACCCTATGTCCTTACGTGGGTAAGGTCTCCAGAACTGTACACTGTACTCCAGGTGGGGCCTCACTAGTGTCTTGTATAGTGGAATTATGACCTCCCTTTTCCTGCTGGTGATGCCCCTGCCTATGCATCCGAGCATCCTATTTGCTTTTTTTTAATTTTATTTATTGTATAAGATCGGAATTACAATCCTTTGAGTCACAGACTGTTTTGCACAGGCTCCACGTCGGTTTTACCTGCTGCTTTGTCACACTGTTTCCCTACCTTGAGGTCATCAGAGATGAAAACCCCAAGATCCCTTTCCTGCTTGGTGCATGCTATATCCTCACCCCCAAACTGATATATTGTGCCAGGGTATTTGTGCCCCATATGCATTATCTTGCACTTCTTTGCATTGAATTTCAACTGCCAAATCCCTGACCATTTTTCAAGTTTCTGCAGGTCCCTTCTCATTTTGTCTACACCCTCTGGTGTGTCTACTCTGTTACAGAGCTTTGTGTCATCAGCGAACAGTGAAATTCTGCCTTCTAGGTCCTGGGCAATGTCACTGATGAAGATGTTGAATAGGACCGGTCCCAGCACTGATCCCTGTGGTACCCTACTGGTCACTCTTCCCTCTGTGGAGTGACAGCCATTTACCACTACCCTCTGTGTCCTGCCACCCAGCCAGTTACCTACCCACCACACTACTGTCCTGCCCACACCCATATTCCCCAATTTGTGTAATAGTCTTCTATGTGGCACAGTGTCAAAGGCCTTGCTGAAGTCCAGATAGGCCATGTCCACTGCCCTCCCTGATCCACCTCCCTAGTCACCCAGTCAAAAAATTCAACGAGGTTGGTCTGACATGACCTCCCCCTGGTGAAACCATGCTGCCTTGGGTCCTGTAGTCCATTGACAACCAGATGTTCCACCAATCTCTCCTTCTGTAGTGCTTCCATGATCTTCCCCAATACCGAGGTGAGGCTGACTGGTCTGTAGTTCCCCGGTTCCTCTTTGTTCCCACTTTTGTATAAGGGGACTACATCTGCTGTCCTCCAGTCTTTGGGTACCTCCAGTGATCGGCTAAACAGGATAGCCAGAGGTTCAACCACCACCTCTCTTAGTTCTTTAGGGACCCTGGGGTGCACCCCATCTGGCCCCATTGCTTTATCAACTCTTATTACTTCCAGTTCCTTCAGGACCCTTTCTCATGTAAAGGGACTTGTGTCCATTTCTGCACCATTCTCACCCCTTGTACTCCCTTCAGACCCATTACCCTCCTCTTCCTCAGTAAAGTCTGAGCAGAAATACCAGTTCAATATGTCAGCTTTACTGTTGTCATCCCACGGCCCCATCCTCCCCTTCAGTCTCACTATCCCTCCCTTTGCCTTTCTTTTTTCACTTATGTACCTGTAAAAGGTTTTGTCCCCTCTACCCACTGATTTTGCAATGTGTTCTTCTGTCTGAGCTTTGGCTTCCCTTACTGACCTCCCTGCCTCCCTTTGCTTCTCCTGGTACTTCTCCTATCCTCTTCTGCCTGTGTCTTTTTGTATTGCCTGAATGCAATCATTTTGGCTTTCACTTTCTTTGCTACCTCTTTGGAAAACCATAATGGTTTCCTCTTCCTTTTCCTCTTGCTAACCTGCTTAATGCATAATTCTGTTGCTCTTGTAGTCCCCATTTTAAATACTGCCCACTGTTCCTCAACCCCTGATTCCTGCCCATTCCCTTAATGCCTCTTTCAGGTATCTCCCCATTTTCCCAAAGTCTGCCCCTAAAATCCAGGATATGTGTTTTTGTGTGGTTTGGTTCTGCTCTTTCTGTGATTTCAAACCACAATGACTGGTGGTCATTGTTCCAGGTGCTCCCCAGTGTTACCCCCATCCACACTGTCCCTGTTTGTGAGCACAAGGTCCAGTATTGCCTTCTGCCGAGTTGGTTCCATGACCAGTTGCTTGAGGAAGGCACCCTGAAGGAGTCCAGGATAAATCTGCTCTAGTTGATGCTGCTGCTGGGATGCTCCAGTCCACGTCTGGAATATTGAAGTCTCCAACCAGTATATTTCCCCTTGTCTGCCATCCTTTGGATGGCTAGCATCAGCTCTTATCTGTTTCTTCCTCCTGGGCTGGTGGTCTATAGACCACACCTGTGCGGATGGCTGTCCCCATTTTCCTTTCCAGCTTAACCCACAATATCTCTCCCCCATTTTGTTCCTCCTGGATCTCTGTGTCCCTTATGTCATTTTTCACATACAGTGCCACTTCTCCTCCCTTCCTGCCTGCCCTGTCTCTTCTGAATATGTTGTAGCCAGGTATGGCCATCTCCTAGTCATGGTTATCATTACACCAGGTTTCAGTGATGTCCTCAATGTTGAGGTCTGACTGCACCATCACAGCCTCCAGATCTTCCATCTTGTTGCTAAGGCTCCCGGCATTTGCATACATGGCTTTCCATGATTTGACCTCCCTAGGCTGTATCGCTGTTCTACTCCAGCCCCTTCCTTGGTTGTCCTTTATCCCTGGTTCTCCTTGCTGTCTGTCCTTCTGCTGAATTTTGCCCCTGTTCTGCCTATCCACCTCTGGGGCGCTAATCTCCATCTTCTGCACACTGCTTTGTAGAGATAGCCACTCCTCTGGTTCACTGGTTCCACTGCTAGCTGTGGGGGGTGTGAAAGTAGGTACCCTCCTTGCTGGCCTGCCACCTCCCTTTGCTAGTTTAAATGCTTGTCAATGTAGCATTTAGACTTATCATTGAGTGCCTGGATTCCCCTCCAGGATGGATGTAGGCCGTCAGGCTTGAACAGACCTCCATCCCTCCAGGTGGGTCCCCAGTCACCAATGAATCCAAACCCTTCCTCACAGCACCAGTTCTTCAACCATGAGTTAAACTTCCTGGTGCATGCACCCTTATGCTCTCCCTTGCCTCTCGGAGGTAGTACTTCTGAGAAAGTGACAGAAGTAGCTACTTGCTTGAGACCCCTCCCCAATTTCCTAAACTCTTCCTGAACTTCCTTTGGCTCCCCATTTGCCAGGTCATTAGTACCTAGGTGGATAATGACATCCAGCTCACCCTCTCATCTTGCCTTTCCAGTGATCCCCAGGATCTTCCTTCCATCCCTCCATACCGTGGCACCTGGTAGGCACCTCACCTCCCTGTCCTCCCCCTCCTGTGTTCCTAGCTGGATCCCTCTTATGATGGAGTCCCCCACCAGAATTTGCTTCCTCCTCTTCCTGTGGGTTCCACTGCTTTCCCCGCTGAGGTCACCTCCTTGGCTAACCTCCACATCCTTTCCTTCCACTTCTCTGGGTACCTCTATTTGGTTGTCCCCGTTTGCCAGTGTGGCATATGAGTTCTTGAGTGGAATAGGATCTAGGATGTGCCTCTGCCTGACCGCTCTAACCCTCCCTGAGCCCACTGTCATCCAAGTGCTCCTCGTTCTTGGCATCCTTTGAGGCAGTTGCATTGGACTAGGTGGCCTCTGGATAGGGGTGATGGTACTCCTGACCCAGTTTACTTCTGCTCTGAGTCTGGCTACCTCATCCCGCAGTCCAGAGAGATGCATGCAGATAGGGCAACACTTCAGTGTCCAGAAGGTCTGCCTGAATATGGCTGCCCCACAGCCACTGCACTGCACCACTCCCCACATTATACTGCAATTATACTGCTATTCCACTACTTGTCTGCTACTGAAGCTCTCCTAGTTCCCTTTTTATTAATTTGCTGTCCTAAAAATCCTGTCACTGATCCTCAGATACTTTTCTTTTTAAAAAAAGAAAATAAACCAATAAATAAATAAATGAGTCAAAACACTTGTCGTGCTGAGGCTGGACTTCTTCCCCCTTATGCCCCTCCTACTCCACACCCCTTACTATACCCTGTGTTTAGCTCCTGTCAATCAGACTTAACAGGGCATATAATTAAGAGTTGGGGGAAGGGGGAGGGCGAAAATTTGCAGCAATTAAAGACAGCAAAGAAATACACCACCACTACGTTTTAAATTTTCAACAGCCCAAAAACAATTCTAAGTAAAGACAACAAAGAAAGTACAGTGTCACTAAAAGCCCACAATCTAAGTTTAAAAGAAAAATAGCAATTACCAGTTACTGTAAAGCACTGAATTGAATATGTTTCCTTCCCCTTGTGGCTTCTTCTGAGAAAATGTGACAAAATGCAAGGAGGTAAGCAGGGTCAGCCCTGCAGGTGGTGGGTTTTATCCCAGCCTCATCATAACTTCCCTCTCCCCGCCAAATCTCTTAACTCTGTCCTTTCCCTGGACACCACTGCAGTCCAGACTCTGAAATGACCATCCACAGATCCATAGCTGCCATTACTGGCAAGTGTAGGGAGTCCCTGGCTCTTCTTAAATAGACCATGCCAGCCATCACCATCCATACAGTCCCACCCTTATCCCAATCAGCATGTCCTTTCATCCTAAAAACAAAGCTTCGGATCAAGTATGGTACAAAACTAAACCTTAATAAAATACAAAATGTGAAAGCTTAAAATAGGCATCCTTGGGATACGTGGATCATCCTATATAGAAATAGAGATAGCATAGCATTATGCCTGTGTACTCTTTTCCCTGGGCTGATGAAAGGACAGTGTTAAAGAAAAATCAGTTATTGTTGGGGCAAAGCATATTAAAATCAATGCTTTTAAAAATAAAAATGTTATAGTTTTCTATTTCCCAAGCCCCCTTAGGTTTGTTTAGCTCCCACCCCAAAGAAATCTTAGATGGCCTTCTGGCTCACTTGAGACTGTACAAAGATTTCTAGAAGTGCAGGTCTCCAGTTGACTATAGGGTGAGGGCTGAGATTGTCTTTCTCTGTCTGACTCTGTTCATTGCCCCATGGGTGGTGGTGACAGTGGTGAGGTAGGTGATGATGATGACAGCTGTTGGGTGTGCAGATCTAGGACTGCTTGGTTGAACATTTGCTGTTGTGATGTCCTCTGGTTTGGTTGGTGGGGGCAGAAATAGGAAGAGAGGAGGCCATAGTACAAAACAATGGGGTGGGGGCTCACTGTGTGTGATGGCATTGCAGTCTTTTTTTTCTGCTGGGGAGCTGGAAGCAATGTGGGAGCAGGATAAATGTGCAATAATTAAAGTATGGCTTGCATTGTTTCCTGTATAAGTGATCAATATGTACCATTATAATTAAGGGCTAGTGCAACCTTCTGTAGGCTAGTGCAATTTTAAATCAACTTGCCCTGCTGGCTAGTGCAAAAAAAGGTTAAGGTTGACCCCTGCTTTTACCCCACCTCTTTTCAGGAGGTCCCCTAGCTTCTCCCTGTCAGGATATATGAAAATATATATCTTATACAAAAGTATTACATTCTGCAACTTCAGCATAATTCATGTCCTTCAAATTACACTTTGTTTGATCCCATGCTGTATCCTCCCTCACACTGGCTTCACAGGGACATTTACAACCTTGCACCCTGTGTAACAACCTAGGTTTCTCTCCAACGGCATAAACCTTCTTTATGATTTCTCTCTTAACAAAATTAACTTAAACAAGTCTGTAATCAACTCAGAGAAACAGGATTCTTGATTAAAGTCTTCCATGTAACACATTGTCTCTAAAAACTGAGTGTGTGTGAACTCACATGATGTCAGCATTTTTCTTATGGCTTTCATCTTTGAGCTGAAATGGGGGGTGAGGTCACTCCTAGAGCATTTGATTTTCAGCAGGAGACATTCAGTAATACATTTTATATTAAAAAGAAATGATACAGCACTCAGAGCTGGCTGTCTACGTCACAAGTCATGTTGTGCTTTTGAGGGAACAGTAAGGTGTTGCGGCTTACATTTAAAGCCGTTGTCTCAATGGGGAGATTGTGAAGGAGCAGTTCGTAGATTTATGTGAACTGCCATTCAGCATGAGGCAGCATGTTGTGGGGAAAATGTACTGGCATGAGGAAAATAGTGAGGGGCTGTTTCTGTACTGCAGTAGCTAGTGCTCCGAGCGGAAGCTGGGTGAGAATGACATTTTTTTCTGTTTGGAGAGCGGGTGCTGTGGGCAAGATGTATGGGGGTTTGGTTTTAAGCCAACTAGAGGTCTGAGTCATTTCGGACTGTGACACATGGTGAAATGTTGCGCTGGAAATAAGGAGGCTGGTGGCCGGAGGTTTTCTTAAGCCATGATGATGTAGCTCGATATCATCAAGGCTTTATGAATGTCTCGGCAAATCAGCAAAGTCCATTTACGATCCCCAGTTCATAATAAAGCTTTCATCACTCTTGTCTTCACTTGGGTCATTGATGTGTCCTGAGGCAATTGACGGTGACCTGTTTCTACTTTTGGGCCCTGGTGTCTTGGGCCTCTGCAGCGGGCAAGTGCTTGACAGAGTCTATCAGTTTCTCTTTAGGCTTCATTTTGGCTGGCATCCTGAGCAATAACAATGTGCTTTACTGGTGATGCAGTTCATGAGGTTAATTATTGTGATTTTTTTTAGGTGGTTTACTTTCGATTATGTTGTCCGGGGGTAGGAGCCAATCATGTTCACATGCTCATGGGCAGAAGGTGAAACCAGAAGTCCGGAAAAGGGGATTTGGTTTAGTTTATTCCTTTGGTACTGTACTTGGGTAAATCCATCCAGTCTGGCAAGGTGGGATTTAGGGGCAGCACTGTAGGCCCCAGCTGTGCTAAAATCCACTTGAGGATGACCTCGCGGTGGACTAGAAGTGGCAAACAGGATTTGTTGTGGTACAGTACACCAACCTTGTGGCTGAGTTTTTAGTGCAGGCTTGATGCAGATGGAGAAGTTGTGATGCTAGTTAAGACACATGAAGTGGGGAATTACTTCAAGTGGGGTGTAATCAAGAGTTCTGATAACTGGGGCGGAGTGAAGTATTGCTAGCCTTTACTTACTGACAGAGGTCATAGAGACAGTCTTTTTGGCATTTAATGAGAGTTGATTTAAGTGGAACTTGCATTGGATATAATGAAAGTCACACTGGAGCGATGATTCAAGCTCAGAGACCAAGGCTTGTGAGGCAAAAGTACTGTGTCATTCGCGAACATGTGGCTGTGCAAGCAGACATGGACTAAGTGGAGATTATCTGAAAGATGGAGAAGAGGATAGGGCCTAGGATGGAGGCCAAAGTGAATGGGGAGGGGAGAGGATAAGGCGTTGGTGACCTGGACTAAATGGTACTGGTCTGAAAGGTAGGAGCGGAATCAACTGACTGCAAGATCAGACAGTCCTACCCCCTCCTTAACTTATTCAGAAGAAGGGGGTGGGCCGCAGTATCGAAGGGCTTTGTTAGGTTGATAAGAAATTGGAGGAATGAGGAGACAGTGTACTGAAATTTGTGAAAGCTAGAGGAAAGGAGAGAGGAAGGAGGAGGAGGAGGAAGAGTTGAGGTAGGAGGAGAGCTGGGAAAGGACACGTTTTTCCTGTGCTTTTTCCAGTGAAGGGAGAAGAAAGAGATGGGTCGGTAGTTCCTGGGGGAATAGGGTCACCCCCTTTGTGGAGTGGGACCTTGGCCTGCTTCAATGCCCTAGGAATCATCACATGTTGAAAGGAGATATTTAGAAGAGTAATGACCGGTTATGCATCTGTGTCCATCCTTCCTCAACTGTGAAATGCTTTTTCAGTGCCAGGCACAATCAAGCTTTGAGGCACTGAAGGGAGGGTGGTCAGCACTCTCGTAGTGTTCTTCAAGTTCTAGTATGTCACCAGAAAGATGCAAACCCTCAGCCCCTTCTTCAGGCAAATCATACAGTTCCACAATACACAGAGACTCAACATCTTCAGACGTGATACTTTGCACTTCACTTTCTGAGAGCATTGGCTCCAAGGACAAAGCTGGGGGGTTAGGCAGTCCAGAAGGCCCAGCTTCATCCCTGCAATTAGTCATAGGATTTCCTCGAAACAGCTGACTCAGTTCATAAGAGAGGTAATAGGCATAGTCACACTCACTTTCGTAAGAAGTGGACTGACAGTCACTATCATTCTGGGCCTGCTGCGGAGGAAACCTTAAATCTGTGACCACTGGGGTAGGCTGACTCTGTCTCTTTCTTGCACCAGCACGAGTCACCAGCCCAGGGGGCTCAATTTCTGGGGGTTCAGCCTCAATCATGACTTGGCCGATAGGTAGCAAGTGGTTACGGTGCATGGTCTTGACAGCTTTGGAGTTGTTCTCTGGGCGCACCTTGTACACAAGTAAATCATCCAACTTTCCAGCTACTACATGGGGAAGATGGTACCACTAATCAGCAATTTTGTGTTTACCATGCAGTCCCAAATTGCGTAACAACACACGGTCTCCAGGTTGAAGCTCTTGAGCCTTTACTTTTTTATCATGCCTCTCTTTGTTGGCTAGATTTCTCTTGGCGGCCATTGTCTGGACCAGTTGATAGGCATGGTTCAAATGAGCTTTCAGTTTTTGTACATATTGCAAGTAGTGTTCGGCTCGGACCCCATCTGGAGAGACCCCAAAACAGACATCAACAGGCAGCCAGGCCTCTCTCCCGAACGTGAGGCAGTAGGGAGAGAACTTGGTAGCATAATTTTTCGTGCAATTGTATGCGTGTACCAAGGTGCTAATCTGCTGGCTCCATTTATGCTTGTCTTTTGGGTGGAGGGTGCCCAGCATGTCTAGAAGGGTGCGGTTAAAATGTTCTGGTTGAGGGTCTCCCTACGGGTGATAGGTGGTTCTTGACTTTCGCACCCCTCATAGAGAGAGCATTTCTTTGATTAGTTGACTCTCAAAGTCTCTGCCCTGGTCAGAGTGGATCCGCTGGGGGACACCATAGTGGACGAAGAAATTTTCCACTAGCACCTTGGCCACGGTAGATGCCTTTTGATCTTTGGTGGGAAAAGCTTGTGCATATCGTGTGAAATGATCCGTAACCACTAACACATTGCCAGTGTTCCACTGATCAGGTTCTAAACACAAGAAGTCTATGCAGGCTAGTTCCATGGGAGTGCTGGTAATAATATTAACAACAGGGGCAGCCCTCTGAGTCAGGGCTTTTTCTTTGCAGGCAGCGACTACAAGTCTTTACATGGTGCTCAACATTGGCCCCCATTTTGGGCCAGTAGAAGCGAGATCGTACCAGGTCAAGGGTTCTGTCAATACTGAGGTGCCTCATGTGATTGTGGAGGGACCTCAGTACCAAATCATTAAAGGCCGTGGGCAGGACCAATTGTTGCTTGTGTACTTTGCCACTATGATCTACTGTCCTCTCTTTACAACAACTGATTGATCAACTTCAATCTGGGGCCTTCTTTTAACAGTAAAGCAGTTCGCAAGTCAGTGGAATGTAACTTAGATGCATCTTTCTCCGCATGCAGGGCATCAAGTGCTGGCTGAATCATAGGATCTTGGTATTGAGCCCTCTGAATACTGTCATTGTCAAATTCAGGTAGTGCACTAATATCTAGAGCAGAGAAGTGGCAATAAGCAGCTGGTATGCAGGTGTCAGAAGGGCCCAAGCAATCTACTAAACAGTCCACTGTGTCCGCAGACATCTGTTCATCTCTTTTAAACTTTCGGCAGAATGCTCGAGTGTCAGGCTCAAACAGCCTGACCCAATCACTCTTGGAAGTGGGCCTTCGTGATAGGGTGTCAGCATCAGTATGGTTCAGCCTGGTCTGTATTCGACAGCATAATTATAGGTTGATAATGCAGAAAGCCACCGGTGCCCAGTGGCGTCTAACTTAGCTGAAGTCTGTACATAGGTCAACGGGTTATTGTCAGTCTTCACCAATATCTTTGCCCCATAGAGGTATTCAATGAAACTGGTCAACGACGGCCCATTTTAGTGCAAGGAACTCCAACTTATGCACAGGGTAGTTTCATTCGGACGGGGTCAAGCTCCTACTGGCGAAAGCTACTGGTCTCAGGCCATGCTCATGGTCTTGATACAGAACCACTCCTAGACCCTGCAGACTAGCATCCATATGCAGCACATAGGGTTTGGTGGGGTCAGCATAGGTGAGGATAGGGGCATGGGTGAGCTGGTATATGATCTTATGGAAGGCTGCTTCACAGTCGGGTATTCAGCGGGGCCTGTAGAGTTCACCTGGGCGGAAGTATACTTTCTCTGGTTCTTTAATGGCCCCTTTTTTGTATTTACGATTGGTAGGAGGGTAACCCTGGGTAAGGTTCAAGAGTGGGCGACTCACCTTGGAAGTCTTTTATGAACCTGCAGTAGTAGCCACAGAACCCCAGGAAACATTGTAGTTCTTTCAGATTATGGGGCTGGGGCCAAGTAGTCAGTGCTTCAACCTTACTGGGATCAGTCTCCATCGCTTTTGTAGATACTATGTGCCCCACATACTTCACGGAGGTTTGGAAAAACTGGTACTTGTCAATGGACAGCTTGAGGCCGAAGTCTTCCAGTCAGTCTAGGACTTTAAACAGTCGGTTCTCATGCTCTAAGGTGCTGTCAAGCACAATGACATCGTCCAAGTACACCAGGCATTCCAGCAAATTCATATCTCCCACCACACATTCCATCAGTCACTGAAAGGTGGCCAGGGCGCTTGATATCCCCTGTGGCATCCTCAGAAATTCATAGAACCCCAATGGACAGATGAAGGCTGTTTTCTCATGGTCTTCCGTTGCCATTGGGATCTGGTAGTATCTGCTGCGAAGATCCAACACTGAGAACCATTTGCTCCAGTTCAGGCAGTCTAGGGCATCTTGTATACGAAGCATGGTGTATTAGTCTGGGATGGTCCACCAGTTCAGGGTTCGATAATCAACAGACATCCTCACAGACCCATTCTTCTTATGCACAACCACAATGGGAGAGGCATATGGCTCCTGGATTCTTGTATCACGCCAGCAGCGAGCATTTCCTGCAGGTGTCTTCTCACATCATCTATGTCTGCTGGGGCTAGGCATTGGGACCTCTCTCGAAATGGCCGTTCATCGTGCAGGCATATGTGATGCTCCGCACCCTGGACACATCCTGTTCCTTCAACGAAAACACTTGGTCTCTCTGGGCAAGTCCCTTGCTAATTCTAGCCTTCCATTCAGTTGGCAATGGGGAGTCACCAAAGTCAAACAAGTCTGGGGTCACTCTCTCCTTCTGGCCAGGGTGCTTGTTGCTGGGCAACACTGCAGTGTCGGCGCAGTGTACCATAGCTAGGATGCACCCTCTCTTCACCCGGCTCTCCCTATCTGACACATTGTGAATCTGGACCATCACTCATTGTGCGTAAGCATGGGCACGAGCAGGCAAGATGCTGGGCTTGACCAATAATCCTTCTGGCAATTTTCCATCACCTGGCACATCCAACATCAGTATTTTGTTCTTGACATCTTTCCGGAGGCGGACCTCCCCTTGAATGGTACACTGGGTGTTATGGGCCAATATCATTGAATCGGGTTCCTTCTTCCACACGATCCCCACTGGTTCATCCTGGTCTACTTCCTCAGGTTTCTGTTGGAAGTCATAGGCCCTCTTGATCAGAGCCAGAATTCTTAGAGCCCTTCCAGTCCATCGCCCTTGTTTCTCATGACAGAGTTGTGCTAGCCTCCCAAACATGTGGGCGTTTGTTCCAGTTAACAGAGGAACCCCATCATACAGTCCGGTGGGGGGGACACACTAGGGCCAGTTTCTCTACTTGCTCCTCCACACCAGTTACAGTTGCAGGAAAAGACAACCAAAGGCGGACATATCCTAAGTAGGGATAAGACTTGTTGCTCAGCCCCCACACATGTAGGTCTTCCAGGGATTGTAATGGCATATCAGATAAGTATTTGTCATACCAGTCCTGAAATACAGTGGTCACTTATGACCCACTGTCAAGCACAGCCCGAGTAGGAATACCATTCACAGCCACAGTAGTCTCCATTGAAGGGCCCACTATTACGGACCAATCAGAAGGGACAGCAGCAGAGGCCTGGACAGACGATTTAGCCACAAAGAAATTTGAGTTAAGGTTTCTGAAGCCTTCACTGCCATCATATCGTCCACCCTTGACCACTGATTCGGTTTCTGAAACTCCCCTTGAAGCCGGTTCACCACTCTCTCTAAGTCCCTCTGAGAATGGCATTCCCTCTTCATGTGACCATCCTTGCCACAATTGTGACAAATGACAGGCTCTCGGGGCATCATTGGAGAGAGCATTGCAAGGGATGCTGGAGCACCAATGGGAGATTGTGATCTGACTCCTGCTGATAGTGTGCCATGTCTCAAAAGTTCCTTTAGGGTGGAAGTCAATTCCTTGAGCTCAGCCGAAAAGCCACCCTGAGTAGCGGATGTCTGAGGATGCACCGCCACCCCCATGGCAGTAGGTCCTGACAGGGGCCAGGGTCTTTGTAAACAGAGATTACCTCAGTGAGAACATCCAGTTGTACCTTTCTGACTTCCTTCAGCAACTCCTCTCCCCACCATTTAGCCTAACACGGGACACCCTTAGTGGTCTCCATTTCGGAAGGGCCTTCCGGTGCCATGATCACTTGAGCTGCACTCACCCCATAATTACAGTCTCCCTCTTCCACTTCAACCTCCCGGAGTTCTTTTATCAAGTCACAGTAGTCAGGTGGGTAACCTCTCCTATCCTGGAGTCTTAATTGGAGGATCTGCAATTTAGAATGCTTTGCATGTTGCAGTATGTGCCCCAATATCACATGGTTCAAGTCACTGGCGGCTACCCTACCTTTCCGGTAAGCTTTCTGCGGAGCTCTTTCTAGACGAGTAACATGTGCAGACAAACTTTTCCCTTTCCATTGTTTGGTACCTCGGAATTTCCACATCAAATTCTCCCCTGACTCAATGCCCCCAAAATTGCCTTTGAGTGCAGATAGGTATTTTAATGCAGATAGGTACTTCTAAGCAGATGCATCAGGGTTTGTGGACCTCAAAAATGTAATGGCTTCGACGGCGGGACCCCTCAAACTTTCTGTGATTCTTTTCTGCTTCTCAACCTCCGCACACTGTCACTCAGGTACCAAGGGGGCAACATAGTCTATCCAGGTCTCCCAGTCATGCTTCCCCTGGGGGGTTGGGAGGGTGCCCAAGAAGATTCTTAGCCTTCAGTAGGAGTCGTGACTAATGGCAGGTACAGATATAGGGGCCAGCATTGGCAAGGGCACAGAAGGTGGGGCAGTAACAGGTGCTGGAGTGGGAGGGGGTGTTGGGGAAGGAACACCCCGAGGTGGCAGGAATAGTTTCTTAAAGTATTCTACATTTTTCCCTTCCTCCTGCAACAGCTTAGTAAATTTCTCCTCAAAAGTCTCAAATAATGGTGGGAGCTCATCCTCCCCGGGGTCTTTACTGTCTTTTGTTATCACTCTCCAGGCAGCTGGAACCCCTTCTGGGGCAATAGTGTGTGGCACTTTAGAGCTGTCCACAAGGTCACTACACTCTACCAAGGCTATGAAAGTTTGGGCGATCAAATCGGCCTGTCGACCCACCACCACAGGGTTTTTTAAACATTCAGCTTTGGAGAGTGCTCCCTCTACAGTGTCTTTACTGGTACCCAGGGGAATATCCAGTATAAGTAGAGCATTTTGGGGGTCGATCTCCTGCTCAGTACACCACCCCACCAACTGGTGTACAGCCATTTCTACTGGAGTAGCCATTAATCTTTAACAATAATTCGTAATTTATGGCCACTAGAAGGCACAAAATCCCAGTGGTGAGCCTCCAAAATGTAACCCCTAGGTGGCGCTATCCCAAGGGGCTACTACCCTGCCTGCTGGCTAGTAGCAGGTTAAGGGGCCTGAGTTCTGAAACGGGTGCCTCCACCTGGAGGTCAGTGTTGGTAGTGCTCAAGCTAACCTGGGCACAGACCTCCGGGACACTGTAACCCCCCTCTTTCCTTACTAATGGCTGGAACAATACACAATAATCACTTTCACAGTACCCCTGATACACCACACAAGTACCCACACTGTTTGCACTTACCACGAGGGCTTTTCTCTGGCTCGGCCCTGGGGACCCCCTGTAAAACAAGGTTATACACAGCAAATAACAGCAGTACAGTACTCTTGCACAAACTGGAACCACAGTCAGGGTAAATGCAAAAAAGAGTTAGATCTGATTCATTTAAGGGACTTGAACAAGGGAGGGGCATAGTCAGGTTAACTTGCTTAAAGGCTCTATCAAGTCAAACAGTTATGCATACACTTCATGGTCCATAAACAGTCACACACTCTGGGTACCCAGATGGAGAATGGTGGGCTAGCCAGGAATGTTGCAGCTGGTTGGGGCCCTGTGATGGAAGAAAGCAACATGTACAACACACACTATTTGTAATCCGGTGCCGGAGGGCTCAGTTCGTGAAAAGAAAACAAGACAATCAGATGACACACTTTTAGAGCAAGGTGTTGTTGCAGGGAGCTACCCTGATGATTACTTATGATACCAAAGACTGGACACAGGCTGGACGAAAATCGAGACAGCAGGTGGTTAATCTAGAGGGCCAGGAGAAGCAGGGCCCACATGATTCGCCGAGGCATCATTCCTGTTCAAGCGTGGAGCAGGGGGCTGATCCCCAGGCAGGTCTCTCGTCAGTGGCTTTCTCTGTGCAGTGGGGTAGTCGGGCAGGGCCAGCGTGGCATGGCCCAGAATGAATGGAGATGAATGCGGATTCAGTCCATTTAGGCTGGAAAAAGCTTCCAGGAAGCAGAACACGGTTCACACAGTGGGGAACCAAATCACGACCCACTTTCAATACACAACACATTTACATGTAAGGAAATTCTACTGTACCAGGCAAACCGCTCTCCGGTCACGATCGCAAAGTCTCTGCACAAACCAGGGATCCAAAAGCAGCTGGAAATCCTGACAGGCTGATCGCATTCAGCAAAATCTTCGGTCTTCTTCAGGTATGGGCCTGGTAAAAAATCAGTGGCTTACTTTGTTCTCACAAACTTGGTTTTAGTCCAAAATAATTCTCTTCTCTCCCTCTCTCAGGGGCAGCAGGCAGACATGCAGCCACAATTCAGGACTTTCCACAGTTCTCCCACGCAAAACTACTCAGACAGCTGCTTGACTGTCTCAAGCTCTCGCCTCTTCAGCTCCCAACTTAGATCTGACTCAGACTGCAGCAAGTCTGGGAATTTCCCCAGAATCCAAAAGGTTTGGTTGGCTGATCTGTCTGTCAGTCACAACAAGGCTCCCCCTTCTGGTGCAAAAAAGGTGCCCAAAGCCCAAAACTACAATTCCTACAGATTTTGACTCCAGACAGCTCCTGTAGACCGGCTCCATTTTAGGTCCCACCAGAACTGATTGCTCCAATTCGCAGTCCCAGGCAACAGTCCTTGCTGCAAAGAAGGCAGGTTAGACAAACGACATTATCATTATCACTCTAAATGATTTTCAGCAGATAGTTACATCTTTCAACAGAGCTCCCTCTCAGATTACTTTTGACTGCAATCCAGGCAGCTCTTCAAGAGACAGTACACAGAGGCTATATAGGCAGTCTCTGGCAATCACATTTAAATTGCTAAAACGCAGGACGCCAACCTGGTAGTGAGCATTTAGGCAAGCTCAAGGAAGACTTTTCGGGAACCCCCATTTGTAGGGGAGTTACACCTAAAATCACCGTTTCTGTCCAGGTCATTAATGAATAGGGAGAACAGTAGAGGACCAAGAATTGAGCCCTGTTGTACCCTGTCAGAGATTCGCAGACACCGTGAGAGGGTGCCTCACTACTTAACCATTTGAGTTTTATGTAACAGATAGTGTGTGAACCAGGCCAGCACATGTGTATCCAGACCAAAGTGTTGTAATTTTTTGAGAAGCAACTCATGGCTGACAAGGTCAAAGGCCTTAGTTAGGTCAATAAAGACAACTCCGGTTGGAACACCATTGTCCAAGGCTTGGAGGATATTTGCAGAGAACTCAACATGAGCCATGTCCATGCTATGGTTCCTCCTGAATCCATGCTGCTTGTCAGATAGAAGGTGGTGCAATTCAAGATAGTCTCAAAGCTGAGTATAGACCAGTCTGACCTGTACCTTGGCAAGGGAGCAGAGAAGGGAGATGGGCCTGTAGTTTTCCACTGAGTCCCTGGCTCCTCCTTTGTGCAGAGGGACTACTGTTGCTTCTTTCCACTTACCAGGTATTTTCCCTTCAATGAGTGACCTATTAAATAGCATAGTGACTGGGGAAGCTATGGCCAAGGCTGCAGCCTTCAGTAGCCTAGGTTCCAGGTTGTCGGGACCAGCTAAACTACTGGCTTTTAATCTTTTGAGTAAAGCCTGTACCTTGTTTCTTGTGACTAAGCGAAGGTGGAATTTGTGGGGGGCAGGGACCTATTACTGGCAGAGGAGGGAGGAGAGGGAGACAGGATGGAGGGCCCAGTTTTGTATTTGTCCAGGTCAGTAAAAATTGGTTGAAGATATTGGCAGCAATTGGGGGGGTCCCTGATAATTTGTCCAGTATCAGTGATAGGACCATTAGTGGCTCCTGTAGTTCCTTTTGATCAGAAAATTAATTTGTGTCATCCAAATTGTTTGGAATCAGAGAGTTTGCTGCCTTGTAGACCTCTAACATAGTCCCTTTGGGGAATTCTAGTCATGTTCTTACATTGAACCATGTAGGTCTATAGTTTCAGTTGCCTCTGTCAGCCCTGATTCAAGGTCAACTGTCCTTTGCGTCACCTCAGCCAGACCTTTGCTGTCTTCCCTACTGTCTTCTCCACTCGTACCTTGGTAGAGCTCACCTTGCCCAGTTCAAAAATAAGGCGCTTGGAGGTGATAATAAAGCTTTCATCACTCTTGTCTTCACTTGGGTCATTGATGTGTCCTGAGGCAATTGACGGTGACCTGTTTCTACTTTTGGGCCCAGGTGTCTTGGGCCTCTGCAGTGGGCTGGTGCTTGACAAAGTCTAACAGTGTCTCTTTAGGCTTCGTTTTGGCCAGCATCCTGAGCAATAACAATGTGCTTTACTGGTGATGCAGTTCGAAAGGTTAATTATTGTGATTTTTTTAGGTGGTTTACTTTTGATTATGTTGTCCAGGGCTAGGAGCCAATCATGTTCACATGCTCATGAGGAGAAGGTGAAACCAGAAGTCCGGAAAAGGGGATTTGATTTAGTTTACTCCTTTGGTACTTGGGTAAGTCCGTCCAGTTTGGCAAGGTGGGATTTACAGAGCAGCACTGTAGACCACAGCTTTGTAGTCAAACATTGCTAAAATCCTCTTGAGGATGACCTCACGGTGGACTAGAAGTGGCAAACAGGATTTGTTGTGGTACAGTGCACCTACTTTGTGGCCGAGTTTTTAGTGCAGGCTTGATGTGGATGGAGAAGTTGTGATGCTAGTTAAGCCACATGAAGTGGGGAATTACTTCAGGTAGGGTGTAATCAAGAGTTCTGATAACTGGGGTGGAGAGGATTATTGCTAGCCTTTGCTTACTTACAAAGGTCATAGAGACAGTCTTTTTGGCATTTAATGAGAGTTGATTTGAGTGGAACTTGCATTGGACATAATGAAAGTCACACTGGAGCGATGATTCAAGTTCAGAGACCAAGGCTTGTGAGGCAAAAGTACTGTGTCATTCGCGAACATGTGGCTGTGCAAGCAGACATGGACTAAGTGGAGATTATCTGAAAGATGGAGAAGAGGATAGGGCCTAGGATGGAGTTCAAAGTGGATGGGGAGGGGAGAGGAGAGGAGAGGATAAGGCGTTGGTGACCTGGACCAAATGTACTGGTCTGAAAGGTAGGAGCGGAATCAATTGACTGCAAGATCAGACAGTCCTACCCCTCCTTAACTTATTCAGAAGAAGGGGGTGGGCCACAGCACCAAAGGGCTTTGCTAGGTTGATAAGAAATTGGAGGAATAAGGAGACAATGTACTGAAATTTGTGAAAGCTAGAGGAAAGGAGAGAGGAAGGAGGAAGACTTGAGGTAGGAGGAGAGCTGGGAAAGAACACATTTTTCCTATGCTTTTTCCAGTGAAGGGAGAAGAAAGAGCTGGGATGGTAGTTCCTGGGGGAATAGGGGTCACCCCCTTTGTGAAGTGGGACCTTGGCCTGCTTCAATGTCCTAGGGATCATCACATGTTGAAAGGAGATATTTAGAAGAGTAATGACCGGTTATGCATCTGTGTCCATCCTTCCTCAACTGTGAAATGCCTTTTCAGTGCCAGTTGTAAAATTATAATGTAACCCCCCTACAAATGGGGGTTCCCGAAAAGTCTTCCTTGAGCTTGCCTAAATGCTCACTGCCAGGCTGGTGTTCTGTGTTTTAGCAGTTTAAATGTATTGCCAGAGAGTGCCGGTGTAACCCCCCTGCAAGTGGGGGTTCCCAAAAGACTTCCAGGAGCTTGCTTGAATGCTCCAAGCCTGAATGGTGTTTGGCGTTTAAGCCATTTATCAGTGAGTGTTTTAGAACCTCTGGTACTGTCTCTTTAAGAGCTGTCTGCTTGCAGACATAATTAGTTGTATGGGGACTGTGTGCTTCTCTGAGTACCACTCGAGCTGCTGCCAATTCACTTCATTTTGCAGTCACTAGGAGTGCAAAGGAACCTATCTGAAAGATGTAACTGTTTGCCAAAAATTATTTAGAGTAATAATGAAATTACAGTTTGTCTAACCTGCTTTCTTTGCAGTCAGAACTGTGTCTGCTAGTTCCCATTCTAGTTTTGAACTGCTGAACTGGACCAATCAGTGTGGGGTAAGCTAGCTCTAAAATGGTGCCTTGGACGAATCAGAACTTGGACTCATAATCTGAGCCAGCCACAAGAGGATTGTATGGGCAGTGACTCTGGGAGATGTAGTTTAGACTTCAGTGCCTTTTGGACCAACAGCAGCAGTCTATTGTGAGTGACAGCCAATCCAGTCAAGAACTGGGAGGAACTCAAAGGAAGTGCCAGTTTTGTCGGTTGGAGTTTCAGTTGAGCTTTGGCAGTTAAGAAGGAAGGGCCTGTGCTTTTCAGTGTGCAGTTTTAGTCAAAGCGTGTGTAAGGCCCAGATTCCGGTCTGCAGCTTGTGTAACAGCTTGTTAGGACTGAATCCGTCCTGTGAAAAGAATCAAAGGATCTCTGAAGAGTAGAAACCAGGCTCACCCTGTAGAAGACTGGAGGAATTGCTGAAAAATTGCACTGTCTGTCAGGAACTGAATCTGCTGTGTGTTCTCCCGGTATTGTGCAGTAATTGCGATCGGATACAGATGCAGCCTGCCTGGTATAGTGCTTTCTTTTATATGGATGTGTGAAGAGGTTTGTGTACCTCAAGTGAGCCCTGCTGACATTGAAGGACCCTATCTTATTTGGAGGTCGTGAGTACTAATTCAGGGTCAGCTCCCTGTTGAATTGCCACATTAAATCCAAATGGAATTACTGTACTGTTGACTGTTTAATTCTCCTTTTCTCTGTGTGAAAGGGCCCCTACCAGCTGCCACGGTTTGGACTAGCCACTAGGGCTTGGGTCACCAGGGACAGTAACTGATAGGGATAGGCCTGCACAGAGCCATAGGTAGATTATTAGAGTGATAAGCTAATTAACCTGATTTCCCTGTCCTTGTTATATCCCCTAAATAAATCAGAGCTGCTTGTTTCAGCAAAGTTATACTGCCTGAGGTATTTGTCTATGTTAAAGTACTGTACTGTGATTGTTGCACTGTATCTCATTTCACAGGAGGTCCCAGTGCGGAACCAGACCTGGGGGTAAGTGTATACTGTGAAGGTAATTCTGATATATTGTGTGGGCCACTAGTGGGAAGAAAGGGGGGTTGCAGTGTCCCAGAGGGCTGTGACCAAGTTAGTTTAACTATTGCAAACCCTGACCTCTGGGTGGAGGCACACGCCATTGGATCCAGGCCCCTCAACCTGTTAGTGGCAAATCAGGCAGGGGTAGTAGCCCCTAGGATAGCGCCATCTAGGGGTTACACCTGTATAGCCTCTGTGTACTGTCTCTTTAAGAGCTGCCTGGATTGCAGTTATAATTAACCTGGGAGGGGGCTGAGTGTTTCTGTGCTCGAGCCCCGCCTGGGCTGCCAGATAATTATTCCGTTCTGCTATCTCTATTTGCGCAGAGGGAGCTCTGTTATAAGATGTGCTTATTTGCTGAATATCTATTTGAGTGATGATAATATTGCAGTTTGTTCTAACCTGTTTTCTTTGAAGGAAGGACTGTTCTCTTTATCTCTGCCAACTTGGCCCGGGACTGTCAGAATGGGCCAATCAGTACTGTTGGGACTCTAAAATGGAGCCTGCCTACAGGGGCTTGGTGGGGTCAAAACTTACAGGAATTGTAGTTTTTGCATTTTGGCACCTAAATGAACCTGAAGGGGGAGCCCTTGTTGTAACTGACAGACAGATCAGCCAACCAGACCTTGTGGATCTTGGGGAAATTCCTAGACTGCTTGCAGTTTTCAGTTAGTTCTGAGTTGGGAAGTGAAATGAGTAACAGCTTAAGTGATTTGAGCAGCAGTTCTGTGTAGTTTTGTGTGGGAGAACTGTGAAAGGACTGAATTTTGGCCTGCCTGTCTGTCTGCTGTCCCTGACAGGGAAAACAGAGTTTATTCGGACTGAATCCGAGTTGTAAGGACTATTTAAGCCACTGGACTGTGACCAGGCTTTAACCTGAAGAAGACTGATGATTTGCTGAATGCGATTGGCCTGTCAGAATTTCTAGCCACCTCTGAACTCCCGGTTTGTGCAGAGACTCTGTAATTGCGACTGGATCGCAATCTGCCTGGCATAGTGGAATTTCTTACATGTAAATGTGCTGTGTGCTGTTAGTGGGTCGTGATTTGGTTCCCCACTGTGTGTGTTGAACTGTGTTCTGTTCGCTGGAGGCTGCATCAAGCTCCAATGGACTGAATCCGAATTCATTGCCATTTCACCTGGGCCTTGCCACACTGGCCCAGCCAGACTACCCATTGCACGGAGAAAGCTGTTGACGAGAGACCTGCCTGGGGATCAGCCTCCTGCTCAACGCTTGAACAGGAACGACACCTCGGTGATTTGTGTGGGCCCTGCTTCTCTTGGCACTCCAGCTCAACAACCTGCAGTCTCAATTTCGTCCTGCCTGTGTCCTGTATTGGGTTTCGTGAGTAAACATCAGGGTAACTCCCTGCAACAACAGCTAAATCTAAAGTGTTGTCATCTGATTGTCTTGTTACTTTTTCTTTCATGAACTGAGCCCTCTGACTCCTGATTACAAGTAGTGTGTGTTGTGCATGTTGCTTTCTTCCATCACAGGGCCCCAACCAGCTGCAACGTTCCTGGCTTGCCCACCATTTTCCTACCTGGGTACCCAGAGTGTGTGACTGTGTGGGGACTTAAAACACATGCATAGTTGTTTGATTAATATAGCCTTTAAGCCAATCAACCTTATTATGCCCCTTCCTTGTTCAAGTCCCCTGAATAAATCAGATCTGATTTTTTTGCTGCATTTAACCTGACTGTGGTTCCAGTTTGTGCCAAGAAAACTGTACTGTTGCTATTTACTGTGCATAACCTTGTTTTATAGGGGGGTTCCCAGGGTCGAGCCAGAGGAATCAGCCCTGGTGGTAAGTGCAAACGGTGTGGGTACTGGTATGGTGTACAAGGGGTACTGTGAAAGTGATTATCGTATATTGTTCAGGCCACTAGAAGGGAAAGAGAGGGGTTACAGTGTGCTGGAGGGCTGTGCTCAGGTTAATCTGACCACTACCAACCCTGACCTCCAGGTGGAGGCACCCGTTTCAGAACTCAAGCCCCTTAACCTGCTACTAGTTGCACAGGCAGGGGTAGTAGCCCTTGGGATAGCGCCACCTAGGGGTTACAACTTGGAGGCTCACTTCTGGGATTTTGTGCCTCCTAGTGGCCAGAAATTAGGAATTATTGTTAAAGATTAATGGCTCCCCGAGTAGAAATGTACACCAGTTGGTGGGGTGGTGTACTGGGCAGGAGATCGACCCCCAAAATGCTCTGCTTATACTGGATATTCCCCTTGGTACCAGTAAGGACACTGCAAAGGGAGCACTCTCCAAAGTGAATGTTTAAAAAACCCTGTGGTAGTGGGTCGACAGGCTGATTTGATAGCCCAAACTTTCATAGCGTTGGTAGAGTGTAGCGACCTTGTGGACAGTTCTAAAGTGCCACAGACTATTGCCTCAGAAGGGGTCCTAACCACCTGAGAGTAATAACAAAAGACAGTAAAGACCCTGGGGAGGATGAGCTCCCACCATTATCTGAGACATTTGAGGAGAAATTTGCTAAGTTGTTGCTGGAGGAAGGGAAAACCGTAGAGGACTTTAAGAAACTATTCCTGCCACCTGGGGGTGTTCCTTCCCCAGTAAGAGGAGGTCTCTTACTCCAGCAGCTGTCACTGCCCCGCCTTTTGTGCCCCTGACAATGCTGGCCCCTATAGCTGTACCCGCCATTAGTCACGACTCGTATCGCCGGCTTAGGATGTTTTCAGGCACCCTGCCCACACCCTAGGGGGAGGACAATTGGGAGACTTGGATAGACTATATTGCCCCTCAAATCCGAGAATGGCAATGCCCCGAACCAGAGAAGAGGAGAAGGGTGGTTGAAAGCCTCAGAGGCCCTGCCCAATTTGCTATCCATGCTACACAGGCTAGTAATCCAGAAGCAACTGCTCAAGATTTTTTGAATGCATTGGAAAATGTGTATGGGAGTCCCGATTGGGATGAAGACCTGAGGGGTAGGGTCAAAAACACTCAGCAATACCCAGGGGAGCCCTTAACCATGTATGTGCCTCGACTCAAAGTGGTACTACAGGAACGCCTAAATAAAGGTGGCATGGCCCCAGCTAAGTTAGATCAGAATAAGTTGGACCAACTTCTCAAGTCAGCCTCATCCTCTGAATTATTGCTGCTCCAACTACACCTTGCTGCTCGGTTGGATGCGCCTCCTACCTGTGACAGACAGATGAAGGAAATTCGGAGGATTGAGAGGAGACAGCCACGTGGGGGGGCCCCTCCTGTATCTGCTGTTGCTGCTGCCCAGATGTCCGAGGATGCACATGTGAGTGATGCTCAGGGGTGAAATACGGTGCCAGTTGAACATTGGGAGGCTAGCAAGGATGCTTCACCCTAGGGCGAGATATGGCGAGAGGTCCAAGAAATGAGGGCTACCATTTCACTACAAGCCCATTCCAGAGATAGAATGGGCCCAAACCCCTCTCAGAGCGTGTCCGCTATGGGGGTGGGGTGCACTCCCAGGCATCCCCTGTTGACAGCAGCTCAAAGATTGATGAATTGACTATGGAAGTGAGGGAATTACTGAGGCGTCTCCCCATGCTCACCACACACCAGACAGAGGTTGAATCACGATTTTCTGTTGGTGATACCCCCGCCTCAGCCCCCAATGTGATGCTTCGGCCATGCCAGACTCTAGAAAACATACTCTGTCATAACTGTGAGAAGGAGGGGCATATGAAGAAAGAATGCCGGTCCCCAAAAGACTTAGATAAGATTGTATACAGACTTCAAGGGGAGCTCCAGAAAGTGAAACCATGGCCGAGGGGTGCTGGAAACAACTGCAGTTAAGGCTCAGGAAATCCCAACTCCAACTTTTTTGTGGCTAAGTCATCTGTACCGGCCCCTGCTACTGTCCCTCCAGACTGGTCCAAGATAGTGGGTCCTTCAGTGGAGACTATTGTGGCTGTGAATGGTATTCCTACTCAGGCTGTGCTTGACAGTGGGTCGCAAGTGACCATTGTGTTTCAGGACTGGTATGACAAACACTTATCTGATGTGCCCTTACAATCCCTGGAAGGCCTACATGTGTGGGGGCTGAACAACAAGTCTTATCCATATCTATGATATGCCTGCCTCTGGTTGTCTTTTCCTAGAATTGTCACTGGTGTAGAAGAGCAAGTGGAGACACTGGCCCTAGTGTGTCTCCCCACCGGACTGTATAATGGGGTTCCCCTGTTAATTGGAACAAACGCCCACGTTTGGGAGACTAGCAGAACTCTGCCATGAGAAACAAGGGCAGCTGACTGGATGGGCCCTAGTAATTCCAGCCTTAGTAAAAAGGGCTTATGACTGGCAACAGAGACCCGATGAAGTGGACCCAGATGAGCCTGTGGGGATTGTGTGGAAAAAGGAACCTGACTCCTTGGTATTGGCCCCCAATGCCCAGTGCACAGTCCATGGAGAAAGCCGCCTAAAGAGAAACGTAAGGAACAAAATATTAATGTTGGATGCACCAGGAGATGGAAGGTTGCCAGAGGGATTATTGGTCAAACCCAGCATCTTGCCTGCTCATGCCCACGCCTATTCACGATGAGTGATGGTCCAGATTCAGAATATGTCAGATCGGGAGATTCGGGTGAACAGAGGGTGCACCCTAGCTACAGTACACTGTGCCGACACTGCCATATTGCCCAGCAACAAGTGCTCTGGCGAGAAGGAGAGAGAGTGACCCCGGACTTATTTGACTTTGGTGACTCCCCGTTGCCAGCTGAATGGAAGGCTAGAATTAGCAAGAAACTCGCTCAGAGGGACCAAGTGTTTTCATTAAGAGAATGGGATGTGGGGTATGTCCAGGGTGCAGAGCATCACATACGCCTGCATGATGACCAGCCATTTCGAGAGAGATACCAACGTCTTGCCCCAGCAGACATAGATGATGTGAGGAGACACCTGCAGGAAATGCTCACTGCTGGTGTGATACAAGAATCAAGGAGCCCATATGCCTCTCCCATTGTGGTTGTGCGTAAGAAGAATGGGTCGGTAAGGATGTGTGTTGATTATCGAACCCTGAACCAGCGGACCATCCCCAATCAATACAGCATGCCCCGTATTCAAGATGCCTTGGATTGTTTGAATGGGAGCAAATGGTTTTCGGTATTGGATCTTCGCAGCGGATACTACTAGATCCCAATGGCCCACAGAGGACTGCGAGAAAACAGCCTTCATCTGTCCTTTGGGGTTCTACAAATTTCTGAGAATGCCACAGGGGATTTCAGGCACCCCGGACACCTTTCAGCGACTGATGGAACATGTGGTGGGAAATATGAACTTGCTGGAATGTCTAGTGTACTTAGACGATGTGATTGTGTTTGGGTGCACATTAGGGGAGCATGAGACCCGACTGTTTAAAGTCCTAGACTGATTGGAAGACTTTGGCCTCAAGCTGTCCACTGACAAGTGCCAGTTTTTTCAAACTTCCATGAAGTATGTAGGGCACATAGTATCTGCAGAAGGGATAGAGACTGATCCTAGTAAGGTTGAATCACTGATTACTTGGACTCAGCCCCATAATTTGAAAGAACTACGTTTCCTGGGGTTCTGTGGCTACTACCACAGGTTCATAAAAGACTATTCAAAGGTGATTCGCCCGCTCTTCAATCTTACCCAGGGTTACCCACCTACCAACCACAAATATAAAAAAGGGTCCATCAAAGAACCAGAGAAAGTGTAATTCCGCACAGGTGAACTTTCTGGGCCCTGCTGGACACCTAAATGTGAAGCAGCCTTTCACAAAGTCATATACCAGCTCACCCATGCCCCCATCCTTGCCTATCCTGACCCCACTAAGCCCTATGTGCTGCAAACGGACGCCAGTCTGCAGGGTCTAGGAGCTGTGCTGTATCAAGCCCATGAGGATGGTTTGAGACCAGTGGCCTTCGCCAGTAGATGACTGACCCTGTCGGAGTGAAATTACCCTGTGCACAAGTTGGAGTTCCTTGCGCTGAAATGGGCCATCATTGACCAGTTTCATGAATACCTCTATGTGGCAAAGATATTGGTGAAGACCAACAATAACCTGTTAACCTATGTACAGACATCAGCTAAGTTAGACTACACTGGGCACCGGTGGCTTTCCGACTTAGCAACCTATGATTATGCTGTTGAATACAGGCCAGGACTGAACCATATTGATGCTGGACTGGGGCTGACAGACTTACACACACTTGTGACCTGTACGCTCGGGCAGGATGGCTTCCTCTCATCAGCCGGATACAGTATCAAACCTGCCTTTTAGCCAAAAAAGTCCTCCTTGGGGTCACGCCCCAGGCATTGAAAAGCTCCTCATTGACCACCACAGCACCCAGCGAACTAGATGTTCACAACAACTAACCTTCTTCGTCCCCAGATGCCGGACTACCATGGGCCAGAGGACCTTTGTCCACAGAGCACCACAGTGGTACAGTACTCTCAACAAAGAAACTCTTACTGCTGCTGCTCTTGGCCCTTTCAAGAGACAACTCCGACTTTATCTTATTTCAACTAGTTGTTGTGACTGCCTCGCCTAATCAGGGGCCCACCGCTCACTGCCCTCCACTTAAGTCTTGACAGCTACCTGTCCCCGCCTTGCCCCCTCCTACCTGCCTACCCCCTTGCCCCCTCTCCCTTTCCTCCCCCCCAGGCATTTCCTGACTTTTATCCCTTTCCTCCTTCCCCTTTAGAGCTCTTACCCTCACCCTCTACCCTCCGACAATGGCCTCCCTGCCTGCATACCCCCTTCCCTCTCACCTGCACTGCTTATTTCTAAAATTGCCCTTGGCTGGTATGTCATGCTACCTAACATTTGGCACATTTTGAATTACTGGAATTTCCTAAGTCTCAGTCTCTTACTTCTTTTTATTGTGTAACTATGTATTATTATGTTGACCTTTGTATGTATGTATACCCCCATTCCTTCAACGTGGAACCTTTGTAAACTAGCAGTTCCTGCTCAAAGGTATTTGTAATCCTAGATTTCAGTAAAATAATAAAATAAATAAAGATGCTGACGCCTTGTCACGAAGGCCAGTTTCCAAGAGTGATTGGGTCAGGCTGTCTGAACCTGACATCCGAGCCTTGTGCCAGAAATTTGACCGAGATGAACAGATGTCTGCGACACAGTGGACTGTTTAGTAAATTGCTTGGGCCCTCCTGATACCTGCATACCGGCTGCCTATTGCCACTTTTCTGCTCTACATATTAGTGCACTACCTCACTCAATTTGACAATGACAGCATTCAGTGGGCTCAATCCCAAGATCCTATGATTCAGCTCGCACTTCATGCCCTGTGTGTGGGGAAAGATGTGTCCAAGTTGCATTCCCCTGACTTGCAAACTGCTCTATTGTTTAAAGAAGGCCCCAGGTTGAAGCTACACAATCAGTTGTTGTACAGAGAGACAGTGGATCATGGCGGTCAAGTAGACAGGCAGCAACTGGTCCTGCCCACGGCCTTTAAAGATTTGGTACTGAGGTCCCTCCACAATCACATGGGGCACCTTGATTTTGACAGAACTCGTGACCTGATACGATCTCGATTCTACTGGACCAAGATGGGGGCCGATGTTGAGCACTATGTAAAGACCTACAGTCATTGCCTGCAAAGGAAAGCCCTGCCTCAGAGAGCTGCCCCCTTTGTCAATATTACTACCAGCACCCCCATGGAACTGGTCTGCATAGACTTTTTGCATTTATAACCTGATTAGCAGAATACTGGCAATGTGTTAGTGTTTACAGATCATTTCACACGGTATGCGCAAGCTTTTCCAACTAAAGATCAAAAGGTCTCTACCGTGGCCAAGGTGCTAGTGGAAAATTTCTTCATCCACTATGGTGCCCCTCAGCAGATCCACTCTGAGCAAGACAGAGATTTTGAAAGTCGGCTAATCAAAGAAATGCTCTCTCTATGAGGGTGCGGAAGTCAAGAACCTCCCCTTGTCACCCACAGGGGGACCCTCAACCAGAACATTTTAACCACACCCTTCTAGACATGCTGGGCACCCTCCATGCCAAAAACAAGCCTAAGTGGAGCCAGCAGATTAGCACCGTGGTCCACGCATGCAATTGCACAAAAAGTGACGCTACTGGGTTCGCCCCCTACCGGCTCATGTTTGGGAGGGAGATCCAAGTGCCCGTTGATGTCTGCTTTGGGGTCTCTCCAGATGGGGTCAGAGCTGAAAATTACCTACAGTATGTACAGAAACTGAAAGCTCAATTGAACCATGCCTATCAACTGGCCCAGACAATGGCCGCCAAAAGAAATCTCACCAATAAAGAGAGGCATGATAAAAAAGTAAAGACTTAAGAGCTTCGGCCTGGAGACCGTTTGTTGTTACGCAATTTGGGACTGCATGGCAAACACAAAATTGCTGATAGGTGGCACCATCTTCCCCATGTAGTAGTTGGAAAGTTGAATGATTTACTAGTGTACAAGGTGCGCCCAGAGAATAACTCCAAAGCTGTCAAGACCTTGCACCGTAACCACTTGTTACCTGTCGGCCAAGTCATAGTTGAGGCTGAACCATCAGAGGTTGATTCCCCTGGGCCAGTGACTCAGGCTACTGCAAAAAAGAGTCAGAGTCAACCTACTCCAGTAGTTACAGATTTAAGGTTTCCCCTGCAGCAGGCCCAGAATGATAGTGACTGTCAATCCACCTCTGACGAAAGTGAGTGTGACAATGCGTATTACGCCTCCTATGAATTGAGTCAGCTGTTTCAAGGTAACCCTATGACTAATTGTGAGGATGAAGCTGGGACTTCTGGACTGCCTAACCCCCCAGCTTCGTCCTTGGAGTCAGTGCTCCCTGAAAGTGAAGTGCAAAGTATTACGTCTGAGGTTGCGGACTCTCTGTGTTTTGTGGAATCGTGTAAATTGCCCGAAGAAGGGTCTGACTGTCTGAGTCTCTCTGGTGATGCTCCAGAACATGAAGAACAATGTGAGAGTGGTGACAGCCCCCCTTCAGTGCTGCAAAGCCTACTTGTGCCAGAGCCTCCTCAAAATGAGCAACCTAGGCCTCCGTCAGAAGATAATGAGCAAAGTGTTGTGGAAACAGAGCTTACAGAGCAAGGAGCTGACAGTGCTCCAAGTTTGGACATTCCCATCCATGCAGAGGCACCCCTCACAAGTGACAAAAGCTCCAAAGTTAGTGCTGAAAGTACAGAGACTGTGGCCGCTCCCCCCAGAAAGACTGGCCGAGCTATCAAGCCAGTGCTATGGTTTAGTTATGATTCCCCTTGGAGACCAGTGGATTTGCCTCTCAATGTGGTTCACAAAGGGGTTTATGTTTCGCCAAGCTCACTGCCCAAATTGAGCTTGACGGCCAACTCCAGGTTACTTGTTCTTCCCTCTCACCATGGTGCCCCTGCCCCATCCAGCCACAAGTTAACTGATAGGGAAGGGAACCCTCTTACACTGTTTAATATACAAGAAGTTATTAAATGAATCAGTATTACTTGTATGAAACATGCATAAGTATTGTCAATATGGATGTAGTAATTTGAAGTATATTGAAATGTATAGTAATGATATCTATGTCTCATTTATATTGCATTTTTGATATTGTGATGGTACAGACTTGACGCGGATGCCAAGTTTTCTCCAGGCAGGGAAGGGTGTAACCCCCTACAAATGGGGGTTCCCGGAAAGTCTTCCTTGAGCTTGCCTAAATGCTCACTGCTAGGCTGGTGTTCTGTGTTTTAGCAGTTTAAATGTATTTCAAGAGAGTGCCTGTATAGCCTCTGTGTACTGTCCCTTTAAGAGCTGCCTGAATTGCAGTTATAATTAATCTGGGAGGGGGCTGAGTATTTCTATGCTCGAGCCCCAGGCGGGCTGCCAGTTAATTGCTCCGTTCTGCCATCGCTATTTGAGCAGAGGGAGCTCTGTTAAAAGATGTGATTATTTGCCGAATATCTATTAGGGTGACAATAATTTTGCAGTTTGTTCTAACCTGTTTTCTTTGCAGCAAGGACTGTTCTCTTTATCTCCACCAACTTGGCCCGGGACTGTCAGAATGGGCCAATCAGTACTGTTTGGACTCTAAAATGGAGCCTGTCTACAGGGGCTTGGTGGGGTCAAAACTTACAGGAATTGTAGTTTTTGCATTTTGGCGCCTAAATGAACCTGAAGGGGGAGCCCTTCTTGTGACTGACAGACAGAGCAGCCAACTGAACCTTTTGGATCTTGGGGAAATTCCCAGAGTGCTTGCAGTTTTCAGTTCTGAGTTGGGAAGTGAAATGAGTAACAGCTCAAGTGATTTGAGCAGCAGTTCTGTGTAGTTTTGCGTGGGAGAATTGTGAAAGGGCTGCATTTTGGCCTGCCTGTCTGCCTGCTGTCCCTGAGAGGGAAAATGGAGTTTATTCAGACTGAATCCGAGTCGTGAGGACTGTTTAAGCCACTGGACTGTGACCAGGCTTTAACCTGAAGAAGACCGAAGATTTGCTGGATGCAATCGGCCTGTCAGGATTTCTTGCCACCTCTGAACTCCCGGTTTGTGCAGAGACTCTGTAATTGTGACTGGATAGCAATCTGCCTGGTATAGTTGGATGCAGTGTATCTTTCCTGGTGAAACAATTCAATAAATAAATAAATAGTGAAATTTCTTACATGTAACTGTGCTGTGTGCTGTTAGTGGGTCGTGATTTAGTTCCCTACTGTGTGTTGAACTGTGTTCTGCTCACTGCTGGCATGATAGCAATCTGCCTGGCATAGTGGAATTTCCTACATGTACATGTGCTGTGTGCTGTTAGTGGATCGTGATTTGGTTCCCCACTGTGTGTTGAACTGTGTTCTGCTCGCTGGAGGCTGCATCCAGCTCCAACGGACTGAGTCCAAATTCATTGCCATTTTGCCTGGGCCTTGCCACACTAGCCCAGCCAGACTACCCATTGCATGGAGAAAGCCATCGATGAGAGACCTGCCTGGGGATCAGCCCCCTACTCAAAGCTTGAACATGAACGACTCCTCGGTGATTCATGTGGGCCCTGCTTCTCCTGGCACTCCAGTTCAACAATCTGTAGTCTCAATTTCGTCCTGCCTGTGTCCTGTATTGGGTTTCGTGAGTAAACATCAGGGTAGCTCCCTGCAACAACAGCTAAATCTAAAGTGTTGTCATCTAATTGTCTTATTACTTTTTATTTTACGAACTGAGCCCTCCGGCTCCGGATTACAAGTAGTGTGGTTGTGTATGTTGCTTTCTTCCATCACAGGGCCCCAACCAGCTGCAACGTTCCTGGCTAGCCCACCATTTTCCAACCTGGATACCCAGAGTGTGTGACTGTGTGGGAACTTAAACACATGCATAGCTGTTTGATTAATATATCCTTTAAGCCAATCAACCTGATTATGCCCCTTCCTTGTTCAAGTCCCCTGAATAAATCAGATCTGACTTTTTTGCTGCATTTAACCTGACTATGGTTCCAGTTTGTGCCAAGAGTACTGTACTGTTGCTATTTACTGTGCATAACCTTGTTTTACAGGGGGTCCTCAGGGTCGAGCCAGAGGAACCAGCCCTGGTGGTAAGTGCAAACAGTGTGGGTACTGGTATAGTGTACAAGGGGTACTGTGAAAGTGATTATCGTATATTGCTCAGGCCACTAGAAGGGAAAGAAGGGGGTTACAGTGTCCCGGAGGGCTGTGCTCAGGTTAGTTTGACCACTACCAACCCTGACCTCCGGGTGGAGGCACCCATTTCAGAACTCAGGCCTCTTAACCTGCTACTAGCCACACAGGCAGGGGTAGTAACCCTTGGGATAGCGCCACCTAGGGGTTACAATAATCAGCATGCAGGATGCTATATGCTTTTGTACTGTGTGTAAAGATTTTGAAACACGGCGATCTATAGCCCATCAGCCCCGATAAATACCTTCCTGGCATATACTGGCCAAATGGTGAAGTGTCAAGCCAGTGACATCTTTGATTGGCTCAGCTTTAGAGACGAGCAGAATTTGAATTGAGATGGCATGTTTCATAGAATTGTGCACCACATATTTCAGAGACATTTGCAAAGCAAGGATTCAGAGGGATAGCTTTTCAAAAGGACTTAAAGTGCCTCGGATGCTTCAGGGGAAAGTCAAAAAAAATAATTATTGTCAGACACATTTCAGGTAATCTGCTTTTTTTCTGTATTTAGCTTCTTATTTTTCTTTGTGCTGATTAACATGAAAAAAGATCACTGTCCCTTAGACATCATCTGCTCTGGCAGCTTGTTGATGCCCGACATCACAGTCCTCTGCTCGTGACATTGCAGTCTGTTGTGGACATGATTATGATATTATAAACAAAGGACTGTGATCGTAAGTGTTAACAGGAAGCCAGAGCAGATGAAGTCTACAGGATCCCGATGCTGTTTACATGATGATGTGCATAGTATTATGACAATCAGTAAGCTTTAAAGTGAGAATATGTCATATAAAGGCTTAAATGTGTGTACAAATGTTTTTATCCAGAGTTTCCCCTGAGATATCAGGGCCTCTCTGTGACCTTTCACACTATTACCAAAACATTCAACTTAATTTGAAAGTAGTTTTCTAAAGAAGATAAAGGCATTTATCAAATATAACACAGCACAAAATGGCTATCGACACTCCAAAGTCAGCTGGTGCTGAGAGACCGCGAAACCGCCGGTCCAAACACTCTTTCACAAGGTGCTCTACTTTAGTGCCTTTTCAAAAAAGGTGTCACTTATTATTAACTCATTACACTTAGCAAAAAAAAAAAAAAACTACGATGATTCAAATAGAAAACCTACAAGCACCATACCATTGCAAGAGAGCTACAGCCAGACACCTAATGTGACGTCCCGTCATTTCAGGTCGTACTGACGTTATCCCAGTTGAAAGGACAATTTGTGTGCCAGAGCCCTCTTTTGTGTCAGATCAATCAAATGTAGAATGTCCTTATAGTGGAATTATATTGTTCTAGACCTTCTGGTTGCATTTATATCCAAGAAAAGTACCTTATAATTTAGGTGCAAGCTTTAAAAATAGTGTGCAGAGTCCTCTGAAAATCCAGCCCTGGTAATGCAGTGACTGTGTGCAGACGAATGCAGCTGCCATTATGCACTCAGCCACGTTTCTCATACAGCTGTAGACAACTGCGATTTCTCTGTAGAGAATCTCTTAGTTGGGGGTGGGCAGGGGGCTGCTGAGGGGTGAATGGGGCTGTATGAAATGTGCAGCACCAGTCGGAATGTAAGTCAGGACATGCTAGTTAGTTGGTATTTTTGCTTCCCAAAGCAGACATTCTGGCAACACATTGTATAGGCTGCACTACAGATGCAGATTTAGGTTTAGAGTTGAAACTACAAAATGGACTGAGCTCCAGGCCAAGGTTAGGAACTGCATTTTCATGCCCTTTTCACTGGTTGGAAGGGAGAATACTAGCCTGTATTGCTGCAGCATTGTGTCAGACAATGAACAATCTCTTAGCCAGTCTCAGAGCTACTGATGGTGTTTATCCAGCTGTGAGCTCTGCAATCACTACACAGTAACAACTTAGATATTTTTGACAATGAGCTTACTCATACAGTATGTTCTTTGCTTTGTATCTCCTTTCTACTGAAACCATCTTCTTCATGTTCCTTTAGCACATACGTTGAGTGGTCGACATACTTTTGCTTTCTCTGCAGTTTCTTATGGAATGAAATACTAACATATTAACATACTAAAATGCCAGCAGAATAGGCCTAATGGTCTTTCGTGTCTGCTTGTTTGGTCAGCCCCCACCCTGGGTGCTGACCTTGCTGTCCCCCTCGCCTTCTCTGGCTTCTCCCTTCCCAGTTCTGGATATTCTTGCTGCATTGGATTTTGCTTCCTGAACCCTTCCCTGTACCTGTCCCACCCTCTTGAACCCCTCCACTGTCTCTGCCTCCACCAGCCCCCTAGGTAGTGCATTCCATGGCTCTACCACCTCTCAGTGAAGTAGCACCTCCTCCTTTCTCCCCTGAATCTTCCCCCCTCCAGCTTCCACCCATGCCCTCTAGTGGCCCCTTCCTCCTTCCTTCGAAGCACCCTCACTGTTCCTCCCCTATTTACCCTCTTCATGTACCTGAAGACCTCTATCATGTCCCCCCGGTCCCTTCTCTCTTCCAAAGTGTACATATTTAGCTCTTCGAGCCTCTCCTCATAGGTCCTGTCCCCCAAGCCCCAAATCATTTTGGTTGCCCTCCTCTGGACCCTCTCCAGGAGGTTAATGTCCCTCTTTAAGTGTGGCCTCCAAAACTGCATGCAGTACTCCAGGTGCGGCCTCACCAAGCAGTTATACAGGGGAGTATCACTTCCCTCCTTTCGGAGGTGATCCCCCTAGCGATGCATCCCAGCATCCTGTTGGCCTTGGCTGCTGCCCTCCTACAAGTCTCAGAGTTGTTCATCTTGACATCCACCACCACCCCCAGGTCCCTCTCAGCCATTGAGACTTGTAGTATTCCCCCCCCAGGGTGTACACTTGGCCTGGGTTTCTGGCCCCCAGATGGAGTACCTTGCATTTCCCTCATTAAACCTCAGCTTCCACTTTCTAGACCATCTTTCCAGAGCCTCCAGGTCCCCTGCAGGGCCACCTCCCTCCTCCCCATCCACCACTGCCCCCAGTTTGAGTCATCTGCAAGAGACTCATCTCCTCCTGATTCCTGTCCTTATGTCAGATCGTGGGCGTTGAACAGAAGGGGCCCAAGGACTGATCCCTGTGGGACCCCACTAATGACCCTCCTTGGGGAAGAGATTATCCCACCAACTACGACCCTCTGGGTCCGGTCCTGGAGCCAATTGCCTATCCATCGGATCATTTGGTTTCCCAACCCCATTTCTCCTAGTTTATCCAACAGGCCCCCCATGAGGAACAGAGTCAAATGCCTTGCTGAAGTCCAGAAAGAGGACATCCACTGGTCTACCCAGGTCCAAGGCACTTGTCACCCAGTCATAGAACTCCACCAGGTTTGTCTACCACGATTTCCCAGGATGAATCCATGCTGTCTATCGTTCAGGCACCCTGACTTATCCAGGGCCCCCTAGCCACTCCTTGACAATGCCCTCCATCACCTTGCCCACCACTGATGTCAGGCTGACAGGCCTGTAGTTCCCTGCCACCTCCCTTGATCCCCCCTTGTGGATAGGCACTACATGCGCCACCTTCCAGTCTTGGGGCACCCACCCTGTCCTCAGAGAGATGGTGAAAAGCTCTGCCAGGGGTTTCGCCAGGACATGTGCAAGTTCCTTCAGCACTCTAGGATGTAATTTATCCGGCCCCGGTGCTTTCTCCGTCTTAAGGGAGCTGAGGGCTTCCCTCACTCTCTCTGCTGTGATTTCCACTTCCAGTGCCTCTTCTCCCTGCTTAGCCTCCCCACCTGCCAGTGATGCCCCCCTCCCAGACCTGCCGATTGGTGAGGCCCCCCCTCCTCATTATCTCTGTCTCCTCCCATGTATGATGCAGCATCCCCATTTTCCTGGTGAAAACTGAGGTGAAGCACTCATTTAGTACCTCAGCCTGCTCCTCTGGGTCTTGTGCCCATCTCTCCCCTGATTTAATCCTGCTAATCTGCCCTTCACCCTTCGTCTTTCCCCAATGTATCTAAAACCCTTTTTCCCTCTCCTAATTTCCTGGCCAGGTTCTGCTCCTTCCTTGCCTTAGCCGCCCTCACCACTCTAGTGGCCCTTCTAGCCAACAGCTCATACTACCCTCGATCCCTTTCACTCCTTGAGCACTTGAATTTCTTATAGGCTGCTTTCTTTCCCCGCACCACATCCTGGACCTCCCTGGTCCACCAACAGGGGTTTTGGGCCCTACCGCATTTTCGTCTTACTCTTGCACAGGTGCTGGTAGCATCCTGCACCCCTCTCCTGATGATTTCCCACCTACTATCAGCGTCCATGTCTGACCCAATCCCATCCAAATGCTCCTTAAGGATCCTTCCCATTTCCTTAAATCCACCCCTGAAATTCGGTTACTTCCGTCTTTGTGCAGCCTTCTACCCCTCCTAGGTCCAGGCAGAACCAGACATGTGGCATGGTCACTCCCGCCAATGGGTCCCTTACCTCCAGGCCCCAATCTGGTCACTGTCTGCCAGGACCACATCCAGTACCGTGCCTTCCTGGTCGGTTCCCTCACCTGCTGAGTTAGAAGCTGCTCTTGAAAGACATCCAACAACCTCTGTTCCTTGGTCACAGAGGATGTCATAGTCTCCCAGTCGGTTCCTGGCATGTTTAAGTCCCCTAACACCACCACCTTTCCTCTGCCCAGTCTGCAGTGTCTCCTAACATCTGCCACCAGACTGTCCTCCAGCTCCTCCGCCAGGGCAGGGGTCTATACCTGCACTCTATTTTTCTCTCTTGCCCCCCTTGTTATCAAGGTGACCCAAATCACCTCACGGTTCCCTCCCTCCTCAACTCCCCTATGCCAATGCAGTTTTTGACTATCATTGCTACCTCCTCCCTTCCCTGCTCCCTGTCCTTCCTGAACATAGTGTAACCCTCCAGGTTCAGGTCCCAGTCATGTGTGCAGTGGCTCAAGTCTCAGTGACCGCTGCCACATCCACTGCTCCTCATAGTTATCGCCTGAGCTCAGGCATTTTATTGCCCAAGCTCCTGGCATTTAGCAGGACTACCTTCCACCCTTTCCCTATAGTTCCATTTCCCTGCCGTGTTCCCTTGGGGATTCTGTTTTCTCCTGGTCTGCACTTTGCCAGTTGGTCTTTTCCTGCAATCCTCCTGGTCCCCAGGGGGGTGGAGACAGAGTCCCTCCTTTATCGGCATCCCCTTGACTGCCTTTTCTCCCATCCCACCCCCCTTCACAATGTAAATACCATTACATATTAGGTGTTTACCCACTTACAATACTTTCTTGACTACCTTACAATCTCATTTTAAAAAACTGTTTAAACGTGAGTGTTTTTAATAGTTGTATGTTAATATTTGTATAGAGGTTTGTAGGACAATAAACTTTGTAGCACCATTATCATTTTGTTTTGCACTGTATTGTATTCTGTGTTTCTAGGATCATGGATATGTTGTTCTATCCACACTGTTTGGCATGTCCTTTCCCCTTTAAGATTCTTGCCAGAAGGTCTAAAGCTGGCTTCTTCCACCCACCCCCACCCAGGTGGTATATGCCTTAGCTCAGCCCCTTAGCCAGATCTTCCTCTGGTCGCGGATCGGTCCTCTTCCATGTCCATCTTCGTCCTGCTCAATCTACGCTCCATCTTCTCAGGCTCCTTTTGGGAGTTGTGTCAGTCTCTCCCTAACAAGGGAGCGGGACCCTCGGGCATGCACATCTCTCGGTCCCATAAAAAGGACAAGGAGCCTAAGGAAACTTCATCTTGCCAACAACGCTTCTGGAACCATGAGAGATCTCAGTCCCAGGAATCTGCTGTCTCAGCTTCGGTCGAGGTTGCAGCCTCAGCCGCTGGCTTCACGGTAGCCCCGTCAGGCCAGCCGGCTAAGACGCAGGACAACAATCCAGTTGAGATTATTGTCAACCCCATTAACCTGTCATCACTTGATGAGGTCAACAACTCCTTATTTAGGACCCCGATCCTGTCTGCCACTGTGGAGGAGACCCAGACCGCTGGGAATCCCTTTGTGGTCTCGGTCCCTGACCAGGAAGAGCCACGGTTTTCCCTGGCTCCTTCCCAACAACCCCATCAGTCCCCCCAATGGTCCAAGTCGAGGTCTCGGACCCCTTCGACCGACATGCCAAGATGGCGCATAAAGCGCTCTAAGAGCTTAGCGCGCTGCTGCTCTTCCCTCAATCCTCCTCAGATGAAGAGAGACTTTAACGGAAACTCCATCGATGCTACAAGGATCTAATGTGGCAGCAGCTAATTATGTCTGGCCAGAAGTCTGCTCCGGCTTCTACCCCAGCCATTACTTAGCTGTCGCCCTCTAGGACAACATCTACTCCTCAGGAGCTGGTCTGCACCGTGCCTCCGCCTGCGGAGTCAGTCAAGACCATTCCGGCTCAGCCAAAATTGGCCTGTCCACAGATTCTGTGCCTTCCCTCCACTTCCCTTGGTTTACAAGGTTATCCTCAAGGTCAGGAGGGACAAGACACAGGTGATCCTGGTAGCCCCAGACTGGCCTCGCCAGTTCTGGTATCCAGATCTCCTCAGCCTCAGCTCCAGGTTCCCAAGGTGTCTTCCAGTACGCCCGGACCTGATATCAGTCAGTCACGGGAAGGTATTCCATCCGGACCTTCAATCCCTGCACCTGACAGCCTGGTATCTGAGTGGCTAGAGTTCCAGGCTTTGGGTCTCTCTGAGGATGTACTCATAGTCATGGAAGCATCCAGAAAGGAGTTGACCAGCAGGTGCTATGCCTTCAAATGGAAAAGGTTTTCCATTTGGTGTCAGGGCAAGGGCTTGGACCCTATGTCCTGTCCGGTGGCTAGTATCCTCGACTACCTTTGGTCTCTGTCCAAAGGGGGTCTTCTGTCTACGACCTTTAAGGTGCACCTGGCAGCTATCTCTGCTTACCAGGTGCAAGCTGGTCAGCAGACGGTGGCACAGGAGAAGGTGATCTGGCGCTTCTTTAAAGACCTCGACCATATTTCCCTTCCAGTGCGTGAACTGCTACCACCGTGGGATCTACTGCTGGTACTAGTAAAGCTCATGGGCAAGCCATTCGAACCGATGCACAGGTATGAGATGTCACATCTGTTGTGGAAGACCACCTTCTTGGTGGCTGGCATGTCAGCCAGAAGGACTGGGGAGCTACAGGTGCTCTCTGTTGAGTCTTGTTACTTGGTCTTCCACAGGAACAAGTTTGTCCTGTGTCCCCACCCGAAATTCCTTCCAAAGATGGTGTTGGAGTTTCACCTTAACAAGGTGTTGACTCTGCCAGTGTTCTACACCAGTTATACCTCGGAGGCTGAGTACAGGCTCCATACCTCAGACCCGAGATGAGCAAGCTCTTATTATAAGGAGCGGATGGCTAAAGTTTGAGGAGATATTCACCAGCTGTTTGTCACCTACGCTGAAGCCGCACCTGACAGACCTACAGCCAAGCAGATGATTGACAGATGGATTACTTCATGCATTGATCTCTGCTATAGGTTGGCGGGCAAGGAGCCTCCTGGGGGGATAAGAGCTCACTCTACCTGCCATACTGCTGCAATGGTGGCTGCTTCCAGGGACATCCCTATCCAGGAAATCTGTAGGGCTGCTACCTGGAAGTCAACAAACACCTTCATCACCCACTACCACATCGACCTAGAATCATGCCGGGATACTGGTTTTGGGGCCTCAGTTCTCCAATCTCTGTTTCCCAAGTACGGGGTGTGCGCCTTGCCTCCCTCCTCCAGGAGAACTGCTTAAAGTCTGCCAAACTGTGGATGGAACAACATATCCACGATCCTAGAAAAACAGGTTCTAGGGACTAGGATATGTTGTTCAATCCACGCTGTCTGGCAGGTTCCTTGCTGCTTTAATTCTTGATGGAAGGTATTCAAGCTGGCTCCTCCCTCCCACCTGGGTGGTAAAACCCTCGGCCCCGCCCCATGACGCCAGATCTTCCTTACCGCTTTGAAGCTCAGGTTCCCACCTTAGCGCTCTATGTTTTAGGCCTGGATCCAAACTCTTCAGGTTTTCTGAAAATTATTTTAAAGTTTACTAGACTACAGTCTTCATCTTCCCTCGCAGCTGCGATGGACAAATCCACTCCTGGTTTCCATCGGTGCCCTTGGGGGCAGAAGATGTCCCGAACCGATCCGCACTCACTTGCGTTTACTGCCTGGGTCTTGCCCATGATCCGCAGGCCTGCGATTTGTGCAAGTCCTTCTCAGCTTCAGTTTTAGAGGACCGAGCTGCCAGACTACAGCTTGGGCATCCTGAGAAATGGTACCCGCCGGTGAAGTCAAAGGAGGCCCGTTGGGCGGTGTCCATGGCTACGGGTTCCACAAAGCAGCTGGAGCAGTTGATTGCCCTCGAGGAGGAGGCGGCCCAAGCCGCTTGATCTTCTTCCTTGGCTGCAGCATTTATCTCGCTCTCCTTGGGCTCCTCCTACATTGCTTCTTTTAAGGAGCTTTGCCAGTCCCTCTCCACCAAGGGAGAAGGGCCATCGGGACATACCAGTAGGTCCAAGAAAAAAAGAACCAAAGGTGGTCCACGTCGGCGTTGACGTGCCAGGATCGGGAGAGATCCCCTGACCGTCGGCTCTCGACTTCGGTTGAGGTTGCGGCTAAGGCCGCTGGCTTCACGGTGTCCCCGTCAGGTAGCCAGCCAAGACATCCATCAACGCGGTCAAGATTTTTCTTGACCCGTTGGATGGTTTGTTGACTGGAGAAGCTGACAACCCTTCTTCAACGGTTTCCCCCGGTGGTAACCGAGGACTTGCCTGTGCCTCCTGTGCCGAAGTCCCCGGTAAAGGACCCTGAACCAGGGGATGAGTGGGTTTGCCCCACACCCCTCTTTGACCCACCCTCGGCGACCCCGAAGGTCTCGGTCTCGGTCCTCTTCCAGGTCGAGTAGGTCCTGCCGACATCGGCAGTCTTGGTCTCGGCACCGTGGATAGCGGCGTCGCCTCTCGTCCTCTTCGGAGGATAGGCTCTGACGTAAGTTACGCCGGCACTACGAGGACATGATGTGGCAGCAACTTTTGTTGACTGGTAACAAGCTGACTCCGTCGCTTTCTCCGGCAATTAAGTGGCTGTCACCGGAGCGACCAAAGCAACCCCTCGTAGTTATCGAGGAGCCAACCCCGGTGTCGGTTGTTTGGCCGAAACCGGGCTGCTCTGCCCATTGTGGTGGAACCACTGCCTCCTCAGCCGAAGACTGGGGCCCCGACCAAGGATTCTCGGTTGGGTCAGGGCTTGCCCCACAGGTTGTCAGTCACCCACACCCCCGATTGACCTTGGCAGGTGGAGGGTGGCTCAGGTGCTCGGCAGCTGTTTGCAGACTCGTCGCAGTCTGACGACGACTCCTCCCTGTACTCCAGGCCCATTGACCTGGAATCTGCAGGGGGTCAGTTGGTGGACGAGAGCCCATCCTCGTTCTTGGGTATACCTTAATTCATCTCAGAGTCTACTGGGATGCAGCTCGAACCCGTTCAGTAACGGGCCAGGTATCCCCTCATGGAGATACTGGACTGAAGAGATTCCCCTACGGAGGCCTTCTAGGTGGCCGAAGCCATTGTTGGCCCGGGCCTGGAGGTGTGGCAGTGGCCTGCATCTTGTGCCGTGCCTTCAGCCAGGATGGCTCGCAAGTACATGGTCCCCACCGGTTCACTCTCCGGTTTCTCGGAGCACCCTTCTGCGGAGGGGTTGGTGACTGACAGTGTTTTCCGGCGTTCCAGGAATGCTAGGAACGTGGACAAACCACTCGATAAAGAATCCAAAAAGCTGGATTACTCGAGGCGGAAGGTTTACGCTGCTTCCTCCCTAGACCTTTGACAGGCTAGCTCGGCTGTACTGATGGCACATTTCTCACACGCCCTTAGGGGTTCCCTGGATGAGGTGATTCCTCATCTGCCGGCTGACCGTTAGACAACAGTCAAGCAGGTGCAGGATCAGGGAAGGGCGGTGGCTAAGCAGCCGCTCCAAACTTCTTTGGACATCGGTGACTCTTGTGCCTGGTCAGTAGCAGCCGCAGTAGCCATGCACTGCAGAGCTTGGCTGTGGATGTCCACCTTCATGGCGGACACCCAGCACAAGCTGGCAGACGTTCCCTTCCTGGGCACAGACTTGTTCAGGCCGGGGGTGGAAGGCCATCTCCAGAGGATCAAGAAGTTCAATGCCACCTTGGATTCGGTCACGTCTGCCCAGAAGAACCAAGGCCGCCAGCAGCAGCGTAAGCCCTTTCGCCCTTCCGCTCCTGCGGCACATCTGGCCCAGCAACACCAGCAACAGGGCCAGCAGGCTCACACTTGGCACCCTAAGGCCAAGTCTGCTGCTTCCTCCAGTAGGAAGCCTGGAAGGAAGGGTCCAGGAGGCCCCTCGGCCAGCCCTTCCTCCAAGCCTGCCCAGTGATGGGTTGAGGGGTGTCGCCCCCAGCCTCGTCATTCCTCCCCGGGGTCCCCCCATGGGGGGACGGCTCCGCCACTTCCTTTCTGCCTGGTCTGCTATCACCATGGATTGCTGGATGCTAGAAGTGTTCTGCAGGGGTCTGCCTCTGGAGTTCGAGCGGTCCCCTCTCTATCGAGCCATCGCGCCACGGGGGCAACGGGTTCCGCAGCCCCTCTGTCGGCTTGTCGAGCTGACATTGCCCTGCTCCTGCAGAAGGAGGTGATCAGCGAGGTGGCGGACCCTCCTCCAGACCCAGGGTTTGTGTCCAGGTACTTCCTGGTCCCAAAGCGGATGGGGGGCTGGCACCCCATTCTCGACCTGCACGACCTGAACATGTTCCTAAGGTGGCGCACCTTCAGGATGGTTACTCTGGCTCAGATCATTCCATCCATGGAACTAGGTGTGTGGGTCTGCTCTCTGGATCTCCAGGATGTGTTTTTTTTCACATCTCATCAGCGATTCCTCCGCTTCAGAGCAGAGGGTTCTCTTTATGAGTTCTAGGCCATGCCCTTCGGCCTCTCTCCAGCTCCCAGGGTCTTTACTAAATGCATGGCAGTGGTGACAGCATTCCTACGGTGCCGCGGGGTTCAGGTGTACCCTTACCTGGATGACTGGCTCATTGCAGCCCCCTCCAGGTTGGAGGTGGAGCAGTCCAGGGATCTGGCCCTCCAGGCCTGCTCTCAGATTGGCCTCCTCATCAACAAGGCCAAATCGGAACTCGTGCCAGCGCAGGTGATTCAGTTCATCGGGGCAGAGCTCGACTCTCTTCGAGCCAGAGCTCGGCTTCCGGCGGACAGGGCCGAGGTCCTTTCCTCCTTTGCCCAATCATTTCTGGTTGGGCAGTTGAGCTCTGCCTGGGATTTCCTGCACCTTCTGGACCTCATGGCGGCCTGCACCAGTGTGGTCCATTGGGCCACTGGCATATGCGCCCCCTGCAATGGGGGCTGGCCGGCCAGTGGTTGCAGCGCTTCAGTCCTCTGGACCAGCCTGTGATAGTGACCCAGGAGTTGTGGGATGGCCTGCAGTGGTGGCTCGTCCCAGCTCATCTGCAGGAGGGTATCCTGTTTGTCCGCCCTGAGCCGATGGTCACGCTAACGACCGACGCCTCTCTGATGGGTTGGGGTGCCCATCTAGGGGATCTCCGGGCCCACGGCCTCTGGTCTCTTCATGACTCTAGATGGGTATAACATCATTTCATCGTAAACTTTTCATCACAAACAATTTGGCGTAAACAGTACATCGGAGTTTATATCATCATATGCTACATATAATCGTTTGCGACATTTCATCGCATTCCCCCAAGAAAGAGACAGTGGAGAGCGAGAGGGGGAGAGAGAAAGGGTACAGCACAGGTGCTCTGGATCTGCCCATCGCATACTACACCCGACTCATTGCTGCACTGTTGTCCCCCTTCACCCATATTGTGGCACCCATCCCTAGCTGGATTGCTAGCCAGATCGACATATACTCTGACAAAATTAAGACAATTTGTCATACCTTTTTTCCTAATGTAGAGATTTGATCTCTGTGTCTGTGTGCTGATTGATTCGTCAGTACAGTGCCAGCCAATCAATTCATGTTGCTGTACACCAATGAAATCAGTTAATTCTGTCCACAAGCAAGCAAGTCAGCTCATTTATCCACCGTATTCCAAAGATCAAAATTTAAAAGGTAAATCTTTATTGTTCTCATTTAAAAGCGGTTCAGGTTAATTCTTATACCTTATACTTGCAATTGGAAGTTATGAGCAATTGCCCATAAATAGTCCATCCGTTCTGTTTCGCAGTATGATTCAACTACCTTCACAATCCTTTGAGCGGTGCCCCGGTATTTTTTTCTGGGTGCAGGAGGTTCGATGCCAGCAAGGTATTGCTCCATATGCAGTTCATTTACGTTCTGTTCAACCTTCAGTGCATTAACAAATTTCCAAATTTTTGGGTGGCAGGCACCGAGAAGACTATTAAAGCTTCTGTGCCATCCTTCAACTGAGTTTATAGTGCGAGGCAGTCCTGCAGTCACAGCTGAGTTGCAGTTCCAAAATTCAAGTGCAAAATGTGGTCGTCTACGACCACTACAACCAACTGGCCTCCCTATCCAGGTGTCTTCAAAATAATCTACCAATGGGGCTAGTTGGTCGTCATTAGTCATATAAAATGTGGTTAGTCTGAGTTGTTCAAATGCTTCAATAACATCAGCTGGTGGAACGTATGCAAGTGCTGGAAGCATTTGGATTTGCAATGCATAGTCAGCATCAACAGTGTAATTTTTGTGTATTACTGTGCTTTCCTGTACTTTCCTCCATATGGCTTGGCACAGGTGATAAAAACAACCTCTAGTGCAAGCTGTTGGAAACCCAGTCTGAAACGCTTTTACTGCTGCCAGTTCATAATCTGTCATGATAGACTGGGGTGCTAGTTCAGGACATAGCCTTTTTATTTGTTGCAATACCCTTGCATAGCTTTCAGTTGTTCGGTTGGACATTAGAATATAAACAGATGGGATTACTGCTGAATGCCTAACACCATGGATTGTGTACAGTTGAGTGAATATTGTTGGTGTACATTTGAAGGTGCCGTCTGCATACCAGTGAGGGGTTGAACGCATGTACAGCATGTTGCGTGTGGTTGCAAAAATTAAGAATCTATAGTTGTCATCATTACCCGAATCATACTGTAGAAATAGCTCCCCTCACTAAGTTTTGCAGTACTCAGCTGGAATATCTAACTCAGACAGAGATGCAGGCTGCGATGGTATGACCACTGCTGCTTGTCGCACTCTTTGAGCAGTGCGCTTAAGGCTACCAACAGATGGCATTTTTGCACAGACTGCTTGGCTGAGTCCACCAGTAGTGCTTGCTATGAGCTGCTGGGTACTGTCCTGTGAGCAGCTGGCTTTGTCTTTCATGTCATTCACTGACTGAAGTGCAAGAGTTGCGCCTGCATCAGGAACATGATTATGTTCCTGTATGTATTTAATTATGTCATCTGCACTCGTGTGAACTCTTGCTGGGCACTTATAGGTATCATACTGCCGACACTTCCAGTACTGCTTTTCTCCATATGTTTACTCCAGTATATACAGATATCCATTTTGCAACAACATTGGTTTGCCTTGGATACTCCTCACATAGTCCAGCGGCATGTCTGTAGCACAAAAGCACAGTAGGTGGATGCGCACTAAACACAGGCTCTATATACGCGTAAATTGTCATGCGTGGAAGAGTAACTGCGACGAACAGTACTGCGAGGTAAATTGACACGCGGTAAATGACCGCGACAACATTTTTGCGATGAAAAGACATGTATCTGTCTCGATGTCACATCAACCTGCTGGAGCTTCGAGCGGTTCGGCTAGCCCTCGCTGCCTTCACTCCATTTGTACGGGGTCAGGTGGTTCAGGTCCAGAAGGACAACACCACGACCATGTACAGTACTACCTCAACCGTCAGGGCGGGACACACTCCTGGCCTCTGTGCAAGGAGGTTCTCCGCATCTGGTCTCTCGTGATCAGCCTGGAGGCGGATCTCCTAGCCATCCATGTGGCAGGAGCCTCCAACAGTCTGACTGATGCCCTCAGCCGGATAGGTGCTGCATCTCACGAGTGGTCACTCCTGCCAGAGGTAGTGCAAGAACTGTTCTCTCATTGGGGCACCCCTCAGATGGACCTGTTCGTCTCCAGGGAGAATGTGAATCTGAGGCTATTTCACACCTGCCTCCCCCTCAGCAGGGCTCACTGTAGGGGGATGCCTTCTCGAGGCCGTAGACCCTGGGCCTCTTCTGTGCCTTCCCTCCATTTCCCTTGATCCACAAGGTGCTTCTCAAGGCAAAGAGGGACAAGGCGCAGGTGATTCTGGTAGCCCCAGACTGGCCTCGCCAGTTCTGGTACCCAGATCTCCTCAGCCTCAGCTCCAGGCTCTTGAGGCGGCTTCCAGCCCGCCTGGACCTGATCTCAGTAGACAAGGGGAAGGTTCTCCATCTGGACCTTCAATCCTTGCACCTGAAGGCCTGGTTTCTGTGCGGCTAGAGTTCCAGGCCTTGGGTCTTTCCGATGAGGTACTAAGCGTCGTTGAGGCATCCCGTAAGGAGTTGATCAGAAAATGTTATGCCTTCAAATGGAAGAGATTCTCCATTTGGTGTCAGAACAAGGGGTTGGACCCTTCTTCCTGTCCCTTGGCTAGTATTTTGGACTACCTGTGGTCCCTTTCTCAGCTAGGGCTTCGGTCGACAACCCTCAAGTTGCACCTGGCAGCCATCTCTGCTTACCGGGCGTGGGCCGGCGAGCAGTCAGTGTCGCAGGAGAAGGTGGTCAGGTGCTTTTTCAAAGGCCTTGATCACATATCCCCTCTGGTGCAAGATCCTTCACCTCCATGGGATCTACTGCTGGTATTGGCTAAGCTCATGGGCAAGCCATTCGAACCGATGCACAGGTGCAATATCTCCCACCTGTCGTGGAAGACTGCCTTCTTGGTGGCTATAATGTCAGCCAGAAGGATGGGAGAGCTCCAGGCGCTTTCCATCGAATCTCCTTATCTGGTCTTCCACAGGGACAAGGTTGTCCTTTGCCCCCACCCGAAATTCCTTCCGAAGGTGGTGTCGGAGTTTCACCTGAATCAGGTGTTGACTCTGCCGGTGTTCTACCCCAATCACACCACAGAGGCCGAATATAGGCTCCATACTTTGGACGCTGAAGCCGCACCTGGCAGACCTGCAGCCAAGTGGACAGTTAGCAGGTGGGTCATCTCCTGCATCGATCTCTGCTATAGGTTGGCGGGAATGAAGCCTCCCAAAGGGATAAGAGCTCATTCTACCCGCCATACCACTGCTTTGGTGGCTGCTTCTAGGGACGTCCCTATCCAGGAAACTTCAGGGCTGCTACATGGAAGTCAGCACACACCTTTATTTCCCATTACCACATTGACCTAGAGTCACGCCGGGATACTGGTTTTGGGACCTCGGTTCTCCAGTCCTTATTCCCTAAGTAGGGGCTGCACGCCTTGCCTCCCTCCTCCCAGAGAACTGCTAGGAGTCTGCCAGACAGCGTGGATGAACAACATATCCATGTCCCTAGAAATACAGGTTACTCACCTGTAACAGGGGTTCTAGGAGTGGTATATGTTGTTCATCCACACGACCCACCCGACCTCCTCGACTTCGACGCGCAACCTGGCTTCCAGCGGGCTAGATCTGGCATCATGGGGCAGAGCCGAGGGTTTTACCACCCGGGTGGGTGAGAAGAGCCAGCTTGAAGACCTTCCGGCAAGAATTAAAGCGGCAAGGAACCTGCCAGACAGTGTGGATGAACAACATACATCACTCCTAGAACTCCTGTTCCAGGTGAGTAACCTGTATTTACTCACCTGTAACAGTAGTTCTAGGAGCGGTCTATGTTGTTCATCCACATGGACCCACCCGACCTCCCCGGCTTCGACGCACAACCTAAGCTTCCAATGGGCAAGATCTGGCTTCAGGGGGTGGAGCCGAGGCATATACCACCCGGGTGGGTGGGAGGAGCCAGCTTTTAGACCTTCCGGCAAGAATCCTAAAGGGAAAGGACATGCCAAACAGTATGGATGAACAACATATACCACTCCTAGAACTACTGTTACAGGTGAGTAACCTGTTTTTTATGACGGCAGGTCGTACCTGTAAAAGGAATTGTATTCCAGTGTACTTACCTGTTAAATTAAATGAGACTGGAGGTTACGTTATATCTCTGAGTGCACTACAGATGAGTCATTGAGGGAAGAGTATGCAATTTCACACTTCCTTTTTGTACTTGATTTATTGCAAAAAAGCAGCAAGTAATATTCTGATTCCCCTAGGTTACGGCAGAGAGAAAGAGGAATAATAGTATGCATGAACATACCAGGAAAAGGTTGACAAAAATAGTAAGACACATTCTCCAAAGAAAAACTGAGAACAAGATGAAAAAGGGAAGAAAATCCTCCCTTCAAGTGGGAAAACCACATGGTGGAAGGACATGAGGAGGGTACAACTTATGCACTGCTAGCTGTTTGCGATGTATACCATTCTGCTTAAGGAAGGCAGGGAGCCAGAGCCATGGCCCCGAGCGAAGGGTTCACTCAGCATGCTGGCGATTTGGGTTCACGTCCTGAGCCCGGGTACCAGGAGCGGAGGCCAGCAGGGAGGGGATTCAGAGCATCCATTGGATGCTTCCCTCCCGGGGTTGGGGTCGGGCCTTGGCACCCATCGGGAGACTGGGCTACATGCTTGGGGGACGTGGTGCCTCAACATACCCCCCCCCTTGCATGTCCCCACCCAGGGTTGCCAGCCGAGAACTGCTGTGAGCGGGGTTGAAAAACAGAAACTAGGAGTGCCACAGCTGGCCGGATGACGAGTGCCAACCCTCGCCACCACGAAGCCCCGGAGACAGCCCGGACCAGCTCCACAGCACCCAGGATATGCCGTTTGGCTAGTATGGCACTTCCCCTTGGAAGAGAGGAACCTCCCAAAGAAGAGATACATCGGGTTACCTGGGGGGGGGCTGCAGTAGGAGATGGTGGTTGGCGGCAGGGGTCGGATGGAGTCTGGGACCTAGGCATCCGAAGGAGTGGTCGGATGGGGTGCTGAGTGGGATGGAGCTTAAAAAATGAAGGAAGGTAGGGAAGGATAAATCTGTAGCCATTGCAGAGTGGTTGATGCTCTCAGGAGGTCCATTTTCAAGCTGTAGTTTCAGTTGGAGGCACCACTGGGCGCAAGGAGGTGAGCAGGCAACAGAGGAGGATAAGGGAGCGGGGGCTATGGATATAGGCATCAAGCCTGAGGGACAACAGTTGCCAGGGACAGATAGGAGAGGGAAGATCTCATTTGGTAGGGATGGGGATGGATCAGAGTAGAGAAGTGAGGTAGCAGGTATGATCATAAGTGAGCGCCACAGCCAATGGACACCAACAGCAGTAATCAGCTTCTGGCTGGCCAGCTTAAGTGGTCTAGCAGATAGTTGGGGATGGTGTTGCAACGCTGGCAGTGGGACACCCAGCCTGCCAAGGAGGATGAAGGTAAAGGCTGGCAAGAGGGGCAGGAAGGTAGTAGTTATTGGGGGTCTTTATTGTGAGAGCAGTGGGTAAGGTGGAGGCGACATTGCTGGACCAGGATGATAGCTTGGCTAAGGTAGTGTGCCTGCCTGGAGTGCAAGCTGAGTGAATGTTATCCAGGTCAAAGCAACACAGCTGGAAGAGCATCTGCTGTTGTTCATGTTGGCAAGAGCAATATGGGAAACAGTAGTTCTGAGGACATACTGTAAGAGGTCATTCATGGTACTAGGGCTGTTCATAAAGGGAATGATATCCAGGGTAATCTTTTTCACCCCCCAGTCCTTGGGGTAATGAGAAGTGGCTGCGGACAATTACCAGGCTAATACTTGGGTAAGCGTCTGATGCAGGAGGGAGGGTTTTGTTTTTCTGGTTAACTGGAGGGACATCTCTGGCAAAGATTGCCTTTATGCTCAGGATGGGCTGCACCTGCATCCAGAGGGAGTAGGATTACTGTCCAGGAGGATGGACAGGGCAGTCAGGGGAAATTCAGACTAGAGGAAGGGGGAGGGGGCTTGTGCAAGGGCTCACCATGGGCAGAAGGCAGATACAGGGGTTCATCAAAGGATAGTAGGGCAGTTGTGCACAAGAAAAGAGACCTCCTGGGGTTGTTAAGGAAGCATGGAGAGGAAGCTATCCTCACTTGCATGCAGGCACCTTAATGATCACACCCAGCAAAATAGGTGAGTGTGAGGGTCTAATGCAGTTCGTAGGCCAGGACTTTGTGTTCCACACGGTCACTTGGTGAGGGGAAGAAAGTGAGTGGGATACCAGGGTAAAGGGATACAGATTATTCTGAAGGGATAGGCCTGACAGGAAAACGGTGGGGTGGCTCTATTCATAAGGTAAGAAATGATCATTGAGGATATCAGGGGCAATGTTAAGGACATCTGGGTCATGCTAGGCGGAAAAAAGGCAAATAGAAGAGCCATCTGGGGTGGGGGTGCAACAGTCTCCAAACAGCTCAGGTAAGCAAGATGCCCAGCTGTTTGAGAAAATTATGAGAGCTGCCAAATTGGATGCAGTGCTGGTCTTAGGGAAATTCAGTCTCCCTTGCATCTTAGAGGGCTAACAGCATGGCAGAAACGAGATTCCTGCCCACATTGAAGGACTGCTTCTTAGAGCGTCTTGTCCAGCAGGGTTAAGTTTGAGGCCAGCCTTGACCTTTTTGTCAGCTGTAGGGATGGGGTCATGTCCAGCATAAAAGCAAGGAACTTGCAGGAGACAGTGACACAACTCTGAAACCTTCTCCCTGGTAATAGGGAAATTGATATGGACTTTAAGCCTCCAAGACCCAAATCTTTAGAAAAGCAAACATTGCCTTGATGAAGGGCCTGGTGTCCAAGGGTCTGGAGCTGCATGAGGACAGGAATGTAGAGCATATTCGGTGTTCACTGAAGAAGGTGCTTCAAGCAGCTATATAAGTCTGCAGTCCTGTAAGCAGTTAGGGAAAACGCACCAAAAAGTGTCCCTCCTGGATCCACAAGGAGCTAAGGCAGCTGATTCTAAACAAAATGAAGGTCTATAACCGCTGGAAATAGAAAGGTTGCTTCAAGGCCAAAAGGGAGTGCAGAGTAGCACAGGGACTGCAGAAGTACAATTAAAGGGTTAAAAGTGCTAAAACTAGCAGCCAGAAAGTCTTACTAACTGTTACGGTAGACAGTTGCTACTTTTTTATTTCTGAAGTATTGTCCTTTTTTCATATGCTCATTAGGTTTTCTAGCTGATAGTAATAGGTGTGATGTATAGAGCAGTACATTACCTGGAAGCTGACATAACTAGATGTATTCCTCATCATCACTCATCACCATTGTGACATCAGTCATTGTGACAGCGCAACTGGCTGATCTGGCATCCGTTGATTGGCTTCTCTTAGTCAGTTGTGATGTCACAGTCACTGAGGTCACAGTCAAACTTCTTTACAAAACAAGTACAAATTCTAAGCTTCAATGCTAGATGCCTTTGTCAAAAAATGGATGCACTCCAATTGAGAGTTTTACAAGAGAGTATAGATATAATTTCAATATGTGAAACATGGGGTGATGATAAGGCTTTGTGGGATTGTTATCTACCTGGCTTTAGACTGTATAAATTAAATAGACAAAACAGGAAGGGAGGTGGCGTTGCTTTAGTTATAAAAGATACTTTAAACAGTTTGGATATAACAAACACTATAAAAACACATGATATATCCACTGAGATAATTTGGGTCAAAGTATTCTTGAATCAAGATGATTTTATTATATTTGGCAGTTGCTACTACCCACCCAATTCATCAGTCTGTGTACTTGATGCTATTTTGTCTGAATTCGAGCTGGCTTGTGAATTTGGACATATTGTCATAACTGGTGACTTTAACCTTGGAGATATTAATTGGCAGGATAGCACAGCATCTAGTAGTAAGGGTAAGAAATTCCATTCAACGGGTCTTGAGCTGGATCTTATACAACATGTATCCGAGCTGGCCAGGACAGATAGAATTCTAGACCTTGTTTTGTGTAGCAATATTCTACCAATAGTTGATTTAAAAATTACTGACCCTATTTCTGGCAGCGATCACAACTCTATCTTGTTCACTATAAACAAACCCTGTGTAACCACATGTAATAATACTAAAATTTACTTATATAATAAGGCTGATCTGGCCTCTATTGAAATGTTTATTAAGGAAGTTAATTGGCAGTCTATTCTTTCAAAATTAAATTCTGAAAATAGTTGGTCTGTATTTAAAACAATCATATGCAATATAAGAGACACTTTTGTTCCTGTTAAACCCAAAGTCTGTTGTTTTAAAAACACTCACCAATATGGTTAAATCCATCCGTCAAAAGAAGGAAATATGATAAATATTTAAAGAATAAATCGAGCACTAATTGGAATGCGTATCTAACTATTCAGTCAAAATGTAAATCCTCCATCAAAAAGACAAAATCAAAGTGGGAATATAAACTTGCTAAAAATTCTAATAAAAATAATAGTAAAGAGTTCTATTCTTATATCAATTCATTAAAAAACAATGTGTCAAGTAGGTCTAATTTTGCAGAATTCAGTTTTGGTACACGATCCCAAATCCATGGCAGATTTATTTAACCATGAGTTCTGTAATGTATTTGATAAAAGTAATAATGACTTTGCATGTAGTACTAAATCAATTGAAGACACTGTCATAACGTTTTACGAAAATCTGATATTGGATAAACTCCTTACACTTAAGGGTAAATATTCATCTGGCCCTGATAATATTGCTGGGCATTTGCTGTTTCTGTTAGCTAAACATATTTTTCTCCCATTAAAAATTATATTTGAAAAGTTTATGGTAGAGAGCAATGTCCCTGCAGATTGGAAAGGAGCAAATGTCATTCTTATATATATAAAAAGGGTTAAAAAAATAACTGGGAGAGCTATCACCCTATAAGCTTGACTTCCACTGTATGTAAAGTCTTAGAGAGTTTGATTAAAGACATCTTAACACCGATGTTAAATAGTCGAGATTTAGAGCAACACAGCTTTAAAAGAGACAGAAGTTGTCTTACTAATCTGTTATGTTTCTATGAGAATATTAGTGCTTCTCTAGATCATAATATATCATGTGATGTTGTCTTCATCGATTTTAGCAAAGCATTTGATGTTTTGCCCCATGAGGCACTTATTATAAAACTTCATAACATGAATATAAATAGCCATATTATCAATTGGATCAGCAATTGGTTGCAAGATAGGACACACAGGATTGTTGTTAATGGTATTTATTCTGAGGAGGGTAGAGTTGCTAGTGGTGTTCCGCAGCGCTCGGTGTTGAGCCTGTGCCTGTTTCGGGCATTTCTTGCCGATATGACAAAGGAATGTCTGTCTTTTACCATCAAATATGCTGATGATGTGAAAATAGGTGGCCCATGTAAAGTCATATCTCATGTTTCTGATATTATATTACATCTTGGGCAAATAAGTGGGGCATGATATTAAATCATAACAAATGTAAAGTTATGCATTTGGGAATAAATAACCCCCAGCATATGTATTGTCTGGGTGGTTCTTCCCTACTTTAAACTTCTGATGAAAAGGATTTGGGAATCACTATTTCAGAAGACATGTTATACAACAAACACATCAATTGTATTATCCAAAAATCTAATGGGGTTGTATGGTCTATCCTACGTAACATTAAATCACATGAATCAGAAGTATTAATGCCCTTATACAGATCCTACGTTAGGCCACATCTTGAATATGCGGCCCAGCTGTGGTGTCTGTACAAAAAAACTATGGGTTATTCACTCAAGAAGATTAAAAGACGTTACACAAAGAGAATATCAAGTCTAAAAGATGAAACTTACAACAGTAGATTGTCTTCATTAAATCTTATGTCCTTAATCACTCGTCATTTAAGAGGTGATTTATTACTCCCATTCGACATTATTCAGAACCCCTATCTTATGTCGGAGTTAGGTTTACAATTTAAGATTACACCTATAATGTTAGAGGTCATCCCTTGCAATTAGTAAGGAAGCCATTCAAAGACACTAGTCGTCAGTATTTTTTCACACTTAGAACTGTGGACCCATGAAATAAACTTCCTGTGGATGTGATTATCAGTGAAACCAAGGATATATTTAAATATAAACTTGACAGATTAATAAATTCAGGTTTCGACCTTTCATATTATTGTTTGGTTTAGTATAAGAGGGTCATGGGCAAATGCCTTCTTGCTCTTTCTATGACCTTAGTATGACCCTTAGTCCTGATGAGGTATAAAGAGTAGCAGTAATAGATATGTCAGGGCCCAGGTAGAGTGCTGTTCCACACATCACAGCTAGTACTGTCAGGCAGAGAATCTTATGTATGTTAACACCACTGCGGAGACCACTCCTACATTTGTAAGAGTGGTCTCACGTGCATTCTTAGGGTATGAGATCCGTGAACCAAAGGTGAGAGATTCTGATACCCTAAGAATGTAAGTGAGACTACTCTTACAAATGTAAGAGTGGTCTCTGTGAGGCTTTAAATGTATTATTGATTGAGCTCGATCAAATATAAATATGTATATATATATATATATATATAGTTATATATATAAATATATATAATTTGTACTTTACTCCTTCCACAGGCTCGACAGGGGCTATGACACCCCCCCCCCCGGAGAGGGACATCCTCCAGCCTCGATCCCCAGCTCGTCCACCCCCAGGGTTCCCCCACAGATACCCCGTCTGTGGCAGGGCCATGGCAGGGGGTGCTGGCGTGCCCCCCTACCCTGGTACGTCATATCTGGTGACAGGGTTGGACTCACCAGAGCGATCGGGCCATCACAGGTCCTGTTGACCCCGGCATTCACCTCCATTTTCGCCCACACCCATGTCCGTGCAATAGGTGGGCAGGCAGTCTCTGCCTCTGTGGAGGCAGCCAGTCACCCTAGATGTGGGCCAACCCCTTTACGTGGCCGCATCCGTGCACCGAGCCCCAGCAGCTGCTAGGTGTTGGCCGACATCGCACGATGCAAATCCCCCCAACCCCACCCCAAGGAAGGAGAGCAGTCTTTTGGATGCTCAATCCTTCCTCCCCTGGCCAGCCCCCAAGTGTTCTGAGTCCGTCCCCGAACCCGGGTCGCTGGGTGGCGTGAGGTAAGGCGTCCAGTGCCTCAACCCTCAGTGCTACTGGGCTGGCTCATATATATTTTTTCTAAACTGTCCTGGAGTGTGCCCATTTCCAGGACATTTCGTGTGAGATACTCTTCACAGAATAAGAGTGTCTCACGCGCAGAGGAAAGGAGTGCTCTGACTGGTCAGGAGCGCTCCCTCAATCTATAATAATTAGATAAAGGGAAGAAGAAGAAAAAACTGAAGATATAAGAACAGGTGACTGCTTTTACAAGTAAATGTTAATTTCAGGCAGTATACTAGCACTTTAAGAAAGCAGGAGCTGCATACAGTGTCAAAGGCTTTTCCAGTGTGTATATGGAAGGAGGAAGGTGAAGGAGGGGTTTGGGCTTTTGAAAATGGGGCTAATGAAAGAGGAATATGTTAGCACATCAGAGGCTATGATCAGATGCTTCATGAATACTTTGCTTCCATGTTCATCAAAGGGCCCCTGGTGGGGGCTCATTGGAGGGCCAATAATATCAGGCGTATACACAGTGCAACCATTGGACATCACACCTGTCCTGGTAGCTGACTACCTGGCAGAGATCAAGCCAGGTAATTTCTTAGGGACAGGTAGGATATATCCCAGGATCATAGTGGAGCTAAAGAAACAAGTGACAGTGCTACTCTTGGAATATTGATTTAGGAATCTGTCTGGATATATGTGGTGCTGGGTGACTGTCAGGTGGCTGGTGTGGTTTCCATCTTTAGGAAGGGGCTAGGTTGCACCGGGGCAACTTCCCACCAGTCAATCTGGCATCATTTTGGACAAGGTCCTGGAGAGCATTATTAAGGACAGAATAATCGAGCACTTGGTTGAGGTCAAGGTTCTTGCCCCCTCCTAGCATGCTTTTATGACAGGCAGATCATGCCAAACCAACCTGATCATCTTCCATGGGGGGGGGGGGGCCTTGGGCATAGTCTATCTAGACTTTAGTAAGGGCTTTAATACTGTGGTGCAGGACAAGCTTCTAGGTAAAGTAAACCAGTGCAGTTTACCCAACACATACACAAGGTGACTTGCCAGCTGGCTTGGGGGCTGAAAGCTGAGGGTAATGGTGAACCGGCACCTCTCCAAGTGGAGAAGAGTACTACGGGGCATCCCTTGGGGATCGGTGCTGGACCACTATTCTTCAATATCTTCATCAGTCATCTGGGTCTCCAGCAGGCTGCTTAAGTCTGTGGATGACACTAAGCTGGCCAGGGTGGTGGACTCCCTTGAGGACCGAGACAAACTTTAGTAGGACTTGAATAAGCTGAGCAATTGGTCTCACTTCTGGAGTATCAGATTCAGTGTAGCCAAATACAAGGTGTTACATCTGAGGAGGAAATGAGATGGGAACTACACACTGTGAGGGGCTCCCCTTGCTGCAGTCAAGGAGGAAAAGGACCTGGGGTATTGTTAGACAAGGGTCCAAAATAGGATAAGCAGGGCTCAATCACTGTCAAGAGGAACGGCAGAATGCTGGGATGCTTCAAAACTGGGGCGACCAGCAGATCAGGGAAAGTAATGTGGTCACTTCACAAGGCCCAGGTCAGGCCCCACCTGGAGTGCTGTGAGCAGTTTTGGTCTCCTCAATACAAAAAGAACATTGAGACAGTCAAGAGGGTGGAAGACAGGGCAACTGAAATGATTAACGACATGGGGAACGAAAGCTATGAGGAGAGGCTGGAGGTATTATCATGTTCACCCAAGGGAAAATGAGGCTGAGAGGGGACAGTAATACGTTTAATCTGGTGTCCTGTAGCAGCATGCAGCAGCATGCCCTGATGATAAGGGGTGGCAAATTCAGGGGCAATATTAGAAGGCACTTTCTCTCCAAGAGAGCAGTGAACCTGTGGAACAGCCTACTAGCGGAGACAGTGGACATGAAGACAACACACACCCTTAAGGTAAGCCTGGGCACTGCCAGCCCAGTGGCACTGAGGGTTGCACTGGATGCCACACCTCATGCCATGCCAGCAACCCGTGTTCGGAGGTGAGCTTGGGCCGACGGGGTCGGCAGGGGGGAGGGCTAGGAGAGGATTGCAGCGGCCAGTAGGCTACTGTTCTCTCCTGGATCAGGGAAGCTAGTCACCTCACTCTCGACTGACACCTGGTGGAGACTTGATGTCAGATCAAGGGAGGTCCAGGGGACTAACGTACATTGGGAGGGTGGAAGGAGCATGGTTTCTGGGAGCGTGTGCATGCGTCTCTTCACGTATGCACATTTGCCTGTGTTCACCACTGCTCTCAGAGGAATGGGAGAAAACCACAAAAGAAAATCCTATGTCTCCCCATGTTTGTTAATGATGGTCCCCAAAGCCCTGGAAGCCTGCTTCTTGTGGATCCCTGCGGGATGAAGAGGAAGATGGAGTTATGAGCTAAAGGGGGACCCGAAGAAAGGTGTAGGTGGCCATGGGGAGCAAACAGCAATATAAAAAAAAAAGAAAAAAGTAAGCCTGGGCAAATGTCTGCTTAGCAAGGGAATCACTGGGTACTCTGGCTAGTAAAACAGGTTGGGAATCTCAAATTAGTACATGTTTTCACAGCATACTTTTATGAAGCAGTGGGTAGACATGATGGACCAAGAGTCCCTTTCAACTTTAAATTACTTTATTCACATGTATTAAGTGAGCTAAATAAAAAAGGATTGTTTCACTTCCCTAAGTACAGATTTACATCTAGTGAGCAGATAAATAAATACAGGCATTCCAGACATTATTATACAGCTCCATTTGGTCCTGGGATGGACTAAGTTCTTCCATTGTATAGTATGTAATTTTCAAACCATATTAATTCAGTCCAAAAAGTGGGTGCTGAGGGCGTTCAAAAAAGTGGGTGACGAGGGCCTTAATCATCTGCAAGTAAACACTTTAATAGCTGCTAGTAGTAAGGTAGAAAATAAATATTTATTCTGCACTTGTTGTACTGATAAGAGAGATATATCAACAGGTGGTTTCTCCACGGTTAAAGAAGTGGAACTCCAATGTGGGGGTAGTCATGGGCACTCAAGAAAAATACAAGAATTCATAAGGTGGGGGCACCAAAATTCCACCAACAGGTGCCTCAAAAAGGGACATCAAATTCAGCTTGAATTGCCAGGATCTGAAAATAATTCAGTTACCGGCTTCCATTCATATTTTTGCCACAGATAAGGGGAAGGTGTTTTACTAGCTAAATGCAGACCCAACACCAGGTATCATAGGGTAAGGTGCCACCATTTTCTTTTTCCATATTCACCCTGCACCATTCATGGGTACTGTATGTCTCATATAAAGGTTATAAGGCTTCAAATGAGTGGGTTACAACATGAAAGATACACCTATCTGCATCCAAAAAGAATCTGGGTTATCCATCTTGAACAAGCTTAACATTACATATAGAAAGCACACAGCTGGGTGTAGAGTTCAGCCCGTCAGTGCTGGGGTAGGACTGTTGCTTGTGACACCGACATCCAGGTTCAGGAACAGGTCTGCATGCCAGGGCATGGCCTGGGGTGAGGACTGAACATCCCAGAGGATGCTCTTCTCCTTGAGAGGGAGGGAGGGCAGTGAGCTCCAGAACATTGCTGTCACATGGGTGACCACAGGTGTAGGTACAACCAGAGCCAACTTGGAGAGGGGAGGACACTGCCTGAAGTCAGAGCATGGGTGCTTGCAGCCCGCCTGTGTTCCGTGACATCCTTTCTAGTGTTGTCTTATGGGCAGGGGACTGAAAAGTGGAAAAACTACTACAAATGAAACACTCCTTTGACTGTTGCACCCTACTCCACTGGGTTCGGTCTCTGAAGGGGATTGTAGCTCCCCGCTGGCCCAATGGAGGGCATGCCATAGGAGACAGAGGAAGGAATGAGTATCAGAGTAAGGCAGATGATGAGGCTGGGGATACCAGTTTACGGGGGCAGATGAGAGCTGAAGGAGGCATAAACAGAAATACAGCTGGGTGTAGAGAAAACGGTCCACATCTTGAAGGAAGTGATGTGCACTGGGTTTGACAAAAGACAATATCGCTCATGTGCTTCGTAAAGAAGGCATAAACCCCTCTCTGGGTCCAGTGTTTCAATGTAACATTTAATTGAGCTGGTAAAGTCAGGGTCATTTAGATCCATTGAAATGTCTGTATATGGAGCCAGAGAGAAAAGTTATACAATGGTGGTTCCATACATTAAGGGTATGCCTAATTCAGGGGTTGAAAATTGTTAGACCAGAAGACAGGAGGCATTGGTTTGAAAAGTAATATAATTAAAGGGGAAAAAAGATAGACAAGCCTGTTTAAGATCTTCCTTTTAGAGCTGTAATTTGGATTACACCAACTAGGGGTGCAAATGTGCTGCAGTATAGTAAACTCAAAGAGTAAGTAGAACAGGGTCCCCACTCTCCTTCTACAGTTACATAACCTTATAATTAACTCTCATTTCTTTTACCTGCCCAGATGAAAAAGGAGATACGAATGTCCCAGAAGGCCGCTTTATAATGAGAGGCAAACACAGGCAGGGTAACAAAAAAAAAAAAAGATACAGAAACCTTGGGAAAATATTCATGCAAGCTGTGTAGATCCTGGATATCAGAGGGAGTGGGACAGGGTTCCATCTGGAAAACTCTGTTTGGATGGGAATGGGATGAAATATTGAGTCGAAATTAAAATCTGCAATAGCCTGCAGGCCTGACAGTGTAGCGGTAGCGCTACTGCTCCCAATGCCGGTGACCCAAGTTTGGGAATGAGCTCAAGTCATCAGGGGCCAGCTGGGGGGGGGGAGGATCAAGCGTCCCAGTGGACACTCTCCTCCTCAGAGGAGGAGGGCGGTGTCCTCTGCCACAATCCTGCCATCAAGGTGATCACAGGTGGTACTGCAGCTGGTAGAGCCAAAAGGAGGGTGGAGATGCAGCCGACACCGGCAGGTGGACGCATGCATGGTGTAGGTGGGCCCACCTTGACATCCTTGTATGCTGTGTCTCCAGGGGGTGAGAGAAACTCCAAAAAAATGGGCCCCAACCTCCCCGCAATGAAGGCTGCTGCAGCTCCTGGGCCTCTGCCTACCCAGCATGGCACAGCCTGACAAACTACGCAAGTTTAGAGGTGTTCCTTTCTCCTCGACTCCACCTTGGGGCACGAGCCAGAGCTCCATGGAAGTAAGTGACCATGGCTGGAGGAGGCTCAGGAGATGGCTGGTGGACCTGAAGGCTAGAAGAGGGCTGGAGACAGGCGGCATAAATAAGGTGGCAAAAAATAAAATAAATCTGCAGTAGCATGGAGGCTTCATGGAATAAAAATACCCAAGCACCTGTCCTTTATTTTGGAGGCAGCCCAATGAAAGTTATCTCGATGTTTCAGTTCCTGAGAGAGTTATGTGGAAGATCATGTCAGTTATAAAACAAATTCTAGCCAGAGCCGGTACGGCTGCAATTGAAGTCACCAGTGGAACACGGCACCATCCACCGTTAATAGATTGCTGAACTCCAGCAAACATTTATACCACTCCCCTGCCTGCTCACCCAATCCCGATTAGACTTGCAGCTCAGCGACTGCACGCAATCCTGCCTGCTCTCTCCTGCACCCCATTGAGTGATCACTACATGGCCACTATACCAGTTGTCTTATAAAAATGTGACTCTTGAGTCTAAAAAGGTTACATAGTAAACTTATCTGATCTTTAACACAGGCAGCTGCAATAATGAATCAGTTCTGTTGCACTCACGTGTCATGGGAAAATGGAACGCAGCATGGGGAAACGTAACAAATACAGAGCTCCCGCTGCAGATGAAAAACAAAGCTCTGCATCTGCTATGCTGCTTGGTGTCTATAACACGGTTTGAATGAACTGTACCACCCGACTTGTTTATTTATGCGGAGCCATTCTGGAGTTCAGTGCGCATGCACAAATGGTCATGCATGTGCAATGGACTCTGGCGGCCATTTTGAACACGGCGTAAAAGTGCTGTTTTCCGACCACCTGATAAAGTAGTGCTTGTGGATGGCCAGGAATTCATCTAAAAGTCTAAATCTGGAATAAGTGCGGAAGGTATCAGGTGAGCTCCTTACTCTAAGAGATCGCAAGATGACTGCAGGGCTCTGCCAACTGCAGCCGTAAAAAATGGGTTTATAGCCTGCAAACATACCAAAGCATGTTAGGCCTTGAATCAACTTGAGTAGTGATGTGGAGGGATTAGAAAGGTAAAGTAGTAGAGCAGGTCATCAAAATACAACACCGTTTTACTCTACAGCTACAAACGTAATGTCTGTTATGCAAGGATTTTCGATGACTCCATTGGATTAAAGGCTCAATGTACAGGACAAATAAATGTTGTGATTCAGGGAAGCCCTGCCTGGTTCTGCTTTCTGATCTGAAAAAGGAAGACATGTGGTCATTATCCTTTACATAACTCACCAATGTCAGCCACAGGGCACCCGACTGTGACGCAGACTGCCTGGGTTCAGGAACGGAAATGGGGATGTCAGAGAGCCGGCCTGGGGGAGTGGGACTGAGTTTCCTAGGGACTGCTCTCCTTCTCCATGTGGGAGGGAGGGGGTAGAGTGTCCGGCACAATGTGGACCCCTAGCGGAGGTCGGGGGTACCCCCGTGCCGGAGCTGTTATTTGTGGAGATGGGGCAGACATGGGATGTCCTTGCACGTCCCTGCCCCCAGGAGAAAAACTAGAAAATAATGGCTGCTACCTATGACGCCCGCTCACCCTGGCCCCGATCGCATGCCGTGGCAGTTCCGAGGAAGCCCAACCTATCCCATCACCCTCTATGGCCAATAGGACTATGTGCCTCACCTTGGAGGGCAAGCCAAGGAGGCAATGCAGGTGGGCTTTCCTGCTGGCACCCTTGTCCCATCATCGCGAGAGTCCTACTGGTGTGGTGACCCCACCCCTGGGAGGCAATCCAGGGAGTATCGGAGGGGGACCGGAAAGTAAGTCCTGGGGTGTGAGGAGGGGACCGAGGGCTGGCAGAGGCTGAGTCACAAAGGCAGCTTGCACAAAAAAAAAAAAGCTCAACTCATCAGATTGGATATTATTTTCGGTAAAGGGACAGGACAGCCAGCTAGTTTTATTTTTCTATTGTTTTATTTCAAAACATTTTTCATCTTTTTTCTTGCATTCTGCCTTGTGTATTTTAGGGAGAAGGTCTTTGTACTGATGAAGAAAGTGTTGATCAGATGTCATCTACTTTGAAAAAGATTACTGCTTTCCATAAGTATGATTTATTATAGTTTAATTTTTCTAACTGCAGTTTGCAGGGCACAGGCTGACACGCTGAATAAGATGCTAGAGATTGAAGACTAGAGTCCCACGATCAAATTCCAGATCAAATCCCAACTTGTTTTCTAAGGGAAATCAGTTTGGTGGTGTCACAAAACACACACACACACACACACACACACACACACACACACACACGACACCACCCCCAGCCTATCAGGAGTGTTTATTTCTAAACATTCCAGATACACGTAAACCATGAGGGTCTCTCATGCTAACAGTTCCAAAATTCTAAGTTCAGTTGGCATAGTCCAGTCCCACATGGGTTTCTCTAATTTTTTTTTTTTTTTTCATATAAGCTTTTATCCTTTCCCAGTGCCATCAGCCCCAGGGATATGCACTGATTAGGCAGATTCATCGTAATTTGGATGCTGGGGGGGGGTTAGTTCCTCATTTTTGTTCCCCACAGTCACTTTTTCTGCTCCATGGCATGGGCAATGCCATGTTTGGCCTCAAACGCATGCAGTGCCCCTTCTGTGAGAGCAAGCTCCCCGGCTCTGTTGCAGGAGTTGTTGCTGCACCAGAACCTGCCACCCACCCTCCCTGACTGAGGTGAAGTGCCATGCGGCAACTACCCCAGCCAGGCCTGCCTCCCGACAGAGTGACCCGAGCCCATCTCTGAATTAGGATTGCCAGCATGGCACAGCAAGTGCTGCCGCTGGGCCTGTAGGTACAGTAAGCCTGTGGCGTTCCTTATTTTCAACAAAATAAAACATTTTGGGCCAGATATTCAAAACGTTGCGCTGGGTGCAAACCATTTGCACAGTGTTTGTGAGCGTCCACTATATTCAAAAGGTCAGATAGAGCAGGCAAACTGCATTAGCACTGGGCAAAAGTATAATGTATGCAAGGGGCAAAAAGGGGGAGTGTACAGGAATACAGGCGCAATGCTATATTCAGTGCATTAGCGCCATGCAGAGTGTTTTTGTGCGACTTAGCGTGACATTTTGCACAGTGAAAATTACCGCCCAGGAAAAGATAGTCTTAAATCTGGGCAAACCAGCTTTGCACAACTTTGTGTCTTTGTGCAGCTTTGAGCAACTTTTGCATGGCTTTGTGTAACCCTAACCAGTAAATAGTAAACAGAGAAAGAAACCAGACATGTAAGAAACATGCTGCACATGGATGGCACCTCCTATGATGCCATCATCTGCCACTGGTCCCAGCCATGCCAGGCAATAAGTGGTGACCCGGCACCCAGTGGACACCATGGCAGTGTGTCCATACAGCACACACCTGCAGACTACCCTTCAGTGGACACCAACAGAATCCAGCACACACATGCAGCACTGAGGGCGTGGAGGGTGTTGAGGGGGAGGGTGTACAGGTGGCCAGTCTGCACCACATACTGGGTGTTGCCACAAGGCTGGGACAGTCCACACAGTGCAACTGGTCCAGTGTGCCTGTCTGTGGTATGTGCCCCGGCCACATAACGCACATCTGTACAGACAGCACAGCACACACAGCCAGCCATGTATATGTCACTGTTGCAGCGTCTGTGGGTTGCACAATACCATAACAATAATGTCCACTGTCAGTGCACACCTGCAAGATGGGCCTGTCACTGTGTAAAGTGCAGCAGGCATTGATGCCCTACACACCATAGACATTGATGTGTCCCTCACACTACAGGCCCCCTGTGTTACTGTAGTGTCTGCTGTGTACTGTAGTAGGAACTACAGTTTGACAGTTGCATGCAGCACCACCACCTGTGCCTGTGCTGTGTAATCCCCTGGGCCACACTATTCTATGTGGTTCTGTACAAATGTAGCCTGCAGCTATCACCATGCACCTCCAGACTGACCTACAGGTGGAGCTGTGTGCAGACCCAGCCAGTCCCTGACCTATAGGTGGAGCAGTGGGGCCCTGCAATAGCACTGGACAAACTGCATGCAAATCAGGACATAATGAGATGCTAATCTGAATGTTTGCCCAGAGACTGCCTAAGTAGGCTCATTTGTATATCACTTTTGAATATAGCAAATTTTTGCCCTGGGCAAACGTTTGCGCCGGGCAAACGTTTTAGAAACGTGGTACATTTCTGCAGAATTTCACACGTGCTGGCACTTGCAGCTTTAATGGATCCACTCCTTTGCTAGCACACACAATTGCAACATGGTTCACGTTTACCTTCCTTCATGTCGCTGTGTATTGGGCTGCTGTTGTGGTTTGCATTTCCTGGTTGCTATATTCAGAGCTGTCTTATTTCCCGGGCTATGTTTGCACTGCAATCCCAGCCCAGTTTGTCCGGTTTCCTTAGCACGCTATATTCAGCATGTTTAGCAACGGGGCTATCCCTTTTGAAAATAGCAGGCTATTGGTTCTGGGCTAATTTAGCACGCCGAACAGTGCTAATCTAGCTCCGAGGCAAAGTTTTGAATATCTGGCCCTTTGATTGTAAATTCCAGTTCAGTTTTTTAAAAACAGCAGTTTTTAACCTGATGTTTGTATATACAGTTCTGGCATCTCTTATTGTTTGTATGAACTGACAGGGAGCACTCCTGACCAATCGGAGTGTTTCTTTCCCCTGCATGTGAAGCACCCTTATTCTGTAAAGAGTGCCTCTTGTGCAGCTGCTTTCAAAACAGGCACATTCAGGGAAAAAGTTTTACATGTTTACTATATAATTGATAGACTTCGATCAATAATACATTAGTACCGCCACGGAGACCACTATTACAGTTGTAAGAGTGCTTTCACTTACAATTCTAGGGTATCAGAACACACACCTTCGGTTCTCAGTTCTCACACGCTAAGAATGCACATGAAATCAGCAGTGTCAGTGGCTCAGTAGGTAGCACACTCACCTCTGAGGCCGGGAGATCAGAGGGTTGTGGGTTCAGTTCCCACATCTGGCACTTGGGTTAATATCCCAGTACAGACACTGTAGTGCTGCACTTCTGAGGTGCCGTCTCTCAGATGAGATGTTAAACCGAGGTCCCATCTGCTTAGATTGGTGGTAGTTCAGGTGGATGTTAAAGATCCCATAGCACTTATCGAAAAGAGTAGGGGAATCTTTATTGAAAAGACATACAGACAAAGAAAACATACTGATATTTACATATTTACAGAATTAGTACATGTAGATACATGAAAGGCATTATCATGATTTAAACATTAAAAGGTACATATACAGAGGCCAAAATTCAACAGTCACAGCATCCAGACCATCAAGGTGGATTAGCCCAATGTTCACAATTAATCCATAATAGCTTACATTTTCCCTCAGCATATCTCTTTGTGTCCAAAGCCTTCAGTTTTTTGCAGAGAGATGCCAATATTTCTTCCCATTTCTACAAAGGATACCATTTTCTGCTGAGTTGCCCATAAACACTGGGATTGCCATGTATAATAGCTTATAATTGACAATATTACATACAATGTTTCAGGGTGATACTTCCCCATGCCCCCTACCACCTGTCCATAAATCAGTGCAAAATATGGTAACTGAGAAAATAATGGCTCATTCCAAACTTTGGCTAGATATTCCCAAAAATGTGAGGCATATTCACACTCCAAAAACAAATGCTTTTGCGATTCCAATTGCTGAACACACGACTGCCTTAGGCAGTATCTATCATGGACCTGTTTATGTTTATTATTATTACGCACCCCTAATTTCCCATGAAGGCTGAGCCATACTGTATCCCATGCAAAATCTGATATGCGTTTAGAAGTGAGCATAGTCAAATTAAATTGCAAAAAAGAATCAGGACATTCCCCCAAGGACAGACAGTCCCTATCTTCCATAGCTAGGATATGGGAATATAGGTCTTTTCTACTCTTTACCAGAATCATATCTTTAGTGATAACCCATTTTATTAATATTTTTAACAATTCTATTCCATATTTTGGGAGATCTGAAATTCTATGTAAAGAAATGGTTTTCTTTTGAGACCATGCTAACGCACCAAGATCGATAGTGCACAACACTTGCTCTTTCCAAATCTTACATCCAGGTTTAAAGGCCCACCCTAGATTGTATGAAATCTATATTATCCATACTATAAAAAAGGCAATAGGATGAATCATGCCTAGACCTCCTTCTGCTATCTTTCTATAGGTTATTACTCTTTTCACAGGATTAAGCCTGCTCCCCCATAAAGCCTGAAAAAAAATGCTATATATAGTAACCCATCTAGACTGAGGAGGGTGAAAAACATAGCTAACATATAAAAAAATCGGAATTAACAAGGTTTTTATCAGGAGAATTCTCTTTTTCGCCCCTTTTTCCTGGCCCTTCCAACTATTCACCAAGTGTTGTGCAATCTGTATTATTGTGTCCCAGTTCTGACTGGCCATATCTGTGCCCCCAAATACTACCCCTAATATAGGGATAGTACTTTTCTCAATTTTAAACCCAGAAATTGAGTTGTTCTCCAGAACCGAGGTATCACCCAGTACTATCCCTAAACTTTTATGGAGGTTTATCTTAGAACCAGAAATATCAGAAAAATAGAGGATAATGTATGGTCCTCTATCGTTAACCGGTCAGTTAACAGTCGAGAGGTTGCCAGGGCGACCATGTAAACCTCGAGAGCGAAGCTCGAGAGGTTTACGTCACCATGGCAACCTCGAGACGGTTAAAATTGACCGGTTGCCGATAGAGGGACCATACATTATTTTTTATAGTGTATGGTCCCACTATCAAAAATTAAATGGCTTACGCTTTTTAAAAGTCACCGCTGCCCTTCAGTCCTTCCCCGCCGGTTTCCCTTCAGTCGGTTCCCCGTCAAAAGCGCCGCATACGAGAGCATCACTGCTGTTAAAGTACCTATCGACGTGACGTAGGATCGATAGGTTAACAACATATCTACGTCACATCGATAGGTTAACAATCTTAGGAAATGATGATTTCCTAAGGTTAACAGAGTTCTAACATACATTATAGACTGATAATGTTCAATAAGAACATCTTCATTTGTAGCAGGGTCTATACATAAAACTGAATCGTCAGCATAGGCTAGTGTTTTTATTCTGGGTAAAGTAGGACTTAATTCTATCCCTTGAATTCTATCATCTTGTTCTATATTCCTAAGAAAAACAATACAAAAGACGTATAGCAAGGGGCTCAAGGGGCACCCTTGTCTTACACCCCTTTTAACACTAATTCCTTTCCCAATCCACCCGTTTATATTGGGGGTCAACATGGCATGTTTATACAGAACTTTCACCCATCCAGTAAATTTTTCAGGAATCCCATAAGCTCTTAGGACATTAAACATATACTATTTTGTAGCCTTTCAATTTATATTTTTCAGCTGTATAAAAAATCTCTCTTAGTGCAATTAAATTACCTGTTTGTTTTCTGTTAGGAATTGCACATGCCTGGGCGGGACTAATCAGTTCATCCGCAACAGATACCAGTCTGTTCATTAAAAGTTTACTTAATATTTTGAAATCCACATTCAGAAGACAGAGGTCTCCAGTTTTTCAACTCTTCTCTATCCCCTTTTTTAAAAAGCAGAATTAGTGATGCCTGGTACATGGAACTAGCTAGACAACCTTTCTGTAGCATGCTATTATATATTGCTGTCATGGCAGGTATCAAATCTTCACAAATGTTTTTATAAAATTCAGCCCCTATTCCATCTGGCCCAGGGGCTGAGTCACTCTTCAGTTCAAACTTTTTATAACATTCCTTAGCTCTTCTCCCTGTATCGGGGCAATTAAATGACTTTTTTCATTGTCCACAAGTGACGGTACATTCTGGAATATGTTCTTATTATCGGATATGTGTAGTTCAGAACCAAATGTCTCTAAAAAATGTGCATGGACCAAATTCAATATTTCTTTAGGAGAAGCAGTAGATTGTCCAGAATGTAACCTTAGTTTATTTAGGAACCTGTGTTCCACTCTGTTTTTTGAGTCTTTAAAGGGATCTAATGCTCCTTTTTTAATGTTAGTGCCAAATCTTAATTTCTGCTCCAAGGTTTTGGCTCTGTCATACTGCCATGAGCACATTTGTTTTAGTATTTGGTTATCTAGATTTTGTTTTAATGTTTCCGATTTTGAAATTAGTGCTTGCAGTTTTGCTCTTAGATGTAAGTATTTCAAATACCTATTGTTTGTACTCTATCTTGTAAGTGTCTGGAAAAACTGATTCCAGGATACTTTTGTATCTTCCCACCAGAGGGCAGCACTATCATACATTGCAAACACAGATACACTAGCTTCCCATTCCTGTCTCCAGGCTTTCTGCACTTGTTCATCTGTTAAAATTGAATTGTTCAACCCCCACAAGTTCTTCTTAGTTCTAGGAGTATCTTTCCAAGTAACCTTTATTGTTAATGATTATGATCTGAAAATTCTCTCCCCAAAAGATTAGCATTCAAAATCACTAAGATTTCAGAAACAAAAACAAAATCAATTCTGGCGTTAAATGTCCTTTAAAAAAAGTGTTTCCACCATTTTGAAACTTTGCCCTATAAGAATCTATTAATTTGCATTTAAAATTATTTTGTTAAGGGCTGTAGAATCACAAAACATTTTGTCAGTTTTCAGTTCTCTATCTGTTGTCTTAAGGCCACAATTAAAATCACCAGCCCAAACTAATAATCTAGAGGTATGTAGGTATGGCTGAACTTTTTGAAATAGACAAACCCTAAGAGCTTTAGTCTGTGGTGCATAAGTATTGATTATCCGGAATCTTTCAGAATATAAAGAGATGTCTAGCATTAATGCTCTCAATGGGTCAATTTCTACTAGTTTAGTTACTTTGATACCAGGATTATTTATTAAAATCCCTACCCCATCACATCTTTCTTGGCCTGCTGACCAGAACAAAGGCCCTTTAACTAAAAGTTTTGTAACTGCTTGTAACTCTGTGTGTGTCTTAAGCTTGGTGTCCTGCAAACAAACAATATCATCATTCTCTTGCGCTAAAGAGTTTAAAACTACAATCATCTTAGCAGTCCCTTTAATGCCATTTACATTTGTGATGTTAAAGTAAGGGAGTCCATGTGTTAAAGGCTAAAAAAAAGGGAATGCTAACCACATCAAGAAGTTTTGCTATGTCTCCGTCTCCTTGTACTTTGGGCAATATGTGTATCCCCTTCCCCATCATCCACATCAGAAATAACCTCCATAATGCCAGTGTTTGTAGAAGAGCTATCTGATAACTCTGCCTCTGAATCTTCGTCTGATTTATCTAGGGCAAAAGCCTCATATCTATTTCCTTTTCTCCAAGATTTTGTCCCAGAGGCTGTGCCTAGTTTCTCTTCCTTGCTTTTACATTTAAGAGTTTTGCCTGACCTGTTCCTTTTAGTGGCTGCTTTCCTTTGTTTTGTCTCTTGGCTGGGGGGTTGGGGTGGGGGCATGTTCTCTACTTCAGCAACATCAGCTATTCTAGTCTGCGGTTTGTCAGAGATTTTGCTAGTGCTAGGAGAAGTTTCTGAAAATTCCTCAGAGGGACCTTTACTTGTGTCTGTTTTAGCAGCAACACTAGGGGGAGACGGGTCCAGAACACTAGGTCCCTGAGTTGCTGCAGCAGCAACTTTTTGGGCCTGTAACTGTTGTGCTCTATTTATAAAGCCATCCTGGGGGGGGGTTGCAATCTTCACGATTATGGGAGGCCCAAGGGCACTTCCCATAACCATGTCCTGTGTTCTCACATAAATTGCACTTAAAAAGATTTACACATGCTGAGGAATTGTGCCTGTAATCTAAACAATGGTTACATCTGGGGGTGTCGCAGGCATTGCTCAAATGAGTACGTGATTGCCCCATGTAGAATAAAACACCCCTGTCCCTTCCCAGATAAAATGTACCAGGCAGATGCACAGGCCCATTATTTGTGGAAAATAATTTAACCTTTATTTTCCAGTCACCATTCCATAGTTGTTCACTATCTAAAATAGGAACAGGCTTATCTAGAATTTCACACCTTTGCCTCAACCAGAATAGGATGTCCTCTACATGGACACCCTCATTACGAAACATGACAGTGATGTATTTAACTGCCGGTTTAGTAAGAGGGATGGCCATGTAGGGAATCCATAAAGGGCAATTTTTCAGAGTCTGAAATTGAGACCAGAACCTATCTAAACTCGAGATAGACTTGAAACTAACATCATAATTTCCGTTACCTAAATGGATCAAAGCAAAAGTTTTGGAAGAAAAAATGCATTGTACCCTTTAACAGCTGTTTAGCAATATAAAGCCTATCTGGAGGATCCTCCAAACCACCCTTAAAAATAAGTCTCACAGCATTTTTCCTGGGGCCTGTTCCCCCTTATTCTGGTATAAATCCGCCAGTTTAAACATGGGGTCCAACCAAGCTTTTTTATTTGGATCCCTCAAAGTATGTTCTGCAGGCCCCATTCTAGGAGGAAGTTCTTCTTTGTTGACTGGTGCTTGAGATTCTTGTTCTGTAACCATGGCCATGTTACTTTTGTTACTTGCCTCGTTGGGGCCCATTTCAGGTGAATAATGACTAGTAGTAGTAGGAAGGCAGGGTTTGCACACATTATCCAGCTTTTTAGCATCAAAAACATCTCCAGATGAAGTTTCAGTCCTGTATTTAATAACAGTTTTGTCCTCTGAATCCGCTTCCCAGATACCCGAAGCATTCTGCAACCAACCCGCACTCTCCAGCGCACGGGCAGGGGACCGATTCTGTTGTAAAGCTATCAGTTTAGCATTTGTCTCTGTATGTCTCAACGGGGAATGCGCTGTAAGTGCAGGATTTACAGTGGGTGTTTGAATTGGGACTTCCTTCACTGGAGTGGCCTTTGATTGTGGGGCTCCATGAATATTCAAAAGACCCAGTCTGCGTCTTGCTGGGAGAGGAGGCTTTACTGGCTGTTGGCACACAGCTTTCTGCTGCTTACTACTGCCTGACAAAGAGGTCTCAAGTTCGGGGGGAAAAGTTACAGAACCTGCAGGGAGATCATTCTTTGCCATGTCATCACACAGCTGATTCCAATGTGAGTCACCACGTAGAACTATCTGAGAACTTTCAGGAAAATTTGACAGTTCTTTTTGCAGCGCTTCACGTTGTGATTTAAACTGCTCTTCTATTCTTAGCAGCTCTAAAACTAATTTCTCTTTATCTGACACAGTCTTAACATTATCAGGCAAGGTGTACAGTACCTGGGTTTTTTCTTCAGCATCCTCCATGATCTGAGACCATCCATGTTGTCTTCAAAGAAACACACCGGCACATCATTCTCCTCCATTGATGCACTTAAGTTTTTCTCACTTGCTGAAACTGCAGCCTCCAAAACGATAGCTTTCTGACCTTCCTCTCCCGTTTGCAAGTTTGTAGGCCTAGAAACCAGGCCTCCTCCTTGCAGCACATCCTGCTTCCCTACCACATCAGCACTTCCTCCTCCTCCTGTGTCTGGCTGCAAACTGAGCCCCTCCATCCTGTCCACAGGAAGTGACAGCACCCCTGCAGGCAGAGTAGGGGATTTCTCTGGTGTCCTGGCTAAATTCCCCTCATTCACTAAAAAAAATACCACCAACAGCTTAATCTGGTTCAAGGTCAGTTGGCATTCGTCTGTATCCTCCTCCCCCGGGTCATGCCTGAAAATAGGCAGGATTTGTCTAATGCACTTACCCGATCAAAAAAAAAAAAAAAATCCCTATTACAACTTTAGAAGAGGTTTCAGCAGCAGTATTAACATACATAGGAGTGCCTTCTCAAATAGTTTGTGTGCCAGAACTACTCAGCTTCATGTCACAGTCCTCTAACCCGAAGCGCTCAAGAAGACACCCTTATAACCATAACAGATGCGAGAACTGTACACATAAACATAGACAATGATCTCCAGAGAATCAATAGAGTGAAGACTCTGGGGAGGGCTATGCTTACAAATTCGAGAAGTTAAGTAATCTGGAACATCTCCTTTAACACGCTTTAGAGAAAAAAGTAACTTATGCGGGGTCCGTCTTAGCCAGAGATAACCATTTTGTTTTTGTTGTTGTGTGCAGAGTTATGAGTGTTATAAGGACACTAAGATAAATCATGTGACCCGATTGTGCAATATTTCAAGTGTACCAAGGAGAGCTTTGGAGGCACTGTTATAAAATATGTCTGTTGTCAAAAGAGGGAGAAATAAGTGACTGAATGATTTTAGATCTAATTGTCAATGATGGGGAAGAAGTCTTTAACGAAAACAAAAAAAAAACTGTTGGTTCTAGTTTTTTTTTTTAAACCAACATGAGTAGCTAGTACAAAGGAACCAAGCTAAAAGCCTAGGTATTAAATTAAAATGGCTCTAACATGCTAAACAACTGTTGAAAAGGGCTATGGTTCTTTGTAACGTGCTAAACAACTGTTGAAAAGGGCTATGGTTCTTTGTAACATGCTAAACGATTGTTGAAAAGAGCTATGGTTTTTTGTAACATGCTAAACAATTGTTGAAAAGGGCTATGGTTCTTTGTAACATGCTAAACAATTGTTGAAAAGGGCTATGGTTCTTTGTAACATGCTAAACAATTGTTGAAAAGGGTTATGGTTCTTTGTAACATGCTAAACAATTGTAGAACAGGGCTATGGTTCTTTGTAACATGCTAAACGATTATTGAAAAGGGCTATTTTTTTTTGTAACATGCTAAACAACTGTTGGAAAGGGCTATGGTTCTTTGTAACATGCTAAACGATTGTTGAAAAGGGCTATGGTTCTTTGTAACATGCTAAACGATTGTTGAAAAGGTCTGTGGTTCTTGCTCATAATTCCTGAAGTATGAAAAATGTTGGCATTGTACATTAAGATAACTAGGACCTTTCATTTTATTTAGTGCCCATGACCTTACTAAATGGAATTTGTATGACAGAATGTCAAAGATCCTCAACACAGAAACTGAACATGGAGGCTTACCTGATCAAGTAAGAGGCACACATTAATAAATGACCTAGGAGAGATTTGCTTAATAGTGCAATGTTGATTTTTTTCTATTCTTCTGTCTCCTGCTCCTACCTTTAGTAACATTGTTTTTACATAGAAACATAGACATTGTAGGCAGGTAAGGACCGCCTGGCCCATCTAGTCTTCCCATAAGCCCTTGTACTAGATTACTGCATCTGGCCCACTCACAGCTGTACCTCTGTAGTTCCGCTATGCCTGTCCCAAGCATGCTTGAATCCATCCACAGTGCTTACTCCCACCGCCTCCTGGGGCAGACCATTCCATGCGTCCACCACTCTCTCTGTGAAGAACTTCCTCACATTGGAGGAACAGTGGAGGAAACTAAAAGGAGCCATAGTGGAGGTAACTAACCAGTGCATTAGGACAGTGGCCAAAGGGAAAAGAAGGAGGTTCTATGGTTCTCTAAAGAGGTAGCAGACAAAGTATGGGCTAAAAGAGGAAATTTCAGGAAGTATAAGGGGACCCAAAAGAAGGAGTACAGGGAGGTGTATCTTGAATGTCTAAGGGAAGCAGGCAAAGCTGTTAGGAGAGCCAAGGCACAGACAGAGGAGGATTTAGCACAGACTGAAGAACAGGGACAAGACATTCTATAGGTACATCAATAATAGAAGAAAAACCTGTGGGAGGGGTTGTGAGGATCAAAGGGGAGGAGGCAGAGTGTAAGGAGGGGGATCTAGACAAAGCAGAAATACTGAACAAATATTTCTGTTCAGTATTCCCTAAGGAGGGAGAGGGTCAAGGACCAGAGTTGAGGAGCAGAGGCAGTGGGGGGAAGGGGAGTGGACACCGGTCCATTCACAGTGGAGAGAGTTCTGGAGGAACTCACAAAGCTGAAGGTGGATAAAGCCATGGGACCAGACAACATACACCCGAGGATATTAAGGGAGCTGAGAAGGGAACTAGCAGCGCCCCGGTGACCCTGTTCACAGAGTCACTCAACACAGGCATGGTTCCAGAGAACTGGAGGAGGGTGCATATAGTCCCACTGCACAAAAGTGGCAGTAGGGAGGAAGCCAGGAACTACAGGCCAGTCAGCCTCACCTCAGTGGTGGGGACGATCATGGAGATACTGCTGAAAGAAAGGATAGTGGTACACCTGGAATCCAGTGGTGTCCAGGATCTGAGGCAACACAGATTCATAGCAGGAAGGTCTTGTCAAACAAATCTGATAGATTTTTTTGATTGGGTGACTAGGGAAGTGAATCAGAGAGGGGCAGTAGACATCGCCTACCTAGATTTCAGCAATGCCTTCGATACCGTCCCATACAGAAGGCTGGTTAACAAGATGAGTAGTCTGGGCATGGGGCATAAGGCGATACATTGGGTTAGAAACTGGCTGATGGACAGAAGGCAGAGGGTGGTGGTAAATGGGATCCAGTCCGGGGAGAGAGAGATGTGACCAGCGGAGTACCACAGGGATCAGTACTGGGACCAGTCCTGTTCAATGTCTTTATTAGTGATATTACAGAGGGTCTGGAAGGAAAGTTCTGCCTATTTGCAGATGACACCAAGATCTGCAACAGGGTGGATACTCCAGAAGGGGTGCAGAAAATGAAGAGGGACCTGGAGAAGCTTAAAAGATGGTCGGAGGTGTGGCAACTGAGGTTCAGTGCAGAAAAGTGCAAGATAATGCTTCTGGATAGGGGGAACCCTGGGGAGAGTTACAGAATGTGGGTGGGGGGGAGGTGCTGACTGTCACCAAAGAGGAAAGGGACATAGGGGTTGTCATATCTGATGACCTTAAGGTATCAAAGCAGTGCACAAAGGCTGCAGGGAGGGCCAGTGGGTGGCATACTGGGGTGCATAGGCGAGGCATTACTAGCAGGAGATGGGAGGTGGTGATGCCATTGTATAAAACACTGGTAAGGCCTCACCTGGAGAACTGTGTGCAGTACTGGAGACCACACATGCGTAAGGACATAGACAAGGTGAAGGCTATCCAGAGAAGGGGTGACAAAGATGGTGCATGGCTTGCATCATAAAACATATGAGGACAGACTAAGAGACCTCAATATGTACTCACTGGAGGAGAGGAGAGAAAGGGGGGACATGATAGAAGCTTTCAAGCACCTCAAGGGCATAAACAAGGTGCAGGTGGGGGATCTTTTCCCATGTAGAAAAGATAACAGAATGAGGGGACACAATATGAAACTGGAGAGGGGTAGATTAAGAGGTAACGTGAGTAAGTTTTTCTACACAGAGAGGGTGGTGAACACTTGCAACAGTCTGCCATAAGAGGTGGTGGGGCAAGCACAATTGAGAGGTTTAAACATGCCTGGGCAGACACAAGGGAACACTGGGTGGGGAGGGAGTGATGAAAAGTCATTGATCACTTAGAGTTAGTGACTGCATACAAGTATAGGGCTTACGGGCAGACTAGATGGGCCTAGTGGTCCTTATCTGCCGACCATTTCTGTGTATCTACATTCCCTCTTAACCTCCCACCTTCTAATTTCTTGTTATGCCCCCCTCGTTCCTGTGCTCCTCCTGAATTGGAAAATATCTCCCCCCCACCCCACACCTTGTTTATACCCTTTATGTACTTGAATGTTTCTATCTTCTCCCCTCTTTCCCTCCTCTCTTCCAGCGAATACATATTGAGGTCCCTTAATCGCTCCTCATAAATCTTGTGTTGCAAGCCCTGTACCATCTTAGTCGGCCTTCTCTAGACCCTCTCCAGCCTGTTAATGTCCTTATGAAGGTATGGCCTCCAGAACTGCACACAGTACTCCATGTGAGGCCTGACCATGGTTTTATGTAATGGCATCACTACCTCCCTCCTTCTACTGGTGATACCCCTGCACCCCAGCATGCTACTGGCCCTCCCAGCTGCCTTAGTACTCTGCCTTGACATTTTCAGATTGTCTGAAATAATAACCCCCAGGTCCCTTTCCTCATTTGTGACTGTCAGCAACTCCCCCCCCCAACCTGTAGCTTACCCCAGGGTTTCTGTGTCCCAGGTGCATCATTTTCCACTTCTTTGAATTAAACTTCAGTTGCCAGTCCTCAGACCATTTTTCAAGCTTCCCCAGGTCCCTCCTTATTTTGTCTATCCCCTCTGGGGTATACACTCTGTTACAGATCTTGGTGTCATCTGCAAACAGGAAGACCTTTCCCTCTGGCCCCTCTGCAATATCTCTGATGAAGACATTGAACAGGACTTGTTTTACTTATTAATTTAACCAGGTCAGGGGACTTTAACCACAAATCCTTTTTCAACCATGCCGGGGATCCTCAATATGTGAACCATAGAAACATAGAATTTGTTGGCAGATAAGGACCGCTTGGCCTACCTACAGTAGTCTGCCCAGTTTGATCTGTTATACTGTCATCACAGAACCAACCTGATATCCACGTACTCTCCTCCTTCTTCTCCACTAAGATTCTTTTGTGCCTATCCCATGCATGTTTGAAGCCCGCCACTGTTTTTGCTCCCACCACTTCCACTGGTAGACTGTTCCAAGTGTCTGCACTCTTAAAATTTAGTACTTCCTCCATCTCACATAAACATGCCCCCTTCCAGCTTCATTGCATGCCTTCTTGTCCTGGAGCACCTTCTCCTCTGAAAAATACTCCCCTCCTGTACTTTGTTCACCCACCTGAGATACTTATAAGTTTCTATCATGTCCCCCCTTTTCCTCCACTCTTCCAGGGTATGCATGTTGAGATCCCTCAGTTTCTCCTCATAAGGCTTTTGATGCAGCCCCTGCAATATTTTAGCTGCTCTCCTCTGGACAGCCTCTACCCCGTGTATGTCCTTTCTGAGATGTTGTCTCCAGAATTGGACATAGTACTCCGGGTGGGGTCTCATCAGCGATTGATACAGTGGCAACAACATCTCTCTCCATCTGTTAGTGTTTCCCCTCCATACGTACCCCAGCATCCCACTGGCTCTGCCAACTGCCTTGTTGCTCTGCCCTGCCACCTTTTATGTCATCAGATATGATAACCCCAAGGCCCCTTTCCTGCTTTTTGACCATCAATACCCCATCCCCTTTTTTTTCTCCCCCCTTCACTTGCAGCCACCTTTGGCCCTCGTGGTTCCCCCAACCCCATCACCCCCTGTCTCTGGGACTTACCTTAGGCCCCAGAGTGTTCCACAGATGGCATCTGTGGTGGGGCCATCAGTGGTCCCCCAAGCCCCCTGTGGGGTGGCATCCTACAGCCAGCGGTGCCTTTCTGGTGTTCTCCCCGATCCATAGATGTCCACGGAGGTGACAGTTTGATGTGTCTGTATCAGAAAACGTGCTTACATCTCCAACCAGGGAGCACCTCCTACCCGGAACTGCTGTCCAGCTGCACCACCACCCATGGTCACCTGGGTGGCAGTGTTGCAGAGGCACAGTCTGCCTTCCCTCCCTGGAGGAGGATAGCATCTGCTGGAATGCTTGATCCTCCTCCCCCCAGACAACCCCTGAGCGATCCAGGATCATTTCCGATCCCAGGTTGCCGTTGTGACTGCAGGTGAGGTATGGGTACTCCTGCACTCTGCACCACCAGGTTGGCTTCCTTCCCCCCATTTTATACACTGCCCCTGGGTTTCTGTGCCCTAGTTGCATGATTTTGCACTTTTTTTGCATTGAAACCCAGCTGCCATACCCTCAATCACTCCTCGAGTTTTCTTAGATCTCTACTCATTTTCTCTGCCCCTCCAGAGTTTCCTACCTTTTGCCCCACCCCTAAACTGCCCAATTTTGTTATAAACCTCCTATGTGGTATGGCGTCAAAGGCCTTGCTGAAGTCTAGATAGGCCACGTCCACTGCCCCTCTCTGATCTATTTGCCGGCCACCCACTCGAAGAAATTGATCAGGTTCATGTGATGTGACCGCCCTCCTCTGAATCCATGCTGCCTTGGGTCTTCTAACCCACTGAATTCAAGATATTCTACTAACCTTTCTTTTAATAGTGCTTTTATTATTAGTTTCCCCACCACTGACATTAGACTGACCAGACTATAGTTTCCATGCTGCCACTATAATGGAGCAGGACTACATCTGCCCTACCACAGTCCTCTGGAACCACTCCTTTCCATTCAGTTGTTGAATAGAGTTGTCTGAGGTGCACAAAGTAATTTGCTGAGCTCCCTCAGCACCCTTAGATATATCCCATCTGGCCCCATAGCTTTGTCCGCTTATACATTTGCAAGCCCTCTCAGGACTGTTTCCTCCGTGAATGGACTTGTGTCCACCTCCCTCCCCCATTGTCCCTGCTGCTTCTGTGTGATCTGTCATCTCTTCCTCCACTGTTAAGACTGAGCAGAAGTACCTGTTCAGGATATATTCTTTATCTTCTTTGAGGCCATCTCCTCCATTAATCCACACCTTTGGAACTATAGCTGCCAGGCGCTAGGACCACAGGAAATTTTGCTAGCACTCCTCAGTTCTTTTCCCATCATTGATCATCCTCATCAGACCTGCTGAAGGAAACATCAACTAGCCATTGCCGTTTATTCTTTTTACATAGAAACATGGACAATGATGGCAGAAAAAGACCAAAGGTTCATCCAGTCTGCCCGATAGATAAGCCAGGCTTTACTTTTATTATATGTATATTTCATTGTCTCTGCATGCTGCCGAAGTTGAAAGATCCTATATTTTGGTATTATAAGTGTGGAGAAAAAAATTTACAAAGAAGACACAGACATGGTTTGTGTGTGCTGTGTGGGCCTTTCTCACAATGTGAGGACTTACAAGATTTGTCAGGGTTTCAACCAGGCTACAAGGTAACACTGCAAGAAAGCTCTAGAAAAGTACCTTCTCTTTAAAACTTTAACAGCCATGGAGAAGGAACAGGGCCCAAAACAGGTTGCAGCCTTGCCATCGGCTGAGAAATGACCACCGAAGTTAAAGGGCTGGTACAGGGAATGGTCGGCGTTGCAGCCCTCATTTTCTGGCCACGAGCATGAGCATAGAGATAAACAGAAATCTATGTCACAAAAAAACTGTGATTACTCTACTACAGCTGGGGCAGCTGCAGAATAAGGGGTGCTAGCTGCACATTTGAGCAGGCTCGATAGACCTCTAGGCCTTTATCTGCTGGCAAATTTTGTATGTTTCGTACAGAGTCCACCACTTCTTGTCTCTTGACACCAAAGTCAGAATTGCCCAGGCTAATCTTCTTCCCATGCTTGATTACGGCTCGACAGTCATCAGTGCTGCTGGTAAATTTGCTCTACCAAAAAAGCACACTCTTTATTTTAATATAGATAAATTTGCCTCTGGCTGCAGCCGTAATACCCGCCATTGCACAGTGCTCAACAATCTCAAATGGCTAATTCCTGAACTCAGAGCAAATCTTGTTCTTGCCTCTCTCATCAACAAAACTCTGCATACTGGCAGTCCTCTATACCTAGCTAGGCAGATCCCTCTCATTAATCTTCCTGCCTCCTGATCTGCCTCTCACAACTGCATTGTCGTCCCGCTGTTTCTCACCAGCATGGGCCAGCGGTCCTTTTCCTTCCGTGCTGCCTCCATGTGGAACTCAATACCCCTTCCCAATAGAAAAACTACCTCTACCCCTGCCTTTACAAATCTTCTGAAATGCCATTACTCCTCCTCTGTCACATGGCAGTGCTTCCACTAACCTCACCCCTAATTCTCCTAATTCACCCTACTGCACACTGTTACCTTGTACTACCGATACTCTTTTTTACCTGCATTCCTTTCTTTTCTTCCTAAAACGAAACTGCACTCCAACATATTGCTGCACCCTTTTGTACTTTCTGTAATTTGAATCATGTGACTATTGCCCTGTACGTATTACTTCTTCTCCTGCTGTATATGGCGACTTGTTATATCATGTAAATATCATTTTGTATATATTGCTACATCCTCACCTGCTGTAAATGTATATGATAACTGTATATACTGCCACCCTTGCCACACTTTGTACTCCTGTTTTTGTCTGTGCATTTTTACCTGGGTCGTGGCAGAAAAAGGTGTCTACTGCCAGTGTACTTACCCAGTCAACAAAGTTAATTAAATAAATGAAATAAATACGTTGCTGGTGAAGTCCTGGTCGCTGCTGAGACAACATAATTCTACTGCATCATCGATTGCTCTGGTGGCGTTGACTATGGTGCCCCCGACCGTCGGATGATACACCAAAGTCAGGGTTTGGCTTATGCACTACCGTATCTACTGCAGACTGTAGGATACTAACATCATCGGGCCAAGGCCCATCGTTGACACAAGTATTCCCGATCCTGTCCAAGGCGTCATTGACTCTCAAGTTGTGCTGGCGTCATTTTCAGGGATGATGCGATGCTTTCTGCCTTGCTTTTCTATGCATGCAGCTATTCCGTCAATAGGGCCTCAGAGCTCTCTAATGAGGTCGATGCCTACTAACAGCACATCACAGAATCCTCCTTCTCATCAGACACTGATGTCAACGGTGCATACTGCAGCTTCTGTTGACGATAAGGATGTCAACGAGGTAGAATATAATGCTGATCTTATGGTGTTAGAGGAGGAATATTTAGAAGGAGAGTATGAGGGAGAACAGTACATGCCAGCTCAATCTAGTTCTACCCTCTCATCATGCAGTGATGACTCAGTGGTGTATACCCTGAGGTCTCGTCCTGAGGATCCTACTTTTCAAGCCATAATGCAGCAAATGCAGACTGCCATTGGTTTTGCTGTGGAAGAGGAAGACTCCACAAAAAGAAACCTCATGGAATTTTTAAAGGTGTACTGATCCCACTCTATTATAATTCTACCTATGTATCCTGCATTAGAGGATGCTACCTTTGCTGCATGGTACAGACCAACTCACTGCCTGCAATACCCAGAAGGGCAGATAAGGAGTATCAGGACCCATCTGATAAGCCTTATTATGCTAACCAGCCAGAAACTAAGTCTGTAGTCATAATGGCTGCTCACGTTAAGTCTAAAGCACTTAGACACACGAGTACTTTGCCTCCTGATAAAGAGTCTAAGAGGCTGGATGTGATGGGCAAGCATACATATGCCTCTGCCTCACAAGGCCTTAGAATTGCAAACTACCAGGCCCATATTATCAGATATCAAAATAGCCTGTGGAATGCTGCAGAAGGTGTACTCAGGCTTTACCTGAGGGCTCTGCCAAAAATGGGTTACTTAAAATGTTGACATCTGGTGCTGAGGTTGGCAAACATTTACTTCGCTCAGCTTGTGATGTCTTCTGGTGCTGAGGCTGGCAAACATTTGCTTTGCTCAGTCTGTGATGCCTCCAATGCATCTGCTAGGGCTGCTGCTTTAGGCATGGGGATATTCTTGGCTCAGGGTTGCAGATTTAGCAAATGATGTGCAACAAACAGTTTTAAATGGCCAAATCCATAAGTTTTTGCTATGCTCACTCCCTGGTCTTGGGCTAAGGTAGTCCTCCAGGTGCGTGCTGCCAGGGAATATAAATGAAAAAATGTGCTCACAAAATATAAGCTGTGCAGCTGCACTACTGTTATGCCTACTGGAAAAAAAATATACATTTCCTTATTGTAGTGCAAAAATGATTTCCTTTTATTCTCTCCTCACTTAAACATAAATACTTAAACAGTTTTCTTTTGCTCTGAAGAAGGACCGTAATCTCTAAAATGTCAACACTTCAGGCATGGTTTACAGCAACCCGAGGGAGAAGCAAGAAGCAACTCAAAGAGGAGTGCTAAGCCGCAAATGAAACACAAGCTGGTGACAAAACCGCAAACATACATATACGGCAGCACCAGAGCACAATGTTCTAAATGACTCCCTCGTATTCTTGGGCACTTAGGTGGCTAGCGATGGAACCAACCTGTTTAAAAAGGAAAAGGCGACGACACTTGGAAGTTGTGGATTAGGCAGTTGAGCCAGGAAGTTAAAACAAAATGGAGGGGTGAAATGCCGCCTCCGGAACAACTGCCATAAGGATGGTAAAACTTTTTTCATGAAAAAAACATTGTCTATACTACACCATTTGGCAATACTATAAAATGCAAAGTAGGAAAACTGTTTAAATATTTATGTTTATGTGAGGAGAAAACAAAAGCAAATAATTTTTGCACTGCAATAAGGAAATGTGTATTTTTTTCCAGTAGTGCGGCTGCACAGCTTACATTTTGTGAGCACATTTGTTCAGTTTTAAATGGCCTTTTAGAGGGACAAAACTGATTGGTTATTATGTGGAAGAAGCCCTAAGAGGTCTTCAGACATCAAGAATGACTCTAAGGTCTGTCAGGTCCCTGCATCCCACTCCAGCAAAGGGACAAGGGAGGGACTCCTGTCATTGACCCACTACCAGAGGTGACCGTGCCTACCATCAGCAAGGCAGAGGTAGGGATGTGGTGCTTTGCCAAGCACCCTTCCCCGAGGTGCCCATACAAAACCACCCAAAGCAGTAGTTACTGGTGGCATTGGCACCTCGGTTCTGACTATTTGCAGGATATACCTCCACTCCTACCGTTACATCAAAGAGTGGTTGTTGGGGGCAGACTTTCCCTGCATCTAAAACAATAAATGAAGATTACAGCATTGTAAGCTGTCTTTCCCCTGCCACAAACAGGGGACTGGTATTGTTTCTTGGAGATGAAGGAGGCATATCTGCATGTCAGGATTGGCAAAGCTTGCAGGCAGTACTGCTTTGTGCAGCGTGAGGAGTACATTCGGTTCAGAGTCTTGCCATTTGTCTTGGATTCTGCACCATTGGCCTCTACCAATGGCTTGGCAGTAGTGGCAGTAGCCCTTCACAGGGAAGGCCTGTATGTCTTTCCCTACCTAGCCAACTAGCTGCTGGCAGCCAGCTGCAGATACACTCTTCTACATACCTTGTCTCAGACAAGACTCTGGGACAGAGAAGGGTTATGCTTTTCTGCCTCAGGACAGGGCAGAAAGCCTGATTGCTTCTGCACAGTTGGTATACAGGAGTCATTATATCTCTGTGAGAACAATGGTAGATCTCCTAAGTTTCCACACAGTGGCCATTTTGATGGTGCCACAGGCCAGTGTTTATATGAGAACACTCAGTGGCACTAAGGGTCCCATGGGCAGTGAGAGTATAGACCATACTCTCACTGCCCACAGGACTATATGGTGCCGTGTTCTATTCCACAACCTACGACTGTCAGCTGGGCATCTCCCAAGTATCCAGAATATCTGAGCAGACCAGTTAAAGATCAACTGCAGATATGTTATAAATGTACTATAAACTTTACTCCTTTTTCCTAACATAAGGACAACCAGGCCTTATTTATTACATATGAAATGAAGAAAATGCCATGTGTCATGTACAGATTATATTTTAATGCTCTCATTTTGGATGGTTTCACAGAAAAACCCTCAGACATTTTTAGATAAGCCAGTGGAAACTTGGGTGGGTGCTCATTCCATTCAAACAACAATATCATTTTTCTCAAGGTCCTGGCAGCTCAGCGCACACACACACACACACACACACACACACACACACACACTAATGTACATCATATTTGTTCACAGAGAGGGTTGTGGATGCATGGAGCGGCCTTCCGGAGGAGGTTGTGGAGTCAAAAACAGTGGTGGAATTCAAGCATGCATGGGACAGTTATAAGGCCATTCTAGGGGGTGGGGGTAGGAAGAAGTAGGTTGCTGGTTAACTAGGATCTTCAGCTTATCCAGTAGGTAGGGAAATGGGCAGACTGGGTGAGCCAAGCGGTCCTTATCTGCCATCAAATTCTATGTTTCTATATTGTAAAATGACAACTCATGTTTGTGATGTTATAGGAATTTAACATATTTATTAGACGGTCCCTAAGGCAAATGTAAGAAGCTGATGATTTGTAGACAGCCCCTAGAGTGTGGGTTGTTTTGGGAAGTTTGCTTGGCTGGAGCAGTTTGTTTAAGATGGCTGCAAAATAAAGATGAGTAAAAACTCATGCCGGTTTCATGATTATTAACAAGCAAAACATGGTGTCAGAAGCGGATATCAAAACCTGAAAAGATGGAAAAGAACATAAAAAAGAACTCTAGAAGAAGACGGTCTGGTGAAAAAACAGAGAGAAAAAAAAATGGATAAACTAAATCCTCCGTCGGATATGCAGTTGTCTGGAAATGTAGCTGAAAATTGGAAGAGATTTAAACAAAGGTTTAATATTTATTTAGCTGCAAATGGCGCTGAAAGCAAAGATGGCAAAACAAAGGCCTCGATCTTTCTACATGTAGTCGGGAAAGAAGTGTTAGATATTTACAACAGTTTCCAGTTCAGTGATGGTGAAAACATGGATCTTGATGTAATTATGAAAAAATTTGAAGAGTACTTTGTACCGAAACGAAACGTAACCTACGAGAGATATAAGTTTTTCACATGCGACAAGAAAAAGGGTGATAGCTTTGATCAGTATTTAACAGAGTTACGATCGCTCTTCAAAATGTGCGAGTTTGGAGATCTGAAAGAATCATTGATTAAGGATAGAATTATATACGGAATCACAGACAATGGGCTCTGAGAAAGATTGCTTAGAGAGCAAGATTTAACTTTGGACAAAGCTATAAACATGTGTAGAGCTGCTGAAACTACCAAATCACAGGCTAAAGAGCTGAACAAAGAAAACGAGGGCGCTGTGTATGCACTAAAGAAGCTTGAGATAAACAAGAAATATTTTTCCAAAACAAAGCAGCAGAAGGAGCAGCAGCCTAGTCGGAAAACATGTGGTAGATGTGGAAATAACTATAACTCCAAAGCTTGTTCTGCCTATGGGAAGTCCTGCAGTAACTGTGGCAAATATAACCATTTTGCTAAATACTGCAAAACGAAAAGTGAACAAAATAAAGTTCACATGTCGAAGAAGATGAGCTGGAAGAGTTCTTTGTAGATTCCGTAGAGCTGTGTGTTTCTGAAAAAAGGAATGGATTATACCTTTAACTGTGAATGAGACTATCATACCATTCAAGCTTGACACAGGAGCACAGGTGAACCTGATTTCATTGCAAGACTATGAAACTCTGCATGTAAAATCTAAAATTCACCAAGCCAAGACAAAAGTAACTGGTTATACAGGAGAGAATATTCCAGTAAAAGGGAGCTGCATGGTAGCTCTGAAGCACAAAGGCCAGCAGTTCAAGGTGTCTCTGTTAATTGTAGAGGAGGATGTGCAACCAATTCTAGGCATAAGTGCCTGTGAGAAACTCAAAAGAGTGTTTGTCATGACATCACAAGCTGAAGCTAAATGTGAATCGTTACTTACAGAGCGATATGTTCAAAGGTCTAGGATGTTTGCCTGGGGAGCACAAAATAAACATAGATGACCAAGTGCCACTCTTAATACACCCCTGCAGGAAAGTGCAATTCGCACTGAGGGACAAACTGAAAGAAGAGCTGAATTGCATGGAAGCCACAGGTGTAATCAAGAGAACTGATGAACCTACAGACTGGGTGAGTTTTTTAGTCATAGTTGAGAAGAAAAATGGCCAGCTCAGAATATGTCTTGACCCCAGAGACTTAAACAGAGCTATAAAAAGGGAGCATTTCAAGTTACCTAGCAGAGAAGAGATAATGTCACAGTTTGCTGGTGTTAAATGGTTTAGCAAACTAGATGCTTCTTCTGGATTTTGGCAAATGAAGCTAGATAAGGCTAGTTCAAAGTTATGCACGTTTAATACTCCAGAAGGAAGATACAGATTTCTTCGCCTGCCGTATGGGATACTGTCTGCTCTAGAAGTTTACCATAAAATAATTCATATGATTTTTGAGCACATTCCAGGTGTTGAAACCATGATGGATGACATCATTGTGTGGGGTTCCACAAAGGATGAACATGACTTCAGATTGAGACAAGTGCTGGATCTGACAAGAAAAGCAAATCTTAAACTCAACAAAGAAAAATGTGAGTTTTGTGTAAAAGCACTGACCTTTGTGGGTGATATTGTTACAGATCAGGGCATTAAACCTGACCCTAAGAAGACATCTGCGATAGTGAATATGCAAAAGCCCAGCTGCAAAGATGATGTCAGGAGGTTCTTAGGGATGATCAACTACCTAGGGAAGTTTATCCCTCAACTTTCAGCATAATCAGCCCCACTCAGATGGCTGTTGGAACAGAAAAATGAATGGATGTGGTCACGTGAACAGGAGCAAAGCTGAAAAAATCTGAAGAAGGCTATTACAGAAGAACCAGTGTTAAGATTCTATGATCCTGCTAAAGAAACAAAAATATCAGCTGATGCTTCACAGTTTGGCTTGGGCTTAGTACTTCTGCAAAATTATGAAGGAATCTGGCAACCTGTAGCATACACTTTCAGAGCCTTGACGAGCACCGAGACAAGGTATGCCAAAATAGAAAAAGAGTTAACTAACAATAACTTACGCTTGTGAGCGATTTCTTCAGTATGTGTATGGTCAAGCCTTCACAGTGGAAACAGACCACAAGCCTCTAGTAGCTATAATGGCCAAGTCTCTAAATGTCTGTCCAATGAGAATACAGAGAATGCTAATTAGATTACAAAAGTACGATGTTCAGTTGATCTATAGTCCTGGAAAGTACATGTATGCTGCAGACACACTTTCATGTGCTGTAGACAAGAGTGAAAGCCCGGAAAGTCAAACAGACAGAGAAATAAAGGCATACGATGACATGATCGTGACCTCTCTTCCTGTGTCTAATGAGAGACAAGAGCAGATCAGAAGAGAAACAGAGGCAGATGAAACAATGAGAATCCTGAGAAATACCATATTAAAAGGTTGGCCGAAGGAGAAAAGTGCCTGTCCATTGTCTATTCATGATATTTGGACATGTAGAAGTGACCTATCTGTTGTCAATGACATTATTTTCAAAGGCAACAAATTTGTTATGCCAGGAAAACTTCGCGTAGAAATGCTACGCAAAATACATGAAGGGCACTTAGGAGGAGAAAAATGCAAGCGAAGAGCCAGAGAAGTAATATATCGGCCGAGAATGAATCAAGATATTGCCCAGCTAACTGCAACCTGTGAATTGTGTCTCACCTACAGACCAAAGCAGCCAAGCCAGCCGTTATGTCGTCATCCAGTGCCAGGCAGATCATATCAGAAAGTAGGTGTCAACTTGTTTGATTGTAATGGGAAAACCCATATAGTTGTAACAGATTATTACTCAAATTATCCAGAGAGAGAAACACTGCTTACAACTAGCAGTAAAGCTGTAATCACCTGCATGAAGTCAATCTTTGCAAGACTTGGTGTTCCAAACAAAGTGTTCACTGACAGTGGTCCACAGTTTTCCAGTGCTGAGTTTAAACAGTTCGCCTATGAATGGGAATTCATACACAGTACTTCTAGTCCCAATTTTCCAAGATCAAATGGACTGGCAGACAGCTCAGTAAAAACTTTGAAAAGTCTCATGAAGAAAACACATGATGGAAAAGAAGATTTTTACAAAAGCCTACTGATCTACAGAAGTGCACCATTACAGAATGGGCTTTGTCCAGCACAAATGCTTATGGGAAGAAGGATCAGGACAAATCTGCCAATACATGAAGAGCTTCTGAAGACTCATAACTCAGAACAGGTGAAACAAAGGAAAGAAAAACAAAAGGAAAAGCAAAAACAGTTACATGACAGGAGTGCAAAAAACTTACCTGATTTAAGGCCTGGAGATCAAGTGCACCTTAAAGACTATGACAAAGGAATGTGGTTGGAAAGAGGCACTGTACAAGCGCAAATTGCACCAAGGACATACCAGACTGAAACAGAAAGAGGAACGGAGGTGAGAAGGAATCGTCTGGATTTAAGACTTCTGCCAAAGGTTGAAGGTGCCAATTTGACTGAAGTTGACTTACCAAATCTCACAGCAGTCAGTCAAGACAACACCAAAGAGACTAATAGCAAGGACGATTTGGAGCAGTGTGCATCCACTGAAAAGTCATCAGAGAAGGAAGCGAGACCCAAAAGGGAAATTCGATGTCCAGAGAGACCGATTGAAACTTGTTAGATAGGTACAGTGGAGTGAGTGGTAAAGACTCACTATAGAGTGAAGTACTAGTGACCTCTCCTCTCAAGATTAGGTTTAGTTTAATTAGAAACCTCAGTTTGTTAGAAGTTAAAATAATATTGATAATAATTCAGCCAAGTTACTGTAATCAAATAACTCAGTTTGAAAATAACAGAACTTTTCTTTAAGTGAGGAAGATGCGATGTTATAGGATTTTAACATACTTATTAGACGGTCCCTAAGGTAAATGTAAGAAGCTGATGATTTGTAGACAGCCCCTAGAGTGTGGGGTGTTAAGGGAAGTTTGCTTGGCTGGAGCAGTTTGTTTAAGATGGCTGCACGATAAAGATGAATAAAAACTCATGCCGGTTTCATGATTAACAAGCAAAACAGTGTTTACTTTCAATTGTCTGAGGATCTTTGCCTATTGAATTTTATCAATACAGCATTACAGATAAATGTTTTGTTACTTTCACAGATTAATCAGTAGTTTTTAAGGGACAGTACTTTGAAATAAGGAGGAAGTTGTTGGGGCTTCATTCAGGGCAGGAAGAGAACAAAGGAAACAAAAATGTTCATGTTAACAGCCTGTCATGTTGTTGATGTTTTTTTTGGGGGGGAAGATTCCCAAGTGTCGATCAGCGTAGGGAAATTGGCAAATATTTACTCATGGTGTTTTACTGCAATAATTTAATTAATACAAGCCACTACCAAAAAATTGGAAGCAAAGAGTGATTTTTGAATGCCATAATATGGTGTACCGAACTACCAGGACCTTGAGGATAATGATATTATTGTTGCTTCAATGGAGTACGCACTCAGCCAAGATTCCACCAGCTGTTCTGAAAATATCTGAGGGATTTTCTGTGAAACCTTCAAAAAAGATAAGCAGTATAATAGCATCTGAACATGAGAAATGAACGTTCCTGCACATTGCTTGCAATATATGCAGAGTGGTTGTTCTCGTGGTAAGCAAATAAAATACATTAAAAGCATTTTAAAAACACTGCAGTTGATCTTTAAGCAGGTCACAGTCCATGCTTCACAAATGGAACTGTTGAGCTACAGTGTAAATGACCTTTTTGCAAGATGGGATCGTCTAGAGTAGGACCTTTTTGAGTCTCCACACAACACAGAACTGCAGTGTTTCTGCTTATTCACTCCAGGGCTCGGAGTTCTCTGGTGAGATGAGTTGTCAGTCTTTTGGAAAGGGATGTTCCTATAGGCATTTTCCCCAGTTCGACTAATACAGAGGGTGCTGCTCCCATCCTCATTGTGGCAGTGGAGCCTCTTGTCCCCCTATGAGTGTTTCGGGGCCTGTTGTCACAAGGCAGGAGATCTTTGGCCATCTAGACCTGAAGTACCTACATCTGCATGCATGGCTCCTGAGACACACCATAGCATGTTTTGGGGTATCCCCTAAAGTTGCTGATGTGCTGATTGCGGCTAGAAAGCCTTCTACCAGACATACAGTACCTTTTCCTTAAAATGGAAGCAGTTCATTCTGTGGGCTGCTTCCAGGAATTTGGATCCATTTACATTTCTTGTAAATGCTATGTTGGAATACTTGCTGTCACTGTTAGACTCTGGTCTACAGTATTCCTTGCTTGTAGTGCATTTGGCCACTACATCAGCTTTGCAAGCCCCTATTTATGATTGTACAGTGGCCCAATTAGAGGTATCCCATACTTTCCTGAGAGGCATTCTTCATATGAAACCGCCTATCTGTAATCCAGTCCTGCCTTAGGACTGGAAGTATGTGCTTGAGAAACTGACGTTGGCTCCTTTTGAGCCAGTCATGAGTTGTGGCCCACATTTTCTGACACGGAAAATGTTATTTTTAGTAGTATTCACTTCTGCTTGAAGGATTTCAGGCTTCAGGCTCTGTTGTGTGAGCCTCATTATTTGATTTTCCACAAAGACAGCCTCTTTGCATACAAATGCTAAGTGTCTGCCAAAGGTGGTATCCGAAATTTACACTACATCAAATGATACACCTTCCTGTTTATTACCATTAGCGTGCCAGTCAGAGTGGGGTGCAAGTGAACATACTGGCAGTGAGTGCTTCCACTGTGCCACCTCCCTGTTTCAGACAGACAGCGGAGCACAATATTCTTTCCCAACCCCCAACCAAAGGAGAAGAGCCATCCTTGGGACACTGATGCTTCCCTCCCCCAGATGATTCCCAGCGGTTCAAGGCCATTCCCGAATTTTATGTAGAAACAGTATAGTTGTTTATAGCATTAGGACACACCAGCCATTGGGTTATCTTGTTAATATAAAGTACTCAGCTTCACTTCATACCTCATTATATACCAAGGGTTAAATTACCAACCCCAGACCATGCTTTAATGATCAAATTTGTTACAACTGATGAATGTATTAAAATAAAAATTAAAACGGGTGGCACAGATTTGCAGGTGTGTGTGTGTGTGTGTGCTGGTGGTGGTGGGAGGGGCAGATGGCGATACTGGGGGGGCCATGGTGACTGTTGTGCGTAGGGCCCATGGCCTTGTATATCTGGCCTTGACCATACCCCCTCAGCCATGGACAGTTACAATATCACAGGAGCAGTATTTGTGGATCTGACAGTGTTTGATCTTCTTGAACACAATCTTCTAACAACTAAGGCCACCTCTTGGATTGGTACCAATCTTTTAGGTAGATCCCAACGTGTTTCACTTAGAAACGCGTTCTCTGCTGCACAGCCCACAAAGTACAGGGTACCACAAGGACCTGTTCTAGCCCCTGTTCTCCTTATTTATAAACAACCTCCCCCCAAACCTGCAACAACTATAACGCTCTCCTGCATGCTGATTATCTCATCATTTTCCATAGCTCAGAGTCACTGACCAGTCTGTCTCAGAACTTGAATGACAACTTTTCCCTTATCTGAAGTTGGTTCCTAAGAAGTAGGTTACTACTCAATGTAAAAAAGACTACATCCATGCTATTTGGCTCTAAACTGAAACTCTCCAACCAGTCCACTCCCTCAATATTGCCTACTCTAACAGCTAGATCACGGAGCAAGTACATACCTTAAAATACCTAGGAGTCATACTTGACCCCTCCCTCAAATACATTGATTCTCTGAGAAAAAGAATACACAAAAAATGAGGTTTAGCATACAGACTGAAGAACTCCATGACACCCAAAGTGCGTCTAACCATTGCCAAGTACTGTGCTGCCTATTATAGATTATGCCTCTCCCATTTATTCACAAGCCACTGCGAAAGATGTCGCCTAGCTACTGTAACTACAGTTTACAACAGCATGTGCCAGTTTGCCTCACTGGCCCCTTTTAGAACCTACCACTGTGACCTTTACAGTAATCTTGTCTGGCTGTTCCTATAGGTGCACAGACTTCACCCTCTGCTGCCTAATTGAAAAGTTGCTATGCCCCTTAATCTCTCTCCATTGTCAAGGTTCCTGTGTCACAAAACAAATCCATGTGATCTGGGCTCCGCTGATCGTCTTCTGCTTGAAGTACCCCAGGAAAATTCTAACACAGGCAAATGGCTTTCTTCTGTGCTGGCCCATCCCTCTGGAACACCCTTCCAGTGAGAATTAGGTCTGCCCCCATCCCACACCCTCTTCAAATCACAGCTTCTATGTCACCTATTGAGTGCATGACTCTGCAGTTTTGCAGCCTAAGGCACTAGCTGCTGTCTTATCAGTTTATATGTGCCGTGTTAGCTCTGTTTGTACTCACTATGCTTTATTAGCACCAGTATTGCATACTTACAAAACTAGTTGTTTAACTCATGTGTTTTTGTGCCACTTTATTTGTGAAAAAGTGTTTCCAAAATTGTTTATAACTAGGCATCTCTTACCGCCACACTCTTCTTTGCCTACCTAGGCCCAGGATGTTCCTAAAAAAAGTCCCTCACACCTGTGCACTTACCTAGTCAATAAATAAATATATAAATATATTAACAGAGTTTGTCCTACTGAATTGGACAGATTGTTTGATTGAGGGTGTATGGGTAAAGGGGCATGGCTGACAGTAGCGGACCTTTCAGTTTGTTCCAGCTGAGGGGGAAGAGGGAGGACAGCCCTTACAGTACCATCACTGCCTGCCCAGGGACTGAGCCTACACACAACTGGAATTTTTATTTAGTTAAAAGTTTTACCAGGAAGGCAAACTGAGCAGACTACCGCTCGATTCCAGATGCGTCTGGGGGGGGGGGGCATGGGAGACACTGAGTACAGTACTTCAACAATGTATGAACAATGTGTAGGACAGCACATTATATACAGTGAGACAGCTGGAGATTAAAATACAATTCATTATAATACAAAGTAAGTAGATCAGTTCTGGTGGAGTACAACCAGGCAGAGAGGAGTGAGCGGCCAGTCTCTGAGTGCCTGACTGAAGCTGCAAGTCTGTAGGTGGGTCTGCCGTCCCAGTCTTGGCTAAGTCTGGGACAAGGGGGAGGTTAGGTGCAAGCACAGGTGGAGCATAAGTGGGCCTTGAGGAGAGTGTTTAGTTGGGAGACAGTGGGGGCGTGCTGAATGGCTGAGGGGAGAGAATTCCACAGTTTGGGTATGCGGTGGGAAAAGGCTGCCTGGCCTGCAGAGGTGGACATGCACGGGACAGACAAGGAACGGGTGTCAGAGTTTCTGTGGGAGTATGAAGGGGGTGGGGCGAGGGCAAGACGGTAGAGAGATACGGTGGCAGGGACTGGGTCCAGAATTTAGCTGTGAGTCTGACGCAGTGGGACTGTCTCCTATCCTTCAGTGAGGGGAGGCACAAGGACTGGTAGAGGGTGCAGTGGTGAGTGCTGGGGGGACAGTGACGGGCATAGCGACAGAATGAGTAGAAGAGGGTATCCAGTCTGGTTAGGGTAGTTTTGGGAGCAGCACTATAGTTACATCCCCGTAGTCAAAGATTGGGAGAATCATTTTCTGTACAATAGCTCAGCGTGCCGGCAGCGGGATGCATCCACGGTTCTGGTATAGGGCACCCAGTTTGGGGTGCAGTTTCTTGTGGATAGCCTCGATGTTTACAGAAAAGTCGAGGTGTTGGTCGAGCTAGATCCCGGGGTATCTAAAGGAGGTGCAGACCTCCAGGTTCGTCCCATCCAGGGTGTGGAAGGTGGGGAGGGAGGGAGGGGAGCCAAGGGAGTCTCTGCTTTGTGCCAAAGATCATGGAGACCGTTTTCTTGGCATTCAGGAAGAGCTGATTTGAGTGAAATCAGAGCTGGACATCATTGAAGTCACACTGTAGTCTGGTTGCCACATCAGAGGATGAGGGGCCGGATGTATACAGGACTGTATCACCCACGTACATGTGGATGGATGTGTGTAGGCAGGCAGAGGGCAGGTCATTGAGGAAAATGGAGAACAGTAGTGGGCCAAGGACCAAACCTTGGGGTACTCCAGTAGAGATGAGAATGGGGAAAAGAAGGCGTTTGCAGCCCTGACAGGTTAAGTCCTGCCTACCAAGTAGGAGTGGAACCAATTGGTAGCCTTGCTGGACAGCCCAGCTGGGGAGAGTTTGGAGAGGAGGAGAGGGTGTGAAACAGTGTCAAAGGCCTTTGCAAGGTCGACAAAGATGGTGGAGGTAATGTGGCCTTGATCCATTCCGGTGAGGATGGCATTGGTGAGCCTTAAGAGGAAAGTGGTGGTGGAGGAGTGTAACGTCCCAAATCCAGACTGATAGGAAGTGAAGAAGGAAGTAGAGTCAAGGAAGGAGGAGAGGCATGTTTCCATTCAGAGGGAATAGCATTGAGAGAGAAGGAGAGATCGAAGAGTGTGGCCAGGGGGGAGGCGATGGCAGGGCTGACAGGAAAAGCATTTTGGAGTCCAGCTTGGAGGGGCATTTGCCTTTCGAGGGTTTAGAGCAAGCAGAGCATTGTAAATGTCAGCAGGGGTAACCTGTTGGAAGAAGAAAGCATGGGGAGTGGCCTTGGTAGAATGGGGTGGGGTAGTTCAGACTGGTGTGTTAGTTGCGGGAGAGAACAGTAGTGTTGCTGTACAGTTTGTGAAGAAGGAGTTGAACTCTGTAGCCACAGCTAGCAGATCCAATATTGTGGTGCCTCCTGTATTAATGACATGGGTGGGGGGCTGTGACGGTGGGGAGAACACTGATTGTACCACCTTCCAAAATTTAGAAGGGTGATTTAAGTTAGCGAGGAAGGTGGATTGGAAATAGTTAGCTTTCACCAGGCGGATTTGTCTAGTACAGGCATTACAAAGTGTGTGGCAATTGTGGTATGCCGAGAAAGAGACAGCGGCTTTGTGGGTCTTCCAAGCCTGGTCCGTGGCTCAGAGGTTGGTCATGATATCAGTGGGGACCCAGGGCAGGTGGGCCCCCCGCACTTAGGTTCATCTGAGAGGGTCATAGGTGTCCCAGACCAAAAGGAACGTGGTCTTAAAATAGCCCAAGGCAGAGTCGATGGAGGAGGCATGAGAGATGAAGGACCAGTCTATGTATGCCAGGTCATTTAGGAGTGACATAAGGTCCAAGGATTTGTAGGACTGGGCCATCAAAGTTCTGGGGGGTGGGGGCCCTTAGGTCTGAATAGTTTCCTTACTGAGTAAATTAGATGGTGGTCGTTGAGAGAGTCGGGTAGGAGACCAGCAGATATTATCCGATGCAGGTGGGATGTGAGATACCAATCTAGTAGTGAGTGGTTATGGGTTTTTGTGTTTATGCAGGTGGGTTCCATAATCAATTGGGACAGGTTTAGCACAGCTATGTCATTACGAATTTTAGAGCTGGAGGAGGCGAGCCGGTTCTCATTAAAGTTGCCCAGGACATGGAGCTCTCCACCCGATAAGTGCGATTTGAAGGCAGTTAGGTGATCCCTGATAAGAGGACACAGGGGAATCGGGGGGAGGGGGGGCAGTAGTATTAGCAGTTAGGACATTATAATTTCCCTTTCATGCTATAGGTGCAGTTGCTGTTTGAGTCTCTAGAAGTACAGAGAGAGGAACTGTTGAGAAAGACAAGTGTCATCAAAAGGATTGGGATATCTTCAGAATGATAAAAATCTGAATAAAAGATACCTTGTTTTTTTTCAGATTGTTACTCAAGCTATACAGTGCACTTATTACAGTCTTCTGTGGTCGCTAACTGCGTTCCTAGAAGGTTCCTGTTCCAAGGTACAGTGTCTGCTGATTTGGTAAATTCGGCACTCTCTCTATACGGTTCTCAGTCAGAATCTCATATGTGACAGAAAGCTGTTACACTCTGACTTCCAGCTACATGAAAAGCCATCATAACAGATGATTAACCCATTTTACTGGAGGTTTCTGAAAGTTGTTCTGCACACAGAAGCATGCAGAAATAGGAGTAATGTATTAGTGACCATACACAATGAACCTGTGGTTCTATCGAGGGGTTGAGATAACATCATATGGACCTTAAGAGTGAAGTTCAAGAGATCCATGCTGTTATCTCAGCCTCAACATGGAAACACAAAGCAAGTTTTGTATGGTCGCCCATATTTTATTTGTTACAGTATATGGTTTCCGACATATTTTTTTGATGCGTAAACATTACTCTTGTGTGAGTAAGCAGAGTGCTGCTGAGAATGTTAAAGCAGCTAGAGTGAGTGTGAGGGGGAAACAGCGTTGTGTGAGCGAGCAGAGCTGTGCAAAAAAACTGAAAGCAGTGGGAGTGAGTGCAATGGAGAAACACAGCTGAGTTGATGATCAAACTTGCACAACAACAACTTAGAACATGCACAACAATGTTTTTGAAGGGGCTGCTTTGCATACACAATGAGCCCTACCCAGATATCATTTAACTTGTTATGTATGGTTAGCATCTATTGTATATAGAAATCCATACACTCAAAAATCCTGTTGTACCATAGTTGTGATGTCAGAACGATGGGACAGCAACTTTTGAAAGTTATTGTATCATTGATCTGATGTCACTGCTATGGAAGAATAACTTTTTCTGTCAAGAAAATCTTCCTGCCACCTCTGCTCTGAGGGGAAGCTTAGGTGTAGCACAGTACTACTGTCCCTGATTCTGCATGAGGTGCCATTTCAGTTAGGTTTCAGTTTTCTTTGTTTGTGTATTAGAAAACATGTTCATACTTGACAACCATGCCCTATGAAAAACAATGTATGTAGGCTACCCTATGACCCAGTGGTAGTGTGACGCACTCCCGTGCTGGCGACTCGGGTTCAGGAGCGGATTTGGGGGAAGCAAGCCTGGCGGCCTGGGGGGAGGTTGAGGAGGCACTGCCATGTGGCACTGCTTCCAGCCAAGGAGGGACAGACATTGGGTTCCACCATGGTAGTGACCGCTGAGGTGGGCTAGGGAGCTAACCTCTTCCACAGCGACACGCTAGCTATGTGTGAGGTATATCAGGACACAATCCAGTGTCAAGGAGGTGGGCAGGGAAAGCGGAGAAAAAGGATTTGATCTTTTATGCCCCTGCTAATTTTAATGACAGTGAGCCTGTTCCTCTGGACACCTCCCCATGATGGATCACTGCTGGTGAGACAGCAGGTGCTATGACGATTGGGGGCACTGGAGTTGCATAATGAAGGTGACAAGGCATTGACCGATGGCCAAGAAGTTAGATAAAATATATGGGCAACCATACACCGTTCGGTTGTGTTCCCATCTCTGGTCTGTGGTGACGTCATAGGACTATGTGTAAAGTCTATGCAAGTACAAGTAGCACTTCGCATAGTTTCCTGCCTGGCAAAGTTAATTTCGGTTACATACAACTACACAAAATGTTTTACAGTTTAAGCATTTTTCAAAAAAGAAAAACCTCCTCATCACCCTCTCAGTTTCCCAGTACCACCACCCAGAGTTTTTTAAATTATTCCCTACACCCAAACCACTTTATGCTGTGCTCCCGTTCGTTAAAATGGTTGGAAAATATAGGGAACCGAACACAGGGCCATGCATCCGCAGGCCCAAAAGCAGAACCAATAGTAGCGAATAGCAGCAGGGATACCAGACTATGGAAAGGGGTATGCATCAATGCCAGAAGCCTGGGAAACAAAATTAGCGACCTGCAGGCAATGATGGCGGATTCCCGAGTGGACCTGGTGGCCGTCACAGAGACTTGGGCCTCAGAGAAAAACTACTGGGACCTTTCAGTTCTGGGCTATGCCCTGTTCAGACAGGATAGAAGTGAGGGCAGAGGGGAGGGGTAGCATTATATGTAAAGAACGGGATAAATGCCATCTCAGTAGATAGCATCAAAAAGGAGGGAGTGGAATCCCTGTGGAGGCTACTCAGCTCGGCAACAGGAAAGAGGATACATATAGGTGTGGTATACCGGCCACTGCGGCAGGCTGAGGGCAGGGATGAAGAGCTCCTAGAGGAGATCAGAGGTGTAGCATAAAAGGGGATACAGTGGTGGTAGGAGACCTGAATATGCCTGAAGTTAACTGGAGCATTCCAGTGGCAGGTTCTACTGGGAGCCAAAAGGTGGTTGATGCCCTACAAGACTGCCTACTTACACAACTAGTTAGTGCCATGACTAGGCTAGACACCATCTTGGATGTGGTCCTCACTAACTTGGAGGTAGTAAGGGCTACAAGGGCTGGGGATCCATTGGCCAAGAGTGACCACAACTCTGTGTGGTTTAAATTAGCCCTAAGGGTAGAAAAATCGCAATCCAAGACAGTGGTTTTAAACTTTAGAAGAGCCAATTTTGACAAAATAAAGGATGCAGTCAGAAGCAAGCTGTTAAGGATCCAGGAGTATTTAGATGTGGAAGAAATATAGGGGCTGGTTAAGTTAGCCATTTTAGAGGCTACCAGGATGTGCATAAGAACAGTGACCAAAAAGAACAAACACAAAAAAACACTATGGTTCAGTAACCAGGTAAGGACCACAATCAGAACCAAAAAGGAGACTTGCTGGAACTATACAAGAACTTGGGAAGACAGTGCATGGGAAGCCTGCGTTCAGAAGAACAAAGAAGCAAAGAGTATGGTGAAATCAGCTAAGGCCGCAATGAAGCTTCAGCTTGCAGAAGGGGTTAAAGAAGGGAACAAACACTTTTTTCGATATATACAAGAAAAAAGAAAGAAAAAGGGAGGCATAGTTAGTCCCAAAGATGGTGGCAGATAGTGGAGGAGGATAGGCAGAAGGCCACTGTTCTGAACAACTTTTTTTGCTCATTGTTCACCGAGGAACACAAAGGCCCAGTACCAGACAGTGGCATCAAGGCTGCTAACAACGGTGTTCCACAAATGGAAGCACCATCAGTAGGGTTAGAGAGGCCCTGGATCAGCTCAGGAAAGGCAAGTCACCAGGACCTGATGGAATACACCCAAGGGTGCTAAAGGAGCTAGCAAGTGAATGGCATGCCCCTTAGCACATTTATTCAGCAGATCACTTCAGACGGGGTAGTGCCGGGGGACTGGAGAAGAGCTGATGTGGTACCTCTCCACAAGGGAGGGAGTTGGGAGGAAACAGGCAACTACCGACTGGTCAGCCTTACATCCGTAGAGTGGAAACTGATGGAAATCTTAATAAAACAAGACTTGGTAGAGTACCTAGATAAGAATAGTCTGCAGGATGATAGGCAACATGGGTTCATGGTGTGAAGGTCATGCCAAACAAACCTAATCACATTTTTTGACTGGATCACTAGGGAACTAGACAGAGTCCACCCAGTGGACCTCCTCTCTTTTGATTTCAGTAAGGCCTTTGATTTGGTGCCACACAACCACCTGCTGAACAAGTTGGAGGACCTGGGTGCAGCCAAGTACATAGTCAGTTGGGTAGGTAATTGGCTTAGGGATAGAAAACAGAGTAGGGGTCAACAGGGTGAGGTCTGATGAAAGCGTGGTCACTAGTGGTGTGCCCCAAGGCTCAGTGTTGGGACCAGTCCTGTTTAATTCTTTTATTAGTGACATAGGCAGAGGTATTCAGGGCAAAATTGCCCTATTCGAAGATGATACCAAGCTTAGAGGAAGGGTTGACAGCAAGGAGGTGGTTAAAGACCTACAAAAATACTTACAGAGGCTAGAAAGATGGTCCAACATCTGGCAGCTTAAGTTCAATGCAAAAAAATGTAAGGTGATGTATTTGGGTAAAGGGAACCAAAGGACAAAGTACCACCTCAACGGAGTCCATCTCAGTTCCACGCAGGAAGAACGTGACCTAGGTGTCATCATAAGCAGCATCCTTAAACAGACAAGCCACTGCAACAAAGCTTATAGCAAGGCCAACAGAATGCTGGGGTGCATAGGGAAGGGATTCGACAGCAGGAGAAAGGAGGTAATAGTGCCACTCTACAGGTCCCTAGTAAGGCCCCATCTGGAATACTGTGTCCAGTTTTGGAGTCCACATCTGAAAAAGGATATAAACAGGTTGGAGGTTGTTCAGAGAAGAGCTACCAAAGTGATCCAGAGCCTTCATGGGAACTCGTACAAGTAGCATCCGGAAACATTAAATATGTTCTCCTGGAGACAGAGATGGAGAGGGGAGATATGATTGAAACATACAAGTTCCTGAGAGGAATAAATAAGGTGTCATCCTCAGACCTGTTCAACAGAGTCTCCGACTCTAACACTAGAGGGCACGAGTGGAATTTGAGGGGGGGGGGAGCCTCAAGAGAGAGCTTAGGAAACACTATTTTGCAGAAAGAGTCATGGAGCCATAGAATAAACTGCCAGCTGAGGTAGTGGAAGCAAAGTCCATGACATCATTCAAGCTGGGGTGGGACAAGGTTAAAGCACGATCAAAAGCAACAGGAGCAGTAGGAGGCATTAGGCAGAAGGGGGGGGGTTAGGTCCTGGGATCTGAGACGGTCCAAGGAACACATGGGCAGACTAGATGGACCCTTGGTCTCCTTCTACCATCTTTTTTTCTATGTTTCTAAGACCCACCCCTTCCCAGCCTGCAACCAGTTCCATCTCAGCTGACTGCATTAGGTTAATATACAGTACAGTATATAACCCTCCCCCACCTGCATGTCAAACCCCACTTCCTCCCACCCAACCCAACACCCATCAGTTACTGAATTCTCCCCTTCTCGCCCTCTAGATCCCACCACCTTCTTCCCTCCCCAAGTGCCCCCAAAAATCTTTATTGCACTTGGGGAAAAAAAGAAAACTGTCCATACAGAAAGACGTCCTTCCGTTCATTAAGTATCAGATGAATAAATGAATGAATGACGTCTGTACCTATAGTAAAATCTGATTGACAGCTTTGGGCATGGAAGAGCAGCACTGCTGTTGTGTGGCTGGACCTACAAGAGCACCTAAGAGCCTGCCAGACTGTACACTGACTACCTCGTATTAGTAACACCCTGCTTCTCCCATTTAGGGCTTGAAGTCCCTGACTTTAAATAACGTTCCTTGTTCTTTTGTTGGGGAACTAGTGGAGGAACTAGCAGGCCCCCTGGCAGAGCTGTTCAGTAGTTTGCTTGAATCAGAGGTTGTACCACTGGACTGGAGAACGGCGCATGTGGTGCTGATCCACAAAAGTGGACCCAGTGATGACCCAGGCAACTACAAACTGGTTAGCCTGACCTCAGTAGTGTATACTGTACACAGTAGTGTGTAGTGTATGGGGGCCAATCTTATTTAGAAACATAGAATTTGACGGCAGATAAGGACCGCTTGGCCCACCCAGTCTGCCCATTTCCCTACCTACTGGATAAGCTGCAGATCCTAGTTAACCAGCAGCCTACTTCTTTCTACCCCCACCCCCCAGAATTGCCTTATGACTATCCCATGCATGCTTGAATTCCACCACTGATTTTGACTCCACAACCTCCTCCGGAAGGCCATTCCATGCATCCACAACCCTCTCTGTGAAAAAATACTTCCTTAAATTACCTCCGAGCTGCCCCCCCTATATCTTCAAATTGTGCCCTCTTGTTCTTGCACACCTCTTTTTTTGAAAGATGCTACCCTCTTGGACTTTGTTGATTCCCTTGAGGTACTTGAAAGTTTCTATCATGTCCCCCCTCTCCCTCCTTTCCTCGAGGCTGTACATATTAAGCTCCTTAAGTTTCTCTCTTCATATGTCCTCCGGTGCAGACCCTGCACCATTTTAGTTGCCCTCCTCTGGACAGCTTCCATCCTGTCTATGTCTTTGCGGAGACTGGGTCTCCAGAACTGCACACAGTACTCCAGATGGGGTCTCACCAGCTGTCTGTACAGAGGGATAATAACTTCCTGTTTTCTACTGGTGATGCCTTTCCCTATGCATCCCAATATCTCCCCAGCCCTCCTTGCTGCCTTCTCACATTGCTTGCCCACCTTTAGGTCATCTGATATGACTACCCCCAGGTCCCTTTCCATTTATTTAGTTTTTGATCGTCGGGTAAGTGCACTAGACAATAATATGCTTATTTTCAGTTACGACCCAGATGAGTACAGTTACAAGCACAAAGGAGTACAAATACAGTAAAGAGTCAATAACATTAGAAATATTATAGTTACCAAAACAATACATGAACAATTAGTTATACAGTACAATACATTATTTAGGTATCAAGGAAAACAACAGGATCACAAGGTGCATCAAAAATAAATTGCATCAGATAATTAAGTTCAGCAAACACTTTTCTTAGCACAAATAGTGTAAATTGCACAAAGGGCAGCAGTGGACCACGCAGACGTGGGAAGGAGGGTAGACCAAATGATAGCAGGGGTCAGGAGGTATTTGAAAGTGTAATAGATACCAGCATAGGTATATTACTCAGTGAGGCAAGAAACAGGTACATGAGTCAGAGACCATTACTTATTTATTTATTCATTTATTTGTTTTTGATAACCGGGCAGGTGCACTAGACATAGAAATGCCTATTTTCAGGCATGACCCAGGAGGGTTCAAGTCAAACTATAAAACAACAGTAGTGATCAAAATACAGGGTGGTAAAAGTACAGGTCAAATTAGAATAAACAAACAATGGGGAAATAACAGGAAAACTGCACATAGCTACGCTTATACACATAAGAGCAATTGTTAGAGGCAATAGAAACAGCATAACACACTTAAATGGGAATACAATCAATACAAACAGGAATGTACAGTTGACATATAATTACATTTGAACAACAATCTAATATCACGCCAAATAGGAATATAACATTATGTACTCAGTACTGGGTCCAATCCTCTTTAACATCTTTATAAGTGACATTGCAGAGGGTCTGGAGGGAAAGGTATGCCTCTTTGCAGATGACACAAAGATCTGTAACAGAGTTGATACACAAGAGGGGGTAGAAAAGATGAGAAGGGGCTTGGCAAGGTTGGAGGAATGGTCAGACATATGGCAACTTAGATTCAATGCAAAGAAGTGCAAAGTAATGCACCTGGGAAACAAAAACCCAGGAGAAGAGTACACAATAGCAGGGGAGGTACTAACAACAACAAAAATGGAAAGGGACCTGGGGGTAGTCATATCAGATGACCTAAAGGTGGGTAAGCAATGTGAAAAGTCGGTAAGGAGAGCTAGGGGATACTGGGATGCATAGGAAGGGGCATCACAAGTAGAAAAGGAAGTGGTTATCCTCTATACAGACAGTTGGTGAGACCCCATCTGGAGTACTGTGTGCAGTTTTGGAGACCTCATCTACGCAAGGACATAGACAGGATGGAAGCAGTCCAGAGGAGGGCAACTAAGATGGTGCAGGGTCTACATCAGAAACCATATGAAGAGAGACTGAGAGAGCTTAATATGTATACCCTTGATGAAAGGAGGGACAGGGGAGACATGATAGAAACGTTCAAGTACCTCAAGGGAATCAACAAAGTCCAGGAGGGTAGCATCTTTCAGAAAAAGAGATGTGTAAGAACAAGGGGGCACAGTTTAAAGATAGAGGGGGGACGGCTCAGGGGTAATGTGAGGAAATTCTTTTTCACGGAAAGAGTGGTGGATACATGGAACAGCCTTTCTGAGGAGGTCGTTGGGTCTAAAACAGTGGGGGAATTCAAACATGCATGGGACAGACACAAAGCAATTATAGTGGGGGGTTGCAGGAAGTAGGCTGTTGGTTAACTAGAATCTGCAGCTTATCCAGTAGGTAGGGAAATGGGCAGACTGGGTGGGCCAAGTGGTCCTTATCTGCCGTCAAAGTCTATGTTTCTATGTTTACTCCAGATTAGGAAAGGGAGTAGTGGAAGTCAATACAGAGCAGTTGGTCGAGCAGGGGGCGTGAGGGAGCAGCTAGAGTGGAATGAGTAGAAAAGAGGATTTAAGTAATTGAGAAAAGTAGTATAGCGAGGAGGAGAGTGGTTAAACGCGGATGTGAGTAACCTAACAAGGTCATAAGAGTACAGAGAAGGGTTCATGGAGGATAAAAACATGTACAGGGGGCCGACTTTATCAGGTGATCGCAAAGCAATCTTTTCTAGCAGGCACAAGTAGGGGCAAGTCAGATATCTAAAGGCAGGGAGTCCCAGAATTGTGGAGCAGCATGGGAGAAGGCCCAGGCTCCCATAGTTGTTTTGTACCTGGGGACATGGAGGAGGGTTTGCTCTACTGATCTAAGGTCATAGGAAGAGTTATGCTGGTTCAGCATGATGGCTAGAGATGAGGGAGTACCAGATATAATGAAGCCGTTAATCAGGGAGCCAAAGGAGAGAAGACAGTAGACGGCGGTGGTGGAGGGCCAGTTTAGGTCGCTGTAAAACTGACAGAGGTGAGTGTGGCGGGAAGATGCTAAAGCAAAGCGACAGATATTATTGTAGGTGGTGTCCCATTTGTAAAGACTGGCTTTTGAGGCTCCAACATAAGTGACTGAGCCACATGCAAGAGCTGGGAGTAGGATGCCCTGGGCAATGTCAGTTCTAGCAGAGGGAGTTAGTGCATAATAGTATAACCCCCCCCCCGTCTAGAGACATATACTTCGCAGATCTTCTGGGGGCCTTAGGGGCCACCTCAAGCGCTAATTCACCCAGATAGTGCACCCCCCTTACAAGGCAGGAAAGATGTGGCCTACCTTACCGGCGTCTTCAATCACCTGCGCACTCTCCAATTTACCCATTGAATCTGGATTCTCCCCGAGTGCTGGCACACCGGACCAGGAACTCCACACTGCACACCACCTGAATCTCTGAAGACCCCAGAGCCCCTTAGTCCTGCCAAAGGTGGGGTGGAAATTTCATCTGGAATCAAACTTATGAGAAATTAATTTAGCTGCAAAGAAACGGGAAAGGGGAAAATGGTTTCCATTTCATTAGTTCCCCCCTTTAGTTAAATAAAGCACATCACTGCTATTCTTCTCCCAACTAGCTTTTTTTATTTAGCTCCTGCATAGCAAATGATTCCCAGCAATGCAGGGGTCACATACTTCATACAAATAACTAAAATAGCTCCATTGGGCTAATCAAACCTTTTTTAAACGCATGCTGGCTGGACATTTAGACCAGCGGAAATAATGGATTTAAGGCAGTAATAAGCAAGGATTCTTCTACTCTCTCTCTTGGATGCTTTACCCAAGGACCTCTCGACTCAGATCCCTAAGTTTTCTGGCTGTCTGGATCTGGTAAGCCAAAACTTTCTCTTTACTACTGGGTTAACCACTCTCACACTGGCACTGGTTGTCACCCTAACTCCAGCATGGGAACATGGGCTGCTTCCCCCACCTGGTCCCCTGGATGTTAGCCCAAACCACAAAGGGCATCAGGATTTTTCCTTACAACCCAGGCCCCGTAACCCACACGAGCTTGTCTCTGTGACTGGTGCTACCCTTTCAGCACCTGCTCCTTCATTTCGCTCAGCCTCTCATCTCATCTTCACGGCTCCCTGGTGCAGCAGCCTCAACCCTCGGCCCTGCTCCAGCACTTTAGCCCCATACTACTGGCTGTCCTGCCACTGGGGAGACCCTGGGCACTGCCACTGCCCCAGCCCCTCTGAACAACCTGTTTTCTCAGAATTTCTGGCCCAGATTAGCTCTGCGTTCTGCTGTCCCTTCTACAGGGAATCCCTGTCAGGCCCACATCCCCGTAGCACATCCTGGGCTTGCATTAAGCTCTGTCCGAGAGCTACCTTCCAAGGCCTGTCTTTTGACCTGCGACCCGCCTGGCGTTCATGTACCAGTGCCCTGGGATCTGCCCCTCCAAGCAGGCCCCATATTTGGGTGAAGGGCCCCCACGGCTCCCTCTGTACACCCGGGCCACCCTGCCACACCGGGTGTGAGGGAAAACCACTGTCACTGGCTCCCCTCTGATGGGGACCCGGCCACTGCCCTCACAGCCCTGTCAGCCCAGGGAAACACACTTTACAGGGGTCTCTAAGGCCTCCTACCTTTCCTGACCCCACATGGCCACCTACAGTCCCTGCCCCCAATAACACATGACTTTGCTAACCATACTTTCCCCACGGAGCTCCAGTTCCCCAGCTCCTCATCACCACGATGCTGAGAAAGCCATCCTGTCTACACTTGGGGGGAGGAGTTCCCCCCACTGGCCCCCCCAGACTGCTGAGCTCCCTTACTTTCCCACCTATCTCTGCTCCTCCAGCCACCCCCCTCCAGTCACGGCCTAATGCCCAGGCTAGAAAGGCCCCGAAACTTCCTGTCTGCTCACTTACATACTCCCTAAACCTAGTGTTTGCTGCCACCTTGAGGTGTCCAGCAGCCAATATCCCCAGAGCACTAAAAACTCCCTAGCTCGGGGGTTGGGGTTAGGATGGCAAAGGGATGCCTAAATTGGGAGCGTAAGCCTCTTTTTTGAGGGGGGGCTTACACTCTTCACCTACTCAGGAAATCATTCCCTCCTAGGAATGATGGCAAGGGCCCAGTGATAGTCTTCTCCCATCAGGTGAGGTATGTGCACTCCCCAACCTTCTGGCAACAGACTTATCATGCCTGGCCACAGGCACCATCCAACCTGCCTGTTTAGCTCAGTGCACTTCTAGAACCTTAAAACCTACCTGCTCCAGGAGATACTCTAAATGGTTAGGAACAACCTTAATTATTTCTCTACCAAACAGACAATCTTAATCATGCATCAAAATGATTAATCTTCAGTATGAAACATTTACATCAACTGTAGTGAGGTAGTTTTCTAACAGTTTAGCTATACCCCAAACACCTCCCACCAATTTTAAAACAAGTTTCACTGTGTACAATCCCCTAACCATTCACTCACACATTCTCTTACCAGTCTCCGTTATCTTTTGAACCTAATATTTTTATCATGATTATAAAATGGTTCAACAACATTATTTTTAAATTCAAAAATGTTCTGTTTTTAAGAATAAGAACTGTATCCAGTCAGCGTAACTCTGCTCCGTAGAGCAGTTGTCCTGGCACAGTTCATAAGTCATAAGTCCAAAACTCCAGAAGGCCTAGGTTGCAGGCACCCCAAGTGGAGGGAAATAATATTCTGGATCTGACTTGGTGGCCACATCCCTGAAGGAATCCCGGTCCAGAATGTAATATTTGGTCTGGGTCCCAGCCAAGTCCTGGGCCAAGGCAGGGTGTTTGAATAACGTTAGGCCAGACCAAGTCCCTGTGCAACACATCGACCGTCCGTGCTGAATCATCTGCTGAGATGGGGCGCCTCCTCCACCGGGATGATTCTTTAAGCATTCCATCTGTTCCTTAAAGATCCATTCCTCCCTCATCTCCTTGATGATCTCCCATATCCGTTCCGGCACATAGGGATAGTTCTTATGAGCATACTCTACCAGTAGCCTTCTGCAGACCCACCTTTTGGACTGGCTCCACTCTGGCAGGTCTCTCACACTGGTCCTCCTGGCTTGTCCCACTGGTAGCCATATCCCCCGTTGATACTTTAACAGGTCACTAGGATTCAACCTGTTCATCTGGGTCTGGAGAGTCTTAGCCCAGACCAGAAGCTGTGGGGTGTTGTTGGCTAAGGTGATTACAGGGTGATGGTAAGGCCTGGGAATTGCCCTAGCCACCTGATAGTCCAGGAACTGAAAAGTGCTACCAATATATTTCTCCTCATTTGGATCTTCCCGCTCCTTTCAATCACCAGTGCTCTCTCTTGCTGCTGCTGGTGCAGGACCAGGCTCAGAGTCACTCCCAGTAGGCTCAATTCTAAACTAGGCTCCCAAGGTAGGCTGTGACTTAGTCGACAGGGCCTGTGGGCTACTGCCAGACATGGGCCATGGCGAAGATCCCCCGGGCCCTGGAGGATCTCCATCCGGTTGTCTGAGGCTCCTGCCCCTCCCTCTGCCACTGGGATAGCCGTCAGCCGGGAGCGGGGCAGCCGGCTGTGCTCCCAGTCACCTTCCTCCTCAACTTTTGCTCCTGTACCTTCCTCCGCTACAGCCTTCACAGTAACATCTGGGGAATCACTTCTGGTCTCATCCACCTGGGCACGAGTGCTTTCTTCCAGGGACAGTCTCTCAAAACCTCCCGAATCCCCACTGACTGGTGACCATGGCACAAAAGGGCTGACGGCGGAACTGGGAGGGAACATCCCCAAATTTGGAGCTGGCAGCCTGCCTATACAATATTGCCATACAGGCAACCTGGCAATGCCTAATTATTTATTTATTCTAGGATTACAAGTACCTTTGAGCTAAAGCTCTTTTACAAAGGTTCCATGTCAGAAATAACAAACAACAAGGAAGCAACAGTGAAATAACAGTAAACAGTTCATGTACAACAGTGCTATTGAAAGGGGTCAATTCTAGGAAGAGTAAGGTGTAGAGGAGGAGGAGGAGACGTGTAGGTAGTTAACAGAGGCAGCTATAGTAAAATGGTGAACACAGCTAGGACGCATGTGCCCACAAGGAATGGGTAGGATCAAGTGCCTGGGGGTGGCTACGAAACAGGGGTGAGAGGAGAGGGGGAGGATGAAGATGCAGCCAGAGGCATTTGACAAAAAATAAATGTGAAGGAGTGATAGAAGAGAAAAAGGGGGCAGGGTGAGGGAGGGGTCTTCCCCCCTCTTAACCCACACCTCACACAGTGTTGACTTTCTGTTCCTTTCCCCCCAGCTTTCCAAAGCCAGGAGAGTAGTGAGGCTGGAACCATGGCCAGGGGTTCCTCCTGGGGATTACTTCGGGTCCTTCTTCATTCCTGCCAGGCACGATGTGCTGCCAATCCATGGTGGATTCCTGTTTAAGTCTCTTCAACCCTCCCAGTACCCACAGCTAAAAATTGCTTATCCAATTGGTTCAGTTGTCAGTTTGCATTATCTGGCAGCCCAGTCCGCTTATCTGACGGTGGGTGCGTAAATGAAAAAGTATTTTATCTTTTCCTTTTCTGTCACTGGGTTTGTTCTCCTGCTCGTTATCACCTCTCTCCCTCATCTCCACGCTCTCCGATTCACCTAAGATGGCGCTTCTTGTTGCAGCTGCTGTAGCTCCTTCTCCAGCCATCCTCCAATTATGAATATGCTGTTTTCTAAATGCAAAGACAAATAATAAAATGAATGAGTCTTAAAGATTTTAAACTGCCTGAGTGCTTTTTCTTGTATATAGTATCTGAAAACATTTTTAGCCACCAGACCTTAACCGAGTACACCTGTTTTCTTTTTTATATAGGTAAAAGTCTGCATTTTGGTGGTGTGCACCGGCGGTTTTACTGTGGTCAGAGGCAGTGTTTAATCAGCAGAAAGCAGCACAAGATTCACTACCATTCAGTTTTTGTGAATGCCGAGGAATTGTTAAAAGGTTGAAATAAATTGAGTAATCAGGATGGCGTTTACTTTGAGTAGTACTAAGTTGGGCTCCACAAGAGCAACAGTCTGTTTGGAACTTGCTCCTGAAGTAGATCCAAGCTCCATGTCTCATGAATTGGAGATTTGGAGTGCATTTATTAAACTTGAGAGCATGGATAGTTTTTTATGGAGCACTGTATTTTGATTCTGATTTACAGCAGACTGAATAACTCTTTAGGAGTATTTAAAAAGCAGAAAAGGATGTGTTTTGATAATTATGTTTAGTACTTCATTCTGTGTGTTTGAATATTGTTCTTTCTTTTAAGTTTGTCTCATTTGGAGGGTTGGGTAAGTGCAGTGTGCTGTCAGGCAGTTCAGTTTGGGGCTCTAAGTTTGGAAATATGCCATTACATTTTACCCCAGTTGGACTACGCAGAGCCTGGCAACACAGAGCAGTCACTAACCTTCCTCTGAGTAAGCTGGGGATTTTTCAAAAACAAGTGAATTATTCCTTATGCTCATGATGGTTGCTAAGCACTTTAGTAATCAGATAATTAGTATATAAAACTGATTCAATCACATATTGGTAACAATGGAACACAGAGTGTTGTTAAAGTAATGAGTGAATAATTGGGCTTTAAAAGATTATGAGAGACAATAATTGAATACAGCTGAGGTTTAAACACTATATAAAGGTGCACATCACTAGGAGGCGACACCCCTGATGAAGAGGTCTTTGTGGCCTCGAAGCGCTGATCTGCTCACACTGACATGGTATATGAATCTTGCACATTGTGTTTTATAAATTTTGATCACATATTTGATATATGTATTTATTTAAAAGGCTGCTTTTTTATTATGAATATGCTCTTTTCCAAATGCAAAGACAAATAATAAAATGAATGATTCTTAAAGATTTAAAACTGCCTGAGTGCATTTTCTTGTATATAGTATCCTCCAATCGGAACCCTGCCTGAGGGTCACGTGACCAGTGGGTCTCTCTCTCTCTCTCTCTCTCTCTCACACACACACACACACCACACTAGCAGGCTGAGGCCTCCACCTGCTTCAGGCCTACTCCCACAGCAATTGTTTTGCTACGCAACAGGACCCAACCAGGCTGGGAATCCTGGCAACACACTGGACCACAAGGTTCAGGGTCCGGCGGTGTTTCAGGGTTCAGGGAATATCCCGGATGAGCCCCCATAGTGTAAACCCCCAGCCCACCATCTAGGGGCATATACTTCGCAGATCTTCCGGGGGGCCTTAGGAGGGGGCCACCTCAAGCGCTAAGTTACCCAGACAGTGCACCCCCTTATAAGGCAGGAAAGATGTGGCCTACTTTAACGGCGTCTTCTATCTCCAGTTCACCCACTGAATCTGGATTTTCCCCGAATGCTGGCACACTAGATCAGGAACTCCACACTGCACATCACCTGTATCTCTGGAGCCCCTTGGTCCTGCCAAAGGCGGGGTGGATGTTTAATCTGGGATCAAACTTATGAGAAATTAATTTAGCTGCAAGAAATGGGAAAGGGGAAAATGGTTTCCATTTCATTAGCTCCCCCCTTTAGTTAAATAAAGCACATCACTGCTGTTCTTCTCCCAACTAGCTTTTTTTATTTAGCTCCTGCATAGCAAATGATTCCCAGCAATGCAGGGGTCACATACTTCATACAAATAACTAAAATAGCTCCATGGGGCTAATCGAACCTTTTTTAAACACATGCTGGCTGGACATTTAGAGCAGTGGAAATGATGGATTTAAGGCAGTAACAAGCAAGGATTCTTCTACTCTCTCTCTCTTGGATGCTTTACCCAAGGACCTCCTGAGTCAGATCCCTAAATTGCCTGACTTCCTGGATCTGGTAAGCCAGAACTTTCTCTTTACTGCTGGGTTAACCACTCTCACTCTCACACTGGCACTGGTCATCACCCTAACTCCGGCGTGGGAAAATGGTCTGCTTCTCCAACCTGGATCCCTGGGCGCTGGCCCAAACCACAAGGGGTACCAGGATTTTTCCTTACAACCCAGGCCTTGTAACCCACTCAAGCTTGGCTCTGTGACTGGTGCTACCCTTTCAGCACCTGCTCCCTCATTTTGCTCAGTCTCTCATCTCATCTTCACAGCCCCCTGGTGCAGCAGCCCCACACCCCAGCCCTGCTCCAGCATTCTAGCCCCATACTACTGGCTGTACTGCCACTGGGGAGCCCCTGGGCACAGCCACAACCCCAACCCCTCTGAAAAACCTGCCTTCTCAGAATTTCTGGCCCAGATTAGCTCCGCGTTCTGCTGTCCCTTCTACAGGGAATCCCTGCCAGGCCCACATTCCCTTAGCACATCCTGGGCTTGCATTAAGTTCCAGCCGAGAGCTACCCTCCAAGGCCTATCTTTCAACCTGTGACCTGACTGGTCTTCATGTACGGTGCCCCAGAACCTACCCCTCCAAGCAGGCCCCATATTTGGGGAAGGGCCCCCTGGCTCCCTCTGCATACCCGGGCCGCCCTGCCACACCGGGTCTGAGGGAAAACCACTGCCGTTGGCTCCCCTCCTGTGGGGGCCCTGCCACTGCCCCCAACAGTCCTCGCGGCCCAGGGAAACACACTTTACAAGGGTCTCTGAGGGCTCCTACCTTTCCTGACCCCACATGGCCACCTACTGTCCCTGCCCCCAACAACACAGGACCTTGCTAACCATACTTCCCCCATGGAGCTCCATTCCACCAGCTCCTCATCACCATGATGCCGAGAAAGCTGTCCTGTCTACACTTGGGGGGAGGGGTTCCTCCCGGCCCACCCAGACTGCCAAGCTCTCTTACTTGCCCACCTATCGCTGCTCCTCCAGTTACCCCCCTCCAGCCCTGGCCTAATGCCCGGGCTGGAAAGGCCCCAAAACTTCCTGTCTGCTCCCTTATATACTCCCTAAACCTACTCTCTGGTTCCACCTTGAGGCGTCCAGCAGCCAGTGTCCCCCAGAATACTAGAAAACCTCCCTAGTTTGGAACAGGGGGGTAGGAGGAGGAAAAGGATGCCTAATTTGAGAGCATAAGCCCCTCCTTTAAGGGGGACTTACATTAATTTTATATGCAACACCAATTTTGGCACTGACAGATTTGCAGGTGGTAGAAATATGCTGCTCAAAGTCTAGGGAGGAGTGAAGTGTGACACCATGGTTGAGCTGACACTTTCCAAGAGGTAGCCATCAGCACAAAAGATTTCCAGTCTCACCTGGCAGGATATGAGTCTGGGGGCAGATCCAAAGAGCATGACCTGGGTCTTACCAACATTGAGGACAAGTTTATTGTTGGAGAGCCAGGACTGAATACAAAGAAGGTCAGAAGAGAGTATGGCATTGATGTCAGAGATGATCCTGGAGCTGAAGTAAAGAACTAGTTCATCCGCATAGAGCAGAGACAAGCAGGTAGAGGTATTCCGAGATATATCATAAATTAAAACAGAAAAGAAGAGGGTGCCAGGAATGGAGCCCTGGGGAACTCCAATATTTACGATAGTGAGATCAGAGATGGCAGAGTTAAATTTGACCATTTTGTTCCTGTTTGATAGGTAGCTATTGAGCCAGGCCATGAAATACGGGGAGAAACCAAGTGACTGTAGTTTGGTAAGGAGGCGGGTGTGGGCAACCAGGTCAAACACCTTTGTTAGGTCTATAAAGACCATGTTCGTCAGAGGGCTGCTGTTCATGGTGACTATGGCATCATTAGTAAATTTGAGGAGGGCTATGGCAGTGCTCTGGCCTTTATGAAAACCATGCTGGGGAGCAGAGAAAATGTTGCAGTCAAGGAGAAAGGCAGTAGTTTGCTGAGCAACCAGTTTCTCTAGGTTTTTACTAAGAACCAAGAGGTTGGTGGTTGTCCAATAATTTGAAATGGACTTGGGGTCGCCTTTTTGAAGACGGGGCTTATTCTGGCAACCTTCCAGATTCAAGAGACTGTGCCATTACAGAGGGACAGGTTGAATGTTTGGGCAAGAGGAGAAGCGATAATAGGAGCAGACAGTTTCAGAAGTCTGGGCTCAAGCCCATGAGAGCCAACACTAGTAGAATCAAAGATATAAAGAAATTGAAGGACCTCCACCCTGGTTATGACATGGAACCTGAACGGAGGAAGTGAGTGAGTGGTTTCAGCCTCAGAGTGGGGAACGGAAGAAGGTGAGGAAGAAAAGAGAGCCGTATATTTGGATAGGTGCCAGAAGTGAAGGTTAATGGAGTTTGCAATGGTGACAGGGTTATTACAGTGCACACCATTGAGAACCATGTCATTTGCTGTTTAGGAATGTTTGGCTGATGGTGGTAGAGCTCCCTTTTGAAACAGGCATGGGAGGGGCAGTTCTGGAGGGCTACCGGAGGGAGTTCCTGTAATTGGGTGCAGAGTGGGAGAACGGCTGAAACCCTCTGTTGGTAGTACACCTGGGGGCGGTTAGAAGGGACAGATTACCTAATCAAAGGGCGTAAGCCACATCAGGGATTTTCAGCAGAGCAACTAGGGAGGAAGGTGCCCCATTCAAAAGGTCACCCATAGCAGGAAAATGACATGACTAAGGGGATAGCCAATTTAACCCAGAGTAGAGCTAGCAATGATGGGTAAGTTGGTTTGAGGCCAAGGCAAAGCAACATATGCTATTGTAGGAAATGTCCCATTTATGGAGGATAGCTTTGGAGGTATGGGAATAGGTGACAGAGCCATAGGTAATGTTGAGAAGAACAGTGCCCTGAGCAGTGACAATTTGGGCGGAGGGTATGAAGGCATATTTGGTTCAAAAGGCCAAGCCATGCTTGATATTCATGAATTTACAGGTATTTAGAGATGTGCAGTGCAAAATCTAGAGACGGGTCAAGCGTTATACCAAGGCTTGAATATACAATAGTCTGAGTCAAAATACACAGTTTATCATCACTTGTATGGGGCAGGACTTTCATGACTCACTCGTGGCTCCACCACTTTTAAATTGTGATCATGCCCCCACACACATGAAGATAAATTGCCTATTTTGAGTCAGCCTATTACATATCCCCAATATATACCTATGTACAGTATGTGTATTTTAGTGTTCTGCTGCCCTCTCCCAGCCACTGTTTGCAACAGAAGAGGTTTGGGGACGTGTGTGTGTGTGTGTGTGTGAGGGGGTGGGGGCAACAGGGTTCCCAGGCATGTGGAAGGTGTGGCAGGGACTGTGAAAGACTTATGGTATGGGTCAAACTTGGGTACCTTGCACGGCCACCAGCAGCCAGTTTTCCCCTTGAAGAGAGTGGCCCTGCCCAGCAGTATTCCTTCTGCCCTGGCTACCAACTTAGTCCCAACCTGAGCTGATCTAGTTAATTCCTTCACTGGCATGATAAAAAAATACTTAGACTGCTGTTCAAAAGAGAGTATTTTTATGGATACATTAGCAATTTACTAGAGGAGCAGACGAATAAAGTGCTAGCAGCTACAAGCATAAAGTGAAGTGCAGAATTAGTTATTAGACAGATTTCAGTGGTGAGATTGCTAGTGAAGGACATGTTCAACAAAAGACAGAAGTGTGGCTTGACTGAGGCAATAGAGATGTTTCGATCTGTAGAGGCTCGGACAAATTTGATATGGTATGATGACTTGTTGGAAGGTGACTGGAGGATGAAGCGGCAATGCCAGGAAGCTAAAATTAGGTGTCAGATGATACTGGAGGATGTTGAATGGCGAATAGAGAGTTCTGAGAGCATAGATTAGAAGATGGTGGATTCCAGTTTTTGTCATTGCTAGCTGGAGTGGATGTCCATTTCAGAAGAGAAGGTGGATGTTCCTGTACTTTCAATTTTTTCAGGGTGCTACCTGTGCCATCTGAGTTGAAGCTGAGATGAGACTGATGGAGGATAGTGGAGATAACTGCCAAAGTTTCATGGAATCCACAGAAGAGACAGTTCCGATTGCCATGCTGTATGGTTTGACCAGGGAAGGGCCAGAAGAGAACCTGCAAGCTGTAAAAAGCAAGAAGGGCAGGAAGACTGGTGAGAAGCTGGAGGTTCTATATTAGTAGCTAAATCAGGAGTTAAGTGGGAACTAATGGAGTTGGGCAAGCTACAAAAAGGGGATAAAGGTACCCATTGGCATATGGTAGTGATCTCTGAAAACCTGGCATGGAATGCAGATGTGATGATTTGTATTGAAGGCACACGTGTAGTAAAGAGGTAACTGCATGCTGCATGTTTATATGTATGTTTATTTATTTTTTATTTATTTATTCAATCTTGGATTACAATACCTTTGAGTGCAAGGCACTCCTTTACAAAGGTTCCACATCAGTGGGGAGGGGTGAACAAACATACAGAGGCAGTAATACAAAGACCAGGTTTAAAAAACAGTAAAGTACATACTTTAATTATCTAGAATTAATAACCTTAGTAATGGAGAAGAAAGGAGGCGGGGGGTAAGAGGAGAAGATGAAGGAAAGCAGCCAGAAGACCTTGTCAGTAGGAGTAGAAATAGTGGTGGGTCGGGTGGTAGGTGGGAGGGGTTCTATGTGATAATAGCGACTGCGAAGGTGATCGATATTTATCGCTACCTGCGATTATCGCCGAAACATTTTCCGTGATAGGTAGGCAAAAAGGTGACAAGGAAACTGTGCATGCGGAGGGGCTGATCCCCCACCGCATCCCCTAACTAAAGATTCTCAACTCCGGGTGGATGCATGTCGGGGGTACAGCCAGGTTAAAAAAAGAAATTAAGTCCCGCAGCTGCGGGACCCATCAAAACATAGAAACATAGACTTTGACGGCAGATAAGGACCACTTGGCCCACCCAGTCTGCCCATTTAAGTATACCCGCCTCCAGTCCTGAACCTAGGACCTGCTGCGTCGGAGCCAACCACCCTACCCACCACACCACATGGTTGGCTCGGCAGAAGCAGGCTCACTAGAGGGTTACATCCCTGTTCCCCATCCCTCCACATCCTGTCACCCCCCTCCCTGTCACCATCCTTACCCTTATGGTCGTAACATTCACCATCCCCCTACCATCGCCCACAATGATAGTGCCATCATATGGGTCGCCATTTTGACAGTTGCCAATATGTGGCCACTGTCATCATGGCATACCAGTAGGAGGGGAGGTGGTGGGCTTGGGGGTGGGACAGTGAGGGGGAAGGTAGGAGGATATAGCAAAGGTTGGAAATGTAAGGCTTTGAGGTGGAGAAGAGGGAACTGGAGTAGTATCATTAGGTGACGCAGTCGCAGGAACTGTTTAAACATTCGAAACTAGAGACAGAGGAGGGCCAAATTCAGTAGTGGTAGAAATGTTAAAATTTAAGATACTACTCTATGTACATGTTCTATGTTCTGATTTCTGATGTGAAAAGCATGAACTATGGACTGACAAAGGCCACTTTAATCAAGAAATGGAGCACAGCCCATGCCAGTCTACTAAAATGGAGCGAAACACAAAGGTTGGAACCAAGCTGAAATTAAGACTGTTATCTGTGCATTGAATACCTTGTAAAGTCTTTATGACATGCAGTGTAGAAGGCTGGGGACTTTGGCAGGGGTGTAGTTGTGGGGGCGGGCGGGAGGCAAGTCCCCCCAACAATTTGGTGATCACATTTGTCACCCTCAACATTCAGCTCCTTACCTTGCTGCCTGCTGTGGGCTAGGAGGGACTCCAGAGCCTGCTGTGCTGGGGAGGGGGTTTGGGTTTCACTGGTGAGTCGCGAGACAGAGTGACAGATGGAGAGTGTGTGAGGGTGACAGAGTGGCGGGGCGCATCATTTCACAAACTGGCCTGACCAGAACTGGGAGGAACAGGACTGAGTTGTGGCAGAAAGGGAGAACGTGACAGACTGCAGTGACCACACCCGGAAGTAGCGTAAACATGCACCGCCGCCAACAGCGAGCAAGGAGTTAGGACAAGCTGGTGCCAAGACCATGGTGCTGTCATGCTTGGTGCATCCCTTCCCTCCTGTCTGCCTTTCTGAATGCTGCCATGTCTGCCTGCCTCATCCAGGAGCTGCCTGCTGCCGCTTTGGTTACCCAGTGCCTCAAGTTGCCTGCTTCACGTGGGACTCAGGAGTCGGTCAGGGCGGTAGGGAAACCATATTGGATTCAGTGGTGCAGCAAGATGGGCCCCGCCTGCTGTGAGTGACTGAATTTGGGTCGGTCGGTCAGAGCGTTGGGTTGCACTGAGTGAGCCTATGGAACGGTCTGCCTGGAGTCAGAGGCTGGAAAAGTTTAGAACAGAGAGGAGATGACAGCGAACTGATTATGAGGCAGTGACTGCAAGCAGCAAGTAATTGGTAGGACTGAGTCTGGTTACTGGTGGTGCTGCAGTGGTGGGTCATGGGTGGGGCGAGTAGTGATTCGGGGGCAGCAACAGCAATACTCATGCCATGGGGCGGGGGATGCTATGCACAAATCTGCTGCAATAAACAGAGGAGGTGGTGGAAGGGAATTCCAGTCTGCACTGTCAGGGCGGTTCTGAGTTGGTGGGGGCCACACACTATTGGCCATTATCTGGCACCGTCAGGGTCAAGGAGTGCCGGGGAAAAGAAGCCTGCTGCAATCTGCGAGACATTCTCTCTTCTTATAGTGTAGTGTGTCTGGATGGGAATGGACCAGTGGCTCTACGCCTCTACCAGTGACCACCAACACAGAAAAACAGCACAATTAGCTTCTTGACTTGAGCTAACATAGCTTTAGTGTGCAAGAAGGCAAGGGTAGGTGGTGTTTAATTTTAATCATTATGTTTATTGGTGGTCTTCCCTGCTGTGCTGTGTTGATCCTGCCTACTATCTGTAGTCAGTCAATACTGTGCTGTCTTGCATCTCTCCTGTGTGCCACCTGACTCTGACTGAGCCAGTGTACCATTGTAACAGTGATGCTGTCTCAATGAACCCCCCACAGTGACACAACCTGTTCGACAACCTCATTGTCAAACAGGTTGTCGCAACGAAGGTCCAAGATGCGTGACTGCTCGTGTTCACTGCTCTCCCTCGACATCCGCTTCCCCCAGAATTGAGAACCTATAATTCCGAGGGATGCAGGGGGCAGAGCCCCCTGCAAATAGTAAATCCCATGTTGTGCTGTTGTGATCCTCAAAACTTTGCCACGGCGATGTGATCACTGTCGACAAAGTGTTGTCGCTGTCAAGTCCTTCAACAACTTTGTTGTCGAATCGGTTTGGCACATCTGACTGAGCCTGATTATGTCTGCTTTGGTAGGGGCTGCTGTGCTGTGCTGGCTGGCTGGGTGTGGGGGAGGGGGCCGGACAGTTATATGGTAAGCCTAACATGCAACTCCAGTGTTCTTCTGTGTTATATTACCAGAGTTAAAGTAATTAAAAAAAATTAAACCCTGCAGGTGGGTGGACTGTGGTTGAAGTGGTGTGGACACTGTTGGAGGGCTTGAAAGGTGGGGGTATTTCATTTTTTGTTTTGCAGTAACTACTGCTTTAAACACAATAAGGAGGAGCAACCAGCCAGTGACAGCACTAGGGGGTTTAAAACATGGGTTAATTGGCGACCAACCCACCCTTACCTAAAGGGCGGGTGTGGCAGGAGACCATACGGCAACTAGTACAGCCCACCTCTCACCGCCTCAGTTGGCCACCGAATGGGAACACATGGTGCACACATCCAATGTACATTATATGGCATGCATGTATCTCCTGTATTGTACAGGGAGTGCAGATAGATTGTATACTGTACAGAGAGTGTGCGGCCTGTGTACTGTACAGGGACCATGCACCCTGTACAGTACACAGTCTGCCCTCCCTGTACAATACAGGAGATGGACATGCAGCCTATACTGTACATTGGACGCATGCTCCATATCTTCCCATTTGGCATCTGGCCAAGGAGGTGAGAGGTGGGCTGTGCCAGTCAGTGTATGGTCTCCCACAGTGTCTTCAGTGTTTTCCCTCTGTGTATTAGCTTTCAAAGGTGTGTTGATAGAAATAATGATATTATTCCATAGATGATTTGCTTTTTGGTGGGTAGCACAGCACTCACAAACCAAGGCTGGTTGAGAGTGAGGTTGATCCCCCTGGATCTATGTCAGTCAAGCGACAATTACATTGTCAACCGATGTTACAGCGACTCCTTTATGTTGACCACATTTGCGGTCAGCATAAAGGGAATCACAGTAAACTTTGTTTTTTTCAGGGAGCTCTGACCCCCACTACTTAAATAATCAACTCCGAGTCAGAGTTGTTTCGGGAAGGGGGTGCAATACCCCTAGAAAGCAGTGCCAGGGTCCCGAGCCAACACTACAGCAACCTGTCACTGTTGTCGCTGTGGTGTCGGGCAAAGTAAAATTGTCAAGGTAGCATTGGTATACCATCCCCCCCCCCCCAACCTTGACACCAAAATTACTCCTCTTGACTTTGGCTAGTATGTTGTTACACTTTTACTGGCCAGGGGATGTACAGACAAGTTGTATCTTTCAACAGGCTTATTCTACCTGCCAGCCTGTGGTAGTGACTGCCTCGGTGGCCTGGCAAAAGGGACACAAAATAGAAAAGGTGCCTGTACACTGACTAGAAGGGTTGAGGTAACATACCCAGAGGATGTCAAATGGGAAGATGAATGGAGTTCCTGGAAAAAAAAAAGTGTAAACTTCCTCCGAGATTGAGTGATGCATTGAGTTAAAGAACTTCTACTAACAGGACATAGGTTGTAGTACTGAAATTAAAATGGAATGGAAATGGTTACTGATTGAGGTAAATGAAAGATATAAATGTTAAAAAGTCCTCCCATATAATGAAAAAGTGAAATGAGTTAAAAACATCAAACACTTGTAAAGACTCCTAGATGGGTACAAAGTTACATCAACAAGAGTGACACCCCAAAATGTCAGTGCTTTACACATTGCACGTGGTCCTCTCAGTCATACAGGTACAGTATCTGGGTGTGTTACATACTCCTTGTATTACTTTAACAGGATGTCGGGACAGCGGGGGGACTCCCAGGGGATTCTGAAATAGATGGGTAGAGACAGATGGTCTTCCTTTCTTATTGTGGGGTCCCTTTGAGTGGGGTTCCCGTAGTGGGAGGGTGGGCACCCCTTTTTTTTTCTCCTCAAGCACCCATATCCCCATTTGGCAGAAGTACTGAGGAGAAAATCTAGTTATAAGGTCCGGACATGCATCTAAACTGGTACACTCACAAATGCTGTAGTGTGGTGGACAAGATCTGGTGGCAGGCCTGGTGATGGTAGGTAAAACCTGTTCCATAACAAAAGGTCCAAGGGGAAAATGCCTAACATGTTTGTACCAATAAGGAAATGGTAGCCTATAGTACATGGAAATAAAATAGGTGAGAACAGTATCAGACTTGGGTTGAGTAATGCCAGTGTTTACCTTCAGGTGTCAGAAACTGTAAGCAAGGGGCCAGTCCACCGGTGCAGTGGTTGGATTTCCACCTGCTATGCCGACGACCCGGGTTCGGGAACAGACTTAGGTGTTGGAGGGCCAGCTGGGGGGAGAAGGATTGAGCATTCAGCGACCACTCGCCTTCTCCTGGGAGTGAGGGAGGGTTTGAGGTTCGATGTTTGCTGGCCCCTGGCAGAGGTCAGAGACACAGCAACACATTGGGCTTCACTGTGGGAGGGAGCGTGGAGGACGTCGGTTTGCACCTTAACGTCATGTGGTTTGTCAAACTCCACAAGAAAACAGGAAAAAGTCACCTGCTTAGCCAACCAGATGATGTCTGCCGGTCCCTCCACATGCCTGAAGCCCCAGACAAGTGTTTCCGTGCTGACCCTTCTCATGCCTTGGATACTTAGGAAGCCCTCCAGAGTAATTCTTCACTCCTGGTAGCCTCCCACAGTGGTAGGGGCCCATCTGATGAAGGGTTACATCAGGTTACCTGGGGGACACAGCAATAAGGGGTGGTGGACGGCGTTCGGGACTCGACAGAGGTGGTAGGGGGCATTGGCAGGCCTGAAGGAGTGGATGGACAGGGGGTCCAAGGAGCAAAAACACCCCAAACTGTAAACAGGATAAAGAGAGGGTTTCTCCAAATTGGCCTTGCTAGGCCGCAGTCACAACCCAACAGAAATGGGTCCATACTCCACTGAGTCTCTCCTCAGACTGTCCTCACTCCTCCAAAGTCTGCTAATCTCTTTTCCTCCATTTCATCTCTCATTGACAGACATGGTTGTCCATCAGTCCTTCTGACTTGTTCTGCCCTTCAACTGGCTCAAACAAACGCCAGTCCAATTGGGAGGAACCTCTTGCATCATCCTCCCACAGTCCATTATCCTAAACCTTGCTGCTCTTGGACTGGTGCCTGTCCAAGTGAGGGGTCACAAAGATGGTGGGTCCTTGCCTCAATGGAACCCTCTGCTGCAAAGTCTCTATTTTAATTTATTTGGGAGTTTGCCCCCTCAGTGTGGTGTCCCTGGTCTTGGTGGGCATCAGTGTGTGTGACATTCTGGTGGTGATGTGGAAGTAGGTAAAACCCCCATGCTCCCCGTCGGGAGCTCTATTCTCTGCCCCCCACCCCACTGCAAATTACTGGCAGCCTTTCTGTGTGGCAGGAAGCTTCTTTCTTAAAGGTGCAGCACACCAAATGTCCAGGTGCTACTTCCTGCTCCCCCCCACCCAGTGCCTCCAGACACCGTGATGCCTACTGGTGTCCCTGGGGCTGGAGGACACAAGGAGAAGTGCTGTCTGGTCGCCGATGTAGCTTTTCCTTTCTGTGCTATATGGATGAACTCAGCACCACAGGAACATCCGCGTAGGAGCTGTATGCATGTTCGAACAGGAGGCAGCTCGAATGTGCACACATTTACTATGCTGCTGTGCAGCAGTTGTTTAGCAGCAGCAGCTCCTCTGGCCCCCTTTTTAGCTTTAGTCCTGGGGCCAGAGTGAGTGAGGAAGTGTAGGGAGTTCTGGAGCAGCACAAACAGTGTCCAGGTAAGCCACCCTCCCGAGGAGGGGGCTACACTCTCCCCCAGGTCACGAACTGACACCCCAGCAATTCCACGAGTAACATCCAGTGCAGACCTAAAAAACACAAACATGCAAGAACAACAACCAATCCTAACAGTTCTGCCTAAACAAAGGATTCCTATCTAGACTACTTACAAGGTCCAGAACATAGCAATAGCAACAGGTACAAACTTTACAACAGATTCCCAGGTCTTTCCTTGTCTGACATTGAGATCCTTTGTACTATACTGCATCCCAATATTACACCCAGGGCTAGGGAACACAGTACGGAATATGGACGGGGGTAATGTAGATTCCATGATTTGAAACACAAAGGGACAGATCAGTGGGTGCACCAGGGGTGCCATAACAGCTTCATAATGGGTCACACAAGTCTGTTTGAACAATGCAGCAAGACTTCTTCCTATTCCTGCGCAATGGGAGTCACTCTTCTCGATTCCTCTACCATGGCAGGATGATCCTCCAAAGTAGTCAGTTCAATGACAGTGTCTGCCTCAGGATCAGGGTCTATGTGCACTTCTGCATGATCCAGTTGAAACATAGAAATATAGAATTTGATGGCAGATAAGGACCGCTTGGGGCCCACTCAGTCTGCCCATTTCCCTACCTGATGAATAAGCTGCAGATTCTAGTTAATCAACAGCTTACTTCCTCCTGCCCCCCACTAGAATTGCCTTATGTCTGTCCCATGCATTCTTGAATTCTCCCACTGTTCCTGACTCCACAACCTCATCAGGAAGGCTGTTCCATGCATCCACAACTCTCTGTGTAAAAAAAATACTTTCTAACATTACCTCTGAGCCGTTCCCCCCTCTATCTTCAAATTGTGCCCCCTTGTTCTTGCACATCTCTTCTTCTGAAAGATACTACCCTCTTGTACCTTGTTAATTACTAACATACTAACATACTAAAATGCCAGCAGAATAGGCCTAACGGTCTTTCGTGTCTGCTCGTTTGGTCAGCCCCCACCCTGGGTGCTGACCTTGCTGTCCCCCTCGCCTTCTCTGGCTTCTCTCTTCCCAGTTCCGGATATTCTTGCTGCATTGGATTTTGCTTCCTGAACCCTTCCCCTGTACCTGTCCCACCCCCTCTTGAACCCCTCCACTGTCTCTGCCTCCACCAGCCCCCTAGGTAGTGCATTCCATTGCTCCACCACCCTCTCAGTGAAGTAGCACCTCCTCCTTTCTCCCCTGAATCTTCCCCCTCCAGCTTCCACCCATGCCCTCTAGTGGCCCCTTCCTCCTTCCTTCGAAGCACCCTGACTGTTCCTCCCCTATTTACCCTCTTCATGTACCTGAAGACCTCTATCATGTCCCCCCGGTCCCTTCTCTCTTCCAATGTGTACATATTTAGCTCTTGAGCCTCCTCATAGGTCCTGTCCCCAAAGCCCCAAATCATTTGGTTGCCCTCCTCTGGACCCTCTCCAGGAGGTTAATGTCCCTCTTTAAGTGTGGCCTCCAAAACTGCATGCAGTACTCCAGATGCGCCTCACCAAGCAGTTATACAGAGGAGTATCACTTCCCTCCTTCTGGAGGTGATCCCCTAGTGATGCATCCCAGCATCCTGTTGGCCTTGGCTGCTGCCCTCCTACAAGTCTCAGAGTTGTTCATCTTAACATCCACCACCACCCCAGGTCCCTCTCAGCCATTGAGACTTGTAGTATTCCCCAGGGTGTACACTTGGCCTGGGTTTCTGGCCCCAGGTGAGTACCTTGCATTTCCCTGCATTGAACCTCAGCTTCCACTTTCTAGACCATCTTTCCAGAGCCTCCAGGTCCCCCTGAGATACTTGAAAGTTTCTATCATGTCCCCCCCCCTTCCTCAAGGGTATACATATTAAGCTGCTTTAGTCTCTCCTCGTATGTCTTCTGGTGCAGACCTTGCACCATTTTGGTTGCCCTTCTCTGAACAGCCTCCACGCTTTCTATGTCTTTGCGGAGATGGAGTCTCCAGAATTGCACGCAGTACTCCAGATGGGGTCTCACTAACTGTCTGTAGAGAGGGATAACAACTTCCTGTTTTCTACTGTTGATGCCTCTCCCTATACATCCCAGTATCCCCCCAGCCCTCCTTACTGCCTTCTCACATTGCTTGCTCACCTTTAGGTAATCTGATATAATTACTCCTAGGTCTCTTTCGATTTTGTTGTTGTTATTAACTCACTCCCCCTTGTGTACTCTTCCCCTGGGTTTTTGTTTCCCAGATGCATTACCTTGCACTTCTTTGCATTGAATCTGAGCTGCCACGTATTTGACCATTCCTCCAACCTTGCCAAGTCCCTTTTCATTCTTTGCACCCCACCTTGTGTATCAAACCTGTTACAGATCTTTGTGTCATCTACTGTACAAAGAGGTATACCTTTCCTTCCAGGTGCTCTCCAATGTCACTTATAAAGATATTAAAGAGGACCGGTCCCAATACCGAACCCTGTGGTACCCCACTAGTTACCTTCCTTTCTTCACTGTGGACTCCGTTTACTATTACCTTTTGTGTCTTGTTGTCCAGCCAGTTTTTTATCCAGGCTACCACCTTGGGACCCACTCCAAGGCTGGCTAACTTGTATATTGTTCTTTTGTGTGAGACTGTGTCGAATGTCTTGCTAAAATCTAAGTAGGCCATATCCACAGCCCCTCCCTGGTCTGCTACTTTGGTCATCCAGTCAAAGAAATATATTAGGTTCATCTGACATGACCTTCCTGCTGTGAAACCATGCTGCCTTGGGTCCTGTGCCCCACTGGCCTCTAGGTACTCAACAATTCTTTCCTTCAGAAGTGATTCCATCATTTTCCCTACCACTGAAGTCAAACTAACTGGTCTGTAGTTTCCTGCCTCTGCCCTGCTCTCACTTTTGTGAAGTGGAATCACATTTGCCCTCCTCCAGTCCTCAGGTACCACCCATCCTCCCATGATTTGTTAAAGAGAGTAGTCAGTGGTGTTACTAGTTCTACCCTTAGTTCTTTTAGTATTCTTGGGTGAATCCCATCAGGCCCCATTGCTTTGTCCACCCTCAGTTTCAAGAGTTCTTTCAAACCCTTTCTTCTGTGAATGGGCTGGTATTGACCCCCCTATTTAGAGTTTCTCCCTGTTTGGTTTAGGCACCTCCCCCTCCTCATCTGTTGTGAATACTGAGCAGAAATATTCATTCAGTATCGCTGCTTTTTCACTGTCACCCTCTGCCCACATTCCCTCCCCTTTATTAAGTCTCTGTATCCCTCCCTTGGTCTTTCTTTGCTTCCTAATGTACCTATAAAAGGTTTTATCACCCTTCTTAACAGCATTGGCTATCTTTTCCTCAGTTTGTGCCTTTGCTATTCTGACTGCCTTCCCTGCCTCCTTCTGCTTTAACTGATAAAGTTCTCTGTCCTGCTTCTTCTGTGTTTCCTTATATTTCCTGAATGCTATCCTTTTCTCCTTAACCGTCCCTGCCACCTCTTTTGAGAACCATAGTGTTTTTTTCCTTCATTTTGTTTTATTGATTTGCTTCACACAAAGGCTTGTTGCCTCTGCGATGGCAGTTTTGATTAATCCCCATTGTTCCTCCATCCCTCCTTCTTGCCCATTTTTTAGTGCTTTTCTAAGGCACTCTCTCATTTTCTCAAAGTCAGCCTTCGTAAAGTCCAATACTCTTGTTTTTGTATGGCTTGACTTAGGAGGCAGTATAACGCAGTGGGTTAAGGCTCTGAGCTGCAGACCTGGAGACCTGGGTTTGAATCCCGTAGCTGCCTAGGTGCATACTGTGTGATCCTGAGCAAGTCACTTAACTTCCTTGTGCTCCCAGGTTGCATCTGTAAACAAGCTTTCAGCTTAGCGTGCTACTCCTGGTTAAACAATGTTCCCTCCCCTCCCCCTATGGCTGTGTTTATTGTGAACCACACTGTTTGGTGGTCACTTGTTCCCAGATGGCTACCCACTTCTGAATCTGAGATCCTTTCTCCTTCCCCATTTGAGAGTACCAGGTCTAAGATTGCTCCCTCCTGAGTGGGTTCCAATACTAGCTGACTGAGGCATGTCCACTGTAGGGCATCAAGAATGACCCTGCTCTTGGATGTGCCTGCAGCAAAGGTACTCCAGTTAACATCTGGCATATTCAGGTCCCCCATCAACAATATCTCCCCTTTTTCTGCCATTTTAAGGATGCCTTCTATCATTTCCTTGTCCATTTTCTCCCCCTGAGATGGGGGTCTGTACACAACCCCCATGCGGATTGCGGTGCCATTTCCTGTCTCCAGGGTGACCCATAGTGACTCATCAACTTCCTGTTTACTCCTTTAGTTCTGTTGCTTTAATCCTGTCCCTTATATAGAGAGCTACTCCTCCTCCTGTAGACTTTGTATCCTGGTATGTTGACTTCCCACTCATGGTTCTCTGTGTACCATGTTTCAGTGACTGCCACAATATCCAGGCATCCCTCTTCCATTAAGGCTACTAGTTCAGGGAGCTTGTTGCACAGACTACGGGCACTGGTACTCATCACTTTCTATTTATTTTTTATGGCCTTACCCCTTTTAGTCCCATCCCTGTTCTTAACACCTTTTTCTGCATTTATCCCAGTCCTGCTCCCTACTGTCTTCTCGGCCTTGGTGTTTACCTCTCTAACTACTGCGCTTTGTGGGGGGAGGCTGCGATGTCCCTGCTGCTTTTCAGTGCCTCCTCCTTTGGCTAGTTTAAATGCTTGCCAATGAAGCATTTAAACCTGTCACCTAGGATCCTGGATCCCCCCTTGGACAGATGCAGACCATCACGCCAGTATAAGCTTGCATCCTTCCAGGTGGCTCCCCAGTCCCCAGTGAAGCCAAAACTCTGAGCTCCACACCAGTTTTTCAACCATTCATTGAATCCCATGGTGTGGAATACCCTAGCATCATCCTTGCCATAGACAGGCAGCACCTCCGAGAAGGTTACCGTACATGCTACTTGTCTAAGGCCCCTCCCCAACTCCACAAACTCCTCTTGCACCACTCTGATCCCATTTACAGCACAGGTCATTTGTCACTAGGTGGACAATGACATCCAGCTCCCTCACTCGTGCAGCTGCTCCAGCGATCCTGAGGATTCGCTTCCTGTCCCTCCAAGCTGTGGCGCCAGGCAGGCACTTTACCTCCCTGTCCCATTCCTCCCCCACGTCTACCCCCTAATGATTGAGTCCCCCACCAGGAGTTGTTTCCTTCCCCTGTGGGGTCTCATGCCACCTCCTGTGGGTCTCCTTTGTGGAGGTTCCCAGCATCCTTCTTGGTCTCCACTGCAGGTGCCTCCATAGAGGAACCACTCTTTGCCAGAACAGCATATGAATTGTGGAGAGCTATGGCTGGAGGAATGCACCTCTGTTCCACCACCCTCTCCCTCCCTGAGCCCACCTTGGTCCAACTGCTCCTCTTTCTTGCCAACCTCTGAAGTAATGGTGGTGGTCCCTGAGAGGGGGAAGAGGTTTCACAAATCCTAGCCAGGTCAGCCTGGAGATGGGTAACCTCCTCCCTCAGACCAGAGAGGTGCCTGCAAACAGGGCAGCATCGCAGCCTCCAGTTCAGTAGTGAGTGGTTGACCAGGGGCTCAAAAGGTTCAGCATTGGGATTCAATTGTGCAGGTGGAGTGGTTGACATCCACCAATCATCCGATATATGCAACAACTGAGGGATATCCACAGTAGAGTGATACCGAACAAGGTCACCTTCTTCATCAGACAACTCTATGGCATCTTGGGCTGGCTCAGCAGTCAGTGTAGATACATGTGCAGGCTGCCTGAGCTGCTGGGGTGAACAGGTATTTTTATTAGTTGCAGGTTGACAGGTTCTACTCCTGTGTTCATGTGAGCCTCTGGTTTCTGTACTTTGGGGTAGTCCTGGGCTATCATGCAACAGAGGCACATCCAGCTGGTCAGTAGGGAGCAAATGGATTTGATGCAATGTTTTACTTCTACCAGGGTTGTCTTCTGGACAGACTCGGTGTACTGGCAGGTCAACCAGTTTTTCTGTGACAACGTAAGGGATGTCACCTCAGCGATCTGCAGTCTTATGCTTTCCTGGCAGCCCTAAGTTCCAAACCAGGACTCTGTGTCCAGGGAGAAACTCTTGAGCTCAAACAAGTTTTGTCATATTGTAATTTGTTGGCCATGTTTCTCTTTGAGGCCATATCTGTGGTCAGCCTGTAAGCATCATCCAATTGCTGTTTCAGTCTCTGAACATACTTAGTGTAGGTTTCGAAATTGTCTCCATCCAGTGACACTCCAAAAGCGAAATCCACTGGGAGCCGGGCCTCCCTGACAAACATAAGCAGATACTGGGATTGTCTCACGGCGTCATTGTGAGTACAATTGTATGCATGAACCAATAAGCTCACTTGTTGGCTTCAGCTGGATTTTTTCCGAGGATCCAACATACCCAACATGTTCAGCAGAGGCCTGTTAAACCTTTCCGGCTGTGGGTCTCCCTAGGGGTGATAGGGAGTGGTCTGAGACTTCCTAATTCCCTAACAAAGACAGCGGTTCTTTCAAAATCCCCACCCTGGTTTGAATGAATCCTTTTGGGCAGTTCATAGTATACAAAATACCTTTCCACCAGGACCTTGGCTGCTGCGGTGGCTCTTTGATCTTTGGCAGGGAATGCTTGGGCACATCTACAATAGTGGTCTGTCACCACCAGAATGTTGGCAATGTTCTTTTTGTCTGGCTCCAAACTCAAAAAGTCAATACAAACTAAGTCCATGGGGGCACTGGTGGTAATGTTCACCAAAGGGGTTGCTTGAGTGGGCAACATTTTCCACTGAAAGCATCTCATACATTGTTTGTGATAGTTCTCAACTTCTGTGCTCATCGTAGGCCGTTAGAACCTCCTTCAGACTTGGTCTGATGTTCTGTCCATGCCCAGATGCCTCAACTTGTCATGTAGAACCTTAAGGGCCAGATGTTGGAAATTGACAGGCAGTAATAACTGTTTTAAGTGGGATCTCTCATTGTCTGGGGCTCTTTGTAGACCACACCTTCATGCAGTTTCAACTTGCTCCATTCTCTCAGCAGAAGAGTAGTGTCAGCGTGGTTGACTATGGCTAATTCTGCCCACCCCCCTCCCCTCCATGCTGGAGAGCCTTTACAATGTCTCAGATAGCAGGGTCCTGTGCCTGTTCCCTTCTCCAATCTTAAACACTCATTTGTGGCAGCAAAAACTTCCTGCCCCTGGCATTACGCTCCTGCCCTACTACTGTCCTCACATCCTTAGCTGTCCACTGGGGGGGGCCCTGTGCCATGGCCCCGACCCAGGGAATAAGCTGGGGCTAGCCTACAATGACTGTTGGGGGGGAGAAGCCCCCCAATGGCCCCAGGATTAGGGGGTCCGGGCACATCAAGAATGCAAAATAAAAAAAATATCTATTTCTGTAATTCTCACCCTTACTTATTACTAATAACACCCCCACTCCCCAAATGGGGCTTACCTTATTTGCCCATTGCTTCTATTTCTGGAGTGCCTCCTGATTCCCTGCAGGTGTTCCCTGATCTCCACGACACTTCACCGTCGCTAGCCCATGTCCAGATATTTGCCCCAGAAGTCCCAATGTGCCCCATGAGTGCCAAAACCTCCATCCAGCCCATGCATGTTTCCCCAAGTTTGGTAGTGGTCGGAGGAGCTGATTCATGAGCTGTTGCATTCTTCTGGCTCCCTGTGAGCCGGCTGGCATGCTGACGCATGCGCTGATGTGCGCTCCGTTTTTGGCCACAATCACGGTCAAAGAGTGGTTTCTCCAGTGGTTCCGGTCCCCGTAAGGTGCAGAGCGGGGGCCAGCAACTTGAGTAGGACCAGAGGAAGCCACCAGATGTTTTGTAAATAGAGAATGCCGTTGTGCTGTGAATCCAGGCCTGGCACCATGAATATTAATGAGGGGGCATTAATAGTCATGAGCGGGTCTGTCCTGTTTAGGGGCAGTGTGTTTTTGGCAGCCGTGACAAGAAGAGGGCTACAAATAAATGCAAATAAATGTAAGTGCTCTTGAAGGCACTAAAGGGGATAACCTACAGTGGGGTATTGTTGTAAATATAATAAATGTACTGGTCACAATCAGACCATTACTGATGGCACTCTTATAAATGCTTGTCTGCTGCCTAAGGGCACTGTGATTCGGCAGCAGTGACAGGCTAATGTCTGCATCAAACTGAATAAAAGTGGCAGCATTTAAGAGGGTACAGTACTGGCAACTGAACAGTGGGGCCATACTTAAAATTAAAGGTTTTGCCTGGCTGCACCAGAACTTAAATGTTGGGACCATGTTGAACTGCATTGGGACTGCGTGTTTGAGCAGCCACGTTTAGCAGCCAGTAGCCAATCAGAAAGTCCAAATTTCAGCCAGGATTCTTGGGACTTTGTTAAAAGCCTTATGGGACAGTGTAAAGGACTTGTGGGAAAAAAGCAGGGACCCAATTCAGGTGCCAAAACAGGGAGCCTATCCAACGTCAAAGGAGGCTAATGAATATTCATTTTCAAGACTGACAAGTGAATTTAGCCAATCGCTTTTGGACTGACAAGTGAATTCAGCCAATCAAAGGTCCTCGAAGAGCTCCATAAAACTCAGGGACTGCTGAGTTCAGTTCTTCAGTGAGCTTTCTACATGGAGGAAGGCTCAGGCCCTTTGCTCCAAAAAATGGGTCTACAGTTCAGCGTGAGCACCTCCACAGGGGAAGGGACTTCTATCGCTGCCAGAGAAAAAGAGTGGCTGCCAGCAACAGAAGTCGCTAGCCTGGGGGTTGCCAGAAATTGTCCACCAGGGCAATCAGTTCCTTACCACATTAGAGAAATGTGGAAAAGAAGCCAGAATCCGCATGCAGTTGTGAGAGAGCTGCAAAAAATGCTTCTTCCTCAGCAGTGAGAGTGCTGAAGAAACCTATAACTTCGAAAATTAAAGTCTGCTGAAACCTACTGAGTGAGTAAATGTCTACTTGCAAGTTTGTGCTGTTTAGAAATCTGTGTTGGGGCCCAGAAGCCCAAGAGGCAAAGAAGTGCCTGTCGTCTGTCTGCACCATGCGTACTGTATAACCAGTGCTACAGAAATGGGTGGCCACATATGCCAATGATCAGAGAAGGGTCCAGTGTTGAGAAATTCCTGATGTGACTGATTATGTACCGGCAGGACTGGAAGGGAGGTTCCCTAGCCATGCAGAACTGACCTGACAGTGCCTGGGAGGACAGTGAATTTTCTGAGTGTCCGGCTTGGAGCTGCTAACAACAGCAAAGCCACAAGGGACTGTGTTAAAGTGCCTTGAGCTCGAGAGAAGCTGCAGTGACCAGTTGTATTGTTAAGTAAAGCTGTTAATTGGTAGGGAGCCATGCCTCAAGCTCTGTCTGATATTGTGTTAAAGATTCAAACTAAGCTCCTGTGTGTCTCTGCATGGACTGTGATAACTGGGTCACCCTAGCCTTATTGGAGAAGCACCCACCAGTAAAGATTGTACTTGCAAGCTAAAGGACCACAGTGGCCATGCTGGCACATGGTTGAATTGATTGGGACTACTGTAAGCTGATGTATAAATGTGCTACTTGTAAATGTGCTGAATGCAACAAAATAAACTCAGATTGGCCTGGGAGACAGCCTGGCAGTATGCCGCTAGCTAAGGCACTGCCATATGCGCTTCCCTCTGAGGGGTGTAGCCAGATGTGGGGGTCTGAAGCGTGCTGGCCCCAGCCTGGTCTGTGCCAGAAGGTGATTTCAGCCTATAAAGAGGGGCACTTCCAAAGATGCTGGAGATGCTTTCCAGCTGCAAAAGCTGCAGTTAGTGAGGAGGTTCCTGGCTGTAAGCCTTTGCCCAGCATCTCAGCATCTAAAGTCAGAGCCCACATCCTGTGATCCCCTGAATCTACCTTGTACAGCCTGATTTTGTATTTGCCACTAATGACTACAGAACCATGAGTATGCAGGGTACAGCCCTGTACAATTTGGCGGGACATGTAAACAGTTAAAGTTGTTGCCAAGTTCCGTATGTAGAGTCCAAGTTATCCAGTTCACACAAATGTTTAAAGTCTGCAACATACAGTCAGGATGATGTGTCTCAGGATTTAAGAGAGAGAGATTATTTGATTTTCTCTTAAGGGCCCCAACTCAGCTGCTTTAATGCCTGCCACTACAGCTGCAATGTCAGTGTCAGTGGCTCAGCAGGTAGCACACTTGCCTCTGAGGCTGGGAGATCAGAAGGCTGTGGGTTCTATCCCCACACCAGGCACTTGGGTTAAATCCCAATACTGACTCTAGTGCAGCATAAGAGGGGGTGCTGCACTCCTGAGGTGCCATCTTTCGGATGAGACGTTAAACCGAGGTCCCATCTGCCTGTTCTGCTGGTAGTTCAGGTGGATATTAAAGATCCCATGGCACTTCTCAAAAAGAGTAGGGAAAGTTTCCCTGGTGTCCTGACCAAATTTCCCCCATTCACTAAAAATACCACCAACAGCTTCACCTGGTTCAAGGTCAGTTGGCATTCATCTGTATCCCCTTCCCCTGGGTCATGCCTGAAAATAGGCAGAATTTGTCTAGTGTACTTACCCGGTCAACAAAAACTAAATAAATAAATAAAAAATAAAATATTAACAGGCCTGCAACATGTAAGAACTTTAGTACTGGGTACTCAGATTCAGATGCTAGAATTGCAGGGTTCTAATACAGTCTGAGGCTGCTATTGTGTGGGCATTTAACGTAGTTCTGCCATCTAATGCAGCTAGCTAGATAGCACAAAATCTGAATACATCAGAGGTTGGTGGGTGGGTGGCCGCTGTGACAAATATTTAAATTAAAAAATGCAGATGATTACTCTGATATCCATCTAAACCAATGCCAATGAAATGTAAATCTTTAACTTCTGTTCCAATTCACGCTTCCTAACCCTCTCCCCTTGTAAATAAATTGTTGTTTACTGGTTTTGCATAACTCTGTTTTTATGAGCATATTATTAGTGAGAGTCAAGAATTACTAAAATGAGAAATGTGGGGTTTTGTTCATTGTGTCATGTCTGGGGTGGCACTATGGTATTGTGGGTGGATAATCATCCCAGGGGGTTGTACCAGGTGTATTCTAGCCCACGTAAAAGTATGCTGTGGGTGGAGGCACTACGCATTTATGTTATCTTGGGAAAGAACCAGTTTTAAAGTAAAATGGGAACCCAGGCTTCTCAACTTTGGTCTGGCCAGCTATGGCAAGGGTAGTGCAGCCCTTAGATACCCGGCGCCAGAGTTGCACATGTAAACAGGGTCAGTGCTTTATCTGTTCTGGCTGCTTGCCTATACCTTACATCACAGTTCTGCTTATGACATCTCAGTCTGTTGCTGTAAGAGATAATTATGATGCCATAAATATGGGACTATGATGTCAGGTGTAGGCAAGCAGAAAGAGCAGATAAAGTATAAGGGACAGTACTCCTCTTTCATACAACTGTCCTCCATAATAAAGAAAAAAAAGGAAAGAATTATAGAAAAATATATGAAACATAAACTGAATTGTGTCTAAATCTTGTATTTGTTTTCAGGTTTTTCTAATGGCGTCAGGGGCTCTTTAACAGCAGTCTCTGGTATATGGATCCACTCTGGTTGGAGCCCGCTGGGGTGGGACCTCCAAGACAGCATATCGGTGTTGATGCTTCTTTTGCCTGGGTGATACTCCACACAGTAGTCACAAGTCAGAAGGGCTGACAACCACCAATGGCCTGCGGCATCCAATTTTGTTTTGGTCTGCATATAAGTGAGCAGGTTATTGTCAGCGTGAACAGTGGTATGTGCCCTGTACAAGTACTCGCGAAACTGGTCAATGATGGCTCATGTGACTAGCATAGGCAATTGGCTGGAGCCCCTCTGAATTCAACAGGCAGACTGGATGGGCCTGGCAGTTGTTTTCTTTTTTCATTTAGATTTTTATTGGCTTTTTTCCCCATTTTTCTCCCCATCCCCGTGCCCCAGGTATGAGCGCCTATGTGGAGGCACGTGCATGCCATGCTCCCACTACACAGCTGCTCCCTCTCACCTGTGATACCCCCTGGACCTCCACCCCATGGGAGCAGAACTACGGGGGGTGGGGTGGCGATGACCACCCCAGGAGAGGAGGGCTGCTTTTGGCTACTCAATCTTGCTCCCACCAGCTCAGTTGTTATGATAACTATAATAATAAAACTGATTGGTTGCAAATTAGTCTGTAAATGCTAGGCTGAAAAGGTGGGCCTTAAGCCTCTGCTAAAAAAAGAGTCATGGGGCCCTCCCAGACTACAGACGGAAGTGCGTTCCACAGGTTTGGCCCAGAGATGCTGAAAGCTCAATCGCCAGATGTCTTGAGCCGAACCCTGGGAACGTTCAGGAGGCCCCTCAAAGAGGAGCGGTGGGAGCAAGCAGAGGTCACAGGTGTCAGGAGCTCTGACAGATAGCCAGGACCCAGTCCATATAGGGCCTTATAGGTGAGCAAGCCCACCTTGAAAAGGACCCTCCACCTAACCGGCAGCCAGTGCAGGGCATGCAGAACTGGGGTCACATGACAGGACCTGGGCAGGCCTGTCAGCAATTGAGCCGCTGCGTTCTGCACCAGCTGCAGCCTGCAGAGGGTCCCTCCCGTGACCCCGAAGTAAAGAGCATTACAGTAGTTGAGCCTAGAGTTAACATAGGCATGTACCAGGGTCAGCAGATTCCTGGTGGAATGAGGGGCTTGATCCTGACGATGTTCCACAAATGGTAAAAAACACTTAACCACAGATGATACCTGGTCTTGAAAGGTCAGCCTGCTGTCCAGGATCACACCTACTGTAGATTACGCACCCTCGGGGAAGCAACCAATGGAGCAGACCCCAATAGAAATGGGTTGGGGTCCCCACTGCTCGTCCCGCTCCTTGGACTCTCTCACTTCCTGTAGTAGAACCCGGTGGGAGGGTGGGTTAGCCAGTCTGTCTTTTAAACATGACTTTAGCAACAACAGTTCAGAATACCTGGCCGCCTTTAACACCTGTTCCAATCTTGTCTTGTTTAAATCCTTTGACTGTATTCCCCCTTTCCTGTACACTTTCCACAATGCTCTGTCAAGGCAGTGTAAGTATGCACAGAGAAACTCTCCCCGGTGTTGTTTGGTGGTCTTGAACTTCCAATACAGGTCATCGCTAGACTCAGTGCTGCCAAACACACTATCCAAAGCAGCAAGTTAGTCAGCAACACTGGCTTCTGGATCAGTTGCTCACAAAGACCGAATGGCGTCCAATGCAGGCCCCTTCAAGCTATCAGTCAGTCTCTTCCACTTTGCCTCGCTGCATTGCCATTCTTGCAACTTGGGTACAGCATAATCAATCCATGTCTCATAGCATCTTTTCCAGCCAGGGTGGGGATGATACCAGAGATGATTCTTAGCCTCTGATAGTAGTCGGAGCCAGCAGAGTGAACTAATTTTGTTCTCTCCAAGGTTGCCTGGGGAGGCAACAAAGTCTCTACATCCTTAAAAGTTTTCCTTTCACTGGACAGTAACAGTTCTAATTTTGCTTTGAAGTCCTCAACCGGGTTTGGACGTGAGGACAGAGGTTTGGGCCTGGCAGGGCTACTGTTGTGTACCACAGTCCAGATCTCGGTGTGCTCCTCAGTTGTTACCATGGAAGGCAGGTTCACTGCCCCAAATCCTTTTAAGCTTCCACAGTTAGGGTACGGGTTCGGGTGCCTGTTTCTTGGGTCACCTGTTGAATTTTCATCTTCCCACAATCCTTCAATGATTCATCTAGCAGCTCTAAAATAGATCCTTAGTCTGTTCATCAGACAGTCCTTTAACCATAAACACTCTCCATGGTCCAGCCCCTCAAATAGGCACAGTCTTCTATCTCTTTAAATGCCATACTGGATTTTTTCCATCACATCTTTTGGGGGGGGGGAATCCCCCAGGTGTGTCCAGAGGTGGTACACAGGAGAGCTCAGCAGTGCCTCCAAAATGCGACCCCCTCCCCCGGTGTGCCGTGTCCGCGTTCACACCCCTGCCTAATGAAAATACTGTGGTGCCTCAACCCAGGGGGAATAAGTGAGCCAGATGTCTGTAGTACCCCCCCCCCAGGATGCAGTACTTACCCGGCTCCCTACACTGGACTGGACCACCCCATGAGAAGCCGAGACAGTTATCACTTTCAGCAGAAGACAGTTCAGCAGAATGTACAGATTGAATACCTCACACAGTGATAGAAGTCAAAAAATAAACTGTCCTTTTTATTTTTGCACACAGACCCAGAGACTGTGAAGAGAGCCAGGGTTAGACAATAACAAACTGCTGCACACACAACCACCCTCATGCAGTTCCCCTCGAACCCCACTGTACTGTGGGTCTCTACGGTACCACCCTCTCAACCCCACACAGCATAAGCACACCTGCCCAAGCAAGGCAGACATAAAATTGCTATCTTACACGGGGTGTGGAAACTTTCATCCTGTACCAATAATAGAACTATACATACAAGTGCAACAAGAACTTAAGCTCTGGGTACCCAGGTGTTATAACACAGTCTTGGTGCAGGCCTGATTGAAAAGTTGCCCAGGATCTTGCGTTGGTGCACTTGGTAAAAATTTTGCAAGTTTGCAATTTAACCCCCAACAGGCTATAGTGTGCTAGCACAACTTGTAAAACTTAAATTTCAAATGGAACCATCAACCATCTGACAGCAGTAATTATAATCCAACAGAAAGTCGAAAAGAATCCCAGCCAGCCATGCCGGCACTCATGTGACCCTCAGGTTCAGAAGAAACATCTGCAATAGGGCCAGCATAAGGCAGTGGTTGTCGCAGTACTCAGGATCTTCTCACATGAGTAAAGCCCAACAGCATAGCCCTCCTGGCTCTTCTTTTCACCATACACTGGAGCAGTCACGCAGTGGTTTCATGGTTCCCGAGGAGTCCAGACCTCCAGGAGTGACCCCCGTGTTCTAACTCCGCCCAGAATCAAGAGTACCTCTGTACTCTGGGCACGTGCCCGTGACTCCCTGTTCCCCAATTCACCCAACAACCTGGCTTCACAGTAGCTCTAGAGAAGTGCAGTTCTCAGTCTCCAAATCTGGCTTCATCAGTCTCACAGACTTGGTATGTCTCAGGTGTCAGGGCAGCAAAAAAAGCTCTGACAGTGTCTTTTCTTACAGGTCATCTTAAAACCCTGGAGAGGGTTTTCCCACACTGGCCTGCCTAGGTCGTAGTCACAACCCAACAGAAATGGGTCTACACTCCACTGAGTCTCTCCTCAGACTGCCCTCACTCCTCCAAAGCCTGCCAATCTCTTTTGCTCCATTTCATCTCTCATTGGGCAGACAGCATTGTCTGTCAGTCTTTCTAACCTGTCCTGCTGTCCAGTTAGCTCAAAAACCCTGCCAGTCCAATTGGGAGAAACCTCTTGCATTATCCTCCCACAATCCATCACTATACCTTGCTGCTCTCCGATTGGTGTCTGTCCAGGAGAGGGGTCACAAAGATGGCTGGTCCTTGCCTCAATGGAGTCATGTGCTTCAAAGTCTCTATTTTAATTATTTGAGTTTGCCCTCTTAGTGTGTTGTCCCTGGTCTTGGTGGGCACCACTGTGCCTGACATTCTGGTGATGGTGTGGAGTGGAGTGGGTAGACCCTGTGCTCCCCGTCAGGAGCC